>CM034155.1:384234253-385469899 GCA_019776745.2 Taxus chinensis
AACTGTAATGGTTGATAAATTGAATCTGAACTGTGACAAGCACCCATATCCCTATCGTATATCATGGTTCAAGAAAGGAAATGAAGTAGCCATAGATAAAAGATGCCTTATAAAGTTTTCAATTGGGAATACCTACAGGGATGAGGTGTGGTGTGATGTTATCCCAATGGATGCATGTCATATTACTAGGTAGGGCCTTGCATACGATAGAAAGGTTACACATGAGGGAGGGAAAAATACATATACCTTTTGGAAGGATGGTGTAAAGGTGGTCTTATTACCCTTCAAGGAAGAAGAGAAGAATGAGGGCTTATTGGATACAAAAGAGTTTGTTACAGAAATGGAAGAAGCTGGACAAAGAAGGCTTTAATACACCTATTGCAGTAGAAAAGATACTAAAAG
Organism: Taxus chinensis; assembly: GCA_019776745.2. Taxonomy (NCBI): domain Eukaryota; kingdom Viridiplantae; phylum Streptophyta; class Pinopsida; order Cupressales; family Taxaceae; genus Taxus; species Taxus chinensis. The sequence continues at coordinate 384,234,656 of CM034155.1, forward strand.
AATACAAAGATGTCATACCAGATGAGCTACCAGATGGGTTACCTCCAAAGCGAGACATTCAACACCATATTGATTTGATCCCAGGATCGCCCTTCCAAACTAGGCAGCCTATCGGATGAGTCCGACATAGAGTGAAGAGTGAACAGACAAGTGACAGATCTAATACAGAAAGGGTTAGTGAGAGAAAGTATGAGTCCATGTGCAACTCCAGCGTTATTGACTCCAAAAAAATATGGAGACTGGAGAATTTTTGTAGACAGTAGAGCCATAAACAAGATCAAAATCAAGTATCGGTTTCCAATTTCGTGATTGGATGATATGATGGATGTGCTAGCGGGAGCCCGATATTTTAGCAAGATTGACCTACGGAGCGGTTACTACCAGATCCGAATCCGTGAAGGGGACGAATGGAAAACTACTTTTAAAACAAAAGATGGATTATACAAGTGGATGGTGATGCCATTTGGGCTATCTAATGCACCCAGTAAATTCATGAGGTTGATGAACAGAGTACTCCGAGAATATAATGGTAAGTTTTTTGTTGTCTATTTTGATGATATTTTGATATTCAGTAAGACAGTGGAAGAACACTTGTTACATCTGAAATTGGTGCTAGACTTGTTACGTAAAGAGAATCTATATGCAAACTTAAAGAAGTGTAGATTCCTTCAGAAGAGTCTTGTTTTTTTGGGATTTGTCATATCAGGGTATGGAGTGAGGATGGATGAGGAAAAAGTAAAGGTAATTTTGGAATGGCCTATTCCAAGGAATGTGACAGAGGTTCGTAGTTTTCATGGATTGGCAACTTTTTATAGGAAGTTCATCAGGAATTTCAGTAGCATTGCTGCACCCATAACAGAGTGTACAAAAGGGAGGGAGTTTGTATGGACCAAGGCAGCAACAGATAGCTTTTAATTGTTGAAGAAGAAAGTATCAGAAGCACCTGTTTTGGTATTGCCAGATTTTAGCAAGGTCTTTGAGGTTGACTGTGATGCCTCACATGTTGGGATTGGAGCTGTGTTGAGTCAAGAAGGATGACCAGTGGCATTCTTCAGTGAAAAGCTAAATGAATTCAGGAGGAAATATTCTACTTATGATGTGGAATTTTACGCTATTTTTCAGGCATTAAGGAACTGGAGACATTACTTGGTAGCAAAGGGAATTTGTACTCTTCACTGACCATGAAGCCTTGAGGTATGTAAACACACAGAAGAAACTAAATAGTAGGCATGCAAAATGGGTTTCATTTTTGTAAGAATATACTTTTTGTTTAAAGCATAAGTCTGGTAAGCAGAATCAAGTTGCTGATGCCTTGAGTAGGCGTGTAGCCCTTTTGACAACAATGGAAAATAAAGTCCTAGGGTTTGAGGCAGTTAAGGAATTGTATGAAGGTGATCCTGATTTTGGTGATGTTTTCAGAAAGCTTAATGAGCCTACAGTAGTTAGTGATTCTTTTGATTATGTGATACAGGATGGTTATTTGTTTAAGGGGAAACAATTGTGCATCCCTGCTGGTTCAATGAGAGAAAATATTATAAGAGAATTGCATAGTGGAGGGTTGGCTGGACACTTTGGTATAAGTAAGACAATTTCTCTTGTTGTAGAAAATTATTATTAGCCAAAGATAAAGAGGGACATCAGTAGGGTTTTAGCAAGATGTAGAGTGTGTCAAATGGCTAAGGGTCATGCACAGAATACTGGGTTGTATATGCCATTGCCTATCCCTACAGGGCCATGGGTTGATCTGAGTATGGATTTTATGTTAGGGCTTCCTAACACATAACGAGGGAATGATTATATCTTTTTCGTGGTTGATAGATTCTCTAAGATGGCACATTTTATTTCTTGTAAAAAAACTAATGATGCTTCCAGAATTGCAGATTTGTTTTTTTCAGAAGTGGTTAGATTGCATGGAATTCCAAAAACGATCACTTCAGATCGGGACACGAAGTTTTTTGAGTCACTTTTGGAGGACTCTGTGGAAGAAATTGGGGACGCAACTACAGTTCAGTAGTGCATATCACCCCCAGACTGATGGGCAGACTGAAGTAGTGAACAGAAGTTTGGGAAATCTCCTACGTTGTATAGTTGGAGAAAAGCCAAAACAATGGGACTTAGCTTTACCTCAAGCTGAGTTTGCATATAATAGCTCGATAAACAGGTCAACAGGGAGGTCTCCTTTCTAGATTGTGTATGGTAGGAATCTGAAGGGGGTCCTTGATCTAATTGTTATACTAGGTGAAGATGAAACTAGTGATGATGCAGAAGCATTTGCAGAACACATTCTACAGCTACAAGATGAAGTGAGGGAAAAGCTGAAAGTGAGTAATGCAAAATATAAAACAGTTGCAGATGCTAGTAGGAGAGTAAGTGTATTTGAAGAAGGAGATATGGTGATGGTTCATCTTAGAAAAGAGAGGTTTCCAAAGGGTACATATAATAAACTCAAGTATAAGAAGATTGGGCCATGTAGGATTCTGAAGAAATTGAGTGATAATGCCTACAAGGTGGAGCTACCTGAAAACTTTACTATCTCACCAGTTTTTAATGTTTCTGATTTATATAAGTTTCCAGGTCATGATGAAAATGTTGCAGAGGAGGAAGAAATAAACTGGAAGCAGCAGATGCCAAAGAAGAAAAAGGAAAGGGTAATGCGTGTCTTGGACCAAAAGACAATCACTACTAGACAGGGGAGCTACAACAGATATTTGGTACAGTGGGAAGGTTTGCAGCAAGAAGAAAACACTTGGATTCCTGAGTGGGAGTTGAGGAAAATTGACAGTGAAAAATTAGATGAGTTCCGTCAACAGAATTCACAGGAGCTGAATTCTTTTCAACCAGGGGAGAATGATGCGGGAGCATAACTTGCAGAGGCCATAACTTTTGATCCGACCATTGGATCGTCCTGAAATTTTACAGGGTGGTAGATATACATTAGTACTATGCTGGGGTCAACATTTCCTGCAAGGATGTGCTCATTTTGGCACATTTTCGGGCTCGGATTCCGTCATCTAGTGGCCTAAAATTGGCTCTGAATGTTTTTTCCGCTTTTGACTAGGTCTTAGAACTTTAATAACTTTTTTTGTGATTATCAGAATAAGTCAAAATTTCGCGTGAGCCCTAATTTATGAATGCATATTTGGCACGCAAATTTTGGGGTCAATCCGAGTTGTTTTGAATTTTAGGGTTTTTTGGCATTTTAGGGTTTTACAGTAGTCTTGAAATAAAAGGAGAATTGTAATGATGTAATAGATCAGTGTGAATTCCAGAATGAGAAGTAAGCTATTGTGAAACTCCTGGTTTTATTTGCAAAGCTGTTTATGTGTGTTTTTGGAGGTATTTCAACCTCTTGCAGCTGGATTCACATCAATCATCCTTTCCCCCCAATTTGGGAATTGAAAACATTTGTAGTGGTTCAAAGCATTACAATGTAGAGAGTGATGGAGATTGTAGTGATGAAAGTGAAAGCACCATTAATACATTTCCTAAAGATAAAAAGGATTTTTTCATAGACAATGTCATTCTCAAACACAAATCTTGTAGCAGAGGCGATGACATAGCCATGGGTTATGAAATTGATGGAGATAGGTTGGGTCCTTTGAATTGTGATGTATGTATAGAGAATTTGTTAAATATGTGTTCAAAATTCTCATATTTGCTAGAACCTAATAAATCAATTATTTGGCCAATAAAACATTTGATTCTCAGTGAAACAAGAATTTCCCTTATGATTAAGCAAAATAGTGCTTAACTAGTTGGTCTGCACCTTATGCGCAGTAATCAACACAATTTGAAGTTCAAGGGATCTCATACAAAATTTATCCATTACTACTCGATTGAGTGTAAATTTGTAGTAGAGGGAAAAATTACAAACGTAGTTGAAGGAGACATGGTACATTTTAATAGATTGGATGCCAATAGATTTGGTGTCCATATTGATAGAGTATTCAACCCTCCTTGCACATGATGATTCCTTTCTGAAGGATCTATCATATAATGGTTTGCTAGGAAATTGGGTGATAAATGGTTCTCAGATGGATCTTAGATTCAAATAAGTCCCAAAGGAGGTTGAGGTCATCATGTGGGATGCGTTAGAAGAGAGACAAACTCAGTTTGTTTATCCAATTTCATATGATGCAACTAATCACAATCAATCTAATAAAGTGATAAAAAGGTCTTATAATTCAACAAAATGTTTAAAGTTGGATACCCCTCAAGCCAATCCATCAAATCAAAAATATGATGAGTATATAGAATGGTCAGTATTTTTATAAGAAGTGGAAAATACGGAGATTAGTTGTTGCAAATATAATTGTATCTAAAAATTATGTCTTGATTCAGTTATAATTCAAAATTTGTGGCACACAACTAGATCCTTGAATGAAGTTGATAGAAAAAAAAATTGTGTTTAATGCATTAACAAAAAATGCCATCTTCAATGTTGGTAAGAAAAATATGGAGACACATAAAATCAAATTTGATGGGATGGATGTTTTTTATAATTCATGGCACAAAGTATATGGGTTCCCAAGGAATTCCTTTTATAAACATAAATCTAAATGGATAACAGTAAATAGGCTTATAGTGAATGACAACACTGGAAAAGAGAAACAACTATCAAACACTACCACAAAAACTTCCTTCATATCAAGAATTCTTGAGAGATATTTAGATATATCTCCACATCTGGCTCACTATATAGGAAAGGATGGATTAAAATTTCCTCAAATGTTTCTTCCCTCATTCTATACACAAAATATGTTGCAAAAAAATGTAATGAGGAGCTTGAATTCTTAAAACTTCCTCAGGTGTCACAGTCAAGCTTCAACAACATAATGAATAAAAAAATTCCTTATGTTTCCATCGCAAAAAATAATTTCTTTTCCAAGTGTGATGAGTGCACATATTTTTTCAACAAACGTAGAGCCACCACATGCCTAGAAGCACACACAAAGATTGAAAAGGAACAAACATGGTGCAATGAATATATTCAATGTTATTATGTAGTTTACTAATCCCATATATTACTGTTAGAAGAATAGCATCATGGATTAGTGATAATTTTGCATGATAAAATGGATAAAATTAAATCTTCCATACCAAGGATGGGTAAAATATCAAAGTCAATAAGCAATGTTATGAACCTACAAGTTACTTTGACTGGTACGTGTTATCCAATTTTGCCTCTCAAGAGAAATTAAACAAAAAAGACCCCACAGAGAGAAAATGAGGGATCGATTCGGTAAAGGGAGATCACATTTTGGGATTGGCCAAAAATTTTAAAGAGGGTTGAGCAAATTGCAGAGGATCTCAGGAAATGAAGAAGCTTCGAAGTCCAAAATTCATACTTCGGAGGTGGGGACGTTTGGAGGTAGGCCCGAATGAAAAATGGTGAAACCCGGAGACAAGGACCATAAATATCTTAAATTCAGAGGTCAACGCATAAAAGGAAGATCAAATTTGGAATTTCAAAGTCTTGGGAGCTCACGGTGAATAGTGCCATGTGGGAGGGAGAAAATTCTAAAACCCAAATTCTAAATTTAAGACTTCGGGCTTTCGAGAGTTTGGAGTTGGCAGCAGGGTTGATTAGATGAAGATCCCTAAAAATCTAAAATCTTGAAACTCAAAAATCCCAATTCCCTGAAAACCCAAATCTCTGATACCCCGAATCCCTGAAATCATTAAACCTGAATCCTCGAAATCCCAAAATCCTAAAACTTGAATCCTTGAAAAGGAGAAGGTTCGAAACCCAAAGTCCAAATTTCAGACTTCATATTTTCATAATTTCGGAACTTTTGTCTCAAGTGATGAAAAATGTCAGGAAACATGGTTTCAGAGTCTGAAGTCAGAAGTCCAAATTTCAGACTTCAAAGTTTCGACATTTTGGAACTCTTGGACCGATTTGAGAGATGAACAATACCCTGAACTCCGAAATCAAAATGTCCAAAGTCCCGAATCTTGAAAGTCTAAAATTTTGGATTGTGGAGGTTGCGATGCAAGTTCAGACACTGAAAAAATAGAAATAACCACTTGCATTTATTACAGTATGGAACCCTCATGTTCAGATGACAATAAATTTTGATTGGAAGCTCAAATTTGCACAAAATCAAACTTTTTGGAAAGCCCTCAGTGTCCTTAGGTTTGCACAAGTGATCGAATGAACAGAGCCCTAGCCATTTTTGATTGTGTGAAGCCTTATATGTTTGTTTCATGTCATGTTTGGCCACCATGGGTGATCCCAAATTGTAATTTTATTATTTGTAAATTATTTAGTCTTGTATTGAGCTAGTTTAGGGACCTTGTGGTCCCTACTTGTGTTAACGGTATTTTATGTTAATTAAGTATGTTTTGTAAGGTATGGGACCACCTAAGTGTCACTTGGATGGGCCATGTCACCTCAAATCTTGAGCCATATATCTCAATCTCGGATTTGGGCTAAAAGTGGCAATTTTGGGGACCTCATTTCATTTTGGGAGCTTCACTTTCATGGAAAAGCATCCCTTGGACCCTAATTATGGGTATTGGGGTCTCCTTTCAAGCCCAAATGGTATTTTCCCTCCCCTTTTACCCCTCGCACATCACTTTTTTGTAAGAGAGTTAATGTTTGTGTTTCTTAAAAGTTGTAAGGGTTTTAGATTTAATTACATTTGGGGGAATTTGGAGTTTACCTTGAAAATGAGAGTTTTTTATTCTTGATTTTGTTGTTGGAATATTTTATGGGGAGATGATAAGGGTGACATATGTCACCTTCTCATTTGGTAGAATTGTTAATTTATTTTTCTTTTAAATACTCCCTCATGGAGAGGGGTTGGGAGTTTTTGGTCATTCTTTCTTTTGGGTGTTGGAGATTTTAGAGATGATTGAGGAGCTTGGAGATTTGGATTACTGGATTGCATAGATATTTTGGATATCTTTATTTAGGTAGTTCTCCATGTATTTCTACCATTTTTTCTTATGGAAATTTAATGTGTTTATGGAATGAAAATGGTGTATTTTTGTGTTGGTGTTGTGTGTTGGATTATGGGTGTGTTTGTGAAATTTTTTCATTGTTTTTTCTCCATCCATCATGCTTGGTGATGGATTTTTGGAGTGTTTGGGAAGATAGAAGAATACCCTTATCACCACATGGCTTGATGGGAAAGCCATGTTGTTCTTATTTTATTACTCCCCTCATATGGTTTGATTTGGGGAAATATTCTTAGATCGTTTTAACTTCTTTCTCCATCCTTGGAAAGGAAATCATTATGGTTTGAAAATCCTTCCAAGGAGGAGGCTTGGTGCATGGGTTGGAGACATAAGGAGGGAAATTTTTATTTGGAGAGATATGGAGGGTACTTGGAGATTTATATTCTTATCCTATGGTTGGATTCACCACTTGGATTCATATGGGATTCTTATAAATCTTCCTCATTTTGGTGGAAAGCATGGATCTTCTCCCTCATGTGTTGCTTTTTTAGTGTTATGTATGTGAAAAAGTTTGCTTATATGTGTGTCTTCCCTTCCCTATTCACTTGTGCAAACCGAGGCATGCATCCTCTCTATCACAAGGGCTTGGAAGGAGGATAACATGTCCTCCATGTATTGGAGATGGCATGTAATGATGCCAATAGGTTGGGAGGTAACCGGGCCTTTTTATTCTTGTCCTATGACGACCATTTTGGCATAAAGAACTAAAGATTTTGCTTGAATTTTGGTAAGGAAAATTGATGATTTTGACATGTTGTTCCCTAATTTTGGGAGGCTTTTCCACTTGGATTTTATTTGGTTCTTATAAACATGTTCGAAACTCTTTTTTTAGTCTCCCATCTTGGGATGTATTTTTATCTTATATAGACAAGTATTGTATCAAATTTTACATTCTCTCCTTCCTTCGTAAGGAGGTTGCTTGGATGTATTTGATAGGTTGAAATGTTGGTCCTCTTTTTGATAAGGAATATAGTTATATTGTATCTTGATTTTTCCATGTTGAAAGAAACTCTTATTTTTTCCTTGTGCATTTTGTTGTAAACTTTGCATAATTAAAGGGATTGTGTAGGCTTGTATTCTTGTAAAAGCATATTGAAAGGCTTGGGTTATGGATGAGAAGTTTACATTTTATCTTGTTTGGAAAAATAAAATTTAATGAAATGGAAGTATGTTGAGATTGATGAATTTGCTACTCTTGCACTATTCATCTTGTTTGTGGTATTAAGGAAAAACGAGATTCATATTTATTAGTCATGGTGGTTCATCATATGTTGGTTTTATTGGCATGAATTATGGAAAGGAAGAAAATAGTTTTTGTGTGTTTTGTTTTTAGCATCTTAGAGTAAGGAAATGTAAAAGGGATAGTAGAGTGAATTTGTATTAAAAGGAAAGTTTGCATTTGTTAATACTCTTTCTTATTTATTGTTGCAAACTTTGGTAGAGAAATGGATTTAATAATTTTGCAAGCTAAACAAATTTCCTTTTATTATTTTGAGGAAACATATTGGAATGCTATTTTTTCTTATTTTAAATTTTTCTACTCTTAAAAGAATGTTAGATAAAGGAGTCTTTTTTTAGGAACTTAGTTTTCATAGCTTTCCTCCTTATCACACTTCTAAAAATATTTGAACCAGAAAACTAAAACACTATATGTTTTTTTCTTTGTGTGTGTGTGTGTGTGTGTGTGTGTGTGTGTGTGTGTGTGTGTGTATATGTATATGTGCATATATATATATATATACATACATATATATATATATATACATATATATATACATATATATATATATATACATATACATATATATATATATATATATATATATGTATGTATATATATATATGTATGTATATGTGCATATACATATATATACATATATATATATACATATATATATATATATACATATACATATATATATATATATATATATATATATATATATATATATCCATAAATGAATTATACATCCTTTTGTTAAAATCGGTAGGTTTATAAATGTGGAAAAACTAGAAGACCAATCACTTTATACCTCTATATATACTTTTTTTTAATAAAAATGAAATCTCAAAAAAAAAAAAAAATATGAGCACATTGTTTTTTGTTATTGTTTTACCGCCAGTGGTCGTTTACATATATATACAGAAACACACACACGCATGTGCACGTGCACACACCCACACACACACACACACACACACACACACACACACACACAATACATAAAAAAAGGAATTGAATTGGAGTTAAACATAGTAGAGTGAAGTTGTATTAAAAGGAAAGTTTGCATTTGTTAAGACTCTTGATTATTTCTTGTTACAAACTTTGGTAGAGATATGGATTTAATAATTTTGCAAGTTAAACAAATTTACCTTTCATTCTTTTGAGGAAACATATTGGAATACTATTTTTTCTTATTTTAAATTTTGTATTCTTAAAAGAATGTTAGAGAAAAGAGTATTTTTAGGAACTTATTTTTTAGAGCTTTCCTCCTTATCATACTTCTATAAATATTTGAACCAGAAAACTAAACCACTATATGTGTTTGTGTTTGTGTTTTTGTGTGTGTGTGTGTGGGGGGGGGGGGGGTGTCTTGTATATATGTATGTATATATGTATGTATGTATGTATTCTATACATATCCATAAATGAATTATACCTCCTTTTGTTAAAACAGGTAGTTTTATAAATGTGGAAAAACTAGAAGACCAATCACTTTCTACCTATATATATAATTTTTTTTAATAAATATAAAATCTCAAAAAAAACCAAAAAAAAATTGAGCACATTGTTTTTTGTTATGGCTTTACCGCAGTGGTCATTTACACACACACACACACACACACACACACACACACACACACACACACACACACACACACACACACACACACACACACACACACACACACACACACACACACACACACACACACACACACACACACACACACACACACACACACACACACACATATACAATACATAAAAAATGAATTGAATTGGAGTTAAACATATTAGGGTTTTGTTTTTGAATGAAGATATTTGAATGGAGGGACATGTTTTGGCATAGCCGAGACCTTCCCTCCCCACATACTCCCCTCTCCCTTCAACTCTGCCACGGTGGTGGCAGTGATCCCCACCACTGTGCCCACTTCCTTAATACTCCCCCTCCACTCTACGGTGGTTGCACCCTCCCCCAAAATTCCATCCCTCTCCACGGTGGCCACATAATAATAGACCTTGTGCAATCCCTTAACACGTTGTTAAAATAATAGGGTGTGTTTGTGTGTGTGTGTGTGTGTGTGTGTGTGTGTGTGTGTGTGTGTGTGTGTTTGTGTGTGTGTGTAACATTCGGATTTCATTTTCCCAAATCATTGCCAAGATAAACAATGGAAGAGTATTCATCCTTCATCCATGAGCATAAGCACAAAATAGTCTCCATAATCTTTCCTCCTCCTTCATTCCTTCTTCAAAACCTACATGGAAAAAGGAAAGAAAAACTAAAAAATGGAAAAGAAAAGAAAATAAATGATATAGGATAGAATTAGGGAATTTCTAAAATCCATAGGATCAATGGCTTAGATTTACTCAATCCAAGGGCCTAAAATAAACCTTACACCCTTTTAAGTTGTGGGTTTTAAAATGTTTTTCATTTTTATAAAATGGGTGGGGTAAATTTATTAAATTGGGTTCCTTAGGGAAGCTTTTTAAAATAAAGCACCTTATTTTATTATTGAAAATATATCATGATGTTATATTATAATGGGGGATTTAATTAATACAGAATACTTTTAAATTAAGTGAACATTTTTTTTAATTAGGGAATAGTTAAGTATAATTAATGGAGGAGTTGAATTAAATATTTGGGGGAGATAAAATAGTGCTTCAGGTATTAACAAATCAGCTAAATATATTTAACACGAACTAAGGCTATACCCTAACCAGAAAATGTTAGGGTGAGTAGGTAAAATTAGTGTAAATACATTCTAAAAAAATAGACCAAGTTTTTAGAAGTTTTAGGTTGTCTTATACTGCCCTAAATATGTGGCATTACACCTTTTCACACATCCTTGGCCATAGAAACTATAAATGCAAGGTTTTAGAAGGATTCCTGCAAGTGATTTTGGGTTAATTTAATTATGAGAAAAGTTGGAGAAGTTAGAAATCTTTCTTGTTTGTTTATTTGAGAAGATTTATTTTGTTCAAAGATTATAAGAAATTAGATAAAATTAGATGGAGTGTTCATACTTATTAAAGGCCAATCATTGACAATTAGTTTTATTATTAGAGAATTACATAGTGAAGGGGAGAAAATTCACTCACCCACTAGAGGTTTTCCCACATTAGGTTTCTCTAAGATAAACCTTGTCTCCTTTTGTCCCTTTTTTCTCAGTTTTCAATATAATTATGTTTTGTTTTTACACATTATCTTGGTTAAAATAGAACTCAACATACTTTATTCATTTTCACAAGCATAGTGATATGTTTATTATTATAACTAATAAGTTTATGGATAATATTGGTATCAGAGCAGTTAAGATTTATTTTTTTGTGTGGTTAACTTGTGTTGAGATTGTGGTTAGATGCCCCTTACCCGAAATGAAAATAAAGTTGTGAAGGTAACCTTATTCCTTGTGGAGAAGATATTTTTATAAGAAAGTGGAAGAAACGAATTCAGAAGATGGCTTGTAGAGAAGATGCAGATGATAGCGGTGAATAATGTTTCTATATATTGGAGGTAAATGTGGTAAGTATTTTCAAAGATGTTGTCGGTATTTCCTTGTCCATCGGGAAATTGGAGTCCACCATGGGACTACTCATGGAGAAACTTTGTGTTCCAAACAAGACACTGGAAGACCGTAAAGAAGAAATTTGTTAAGAAGAGAAGTCCCGTGCCATTCCCACACCTCCTCCATTCAAAGAAGATGCCAAGATATAATGATGGAGACATGAATGTTGAGAAGCTAGACCACTGGCTAGCTCAACTTGCGGTATATTTTAGTTCACATAAAATTAATGAAAGTCAATAGATTTCCTTTGCTCGGTTAAAATTTACCAAACTTGGTTTGAAATTTATGTTCATACGTTGGTTGTTAAGAAGCTTCCTGCAATTACTAAGTGGGATGTTTTTAAGAAACTAATCAATAAATAGTTTTATCCTATTTTTTATGAGGAGGAGAGGTCCATGTATTGGTAGTATCTCAGGAAGAAACAAGGAAAAAATGTGTAGGAGTATACTAGTGAGTTCTTGAATAAATATATTTATATGGGAAAAGATGTAACAAAATGGGAACTATTGATGAAGTATATTAGTGCACTCCATAGCATCTTAAGGAAACACGTTCTCTTGGCCAAGCCGACGGATGTAGATGAAGCTTGTACGCAAGCACACTACTTAGATATGGGAAAGAAAAAGAGTTCATCTACCTCTAGTATGCTTTCAAAAAACAAGGTGACACCAAAGACAAATATAAAGGAAAAGGAAAGGGTAAGAAAAATGCTAGATCTATTTATAAAAAGGATATTAAAGTTCATTGTGGGAATTGTGACGTTGAAACTCATTCTGAGGAAAACATTTTGAAGCTCCATCTGGAATTACATCCCTTCAGAAATAAGAAATATGATAAGAATTCCATGGCTGCCCTCTAGAGAGAGGAAGTAAGTATTTTGTAGAGAAGAGGTGGATGAGACTATGTGTTGTGTAGGGTTCATTTTAAGAGAACTCTTGGAAATCGGAGGTGGAAAATCCTTGGCCAATATCCACGGAACCGGTTTCATGGGAAAGGTGATTTTTTTAGGTTTTGTATGAAAATTATTTGCCTAATTTTCAAGTGGTATGACAGAATGGCTGCAGATGTGCAACAGAAGATTTATTTTTGTGTGAAAAAAAACTTGTTGTCGCGCGATAAAAAACTAGCTATCACACGTCATCAAACTTGTTGTCCCACTATCGTGCAACGATAACCTTATTGATGTGTGACAGGAGGTTTTTTTATCACCCGATAGTAAATCTCGTGTTGCGCATTTGTAGCCTCCTCCCTACTAACATGCGTTAATAAACACTCCATGTCGCATGTCAAGAATATCTCTGTGTTGTGCGTCAACAAACTCTCTGTCCTACATCTACAACCTCTGTCTTCCTATCGTGTGTTTGCAAACTCCATCCTCTTGTCACATGTCAACAAACTCTCCTTTTCACACATCAAAAAACTCTCTGTTGCGCGTCAAAAAAACTATTTGTCGTGCATCTATATCCTGTGCCCTTCTGTCGCTCGTTTGTTGTACTTGATAATACATATGCCCCTAGGTGGTATGAGTGAGTTAGTAGTGTTCTACCTAGAGAATAATCTAGGATTATATAGGGGATATTTTTAAGGGTAGGTGAAGCTGACCCCTAAAAATAATTAAATTGTAATTTTTAGGTGAACAGGTCACTGACCCATGCTAGAAAATTCACATTTTCAATTTTTTCAAAAATAGAAAATTTGTCGTATTACGAATATTCACCACCAAAAAAACCCTGGTGTTGTGTCTCTGTCCGCAGAGAGGTATGCTTGGTTAATAACAGCGTTGTTGAATAAAATGAAATAACAAAGTTTTTTAATTTAAAAATCAAAGTAATGAAAACTAAGGTGGATGTTCTTTTTAATACACATTCTCAAGATAATTTGATTAGTAAAGAGTTAGTGGAAAAAGTAAAGATGGAAACTTACAATCAACCAAGTTCTTATTCTTTGGTTTGGGTAAAGAAAGGTGTAGAGATCAAGGTTACTAAGCAGTGTAAGATCATTTTTGGTATTGACAAAAACTTTATTGATGAATTTATGGTAGATGTTGTTCCCTTTGATGTGTGTGGTGTAGTTTTTGGCAGCCCATATTTGTATGTCAAGAATGTTATCTTCATGAGGAGAGCTAACTAGTACTACTTGGTGAAGAATGGTAAGAGCTATGTCATTTCATCCTATTCAGGAGATTTGAATAATTAAATAATGATTTGTTGTGACATTATGTCAAAAATTTGATAGGTAATATTTTATTGTCATAACTACATGGGTATGGATTATGGCATTTTATCATGCTGCTGGAATGAATTCGTTGGAATTTATGTGAAGTTATCTTATGGAATTTCATCATGCTACTAGAAAGAATTCATTAGAATTAATGTGAAGTTATTTTATGGCATTTGATCATGCTATTGGAATGAATTCATTGGAATTTAAGTGAAGTTCTTGTATGGCATTTTATCATGCTACTAAAATGGATTCATTGGAATTTATGTGAAGTTATTTTATGGAATTTTGTCATGTTGATGGAATGAAATCCTTGGAATTTATGTGAATTTATTTTTTTATGGCATTCGGTCATGATGTTGGCATGCTTTCATTGGATTGTATGTGAAGTTCATTACAAGGAATTTGTTGTGTTTTTGGCATGAATTCTCTAGATTCTATTGGAGGTTTATATTATGCCATTTAATAATACGGTTGGCCTGCATCCTTGGGTAACAAGGATTTGTTGTAACTCTTTAAAATTATGTTGTGTTTCTGATCTGATTTGTCATAGTGTTCATTTTGATAATTGTGAAGTGAATTTCATATCGACACTTTGAAAATTGCTTATTATGCCTTCTTCTATTTACATGGACCTTATATGTGACATTTCTTAAAATAGTTTGTATGCTGATTTTATTTGGCATGAAATAATATTATGAAATGCATTATGTAATCAGCCTTACGTGAGGTAAATTTTATGTATTTTCATGTAAGATGGTTAAAGACACCACACTTGAAAGATATGCTGAACTTGGTTAGTTCACGCATGTATACATGCTTTTTGAAATCATTATTATAATAATGAATGAATTAGTTTGTTGATACATGACTGTACATTTTGAATATGTTTTCATCTTTAGAATACTACATATATGAAAATGGAAACCCTGGCCAGTTCATTTTGAGCTGACCCTTTATGGAAAATACATGCCATTCTGGAGTTAAGGGAAAGGAAGGAATGTGAATGGGATTCAAGCTATTTTTTAGATTTTGATTAGTTGTTTTTATAATTCAGTTATGGAATAAATTGTACTTGATGTACTACTAAAATAATCAGTAGACTAAATAATATTGTGAGGCTCTTTTCCATTGCATATAAACTTATAAGATTTCAATGAGGTATTGAAAAGAATGAAACATACTTTGGACTCAAAGCTCATTTTTATCATTGTTTTCATCACATATGATTTGTTTGTATAATTGAATGATTTGATTATGTGTGAAATCAACATATCAATTAAGTAATTAGAATAATGGGAGTTTAAAAAAAATTGGACCTTATTTTTAAAGGTCCTAAAGGATGCTCAAAGAATCAATGATTTAGCCTACGATGTTTATCAGTAAAGGATGCTAGAATAAGTGATGATTCATCCTACAACGTATATCATAAGATGAATAGAATACATGATGATGATGCTATAATACGTGGTAATATAGCCTACACCATATACCACTACAAGATGTTAGAGGAAGTGATGATGTAGCCTATGACGTATATCACTAATCTAGGAATGTCGCATGAGAACAATGTTGAATGGTTGAGTGTGTGAGTGTGATTAGGTGCATTTGTGATGTATACCCTCAATGGTCTAGTATGGATTATGAGACTAGAGTGTGTCATAGGGTTGTGAGTTCATCATGTATAAGTAGATGAGTAGAATGTGTAGTATGTGTAGCAGATGTGGTGATGATAATTCATCATGTGATTTGTAGAATGTGTAATATGAAATGCAATATGTGTACGTTGTGTATAATAGTGTAGCATGTAGGGTGTGTATGATATAGGGATGTATAAAGCCAAAATGTGAATGATGCATGATAGATGTAAGATGTAAGATGATGTGTATATACAAAGATGTATAATTATGTGAGGATACGTAATGCATAGTGTGTACCATTTATTGTGTAGTATTTAAGGTTCATGTGTAAAGAAGGCCCTCAATAGTCAAGTGTGAACTGAATCAAAATATTGCATCATCGACTATGTCAAGATGAGCATGTACCATAGTATGAGTGTTGTGAGTGAATGGGAAACTGTGAGGTGAGGAATATGTGATATGTGTGTTATTGAGTAAAGGGAGGGGAAGAAAGTATGATGTTCCCTCAAGTGTTTAGTTGTGAATATGATCATGTGAAACTATCTAAAAGATCATCACTATCGTGGTCAAATCCTACTAGAGAAACATTGGAGACCTGATAAGCAATAGAATGATGTGGTTCATATAAAGAGACATTGTGACGTAGGGTGTAGATGATCATTTCATACTCCTCATCAGTGAAGGGTACTAGTTGACAGTTGTGTACGTACCAACGAGAAAGAATTTGAGAATAAGTAGGAGATGAATCATTACCAATGAAAACATTTCTGAATGACATATGGAATGTGAGAAATGTGTGGTTGGTGTCTAAATTACTACCAATATAGTCAATCCAAGATTTCCTAAGTGTCAATGGAGAAGTGTGAGGGTTGCGTGTAATGAATACTATCTAATGGAACACAAAAAGACCATAGGCAGCCGTAATGTGACAATAACCATGGTAAAGGTGAGGTGAATGAATTAGTGGTAGAATCTCATGAAGCATGAATCCAATCCTAGTTAATCCCTCATGTTTGAAAATAATTTTAGGACACATGAGATTGAACGGAATATGATGCCAAATAGATGTATTAATCAATAGCGTGCATGTGAAAGGAGGAGGTGGAGATGTAGACTACTTAGGGGAGGGTGGGACATCATCTAAGGTGTTGAAAAACCCCTAATAAAGTATCATAGCATTATTAGAAGTATGGGTCTTAAATTTGTATTCACCAAGGCCATCAACCACAAAAGTTTCATCTAAATAGAAGTCATCGAAATCGATATGAGTAAAATTAATTTGGCCTAATACTTCATCAGTAAGTTGGATAGCATCGAATTCTTCATCAGAATCCTCATAATCATTTGTATTAACATTATCATGTTGTATAGCTGTGTCGAGTATATTTCTAGGAGATGCACTAGGTGGAGGAGTGAAAGGAATATCAATAAGTGGATTAGTAGTGCTTAACGAAGTAGATACAGTGGGTGATATAATTTCCATAGTGTGAGTAGAATGGCTATAATATCAGGAGCGGTGGAAAAAGACAACAAATTACTAGATTGACCAATTTCATAGGTATCAATGCTATTATATGGAATAGGTTGTGAGGGAGGAATAGGCATAGTAGTAATAGGGTCTGTCAACACTAAAATTTTCTTCTGTAATTTCTATTTCATTAATGTATGTATTAGGAATAAGATGTTGTTAAGTATAATTAGTAGTAGCGTCCGATAGAAGATAACGGCGCTGCCAATACGACGCTGCCAATAATGTATAGTACGGAAATAGTCAAAAGTACAATAAGAATGTTGTGGTAAAAAGTAAATAGTTGTCGTAAGTGGTCCAGTAATGTTAAAATGTCAAAGTTGGGGTAAGTAGAGAAGTAGCGTCTACATGATTAGGAATTAGAAATATTATATTGGTAATAAGGACAAGGAGTGAGGTCATAAATATTTTGTATATTTTATTTGTAAAAAGTCTAAAATGTGGAACCCATGTGAAATGATAAGGTTTATCTTATCTTAAAAGATAAGCTTACATGTACAGGTAAGAGTTAAGGTATGGAATATGATTCGTCAGAGTGGATTTATTATCCTATCTTAGAGATAAGATGGATAAGCCTAGAAGTCTATAAATAAAGAGGCCACCCCCCTCATTTAGCATAGAAGGAAGTAGTGAGAAATATTGTATGAGTAAGTGTGTAAAGGAAGCCATCAGTTTAAAGGTGTGTTGAAGAATCCATTAAGAGGTGTAATTGTGAAGTTTCTCCCATAGTATTGGTGGAATGCAAGTGAAGTAAATAACACTTGAAATACCTCATGGGTGAGATTGTAACAATTTCATGCTAATATTATAATTTACTCTGATATTTCAGATTTATCATCATTCCTTTTTATCATAGTCTATGGTATTCTTGTGTTATGTTTGTTATGGTGTTTCCAAATTACATCCACCAAACTAAAGGCTATGCATTAGTAAATAATCATAGCACAAGGAGTTCCCGGTGAAGAATTATCATAGTGCCGGATTGGTGATGACATTTTGGTTCTATTTCCGGGACCATTCCTCGTTGGTGGATTTTCTGGAGAGATATTCCCACTACGTCAAAAATCAATTGGAGGGTAACCTTATTTTTACTGTGCATAGTAGTTACCATGGTAAAGTCATTTTTGCCGTGAATAGTAGTTACCATGGTAAAGTCATTTTTGCTGTGAATAGTATTTATCACAGTAAAGTCACTTTTTACTGTGAATAGTATTTACCACAGTAACTTCACTTTTTACTGTGAATAGTGTTTACCACAGTAAAGTCAGTTTTTACCGCAGTATGTCAAGTTTTACCATAGTTACCATGGTCATTTTTATTTTACTGTAGAAAGGTGTAAAGTCACTTTCTATTACAGTGATTCCAATTATTTGTGCACATAAGTCTTGTTGATTCTACTTGTGGCTTGGTATTTTACGGTGGTTAATTTTGAAAATGGGAAAGATTCCTTTTTTTTTAGCCCAATCTAATGAATATGCTTCCTCTTTCATTCAAGAGTTTAAACAATCTTGTATTTGTAATGGCCTTATAAGAAGGGAACAATGGACTGAATTTTTTCCTACCTTTTTGGATGGTTCAACACTTAGGTGGTTTGAAACACTAGGTGAAAATGTGAAAAATTCGTGGGATTTATTAACTGAAAGTTTTCTTGAAGAATTTGGTGAACAACAGAAATATGTAGATCTCATGATTGAGATCACAAAGTTATCCCAAGGAGAGAAGGAGAAGATAAGGGATTATCATGCTCGTGTTCTAGAGCTAAGGAGGAAGCTCGATGCCCAGATCCGGAAGGAAGGATTAGCAGATGGGTTGATGAATGGCGTGGATAATCTCCTATGTAAGTACTTCATTCTTGGGATGAAGCCAGAGATCAGAAAATGAGTGAAGTATGACCACCCAGCTACCATTGAACAAGCAAACGAGATTGCAAGAAGGCAAGAATAAAGTTTAGAAGAGGAGCCCAAAGAAATTGTTGCTAAAGTAGAGCCTACACCAGCACCTTTGGTCTAGAATCCACAACCACTCCCGGTGAGCACAAATATATCTCCTAGTACATCTACTGAGTATGAAGATCTACTCAAAAAGATGGGTTAGTTAACTATTAATATTCTTCAAGGAAAAGAATTTAGTTCTCAGGGAGGAGATAGAGGTGCAAAAAAGAAATATTTCTGAATTTGTATGTTATGGTTGTTATAAAAAGGGTCATTATAAGTATAATTGTCTAGATAAAGCTTCTACATCTGGTAAAGGAGATAATGATAAAGAAAAAGCACCTGTGAATTCTTTTGATGTAGTAGATAAGAGTAGAAATAATGAAGTAGATGTGTTTGTAACAAAAAGAAAGAAAGAAAAAGATAATCAAGATGGAAATGATCCTAAGAAGATGAAAGGAGAAACTAGTAAGAAACATAGTAGGAGAAAGTTGGGTGTGAAGGATTTTCTGATTTCACAGGGGCAAGGACCATACTCCATCTTGGAAGATCTGTCCAAAAGGCCTACAAATATTACATATGGTCAACTCTTAGCTATGTCTTCTGAGAAGAGGCGGGAGTTGCGAAGTGGACTCAATGCTCGACGAAGGAAGGAGGTTGAGGTCCCTGTTTTGGAGGTAGAGGTGGATCCCTATGCTCCATAAGCTGAGGTATTATGTAATGGTATTTCAATTCATGATGTCTTAGTTGATGGAGGTGCTGCAGTTAATGTAATGACCGAGTCTGTAATGAATATGTTGGGTTTAAAAATTAACCGTCCTTCAACACTTATGTTAAGGTCATTACACAAAGTAAAAACTAAACTAGAAGGTGTAGTTTTAAATGAGGCAATATCTGTTATGGGTGTTGTATGTGTGGTAGACTTTCAGGTGATGAAAAATGGTACTGTTGCATAGCCAATGCTGCTAGGAAGACCATGGGTAAGGGGAGTTCATGGAAGAAACTACTGGAATGAAGGTTTCATGACACTTGGACGTGGTAGAGAGAGGGTGAAGATAAACGTGATCCCTCGACATCATAAGGAAGAACCTGTGGATTCAAGTGATGAAACTGATGATTGGACATCCTCTGATTACTCTAGTACCAGTGAAGTGGACACTAAAGATGAAGAAAGTGAGGTTGATGTTTCAGTCATGGATATCCTTCCAGTCACACCAACTCATGACCCCATAAAATTATCTGAAGAAGAAGTTGATGATCATCTCCAACAAATAAAGATTGGTGATGCTGTGATGGAGAGTGAGAAGGAATCCTACCTCCAGCTCTTTCAAAGGTACATACACATATTCACTTTTGATTACAAGGAACTCCGTCAAGTAAGTTGAGTAGAACATTCTATTGAGCTGGTAGATGGTACTAAGCCCATAAAGAAAATGCCATATAGAATGAATCCTAATTTATCCAAAACTGTAAAAGAAGAAATAGATAAGTTGCTTGATGCAGGATTCATATTTGCTGTGGACAATTCAGAATGGGTTTCTCCCATTGTGATCTCAATAAAAAAGAATGGGAAGCTACGCATTTGTGTTGATTACAGGAAGCTTAATAAGGCAACAAAGAAGGATCATTACCCTCTTCCATTTTCAGATCAGATCTTGGACGAAGTAGCTGGCCAGGAGTGCTATAGTTTTGCTGATGGATATAGTGGCTACAACCAAGTTCGTATAGCAGAGAAAGATCAGCTGAAGACCACGTTCACCACTCCTTGGGGAACATTTGCTTATAGAGTTATGCCTTTTGGGTTGTGTAATGCTCCGGAAACATTCCAGTGTTTGATGAATAGGGTGTTCGAACCCTACATTGGGACCTTCATCAGAGTATTTCTGGATAATTTTTGCATCTATGGGAGCAAGTTAGACCACCTGCACCAAATGGAGATAGCATTTCAAAGGTTAGATGAAGCACAAGCCTCATTAAACCCTACAAAGTGTGTCTTTGGATGTTCTAAAGGTGTTTTGTTAGGGCATGTTGTATCCAGAGATGGTATTGGTACTAATCCTGATAAAGTTTCAAAAATCAAAGAGTTACCATTTCCTATGAATAGAAGTAGGTTGAGATTATTTTTAGGCCATGTGGGTTACTATAAAAGGTTCATCAAGAATTTCTTAAAGATTGCACAACCACTAACCCAGTTCTTGAAGAAAGATGTTACTTATGAACCAGGAAATAAGGCGCATGAAGCTTTTGGACAACTGAAAGAAGCCCTGGTGTCTTCACCAGTTTTAAAGAATCCGGATTGGAGCAAGCCATTCATTGTGTACACTGATGCCTCAGATGCAGCACTAGGAAGTAATTTGAGCCAAAAGGATGAAAATGGGAATGAACATCCAATTTACTTTGGGAGCAGACAAATGAGCAGTGGTGAGGTAAATTATACTGTAACTGAAAAAGAGGCTCTGGCTATTGTTGTATATATCTTTCCCCTCGGGTAGATATAGGCAAGAAGAAGATGGAGAAATCAAAGAAGCTCAAATCCCTGACATTCCCAAGGTGCACAGAAGTGGCGCACGACAATGGATGTTGACAGGGCAAACGGTGCGCCCAAGGCGCACAGAAGTGGCGCACGACAATGGATGTTGACAGGGAAAACGGTGCGCCCAAGGTGCACAGAAGTGGCGCACGACAATGGATGTCGACAAGGCAAACGGTGCACCCAAGGTGCACAGAAGTGGCACACGAAAATGGATGTTGACAGGGAAAACGGTCCGCCCAAGGCGCACAGAAGTGGCGAACGACAATGGATGTCGACAGGGCAAACGGTGCGCCCTTGGCGCATAGAAATGGCACACCGAAATGAGTGTCAACAATGAAAAGGATGCGCCCTTGGCGCATAGAAATGGCGCACATAAATGAGTGTCGTCAGAGAAATGTATGCACCCTTGGCACATGTAAGAGGATGTCAACACACACACAAATGCACCTATGGCGCACTTTCAGGAGGCGCGACATTTTGAGCGCTGACAGGGAGTAGCCCCTGGCGCAGATATTCAGACGGCCATAAATTTTGACTGGGAGCTTGGATTCATGTAAGGTTGGACTTTTCGGATATTCAGACGGCCACTTTTGGGTTCGCTGGGGTTCTCACCTACCATCATAATGAGATGAATTAAATGCAACCTAGAGGTGGTTGGGGTAGTTTTGGAATTCCTCTCTCTTTTCTCTCTCAATTCTTCCTATAAATTGTAAGGAGGGGCTTTTTTCTAAAGGTTGGACATTTCTCTTTTGCCCATCTCTTCTTCTCTTTGGCAGGTTAACTTGTGGAGTTCAAACCTCCCATTTGAAACTGTAATGTAACTTTGCCTCTTGGCATTTTGCAGTGTGTTGTATCAATCTTTGGAGAAAATTAATGCATGTCTGTGGATGATTCTCAACCCTCTCTGTGTTCATTTGCATCCTCCTGATCTTTCACTGTGAATCTCGTTATCTGTGCATGATCTTGCATTGCGTTTTTTATGGTTTGTGTTTATTGGCAAGACAGGTGTTCTTCATTCCTCGGTGCATCACCTCTGTTAGTTTAGGTTTTATTTTTTTCGCATCTTCTTACCCTGTCTCCTTGGAAAGTTATTTTAGGTTTTGAGTAAACCCTGTGTATTTTACGTGTGCATCTAAACAGAGGAATAGGAACCGGCCTTCATCCGGAGAGATTTTCTGATCTCGCAAGGTCCCACACTTGGGAAAAGCTCCATGTTCTGAAATCATACTGAGAGTCTCAACCCATCGTGTTGCAGACATTCAGGGGTGCTGCGATTCGACATCAACAGTTTTGGCACGCCCGGTGGGACCTTAGAGGTCTTCCATTTCATCTTTTGCAGGTTGGTGTGTTCCTATAAAGATTTCAGCGTTTGGAGGCACTTGCAAACACATCTGGCGACTCCATTTGATCAGCAACCTATTTCTAAAGTTGCAGACCTGTTTTTTCATCCATTCCCATCCATCCTTCTTTCCATCCATTTCATTATTTTCCATTCCATGAAGTTGTGCAATCATGACTTCATTTCCATCATGGAATTCACATCAACAACAGCAGTATATTCCACCTCCAATATGTTTTACAAATCCTCCAAATCAGCATTTTGAACAAATTCAAGATCAGTATGCATACCCATATGAGCAGCAATGCCAAAGTCAGTTTGGCTATGGAGCTTTCCAAGAGCAAGGGTATGCTAGTTATGATAACCATCAGATGCAAGATGCTGGTCTGTTGGATAAATGAGAGCTTTCAGAATTGGTTGCAGGACTCCTTGTCCATGGGGAGGCCCTTTTCCAAGACACTTCAGCCCTCAAAAGAAGCTAGACTTCATGATAAAGATGTTGCCCCAACTTGCACAATGGACAGCAGAAATAGAGGCCTATACATTCGGTGTTGAAAAACCTTGTCAATGGGTAAGTTCTACACCATCATCTGGTTTTCCTCTTCCCATTACTCAAGCAGCATCATCTCATTTAGACTTAAAAATTTTAAACTCTCCATTTTCTGTCCCAAATGTTGATCCCATGTCTTCACCTCTCAGTCTTCCACCACACCTCAATTCTTCTTTCCTTTTTCCTTCCAAACAGTCATCCTCTCCACAAGAGCTAAAAGAAATACCCCCTCCTCCAAAGAAACAAGAGTTTCTACCTCCACCACCACAAAAAATTTCCAAGCCAATTGAGTTACAACCCATCCCTCCTCTTGCATTCCCAATTCCATGTGGGTAAGAAGAAATTACAAAAAATGGCCATGAAGGACAGCAAGAAGAGGAGCCCAACAGAAAAGGAATGACAAACAACATGAAGGTTTGGGCTGCCAAATTTGGGATGAAAAAGATCCCCTTGATGGTTAAACCTACAGAAGAGGCTGAGGTTGGAGAACAAATGGTGGTCAAGACTGATTTTGTTGCAGCAGAAGAAGAAGATCTTGCAGTCCCAACTTGTCCTCTAGAGCAGCAGATCGAGGAGTTTGACTTGACAAACTTCATGCTGGAGGAAGATTTCAATCAAGAGCAAGATTGTCTTCAAACATTGGAGGAAGGAGAAGCTGCTCCAAATCCAAAAGAAGAGAAGCACATTCTAGTTGTGGAGGAGAAAAGTGCAGATCCAAGAGCTTTGAGCACAAAGCAGGCTACAGGAGAACCTTCAGTTCTTCTTTCTACTTCACCTCTCTCAAGTTCTAGTACTGAAGAGGAGTTTGATCTCTTAAACTCAATTCTGGAGGGTGAAGGAAACCATGGTGATCAAGCTACAGATCAAGAGAACACCATGGGAGAGATTGAACATTTGCAGTAGGACAGTCATGAGGCAGTTTATCTGTCAGATTTGGAGGACTGTTTTGATGGAGAAGAACCGGTTGAGTTTCCACCATTCTCTCTTTCATCATCCACATTCCAAACACTAGAGCCTACTGTCATGGAGGAGAGCATTCATTTGCAGCAGCCTGCACTTATAGCAGCTCTTTGGAACCGAGATTGGAATATTTTAATCTTTCATGTTCTTCATTGGAGGAAGAGAAAGGACAAAGGAATTTCACCATTGCTTCCACACCATCCATTGAAGAAGGTCTATGAGAAGACTCCCTTTTTGGAGTTGAACATCAGAGCTATGGGCATATCAAACGGATCGGACCTTGCCCAATCAGGTATTTGGCTTCATTGGAGCCAAAGGAGGAGTCAGAACCAGTCATGGTTGCTTCTAAGCATGAGGGCGAGCTACAAAGTACCAAGGATCAGCTGTCATACCTCTAAAAATCCAAATGCAGAGAAACTAAAAGAGGTATTGGATTTGTTTTCAACTGATACCTTGATGATTTGGGTGGAATACCAGCTTCTTGTTGATTTTCCACTCATCATAACAGCCATGATCAGCTCCAAATCGTTTGCATGGCTGCCAATTTTGAAAAGAGGAAGTTATTTCTCACAACCAGTTGCAGGGTTTGTTTAGCTTGCCTTTGCTTCTAGTTAGAATAGATTAGATAGGTTTGCTTTCAACAGAAGAAGTGCTTTTGCACACTCTGCATGTTCCATTTGGAGCATGTATGATTTTTAGTTCTGTACATAGTTTTGGTGTTGCTGGTTCTGCTCTTGCACAGTTCATTTCAATGGCATTTTGGTGAGAAAAACCCCATGTCTAGTGGGTTTCAAGTGGCTCAGAGGGAGGGTTTCAAATTTTAGGTTGGTTTTAGGTTATTGCTTATGACTCCATGCCCAATGGATTGCTAAAAGGCCACTGATATTCTACCTAGCAGGCAGGTGATCCCTTTGAGTCGCCAAATTGTTGTATATATCTTTCCCCCCGGGTAGATATAGGCAAGCAGAAGATGGAGAAATCAAAGAAGCTCAAATTCCTGACATACCCAAGGCGCACAAAAGTGGCGCATGACAATGGATGTTGACAGGGAAAATGGTGCGCCCAAGGCGCACATAAGTGGCGCACGACAATGGATGTTGACAGGGCAAACGGTGCACCCAAGGTGCACAAAAGTGGAGCACGACAATGGATGTCGACAGGGAAAATGGTGTGCCCAAGGCGCACATAAGTGGCGTACGAAAATGGATGTTGACAGGGAAAACGGTGTGCCCAAGGCACATAGAAGTTGTGCACGAAAATGGATGTCGACAGGGCAAATGGTGTGCCCTTGGCACATAGAAATGGCGCACAGAAATGAGTGTCGACAATGAAAAGGATGCGCCCTTAGCGCATAGAAAATGTGCACAGAAATGAGTGTCGACAGAGAAATGTATGCGCCCTTGGCGCACGTAAGAGGATGTCGACACACACACGAATGTGCCTATGGCGCACCTTCAGGAGGCGCGACATTTTGAGTGCTGACAGGGAGCAGCCCCTGGCGCAGATATTCAGACGGCCATAACTTTTGACTGGGAGCTTGGATTCATGCAAGGTTGGACTTTAATTGGGTGAAAACAAATTCTTTAAAATGCAAAATACAGTTCGCCACTTTTGGGTTCGCTGGGGTTCTCACCTACCATCATAATGAGATGAATTAAATGTAACCTAGAGGTGGTTGGGGTAGTTTTGGAATTCCTCTCTCTTTTCTCTCTCAATTCTTCCTATAAATTGTAAGGAGGGGCTTCTTTCTAAAGGTTGGACATTTCTTTTTTGCCCCTCCCTTCGTCTCTTTGGTAGGTGAACTTGTGGAGTTCAAACCTCCCATTTGAAACTGTAATGCAACTTTGCCTCTTGGCATTTTGCAGTGTGTTGTATCAATCTTTGTAGAAAATTAATGCATGTGTATGGATGATTCTCAACCCTCTCTGTGTTCATTTGCATCCTCCTGATCTTTCACTGTGAATCTGGTTATCTGTGCATGATCTTGCATTACGTTTTTTATGGTTTGTGTTTATTGGCAAGACAGGTGTTCTTCATTCATCGTAGTGCCGGATTGGTGATGACAGGTCTACATGATTACGAATTAGAAATATTATATTGGTAATAAGGACAAGAAGTGAGGTCATAAATATTTTGTATATTTTATTTGTAAAAATTCTAAAAATGTGGAACCCATGTGAAATGATAAGGTTTATCTTATCTTAAAAGATAAGCTTACATGTACAGATAAGAGTTAAGGTATGGAATATGATTCGTCAGAGTGGATTTCTTATCCTATCTTAGAGATAAGATGGATAATCCTAGAAGTCTATAAATAAAGAGGCCACCCCCCTCATTTAGCATAGAAGGAAGTAGTGAGAAATATTGTATGAGTAAGTGTGTAAAGGAAGCCATCAGTTTAAAGGTGTGCTGAAGAAGCCATTAAGAGGTGTAATTGTGAAGTTTCTCCCATAGTATTGGTGGAATGCAAGTGAAGTCAATAACACTTGAAGTACCTCATGGGTGAGATTGTAACAATTTCATGCTAATATTATAATTTACTCTGATATTTCAGATTTATCATCATTCTTTTTTATCATAGTGTATGGTATTCTTGTGTTATGTTTGTTGTTGTGTTTCCAGATTACATCCACCAAACTAAAGGCTATGCATTAGTAAATAATCATAGCACGAGGAGTTCCCGGTGAAGAATTATCATAGTGCTGGATTGGTGATGACAGGTCTATAAATCAAAATTTGAACGGTTCGAGATCAACTGCAATAGTATGTTCATAGCCATCTGTAATGATGGATATTATATGGGACACCTTACATTTTCTATATACAGGGTCTACCGAGTAAAAACTTAAATTGATATGAAGTTTCGATAACATATAATTCAGTAAGAACAGTCTTAGGCCTAACCCGAATATGTAATGAAATAGTCCCTCAACATGTGTGAGTAGTAGAGTCATAACCCCGAATAAGAGTAGAATTTTTAGAAATCAGGTTATCATTAATACCCAATTTTTTGAGAAGGGAATGCACACATATGTTAACTACAAACCCATTACAAATAAGTACTTGTTCGATGCAAGCGGCACTAATAAAAATAGTAATGAGCAAGGGTGCACATGGATTGTTTCTAGAAAAAGGTGATATATCCTCATTAGTGAATGATATAGCATGTGGAATTTTTTTGATAAACTGAATGAGGTATGTAAATCATATTGCATAGTTATTACTTTCGATATGAATGGCATGAAGGGTTGTTTCTAGTTTTTTACAACATTCTGGTGCATTACACAATAAGTCATAGAGAGAAATCTTAGCTATTGTGTTTTTGAGTTGTTAAATGATATCATAACCCTTAGGAGGAGAACAAGGATTCAAGGAAGTGATAGGTGGAGGAAGAGAAGTGGGTGGAGTTGTAATAGGATGAGTGTGGTGAGTAATTCCTATATTGATGGAAGGATCAACTTTAGGTGTAATAAAGTGAGGAGGATGTTGAGTACAAACTTGCATGAAATCAAAAATAGTATTAACTATACCATAGACTTTATTCGGTGTAAAATAAGGATAATATGACTGAGTCATGAGTTTATTAGGAGAATACATGTTAAGAAGAAAGGGTTCTTGATCGATCAGGTTCACAAAAATTATTATGCTAAAATGTAAAATAATAGCCTGATATAATGTAAGCTTGCAGTAAAATAAGCAATAAGAATATGAAACCCTAAATACAAAAAGGGCTAGAATATTGCAAGACTATTTCATAGTGAAGATTGGCTGAACAAGAATGGGAGACCATCACACAAAATCCTGTACAATTGTGATGTAGGGGCATAACTTGCGAAGACCATAAATTTTTATCCGACCGTTGGATCGTCTTGAAATTTTATAGGGTGGTAGATATACATTAGTACCATGCTAAGGTCAATTTTTCTTACAAGGTTGTGGCAATTTTGGCACATTTTCAGGCCTAGATTGTTTCATCTAGTGGCCTTAAATTGGCTCCGATTGTTTTTATCACTTTTGGCTAGGTCTTAGAACGTTAATAACTTTTGTTGTACTTGTTAGAGTAAGTCAAAATTTCACGTGAGCCTTAATTTATAAAGGCGTATTTGGAAAAAAAAATTGGGGCCCATCCGAGTTGTTTTTTCCTTGTAGGGTAATTTTTGGCTTTTTATGGTTTTTTGGTATTTTAGGGTTTTTTTTAGTTGTACACGTGAAATAAAAGGAGGATTGTAATTGATGTAAAAGATTAGTGTGGATTCCAGAATGAGAAGAATGCTATTTTGAAAATATTTGTTTTTATTTGCAAAGATTTTATGTGTGTTTTGGAGGTATTTCAACCTCTTGCATCTAGATTCACATCAAAATGCATATTTGACAGATTTGGCTGGACTAGGGTACCTCGAGAAGGATGGGGGTGCCTGGGTGTTCTAGTTTAAGGTTTGGGCACCCTAGTCTAAATAAATGGTCAGAACTTAGTTTCAATATGGTTGTTATATATTATCAGTTGTTCACTTCTTGTTGCATGTATGTCACACTTACATCACTGATGTCGTTGTAACCCTGTAATGAAGAAAGAACTTGCAAAAAACTAAACAAAATAGAAAACCCTAAAAAAATAAGGATGAAAATGAGGGGATTGGACGATCCTTAACCACCATAATGGTGGGATTCTAACTGAGAATTACACTACATATCAGATCCAATGTAGTTTTGTGTGTGTAGTGAATTGTGCCCTAGGTTGCTCTTGTGCATTTCACACTTGAAGTAGCAAACAAGTAGCTATATGTAGAATGTAAATAATGTGTACATGGAATAGAATAAACTCCCCTCCTATGAAGTGTGATGTAGAAGAACTAGCTTTTTCCCCTTCTGATGGAGCTAGATGGATGTAAATGGAGCTATATAATGGGTCGTTGTAACTTCCAATAATTTAATAAACTTTTTCAAATATTGATTTCATTATAAACTAGGGTTGTGTTCAAGGTTGTATGTAGAGAAGTGATATGAAAATCAGTACTATGTTGTTTCTCTTTTTTTGGGGGGGTTTGTTTAGTATCGTTTTCTCATTCTATTATACTAAACTATTGAAAAGAAAATATAGTTGTAATCTACTGAAATAGAAAACATAATATAGAAAGTGTGTATAATATACAGAAAAAACATTGGTAGAACAAAATTATTTTAAAAGGAAATGCTTGATCAATTGAAATACTCTCTCAAAGGAAATAATGGTAAGGAAATCTACTAAAACAAGGAAATTAAAAATTCCATTCAGATAATCATGCAAACCAAGATACCGAAACGTAAACTTAGCAAATATAAAGATCATGTATGAAATACCAATCCTCCAATATCCTCAGTCGAGTGGGACCTTTCTATACTTCAATATTGAGGCTCTTAACTCGAATAGATACTCAACATAGCATAGATTATATGTATCCAACTAAGTTCATCACATACTCCAGACTGAAACTGAAAATAAATATTAACTGATATAATACTGTATAAAAAATCTCTCTAAGTAACTGTTCAAGGAGGTGTCTTATAGACACAATTAATTATGACATGTGCCATGAATGTAAGAAAAAAATTAACTGATAACAACCTCATAAAGGCTTCATGATACCCTATAATTTTTCTGAAAATAGGGGCCCTTATTTGTAGATTGTCTCCTTGGTTGTAATTGATAAAAATTGGTAGAAAATACACCTTATCAACTTGCACATGTCATCAAATCACTCAACAAGGAAATTAGTGGAAGTTCCATCAATCATTAGTTCACACGAGACAAAATAAGGAGAAATGCATCACTTTTACTTTGGATACAACTATTTAGAACATCCACATGTATTAATTAACATATTTAGGAGAAAATCCTATAGTTATATGGATGTTATAACAAGTCAATTCATGGACTCATCACTATAGATTCCTTGGTGGATGCAACCTTAGGTGGTGATAAGTATCACTAAAGGTAATTTTAAAAAAAAAACACTTGGACGACTCGTAATAATGAGAATAGACACTATCCCATTCTCTAGAAATTATAACATTTTGGTTTGGCCCTATTTTTTGTCAATTGTATTGGAATATTCAGAAATATGGGAATATCTATATCCTTGAACAAACAAACATTTACTTTTGGGTAGTTCCCCATTTTTCATGGAAGGAGGACCATTACAATGGAAGGCAGAAAATATCAGAAGAATAATTATAGTGTAAAAAAGTTCTGACAACTTTTATAGACTTAACAATCATATCATATCGATTAGAGTATCTCTAGAGTATCCTAGTAATGTATTGCATACCCTTAAAGGGATATCAAACCTCTATCTCTAATTGTTTTTTAGTATTTCACTTTTGGTATCTTTTTGCATGAAAAAAAAAACAATGAATATTTCTAACTCTTCTCAATGTGAAGAATAACATCTAGTTTTCCTTTCATTGCAAAATGGGGAAATAGCTACTAGACAAATGCCCATTTTTCATTCTTTCATACATACAAACAAAAAAATTCATTTTATCTTGAATACAATTGTATCGTTTAGGTTGTAATACCCCTGACGAATCCATGTTATACCTCCCATAAGTGTTGCACTATATACCCTCAAGGGGGATCAAGCCTTATGTAGTTCTATAATTTTGTTTTAGGAATAGCTATATCGATTTGATTTAGAAATGGTAGAGATCCATACTCATATTTTTCCTAATTAGCATTTTTTGTAAAGACCATCTCGAGGGGGATCAAGACTTATGTAGAACTATTATTTTATTTTAGGAATGTGCATGTTAGCTCTACTAAGTGTTGTAATACATACCCTTGGGTAGATGCCCATTCTCATAGTTGTATTTATTTGATTTAGAAATGAAAAATTCCCATTATCATAGTTGTATTAATTTGATTAAGAAATGGCAGATACCCATTCTTATATTAATTAGCATATTTTGTTAAAGACCATCTCGAGGGGGATCAAGTCTTATGTAGCTCTATTATTATGTTAATAGAAATGGAAGATTCCCATTCTCATAGTTGTATTAATTTGATTTAGAAATCGAAGATGCCCATTCTCATAGTCATATCAATTTGATTTAGAAATGACATATGCCCATTCTCGTATTGGACTAATTAGCATATTTTGTTAAAGACCATCTCTAGGGGGATGCCCATTCTCATAGTTGTATAAATTTGATTTAGAAATGGAAGATGCCCATTCTCATATTGGAGTAATTAGCATAGTGTTTTAGAGACCATATCGAGGGGGATTCCCATTCTCGTATTGGAGTAATTAGCATATTTTGTGAAGGACCATCTCAAGGGGGATTAAGCCTTATTTAGATCTATTTTTTTTTTAGGAATGGGCAATACTCTATTATTTTGTTTTAGGAATGGGTATCTTGGCTCTGCCAATTTTTTCACTACATACCCTTGGGTAGATGCCTATTTTTGTTTGCGATTCCTATTATTAGAATGGGCATATGCCCATTATCAAGATGCTATAAGAAATTGATACGAACATTTTTCTAATTTTATCTTTGCATACCCTTGGTTAGATGCCCATTCTCATAGTTCTATTAATTTGATTTAGAAATGACATATTCTCATTTTCATATAGGAGAAATTAACATATATTTTTTACGACCGTGTATTTACTAATTAAAGGCAAATTTTTCAAAACAAGACTTGGACCACTCGTAATAATGATAATACACATTAACCCATTCTTTAGACATTCTAACATTTTTGATTGGCCATATTTTTTGTAAATTGTATTGGACTATTTGGAAATATTGGTATTTTTACATCCTTGAACAAACAAACATTTACTATTGGGTAGTTCCCCATTTTGCATGAAAGGAAGACCATTGCAATGGAAGGACGACCACATTAGAAGAAGGCTTATGGTGTAAAAAAATTTTGACAATCTTTATAGACTTAATAATTGTATCATATTGGCTGGACTATCCCTGGAGGATATTAGTGTTGCACTGCATACCCTTAAAGGGATATCAAACCTCTATCTCTAATTTTTATTTAGTTTTTCTCTTTTTCTCTATCTCTTTTCATGAAAAACAATAATGAATATTTCTAACTCTTTTCAATATGAAGAATTAAATTTGTTTTTCCTTTCATTGAAAAATGGGTAACTATCTACTATATCTTCAGGTCATTCCCATTCAAGTAGATGGATGTCCATTTTTCATTATTTCAGATAAAAAAAACATTTTTTCATATTATATTGAATAAAACTGTATCATTTAGGCTATACTATCCTTAACGGAGACATGTTATGCATCCGCAAAGTGATGCACTACATACCCTTGAGGGGGATCGAGCCTTATGTACTTCTATAACCTTTTTTAGGAATAGTTATATTAATTTGATTTAGAAATGGCAGATGTCCATACTCATATTTTTCCCAATTAGTGTATTTTGTTAAATACCATCTTTAGAGGGATCATGCCCTATGTATCTCTATTATTTTTAGTTTAGGAATGGGCATATTTACTCCGCCAGATGTCATAGTTGTATTTATTTGATTAAGAAATGACAGATGTCAATTCTCATAGTTGTATTAATTTGATTTAGAAATGGCAGATGCCCATTCTCATAGTAATTATCAAATTTTGTTAAAGACCATCTTGAGGGGGATCATGCATTATGTAGTTCTATTATTTTTTTATAAATGGAAGATGTCCATTCTCGAGGTTGAATTAATTTTTTTTAGAAATAACAGATGACCATTCTCATAGTTCACATAGTTGTTTCAATTTTCTTTAGAAATGGCATATGCCCATTCTCGTAGTTATATTAAATTGATTTAGAAATGGCATGTGCCCATACTTGCATAGTTTTATTAATTTGATTTAAAAATGGAAGATGCCCATTCTCATAGTTGTATTAGTTTGATTTAGAAATGGTAGATTCCCATTCTCATATTGGAGTAATTAGAATATTTTTTTAAAAACCATCTCTATGGGGATGCCCATTCTCATAGTTGTATCAATTTGATTTAGAAATGGTAGATGCCCATTCTCATATTGGAGTAATTAGCATATTTTTTAAAGACTGTCTCAAGGGGGGTGCCCTTTCTCATAGTTGTATCAATTTGATTTACAAATGGCAGATGCCCATTCTCATATTGGATTAATTAACATATTTAGTTAAAGATCATCTCTAGGGGGATGTTCATTCTCATAGTTGTATCAATTTGATTTAGAAATGGAAGATGGCCATTCTCAGATTCGATTAATTAGCATATTTTAATTATCATATTTTGTTCAAGACTATCTCGAGGGGGCTCAAGCCTTATGTGGATTTATTTTTGTGTTCTAGGAATGGGAATAGATCTATTATTTTGTTTTAGGAATGGGTATCTTGGCTCCACCAATTGATGCACTACATACCATTGGGAAGATGCCTATTTTTATTTTTGAATCTTAAATTGATTTATAAATGGAAAGTTCCCATTCCGATACCTCATAGTGGTATTATATTGATCTAGAAATGGCAGATGCCCATTCTCATATATAAGTAATTAACATGTTTTATTAAACACCATCTCAAGGAGGATCAAGCCTTACATAGTTCGTTATTTAATTTTAAGAACATTTGTAGGCATTTAGAAATATGGTATTTTTTCCATTCTTGAACAAACAAACATTTATTTTTGGATTGTCCCCCATTTTGCATGGAAGGGAGACGATTGCAATGGAAAGACACATTCTGAAAGCCTTTATAATGTTTATTCTCTAGCTTTTGGTCTCTCTCTCTCTCTTCATGAAAACAAAAAATTAATATTTCTAACTCTTCTCAATGTGAAGAATAACATCTCGTTTTCCTTTCATTTCCAAATGGGGCACAATCCACTTCATCCTCATGTCATGCCCATTCGAGTAGATAGATGCCCATATGAAGTTTTGAAATTTATTTGTATTATTAAATGATAAGATGTTATTTCTTGTATTTAATTATTACTATTATTAATTAATGTTGTTGATTAATTAATTTTCTTTAGTCCATATATCATATGTTAAATACATATTCTTTGATTTCTAATTTTTCGAAACAATGGAGTTTATGTCGTTAATTAGTTTTATAAATTTTTATTATATTCTTCATAATTTTAAAATTCACTATAATTAATTAAGCAATATAAATAATGGTGATAAAGTTGTTAATTAGTTTTATAAAATTTAATCATATTTTTTAATATTATTTAATTGTTGTTTGATCGTATAATTATATGTTATTAATATGTTTCTAGTTAATAAAGTAATGTCAATTTGTATGCAATAATAATACTGATATTTATTTATTAGTATTATTTATTAATGTTGTTAATTAATTAATTTTCATTAATCCTAATATCATTTGTTAAATACATATTCTTTAATTTCTAATTTTTCGAAATAATGTTGTTGATGTCGTTAATTAGTTTTATAAATTTTTAGTGTATTTTTTATAATTTTAAAATGCACTATGATTAATTAAACATTATATTTATAAAATTTAATAATGTAATTAGAAGTTATTAATATGTTTCTAGTTAATATAATAATGTAAGTTTGTTGGTAATAATAATTCTTGTATTTAATAATATTTGATAGGATAATTTTTTACTAATTAATTATGATATTATTAATTAATTATTTACATTAGATAAATACTAATTTATTGCACTATTATTAATTACTAATATCATATCTTGATTATAAACACTTTGAATTCTATTTTTTAATAATTCCATAACATTGTTATTGATTAATTAATTTTTAATAATACCAGCACGATTCTTTCAAATTTCAAATTTTCAGTGTTTTCCTTTTGGAAGGCTCTTAATGGTCATTTGTTATTGTATATTTGATTCAAATTTTGACATTTCAGCGCTCTTATTTTTAGATTTTGTCATTTATTGTAGTAGGTTTGATTCAAATTTTGAATTTTGGGCACTCTTTTTTGTGACGCACTTTTTTGGCCAATTACATTATAAAAATAATGATTTTGAATGAATCAGGTTTTGATTTTTGCTCTATTATAATTGATTTTTTTTCAGCTAGAGAAATACAAAGATACAAAGATTTGGCAGATGAAAGAAGAAGATATAGTTTTTGATAGAAGGAGAGATACAAAGATACAAACATTTTGCAAAAGAAAGAGGAAGAAATAGTTGCCGATATTATGATTTTGCAAGGGAGACTTTTAAAGATTTCTTGAAGGGAAAAGAAAAATGAAAGAGCCACGGGGGGTTCACTTAATAAAATTAGAGTATAGTACATGCACTCGAGGGGTATTAAATAATACCCTTAATTATAGTTTCTACCACTAATTATTCAATTGATAATACTAGATATTCTTCCTCTTCCTCTGCCATATTCGTGTCCTTCATGCTGACACCCCTCATTCTTAGAACTATCCCCTATTGTTATATTATTAGAAAAAAAATAACCCCTATTTTTTCTATATACCTTGCTTACCCATTTTTCAATAAATTTTTTATTTACCCCTTTTTATTTCTACCCTAGTATATTAGACAAAAAATATATTATATTTCTCACTCAATTTTATTAAATATGCATTTCCTCTCAAAAGATAGTTTGAATCCATTGAATACCTATTTCAAATAACCTTATATATGTTAAGCTTTAATCATTTATGAGTAGTTATTCAAATAATTAAGATCGTAAAATAATATCACCTGTCTTAAAAATAATACTCAATCATAGTTTTCTACCATCTTATTATTTCTTAGTTAAGAATCTAGATTTATTCATTAAAGAGAGATTATAATTTAATTTATGACCAAAATCATTTTGCAATTTTAAGGTATTTACTTTTAAAAACTATGGTTCAATTTTTTTAGTTTTATATTAAAATAAAAAATCCTTTTCCTTTTGCCCACCTCTCTAATGTACCCCAAATACCTGATTCAAAAAATTAATAAATTAAAATCTTTCACCCCCTCATGTCTACCGGTGTATTGAATTTAATTTTATTAATTTTATTAATTTTATTTACCTCAATATGAACCCACTTGCTGGGATATTGGTTAGCTAGTGAACCGCCCCATGGGTAGAGCGAGCTATTCGAGGTTTTTATATCTCATTTTTTCCATGTTTACTTCTAAAGCCTAAAAACTATATAAGCATAGATCTTTTAGTTCACAATAGACTATCTAAATCATTTTTCCATATATCTCGTTTATTTTTTATGTCTGAAAAATGTATCGATTTGTATAAAGCACAAATATTTTACTTCACAATAGACTATTTGAACCATTTTTCCATATATCTTATTTATTTTTAAGTCTAAAAAATGTATCTATTTGTTTTAATTCATAAACATAACAACAAATAAATAGAGAAATCATTTTTTTACATTCGTAAACGTAATAGCTACCGAATACACAAATTAAAATTATTTCGTTCAAATGCGTACCTATTTATGGTGCAAAAAAATTGATTAGATAGATTAAGTACCACTTATCTCTTTCTATGTCTTATTTAATAACCTTTGTAACAAGTCTATTTTTCAATAATATTTATATCCAATCAGACCAAATCCTTTCACATAAGAAAAAAATGATTTGGTAAAATTAGTACCAAAATTATCTTTTTGGATCTTTTTTAATTTCTGCTACAACAAGTTTCTTTTTCAATAATCTTTGTTTGCAATCAACCCAAATACTTTTGAATAACTTATTATTTCTCATAAGACATCTCTGAATGAAAAAAACCCAACCATAATAGAGAAAAAAAAAACTTGTTCGTAAGAGACCAAAAAATCAAAATCATAGCCATTCAAAATATATTATTTTATATAGTAATTGACCAAGAAAATTTTCCTCTAAAAAATGGCACAGAAAATTTGAAATTTAAATTTAACCTACCATAATAAATCACCACCCTTTAATGACTAAACACTTTTAGTATCCTAATATCATAAGTCTCGAAATTTGAATCTATCCAACCATTATAAATCGCTAACCTTTAATGTTTAAATTTCTTTAATTATTTAATGTCATATTATCCCAATGTTTAGAAATATTTAAATGTTCTGAAAAAGTATTAGAATAATAAATAATACATAGTGTTATTTTTATACATATATTCAAAATTTTAATATATAATACATTAACAAATCACCGCCTTTTAATGCTTTAATATTTTGAATATATAATACATTAAGAAAACACCACCTATTAATGCTTTAATTTGCCATAATATCCTTTATTGTGATTACATATTTCAATTTATTCGACCCATTTAAATGTTTTAAATAACTATTTGAATAATGAAACATAAATGTAAAATATATGTTTTATAATAATGAAATTTAAATACATTGTACTTTTTACATATTTACTGTGTTTTAGAATGAGCACTCACTCTCACATCTTGTATAAAGTTATACAAAATTTGAAACTATACTACTATAATAAATAATGAAATCATGAAATTTTAAATAGTATAATTTATCGTCATTCCTATTTATTGTGTTTTATAATGGGCACCCATTCTCACAGATTGTTTAAAGTTATGAAATATATAATACATTAACAAATCACCAGCTTTTAATGCTTAAATGCTTTAATACCCTAATAGTCTAATTCTAATGTAAATGTTGTCACAAAATATTCGAATAATGAAAAAAATATTGTATAATTTATTGTCATTCCTATTTATTGTGTATTGGAATGGGTACCCATTCACACGGCCCATTCTCATGGCTTTTATAAAGTTATGAAATTGATTGAGCATTTTTACATTGTATTTTATAGAATGGGCTAATGCCCATTATCATATAGGAATAATAAAATATATTCTTGTGTAGATGGGAATTATAAAAGAAGGGTATGGATTATACATGCTTGTAAGTTTAAACTAAAAGAATTGTCTGGGTACATAGGAATTATAAACAATATCTCTTGTATGAGAATGTAGAGAAAATGCACATGCCCACTATCATAAAATGAGTATTGCTTGAATAAGAAGGTTTAAAATGGTAACATGCATAGTCTAAAAAAATAACATATTAGTTGTATTATAATGTTTAGAATGTGGATATGCCTATTTAGAATGAGAATTTTAAATAGTAGAATTTATTGTCATTTCTATTTACTCTATTTTAGAATGGGCACCCATTCTCATGGCTTGTATAAAGTTGTGAAATTGATTGAGCATTTTTACATTGTCTTGTTTTGAATGTGTAGATGACCATTCTCATATAGGAATCATAAAATACCTACATGGGTAGATAGAAATAAAATAAAAAATTCCTGTATGAGAATGTATAGAAAATGCACATGCCCGCTGTAGTAAAAATCAGTAGTTCTTGTATGAGAAAGTTTAGAATGGGGATATGCCCATTCTAAAGAAAAACATATTACTTGTATTATAATGTTTAGAATGTGCATATGCCTATTTATAATGGGCATTTTAAATAGTATAATTTAGATTGTGTTTTAGAATGGGCATCCATTATGTCCTTATCATTATACACATATAAAGATAAGGATTATGAAATTTACATACATTAGACCGACTATTAATTTGCATCAAAGGTTGTACTCCATTTTCTTAAACCATGCAAGGCTTGATAATTATGAGGGTGTATTTTGGAATACAATTTCTATAACATGTTTGATGACATGATTATAAATTAGACATATGAAGTTATATCCTCTCAATCTTGGGATACTATTTTACACAGTACTATTTTTACCAGTATACGAGTGCAAAACATAGAAGAAAATAATTACCCCTATAGGATCATAATGTTTCATTTGTAATACAAATTACTATCCTTCTTTACATCCCTTTATTTGTGGCATTACAATTACAAAGACAATATTTGTAGAATGGTCACAATGAAGGAAAGTTTTTTTTATTATGGATAAATAGTTTTTTGAAAAGGACTATACCCTTGAACAGGAGGGCTCAAAAAGCCAGAAAAAATAATGAAAGCACACTAAAAAGATAAAAATCCAGATAGAACATGAACACCAAGAAGCAGGAAAAGACCTGCCCAGGAAAAAACCAAACCAACAACAAATTAGCTGATAAACAGCTGATGCGCAGCAAACAAACTGCAATGCCAAAGCAGAGCAATTGACTACAGTGAAACAACAGCTGCATCACAAAAACAAATAACCATCATAAAGGTGGAGAACAGGTATTCTTTATAATAGGTTTCTTCTTTTTGTGTACCATTTTCCAACCCTCCATGACCTCCTCAATAGGAAGAGCAACTTCAATAGAATTAATTAGGGAAAAAGCATATTTTTCCGTTAAATATGAAGGAGGGGTATTTTCCTTTTTTGCCATGCTATTAGCTGGAACAGCTGATTTCTTATTGTCAACAACTAAAATTTCTGAGATAGGAGTTTCCGGAACCGATTCAGAGTCATCGTTAGAATCATCATTTGAAAGATCCTCCTTGGCTTCTATAACCATATATTCTGGTAGAGCATCTTTCCACCAAATTTTTCTTTCAGTGTGCTTTTTAACCCACAGGTGTGGTCCTAAGCCCATTTCTAAATCTGAAGGGAATACCTTCGTAATCTAATGGCTGTCAAGTTCTGTTTTGAACTTTAAGATCTATACTCCAAAGCAATTTCATCTGGAGGGAATACCTTCGTAATCTAATGGCTGTGACCAAGTTCTGTTTTGAACTTTAAGATCTATACTTGCAGGGAGGTTTTGAGAGGTATCCAATTCAACTAAGTAGCATAGGTAGTATGGGTATAGCCGGTGGTTTGAGAATCAATGTAAATAGTATGTCCCAAGGCATTTCCAATGGAGACAAGACATTCACTGGACCAAAATTGCAAGGGTAGATTGGGCAATATGATCCATACAGGTTTACAAGAGAAGGATTCAGTAAGCAGATTAAAAGAGGGAAACCATGGTTTTATAATGAGATAGCGTGATTGATAGATCCATAGTTTTGACTCTATGATTTCCTTGTCTTCTGAGGTATTTTTATTGTTGTTTTCTCTTCAATAAAATGAAGGAAAGTTATTAGTAGAGGTAGGGGTTAAAAATGGCCACTTATGCTTGTTAAACATTTTAGACGATAATTTTTTAATATTGTCTTTCAAAAATATAAAAAAATATTATTTAGGTATTTATTTAATTTTTTAAAAAATATATTTATAATATTGATGGCCACTTATGCTTGTATATAACATCCAATGATATAATTTTTTAATATTGTCTTTCAAAAATATAAAAAAATACAATTTATAGTATTTACAATTATTACAAATATTTGCATATATATTTTTATGGCTAAAATGTATATATAAAAATGTCTATATACGATATATACATATACCCATACAAGAGGGGAGGTATTTAATTTTGGAAAACAAGTTGAGATGTTTCTAGTTCCATTTAATATTTGCAAGTATTTTATGGCTTAAAATCTCGTGAAAAAATGTGAATAGCACCATCACATGATCCAACTCCATGACAAAGGGGAGGTATTTAGGTGGTGGAGGATTAATAAGATTCTATTGTCCATTTAAATCCAAGCCCATGCCATTTCAATAATCTTAATTACCTTTTATAGTTTCCAATGATCATATAACCATATCCTACACAAAGTTTGATGTTAATCCATTAATAATATATTACATTGTGAATATGTATTCCAAGGTGCAATAATTGTCATAATCTTAATTATTTTATAGTTTCCAATGATCTATTAACCATATAACTGTAGCTTATAACATTTACATCCATTTTTAGATATATTACATTGTGAATATGTTCAGGTGCAATGCATTTTTGCAAAACCCACTTTCTATCTCTACAATTTTAAGGAGAATTTTTTAAATACAAGGTTTTAAATTATTAACATGAAATATAAAATATTTATCCATTTTAATGTAAAATGATTAACTAAAATAAGGATATGTGGGATAATTAATCTAATCTGGAATGACATGTAAAGACAGTAAATAAATGTAGCAAATGACTATGAAAAAAATGACCCAAACAACTAATCTAATGAAAGTGGAAGCCCTAATATGGAAGAGAAGTATAGGAGTGACTTAGCTGATTCAGATGCAAATCTGAACTATGTCGCAGAGTGAACAAAATAATATGGAGGTAGGAAAAACAATGTAGAGATCTCAAAAAGGATGGATATGTACTATCTAGCTGGACTAGAGCACCTGAAGAGGGACTGGGGCGCTTGCGGGTGCTCTGGTATGTAGAATGGGCACCCCAGTTGGGCACCCCGGTTTGTGCAAAAGGTCTGAAATTGAGTTTCACAGGTCAGAAAGGTGGTATGAAACCCTTGCTGTTTATCACATTAACTTCGCTACCTTGCTCCATGTGTCGCTAATAATCTAATATGATGAAAAGACCTACAAGACACCATAATAAGTATAAAAACCCAAAAAAAGAAGAATACAAATGAATGGGTCAGACTGACCTCAGGTGCCATAACAATG
Source organism: Taxus chinensis (assembly GCA_019776745.2). NCBI lineage: Eukaryota > Viridiplantae > Streptophyta > Pinopsida > Cupressales > Taxaceae > Taxus > Taxus chinensis. The sequence continues at coordinate 384,276,576 of CM034155.1, forward strand.
GGCTTACTAAATGAGCGCTGCACTACATTTCGGACCCAAATATAGTTCTGGTGTGTGTATCATGTGCCCTAGGTGCTCTTGTTCCAGTCGTCCTTTGTGAAGTAGCAATCAATAAATAGATGTAGAATGTAGTAGAATGGTGCATGAAATAGAATATAATCCCTCCTCCTATGCTTGTGTGATGTAGATAAACCGGCCTTGTCCTTGTGATGGAGGTAATGGATGCAACTCAAGGTAGATGATAGTGGTGACTAGTGCTTGGTCACTCATTATGGTCTCATAACTTTATATTTATAGGGTTCTCTTCATCTGATTTCATAATTAACCTTGAAATGGTCAACCACAAAAAATATAAGAAGCTAAAATGGTTAGAAAGTGCCCAAAAAGTGATAAGAAAGTTAAAAAAATATTGGGGTGCCCCTGGTGGGACCATGATGCCCATAGGCGCCCCAGTACTAGCCTAGGTGCCCCAATCAATGCTAAAATAATGTGAGATGATAGAAGCTGACTGAGCATGTGGGTGCAAGAGGTTGGGAATGAAGAAATAAAACAAAGCAAGTTGGCCAAAAGATGAGGGTTAATTAGTACTTTCTTCACTCAAGAACCTTCTAAATAGTAGTATGAGATTGGGACTAAATAATGTCTAAAGTGCATGATTTTTTGACTACACAAAATATATTTAAGCGCGGGTGTAAATTTTATCAATAGAAATTGCTTTGGTAATAAAATGGTACAAATCTCATGGTCCTTATCGTTTAAGGACCCTGCATATTAACTAACACGCATATACATTAGTATCCTTCTTTCAATCCCTTTATCTGTAGCCTTATGATTACAAAGACACAATAATCAAAATGAAGGGAAAGTATTAATGAAGGAAAGTTATTAGTAGGAGGGGTATTTTGGAGGAGGATGAAGAGATTGAGATGAAAAATTCACAGTTAGGTGTGAGTGTATTAGCTCTAGATAACATTAGATTGCCATGATTATATAAATTACTTATCTCATTTTTGATAAACATATTTGTTAAAACTACCTTTATTATCAATTGGGATGTCTTTGGAACAATAAGTGCAACTGCCAGGTTACATACATTTTACTATAATTAAGGGTTTTTAATGGAGTCTACAACATTTAATATATTAATTTATTTGTTGTTATAAATTTATAACAAACATAAATCAATACAATTCTAAATACAAATTTATATCAAATAACATACAAATTTATTGTAATCTTAAAAAAAATAATTTAATTTAAAATTTCATATTTAATATAATTTATTTAGCAATTTAATAAAAAATTGAAACCTTTAAAATAAGCACTTTGAGATGAATTTTATTCCATGAATTCATCATTAGAATGGAAAGTGAACCATTTTTTTTAATGTGAATGTAGAATTTCAAATATCATGGTGCTTATCGCATGAGGACCTTTGTATATTAACCTACACGCATTGAACACCCTCTTCCTTAAAAGTTGAAACTCTTGTTACTGGTAAAAACACAATATATTTTTAGTATGGTGAAATTAAGATGGGAAACTTATCAGTAGGAGGGGAGGTCTTTTTATAGCAGAGGAAGAGATTGATATTTTCCGTTTCCACCTCTAGATGGAACTGCATGAACAAGAATCTTACACAAACTTTTACATTTTCATTATTAGAATATATTTAAAAGAACCTACTTAAGGGGTCAAACATGATGTTTATGTGTTTTAATCATCGTTATGGCTATTTAAGGACGTCTCTTGGGCATTAATGGTTAATGTTTTAGAGATTATTCTTATTTTGTTGAAAGTTAGCTAGTATAGCCATTTTACTCTCTCCCTCTCAAGGAATAAACCCATTGAGTTGAGAATCTCACTCAAGGATGAAAACCCTTGGTTGGGAAACTTGTTAAGGATGAAAACCATTTATGAGGTTTTTTGCGTGCAAGTTGGTTTAAAAGGAAATAAAGTATCTCTCTCTTACATATGTTGTTGTTGACAATTTTTTGCACTTGTGCAAAAATGGGCATCTCGAAACTTCGTTGTTATGATGAACAGTCTTGGGTGGAGTATACCTAAGCTAAGGAAGTCTCGATGTTATTTGTTACTACTAAATTAGTTACAAGATTAAATGAAATCCACAATTATGTGTGCTTTTTCAAAGCAGGACAGATCACATAGTTTGTAATTTCATGTCATCTTCAGCAAAAGAACACAAATCCCTGAAGGAAAACTGTGTTGTCTTTATAAAGATGACAAATTACAAATTAGGTGAAATGCTGAGTTTTGAAGCAGCAAACAGAAATATAGATTGTAGAAAATAAGAGTTCATTACTGAATGTTACAAGTTCCTATCAACGTTCTTTCCTTCATGATTAAGACATTCAGTTATGTTACTGAATTGTTTAGTTCATTATACAATCCATACAGAAAAGCTAGAATGCACAAGGAAATACACAACTCATTTTCAGAATTCAATGTTTTATTCACAAGGAGAGTAAAATGTTTCCCACACAAGTCGTGGGATGTAACTGAAAAGTAAATTACAACTACTGAAAAGAAAGGTACACATGTATGAAAGAGAAAGCAAAGGAGTAGGAGTGAACCCATCATTGCCTTGGGGTTTCTGTTCTTCGATTGAAACATCTTCATCTCCACCTTTTGTTCTCCTTCATCTTCATTGTAGAAGCCATTGTTCCTAAAAAAGAAAAAAATAATTAACTGTCAGATACGAGCTTAGGGATCAATTCATATTCCTACACTATCCTACTTCATGCATATTAATCTTCTCCTAACAGGAGATGTATTCTACTTGAAGAATAAACTGCATGCATGCTTTATTCACTCATAAAGAAGAATGAGAAAAGAAAGAAAAAAACATGGCCATAAGAGAGGCCAAAAAGCCTAATTATTTTCTAATTTTTTTTCTAAGTCTGTAGGTACAGGTTGCATCCAAAGAGAAAAATAGACAAGTCATAAGTTCACACCATAAAAGGAAGAATGTAACTCAAAGTTCCAACAACTTTTATGAAATAGAAGAAGTTAAAGTTTAGAAGAGAGACTAGCAATAGAAGCACTTGCAACAGAAGGGAAAAGCAGAATTTGAAAGCTGATGTATGGCTAAGAGAGAGGGTCATAGTTGAAAGGAATGAAAACAAGATTCTAAAAAAGTTTTGATAGGGCTTCGCCATAAAAATCAACACTATAAATTTTCAGTTGCTATGGGCGGATAAATTTTCAGTTGCTATGGGTAGATGAATTTTCAGTTGCTACGGGCAAAGCTAGTTGCTATGGGAAATAATAAAAAATCAAAGCTAGTTGCTACAAGTAAAGCTCAAGTACAACATTGAATCACAAAAGAAAATGGAACTAATTTTTTTGACAAAACTTGAATTGTCCAAACGTGTAGGAGTTGTAAATAGTGTTCCAGAAATAATATGTTACGCATAGTTTAAGAAAACATTATACATTATTTTCAGAAAGTCAAGAATATTAATACAGTTAAGCATTCAATAGATGTGATTTTTAGAAAACAATTACATTTTGAACACTCATCTCATGGAGAAATTCAATGTTCAAGTGATCTCAGTTTGAAAAGGATTATAACAAGTATTCTCAAAGGGCACTACATGATTTCAAAGAATCAAGTTGATCCTTAAACAATGAATTGTAACAAATGGATTCCCCAGAATACAAAAATGAGCCAAAGATTTCAGAATGGACCTGAAGTAATGTACAAAACTATATTTATAGAAAATAATAACCATCTTCTACAACATTCTCAACAAATTTGAGGTAACAGTTGTCCGGAGTTTAAAGCATAAAAAACTCATACAAAGAATAGGCTTAAGTATGAATATCTAGAAAGAAGAAAGTACTCTATGTCCACCACAGTAAAACAAAGGAAAGTAAAAAGTAAATTAGGGTTTCATAATAGCAAACACATAATCACAAACTCTTTTTGAAGCTCGTTTTCAGCAATGGCCGAACATGATAGATACCCAGAACTCAAAAAATACAGATCTATAATTGATAATGCAGATTAGGCCGAAGAAAAAAATCACCGTAGCTAATCAAATGGTCAGAACTTTCGAGAAACCGGATAAAGAAACAAGAGTTACATAGGCCAACGTGAAGTTTCAAACTCGGGAGTCAATCAGGAGAAACAAATCACAGAACCCACAAATATTTCCAAAAATTTCAGTGATACATCTAAAGAAGAAAAGAAAACAGAAGTGTATGTATGCAAGAGAAATTATCTCACCTATAAACTACTATGGTGGCCAATAGACTGAGGAGATCTTGAAGAATAGAGAAGAATCAAGCTTCAGAAACTTTCCATGGAGGTGGTCGCAAGAAACCATTTCTCAAAGCTATCTTAGATTCCAGATCAAAAGAAATAAATGACAGAGATATAAAACTTTCAACTCACAAAGAAAACTCGGATCTCATAGGCTACGCCACAAAAATACCAAATAGAACAAAGCAAGCTTGGAGTAGTAGCCATGGTGAAAAGAAAAATGGATTTACAGGAAAAACTCGAAAATGACCAAAGCATGACCACTACACAAAAAATGTGAAACCTGATATGCAGAGAGTATTTTGTAGAGAAGGAGATCCAAAGTACAGTGAAAGATGAGCTCAACAGAACAGAATAATGGCATCGGGAGAATATTTTTCCAGGGCTTTGCCCATACAACTGAAAAATCCAAAATGAGTGTGCTTTAGGGTCAAGTTCCCTTTACCATTCGAACACAAGAAGCGGGTTAGCTCAAACTTGACCACAGTCAGGATCGACGGCATCAAACACCAAGGATGCAAGATCAACATCCTCAGATCATCACAATAATCAATGCTAACCACATTCAGGATGCCACTACCCACATTAAATTCTAGCCAAAACCCTAACCACAGGTCATAAATCGATGGTCTACAATAAGACAGGGTACAAAGATCAACAACAAAGAACAAGGTAGGAAATTTCAAAATAAACCACAAGGGTAATAGTTAACCTAAACAGAGTTGATGCCACTGACCAAGTCATCAAAGGGCGAGACACAGTGGAAGGGGACAACCCACGTGTCCACCGAATTACTCATTGTAAATGATTTTCAAATTCTAAACCCAAGTGCATGCTTCAAATAAAGGGGTAACTAAATGATATATCATGATCACCGAAAAGGTGAATATTATAATATGCCAAGGCTGACATAATCAAAGATGGTCGAGCATGGTTGGGTGTTGCCCCTTACGATTTTTAAAACATAGTATATGCTAAGTCCAAAAAAGTGACCAAGCCCAATGAAGACAAAAGTTCAACCACAGGTGGTCCCCATAGGAGGAATTATTTTTGCAAATATTACCAAGTATTGTAATTATTTTTCTCACATGCTAGGAGTTGTATTTTGCAAGCCTTCACAACAGGACAAAATAAAGAAGAAGACAAAGTTGCATGTTCATGGAAAGAGACTTGCCTAGCAAACAACCTTATTTTTAGCAAATTATTTATCCTTCTTTTCTTAAAAAATAGAACAGTCAACTCTAGTTTGACTGTAATGTAAGTAAGGCTAATAATGCCTATTTGTAATTGCATGCTTTATTTTTATTCCTTTATCTATTATTAAATAAAGGATAAAAATAAGATGCATGGGTGAGTACAAGCCTTAGGCTATTTTTAGAAAGAGGGTGAACTTTATTTTTGCTATATATTGTGTGCCTTTGCAAAGAACAAGAGGAAATTCGGGAGGAATTTTGGATATATGAGTACTGAAGCAAATTTTGCAAGTTTTTCCCTCTGAGTGTGAAGTATTCCATGCCTTTCCAAGTTATTTTGCAGTCTTGTGTATTTTCATATTAATCTTGTGAATGTAAATTCCTTGATCAATCACTTTACCCTGCTGCAAATTCAATCTTTTCTGCTTAATTTTAATGTGTATGTTAACTTATTAGTACTTTTGTGATTCTCCCTCAGTACAATTGAGTGTTTTTCCCTTAGACATTTTGTAGAAAAACTATTGGTTCGTGCATCAAGAATTCTTCCCAAATCAGTTGTGCACATACTCAATCAAAGCCCTCATACAAATTTGGTGTATCACCTTAGTTTTAATCATTTTACAGTCATCTTTTACTCTCAAACTTCAAGAAATAAGTTTATGATACACTAATAAGGAACTGACCTTGATACCGGAGACTCACCTCAAAGTAGGTATACCTACAGACCTGAGGTGTTTCCATTGTATGTACGAAAGAGAGGGATCAGATGTGCAAGCCTAGAAAACCTGCAGCCATCTCTCTACATGGTGCAATTTCAAGACATAACATAACCTAGGTCTTACATTATTATCAAATTTTCACTTATATTACAACTTAAAGGACACCCATAAGACTCAACAACACTACTTCAATATTATCATTTTATAAGAGTTTGAATTTGTGCATAAAATGTAGTTTCTAAATTATAATTTTCATATAAATTTATTATTCCACATTTTTCATTCCTTGCCAATAACGTCCCTCATATCATCCATCACTACCTCGTCTTCCACTGAGTTGCTGAGGTAAAGATTTAGCAAGTGCTTTTTGCTTCCCTTCTCCAGTTGATCTAGCCTCCTTTGAATATCCATAACCATATTTTTAAGGCCAGACAGTTCCTCTCTGATGGAATTTTGATAAGTAAAAATTTTCTTCAAGGCCTCAATATACTTCATACAAGTACATACCATGGCCACTCCAGACTCATCGAGGGAATCAATGTTCTTTTCAAGTTGCAGAGCCCTAAGGGAAATGTTTCTGAATGCCATAATCTAATCAGAATCCATATTCTATTTTCCTTTGGAAGGTTCCCCTTTGATATCAGACATGGAACTACCAGCCGCAGTATCAATACCCTTCATCTTCAACAATTTATTCATTCATTCAACTAGAGTAAAAATTCATCTAGGTCCTCCAAATCCTCCCTCTCCATATTACTAATAGCATCTACAATGTTTAACAGTGGCATAAAATAATCATTTATGTCATATGATCCTGAAGAGGGGGAATCCTCATAATCCTCCTACTCCATATAGTTTCCATCCTCAACATGATTTACATCATCATACAGCAAGCCCCTAAACTTATCATATTTGATGAAATCTATAGAACCCAAACATAAAAATGTCATCATCAATCCTTGTTGAAGAGGGATTTTAAACTTTTTTTTTTGTAAATTCTTGACTGATTTCTGTAAGGAATGACTGAGAAAGAATGGGAAATTATAATGCATACCATCAGGGTGGATATGACTTAACATAGGGAAATGGTGGGAATAAACTACCTTTTACCTACCCTCCAAGGTGATAAATTGCATCAATTTTAGGGTGATTTCATTGAAATGATCAGGTAAAGAATCTCTCTCAAAACTTGCATAGCGATGTCTTATTTTCTCTTTACCCACCAAAAAAATTACCATCTCCTCATTGCTTTTTTTTTTTGGTTTGTAAATCTCTCAACCCTTGTTGTTCATCCCAACCACTATAGCAATAAAATCCACATTATTTTTTATAGAAAAACACTTGATACTAGCCCAACCATTCTTTTAATTAGTACCAAAATCCTTGCACAGGGATTCTTCGTGGCCTTTAAAACTTTGAAATAGAGATGACATACCTGCCTTTTCTAGCATCATCCAAACTCTTCTACTAATCCCATTGGTCGAATCAAGTTCTTTTGTTCATTGCCGATTTTTTCTCTATTAAAATGGCAATAAAACCAACCCAATTCGAAACCTTATTGTCCATTCTAAAACAAATGATCATACTTTATCAAGCCCTTTTCTAGACCAAATGTTCTTTCTAAATCCAACGCAGGCACTTATATCATCCAACCTCTAACATGTTTCCTCACCACTTCTTACTCTTCCTTCATGCCCAATACTGACAAGTAATTATTTTCAATCATTACAATGACATAGAAATTTCAACCTCTTTAACCTCTTTTTGCAAGGTAAACAACATCCTTGTTCCTTCCCTGTAGACATGATTACAGGAAATAAATTAAAGGATGTTTCCCTGGAATTCTCCCATTCTTTTTATTTGAATACAAGAAATAGTTAACTTAATCATTTTCATAACTATTTGAAGGATGTGAGAATGGGTAGTTGGCAATTATAAATATAATTCAATTTTGTCTCTATTCTTCTTTTATGAATCCTATATGAGAACTCACATTTTCTCATTCAATACATGATTGAACTTATTAATTAATTTAATAACTATGAAGACAATGATATTGAAGAACTACCCATTCTAAAATAATTTAAATTTACTCTATTTTTCCTAATATATGATTCAAATACAATAATAGGCAATTTACCATTCAAAAACAAATTAAATTTAATTTCTATTCTTCTTCAATGATTCCTATAAGAGACTAGGCATCTTCCTATTCAAGATAAATATGTTTATTTCTATGAGAATGTGCATATGCCCATTCTAATCATTGTAATACAAGCAATATTGAACTTGGTCATTAATAATGGGAAAAGTAATAAGATATAAGAGTGAAAAGAAATAGTCAATCCAATACAAGAATTATTTAACTTAATCAATTTAAAACCTACATGGTGGTTGTGAGAATGGGAAAATTTCCATTTTAAACTTAATTATATTTTATCTATATTCTTATTTTATGATTCCTATATGAGATTGGGAAGTTTTTCATTCGATAAAAGATTGAACATAATTATTTTATTACCTATGAAGGTTGTGATTATCGGGAACTTCAAAAACAAAGTAATTTTGATCTATTCTTCTTATATGATTCCTATATGATAATGGGACAATTCCCATTATAACACATATTAAATTTATTATTTTATATATGTCCTTCATATATGATTTGTATATGACAATGGGCATCTACCCATTCAATATAAGAAATAAATGTGTGTTTGTATGTATAAGGGCATAACATCCTTCTAAACATTTTAATACCATATTTTATGATATCTAAGTTTTTTACTTATTGGATTTTTCTTCACATTTAACCTTCAGTTGTATTTTTTAATATATTTCGATAGGTATATTTCATATTTATCAAGTATCATTATAAATATATTGAATGTACTTTAAAATAATTACATATCTCATATGTGTTTGTGTTAAAATCACTGATACTATAATATGGTTGTCAAATTAATAAAAATAATATGACTTATAGTAACCACATCAAAGGTTAATATTTGATGTTCTAAATAATGAGATAGTACCTTGGAATAACATTTAGAGGAATTAGTTTTTATTCCTTTTTCAGAAAAAATAAATAAATTATTATCTTGAGACAATACACATAGACATAATGGGCATATGTCCATTCTCTTACAAAAAAAACATTTTTATCTTATATTGAATGGAATATGTCCATTATCATATAAGAATCATAGAATAAAAATAAAGGTGTTATCTTGAGGCAATACACATAGACAGAATGGGCATATGTCTATTCTCATAAAAACAAACATTTTTATGTTGTATTTAATGGGCATATGCCCATTTTCATATAAGAATCATAGAAAAAAATAGAGGTAATATTTTTTTTTGGAATGCACAATTTTCCATTCTCACATCCTTTGTAGTGATATTAAAATGATTATGTTCAATATTTCTTCAATAAGTTAGAAGGGTTAGAATAGGTATATGTCCATTCTCATACAAACAAAGAATTTTATTATTGTGATGAGAATGGGGATATGCCATTTCTCATACAAACAAATATTTTTATCATTTTGATGAGAATGAGGATATGACATTTCTCATACAAACAAGTATTTTTATCATTGTGACTAGAATGGGCATATGCCCATTCTCATAAACTAAATATAGAAAGAAACAAAAATTCCCCTACATGAAACATAAAGAATGAATGAAAATTAGATCCTTTTATGAGAATGTTTAAAATGGAAAAATGTCCATTCTCATAGTCAGTGAATATGGGAATTATAAGGAATTCTTGTAAAATTAATATATGAAATGTTAATATGATCAAGATATTTGGATAAAGTAGTTAGCAATAAAGTTTTTAATTAACTTCTATGTAACCTATATTTATTTATTTCTCATTATTTAAATTCAACCTTATCTATTTATTTCTCTTCAATTAAATTCAAATGAGTCAAGTTCAATCCTAGTTTGGAAATCATATTATAAATATATTCATGTCAATTTTAATTATATGTATAATTTTGAATTATTTCCACACCTTACTGAATTATAGAAGTTCATAGCTCATGTGATGTGTCTTCAATATACATACAGTTGTACATACATGATAATTTTAATTTATTTTATGTGATGGTTTAATAGATTTTCCATCATCTCGAAAAATTTGTATTTTATGTTGCTACAACAATAAGGAATTTTGCATTTATATAGGATGAACATGTGGACTTGTTTTCAAACATAACCAAATTTACAGAGTGAAGATTATATCCAAGTATGAAGAAACTACATTGCAAAGATGTGGGAAGATGATTTGTTGTTTTCAGTGTCAACACAATATTGGATGGGATAATAAAATTATCTTTCTCAGTTGATGAATTTGAAACCTTGGCAAATGTCGAGAATAAAGGATACTACATTTCTTGGGAAGAGAGTGAATTGTCAAAGCATGCAAATTCATCCTTTCCCCCTAATTTGGGAAGTGAAAAAAATTGTAGTGGTTTAAAGGATTACAATGCAAAGAGTGATGGGGATTGTAATGATGAAAGTGAAAACACCATTAATACATGTCCTAAAGATAAAAAAGATTTTTTCATAGACAATGTCATTCTCAAACACAAATCTTGTAGCAGAGGTGATGACATAGTCATGGGTTATGAAATTGATGGAGATAGGTTGGGTCCTTTGAATTTTTATGTATGTATAGAGAATGTTGTATATACGTGTTAAGAATTCTCATACTCACCAGAACCTAATAAATCAATTATTTGGCCAATAAAACATTTGATTTGCAATCAAACAAGAATTTCCCTTATGATTAAGCAAGGGAGTGCCTAACTAGTTGGTCTGCACCTTATACACATTAATCAACACAATTTGAAGTTCAAGGGATCTCATACAAAATTTATCCATTACTACTCGATTGAGTGTAAATTTGTAGTAGAGGGAAAAATTACAAACGTAGTTGAAGTAGACATGGTACATTTTAATAGATTGGATGCCAATAGCTTCAGTGTGCATATTGATAGAGTATTAAACCCTCCTTGCAAAGGATGTTTCCTTTCTGAAGGATCTCTCATATAATGGTCTGCTAGGCAATTGGCTAGCATAAATGGCTCTCAGATGGATATTAGATTCAAAGAATTCTCAAAGGAGGTTGAGGTCATCATGTGGGATGTATTAGAAGAGCGACAACCTCAATTTTTTTATATAATTTAATATGATGCCACTAACCAAAATCAATCCAACAAAGTGATAAAAAAATCTTATAATTCTACAAAACGTTTAAAGTTGGACACTCCTCAAGCCAATCCATCAAATCAAAAATATGATGAGGATATAAAATGGTCAATATTTTTAGAAGAAGTGGAAAATTTGGAGTTTAGTTGTTACAAATCTAATTGTATCCAAAAATTACATCGTATGTTAGTTAGAATTCAAAAATTGCGGTGCATAACTAGAGCCTTGAATGAAGTTGACAGAAAAAAAAAATTGTGTTTAACGTATTAACAACAAATGCCATCTTCATTGTTGGTAAGAAAACTATAGAGAGAAATAAAATCAAATTTGATGGGATGGATTTTTTTTATAATTCATGGCACAAAGTATATGGGTACCCAAGGGATTCCTTCTATAAACATAAATCTGAATGGATAAGCAGAAATAGGCTTGTAGTGAATGACAACAATGGAAAAGAGAAACAAATGTCAAACACTGCTGCAAAACCTTCCTGCATATCAAGAATTATTCAGAGAAATTTAGATATATCTCCACATCTGGCTTGGTCTATAGGAAAGGATGGAGTAAAATTTCCTCAAAATTTTCTTCCTTCATTCTATACCCAAATTATACTGTGAAAAAAAATGCAATGAGGAGCTTGAATTCTTGAAACTTCCCTAGGTGTCGCAGTCACAAAAACATAATGAATAAAAAAATTCCTTACGTTTCCATCACAAAAAATAATTTATTTTCTAAGTGTGATTAGTGCACATATTTTTTCAACAAACATAGAGCCACCACATGCCTAGAACCACATGAAAATATTGAGGATGAACAAACATGGCATATTGAATACATTCAAAGTTATTATACAACTTACTAATCCCATTTATTGAAGTCAGAAGAACAACCTCATGGATTCTTGTGAATTTTACATGATAAAATGGATAAAATGAAATATTCCATACCAAGGATGGGTAAAATATCAAAGCTAATAAGTAATGTTATGAACCCACCAGTTACTTTGACTGGTATGTCTTATCCAATTTTTCCTCTCAAGAGAAATTGGACAAAAAAGACTCCACAGAGAGTAAATGAGGGATCGATTCGGAAAAGTGAGATCACAATTTCGGATTGGTAAAATAGGTTGAAGAGGGTTGAGCACATTGCATAGGATCTCAGGAAATGAAGAAGCTCTAAAGTTCAAAATTTAGACTTCGGAGGTAGGCCCAAATTGAAAATGGTGAAACTCGGAGACAAGGAGTGTAACGCTCCAAAATTCAGAGGTCAACACATAAAAGGTAGGTAAAATTTGGAATTTTAGAGTCTTTGGAGCTCACAATGAATAATGCCACATTGGAGGGAGAAAATTCTGAAATTCAAACTTCGGTCTTTCGAGAGTTTGGAGTTGGCAGCATGGTTAAGCGGATGAAAATACCTGAAACACCAAAATCCTGATACATGAAAACCCTAAATCCCTAAAAACCTGAATCCCCTCAACCCCAAATCCCTGAAATCTTGAAACTCGAACCCTCGAAATCCTGAAATCTCGAAACCCAAATCCCCAAAAAGGAGAAGGTCCGAAACCTGAAGTCTAAATTTCAGACTTCAGATTTTAAGAATTTTGGAACTTTTTTCTCGATTGATGAAAAGTGTCATGCAACATGGTTTCAGATTAAGAATTCCGAAGTCCTAATTTTGGACTTCAAAGTTTCAACATTTAGAAACTCTCGAGCTGATTTGAGAGATGAATAGTAGCCCGAACTCCTAAATCAAAATGTCCAAAGTCCCAAATCCTGAAAGTCTGAAATTTTAGATTTTAGAGGTTGCAATGCAAGTTTGGAGTCTGAAAAATAGGGACAACCACTTGCATTTATTATAGTATGGCACCCTCATGTTCAGATGATAGTAAATTTTGATTGGAAGCTCAAATTTGCACAAAATCAGACTTTTTGGAAAGCCCTCAATGTCCTCGAGTTTGCACAAGTGATCGAATGGGCTGAGTCCTAGCCATGTTTGATTGTGTGAAGACTTATATGTTTGTTTCTTGTCGTGTTTGGGCACCATGGGTGATCCCAAATTGTAATTTTATTATTTGTAAATTATTTAGTCTTGTATTGAGCTAGTTTAGGGACCTTGTGGTCCCTACTTGTGTTATATGTGTTTTATGTTAATTAATTATGTTTTTTTAAGTATGGGACCACCTAAGTTTCACTTGGGTGGGCCATGCTACCTCAAATCTCGCGCCATGTATCTCAATCTCGGATTTGGGCTAAAAGTGGCAATTTTGGGGACCTCTTTTCATTTTGGGAGCTTCACTTTCATGGAAAAGGACCCCTTGGACCCTACTTATGGGTAGTGGGGTCTCTTTTCAAGGAAAAATGGTATTTTCCCTCCCATTTGACCCCTCACACATCACTTTCTTAAAATTTGTAAGGGTTTTAGATTTAATTACATTTTGGGGAATTTGGTGTTTACCTCCAAAATGAGAGTTTTTTATTCTTGATTTTGTTGTTGGAATATTTTACGGGGAGATGATGAGGGTGACACATGTCACCCTCTCATTTGGGAGAATTTTTAGTTTATTTTTCTTTTAAATATTCCCTCATGGAGATGGGTTGGGAATTTTTGGTCATTCTTTCGTTTGGGTGTTGGAGCTTGTAGAGAGGATTGAGGAGCTTAGAGATTTCCAGATTATTGGATTGCATAGATATTTTGGATAACTTTAGTTATGTAGTTCTCCTTGTATTTCTACCATTTTTTCTTATGGAAATATGATGTGTTTATGGAATGAAAATGGTGTATTTTTGTGTTGTTGTTGTGTGTTGGATTATGGCTGTGTTTATTAAATTTTGTCATTGTTTTTTCTCCATCCATCATGCTTGGTGATGGATTTTTTGAGTGTCTAGGAAGATGGAGGAAGACCCTTATAACCACATGTCTTGATGGGGAAGCCATGATATTCTTATTTTATTACTCCCCTCATATGGTTTGATGTAGGGAAACATTTTTAGATGGTTTTAACTTCTTTCTACATCCTATGAAAGGAAATCATTATGGTTTGAAAATCCTTCCAAGGAGGAGGCTTGGTGCATGGTTTGCAGAGATAAGGAGGGAAATTGTGATTTGGAGAGATAGGGAGGGTACTTGGAGATTTATATTGTGATCCTATGGTTGGATTCACCACTTGGCTTCGTATGGGATTCTTATCACTCTTCCCCATTTTGGTGGAAAGCATGGAGATTCTCCCTCATGTGATATTTTTTTTGGTGTTGTGTATGTTAAAAACTATGCTTATATGTGTGTCTTCCCTTCCCTATTCACTTGCACAAACCGAGGCATGGATCCTCTCTCTCACAAGGGCTTGGAGAAAGGCTAGCATGTCCTCCATGTATTGGTGATGTAATTTAATGATGCCAATAGGTTGGGAGGTAGCTGGGCCATTTTATTCTTGTTCTATGATGACCATTTTGGCATAAAGAACTACGTATTTTGCTTGGATTTTGGCAAAGAAAATTGATGATTTTGACATGTTGTTCCCCAATTTTGGGAGGAGTTTCCACTTGGATTTTATTTGGTTCTTATAAACATGTTCTAAACTCTTTTTTTAGTCTCCCATCTTGGGATGTATTTGTATCTTTTACAGACAAGTATTGTATCAAATTTTATGTTTTCTCCTTCCTTAGTAAGGAGCATTTTTGGATGTATTTGATAGGTTGAAATGTTGGTCCTATTCTTGAGAAGGAACATAGTTATATTGTATCTTGATTTTTCCATGTTGAAAGAAACTCTTATTCTTTCCTTGTGCATGTTTTGTAAACTTTGCATAATTAAAGGGATTTTGTAGGCTTGTATTCTTCTAAAATCATATTGAAACGCTTGGGTTATGAATGAGAAGTTTAAATTTTATCTTGTTTGTAAAAATAAAATTTAATGAAATGGAAGTATGTTGAGATTGATGAATTTATTACTCTTGCACTATTCATCTTGTTTGTGGTATTAAGGAAAAATGAGATTCATATTTATTATTCATGGTGGTTCATCATATGTGGGTTTTATTGGCATGAATTATGGAAAGGAAGAAAATAATTTTTGTGTGTATTTTTTTAGCATCTCATAGTAAGGAAATGCAAAAGGGGTAGTAGAGTGAATTTGTATTAAAAGTAAAGTTTGCATTTGTTAATACTCTTTCTTATTTATTGTTGCAAACTTTGGTAGAGAAATGGATTTAATAATGTTGCAAGCTAAAAAAATTTCCTTTTATTATTTTGAGGAAACATATTGGAATGCTATTTTTTCTTATTTTAAATTTTTATATTCTTAAAAGAATGTTAGAGAAAGGAGTCTTTTTTTAGGAACTTAGTTTCCATAGCTTTCCTCCTTATCACACTTATATAAATATTTGAACCAGAAAACTAAAACACTATATGTTTTTTTCTTTGTGTGTGTGTGTGTGTGTGTGTGTGTGTGTGTGTGTGTGTGTGTGTGTGTGGGTGGGTGGGTGGGTGTGTATGTATGTATATATATATGCACATACACACACACACACACCCACACACACATGCACATATACATACATATGTGCATATATATATATATATATATATATATATATATATATATATATATATATATATATATGCACATATATATACATACATATATATATATATATATATATATATATATATATATGTATGTATATATATGTGCATATATATATATATATATGTATGTATGTATATATATATGTATGTATGTATGTATTCTATACATATCCATAAATGAATTATACCTCCTTTTGTTAAAATGGGTAAGTTTATAAATGTGGAAAAAATAGAACACCAATCACTTTCTACCTCTATATATACTTTTTTTTAATAAAAATAAAATCTCAAAATAAAATAAAAATATGAGCACATTGTTTTTTGTTATTGTTTTACCGCAGTGGTCGTTTACATATATATACAGACACACACACACGCACACGCACACACACACACACACACACACACACACACACACACACACACACACACACACACACACACACACACACACACACACACACCCCACACACACACTCACGCGCGCACATAATACCTAAAAAAATGAATTTAATTGGAGTTAAACATAATAGGGTTTTGTTTTGGAATGAAGATCTTTGAATGGAGGGACAGGTCGTGGCCTGCTCGAGACCTGCCCTCCCCACATACTTACCTCTCCCTTCAACTCTGCCACGGTTGTGGCAGTGATCCCCACTACCGTGTCCACTCCCTTAATACTCCCCTCTCCACCCTATGGTGGCCGCACGCGCCCCCACCCCCCAAAAATTCTATCCCTCTCCATGATGGCCGCATAATACCAGACCTTGCGCAAGCCCTTAAGGCATTGTTAAAATGCCAGGGTGTGTGTGTATATATATATATATATATATATATAACATTGGGATTTAATTTTCCCAGATCATCCCCAAGATCAACAATGGAAGAGTATTCATCCTTCATGCATGAGCATAAGCACAAAATAGTCTCCATAATATTTCCTCCTCCTTCATCCCTTCTTCAAACCCTACCTGTACAAAGGAAAGACAAACTAAAGAATGGAAAGAAAAGAAAATAAATGATATAGGATAGGATTAGGGAATTTCTAAAATCCCTATGATCAATGGATTAGATTTACTCAATCCAAGGGCCTAAAATAAACCTTACACCCTTTTAAATTGTGGGTTTTAAAATGTTTTTCATTTTTATAAAAGGGGTGGGGTTAATTTATTAAATTGGGTTCCTTAGGGAAGCTTTATAAAATAAAGTACCTTATTTTATTATTGAAAATATATCATGATGTTATATTCTAATGGGGTATTTAATTAATATGAAATACTTTTAAATTAAGTGAACATTTTATTTTATTAGGGAATAGTTAAGTATGATTCATGGAGGGGTTCAATTAAATATTTGGGGGAGATAAAATAGTGCTTCAGGTATTAACAGATTAGATAAATATAATTAATACAAACTAAGGCTCTACCCTAACCTGACAACGTTAGGGTGAGTAGGTAAAATTAGTTTAAATACGTTCTGAAAAAAATAGACCAAAATTTTAGAAGTTTTAGGTTATCTTCTAGTGCCCTAAATATGGGGCATTACACCTTTTCACACATCATTGGCCATAACAACTATAAATGCAAGGTTTTAGAAGGATTCCAACAAGTGATTTTTGGTTAATTTAATTGTGAGAAAAGTTAGAGAAGTTAGAAATCTTTCTTGTTTGTTTTTTTGAGAAGATTTATTTTGTTCAAAGATTATAAGAAATTAGATACAATTAGATGGAGCGTTCATCCTTATTAAAGGCCAATCATTGATAATTAGTTGTATTATTAGATAATTACATAGTGAAGGGGAGAAATTTGCTCACCCACTAGAGGTTTTCCCACATTGGGTTTCTCTAAGATAAACCTTGTCTCGTTTTGTCTCTCTTTTCTCATTTTTCAATATAATTGTGTATTGTTTTAACACATTATCTTGGTTAACAAAGAACTAAACATAATTCATTCATATTTAAAAGGATAGTGATATGTTTATTATTAGAACTAAGAATTTTATGGATCATATTGGTATCAGAGTAGTTAATATTTCATTTTTTTGTGGTTAACTTGGGTTAAGATTGTGGTTAGATGCCCCTTACCCAAAATGGAAAATAAAGTTGTGAAGGTAACCTTATTCCTTGTGAAGAAGATATTTTGATAAGAAAGTGGAAGCAAGGAATTCGGGAGATGGCTTTTAGAGAAGATGCAGATGATATCGATGAATAGTGTTTCTATAAGTTGGAGGTAAATGTGGCAAGTCTATCCAAAGATGTGTTTAATATTTCCTTGTCCATTGGGAAATTGGATTCCATCATGGGACTACTCATGGAGAAACTTGGTGTTCCAAATGAGACACCAGAAGACTGTAAATAAGAGATTAGTTAAGAAGAGAAGTCCCTTACCATTCCCACACCTCCTCCATTCAAACAAGATGCCAAGATTTAATGATGGAGATGTAAATGTTGAGATGCTAGACCATTAGATAGCTCAACTTTCGGTATATTTAAGTTCACTTCAAATTAATGAAAGTAAACAGGTTTCCTTTACTCTATTGAAATTGGCCAAACATGGTTTAACTTGGTTTGAAAGTTATGTTCATACGTTAGTTATTAAGAAGCTTCCTCTAATTACTAAGTGCGAGGTTTTTAAGAAACTAATGAATAAGAAGTTTTATCCTATTTGTTATGAGGAGGAGAGGTGCATGTATTAGTAGTATCTCAGGAAGAAACAAGGCTAGAATGTGAAGGAGTATACCAGTGAGTTATCGAAGATATATATTCAGATGGGAAAGGATGTAGCAAACCGAGAACTATTGATGAATTATATTGGTGCACTCCATAACCACTTAAGGAAACCTGTTCTCTTGGCCAATTCGATAGATGTAGATGAAACTTGTACACAAGCACACTACTTGGATATGGGAAAGAAAAAAAGTTCATCTACCTCTACTATGCTTTCAACAAACAAGGTTACACCCAAAAGAAAGATAATGGAAAAGGAAAGGGTAAGAAAAATGCAAGATCTATTTCTAAAAAGGCTATTAAAATTCATTGTGGGAATTATGACGTTGACACTCATTCTGAGGAAAAAATCTGGAAGCTCCATCTGGAATTGTATCCCTTCAAAAACAAGAAAAATGAGAAGAAGTTCATGGCTGCCCTCTAGGGAGAGGAAGTATTTTGTAGCAAAGAGGTGAATGAGACTATGTGTTGTGTAGGGTTCATTTTAAGAGAAATATTGGAAATCAAAGGTGGAAAATCCTTGGTGAATATCCCTGAAACCAATTTTGTGGGAAAGTACAATTTTTTGGATTTTGTATGCAAATTATTCACCTAATTTTCATGTGGTGTGACATAATGGCTACAGACACGCATTAAAATATTTACTGTCATGAGACAGAACACTTGTTTTCGCGCGACAACAAACCACCTATCACACATTAGTAAACTTGCTATCCCACTGTCACACGTCGGCAACCTTATTGACACACAACAGGAGGTTTGTTCTGGCATGACAATAAATCTCTTGTCGCGCGTCTGTATCCTCCACCCTCCTGTCATGCATCAACAAACTCTCCATGTCACGTGTCAACAAAATATCTAGGTCACGCGTCAAAAAAATATTTTTCACACATCTATAGCCTCCATCCTCCTGTCGCAAGTCTGCAGCCACGACCCTCCTATCACATTTCAACAAACTCTCCTTGTCGTGCATCAACAAACTCTTTGTCGCGCATCTGTAGCCTCTGCCCTCAAGTCGCGTGTTTATTATACTTGATAATACATATGCCCCTAGGTGGTATGAGTGAGTTAGTATTGTTCTACCTAGAAAATAATCTAGGATTACATATGGGGACAAATTCAAGGGTAGGCGAAGCAGACCCCTAAAAAAATTAAACTATAATTTTTAGGTGAGCAAGTCACTGACCCGTGCTAGAAAATTCACATTTTATTTTTTTTCAAAAATGGAATATTCACCATATTATGAATATTTGCCACCAAAAAAACCCTAGTGTTGTGCCTCCATTTGCAGAGAGGTATGCTTAGTTAATAATAGTGTTGTTCAATAAAATTAACTAACAAAGTTTTTTCATTTAAAAATCAAAGTAATGAAAACTAAGGTGGGTGTTCTTTTTAATACATGTTCTCAAGATAATTTTATTAGTAAAGAGTTAGTGGACAGGCTAAAGATGGAAACTTACAATCATCCAAGTTCTTATTCTTTGGTTTGGGTACAGAAAGGTGTAGACATCAAGGTTAGTAAGCAATGTAAGATCACTTTTGGTATTAAAAAAACATTTATTGATAAAGTTATGGTGGATGTTGTTCCCTTTGATGTGTTTGGTGTAGTTTTTGGCAGCCCATATTTGTATGTCAAGGATGTTATCTTCGTGAGGATAGCTAATTAGTACCACTTGGTGAAGGATGGTAAGAGCTACGTCATTTCAGCCTATTCAGGGGATTCGAAGATATCTTTGGTAAGTTCTAGTGATGCTTGGAAGCTAATTAATGTTAGTGTTAAAATTTCAGTACTTGTATTGATGGATATGCCAAATGATGAGATTTTTACATCTAAAACCACTTGTTGCATGTTTTCTAACAAAGAGCAACACAGATAGCAAAGTTTGTTTAATAGTTCAAAGAGGTCTTTCAGGAACGTACATGGCTTCCCACAGTCAGGGAAATTGAGCATGATATCCACTTGTTACCCGATATTCCACTTCGAAACTTGGGATTATTTAAGAAATCTTTGAAATATGCCAAAGCGGTAAAACAACAATTGTAGTATTTTATTGAAAAAGGTATAATCTGTACTAGCTCTTCTCCATGAGGTTCCCCTATTGTTTTAGTACCTAAGAAATATGATTCATGGATAATGTGTGTTTATTAAAGATATTTAACTAAAATAACCATCAAGAATAGGTACCCTCTTCCTTACATTAACAATTCATTAGATCAGTGACAACATGCTAAATATTTTACTAAGCTTTATTTGAAGTATGGGTATCATCAAGCACGGAGTAAGGAAGAGGACATCTAGAATATAACGTTCAAGACCAAGAAATGGCTATATGAATGGTTGGTATTACCGTTAGGGCTATGAAATGCACTAGCTACCTTCATGAGAATGATGACTAAGGTAATGAGGCCATTTATTGATTCCTTTGTTATTATGTACTTGGATGTCATTCTGGTTTTTAGAATAACTTTTGAAGAGTATATTAATCATTTGCATTAATTTTTGCAAGTTCTTAAGGAGAATAGATTTGTGTTGAATGAAAACAAGTGCAAGTTTGCACAATAATCACTTGTCTTTTTGGGACATGTGGTTAGAGATGGAGAGATAAGGATTGATCTAAAAAATATTAAGGCCATTCAGAGCTGGCCTACACCATCAAGTTTGACAGAGACCAGGAGTTTTGTGGAAATTCATTAAGAACTTCTCTTCCGTAGTAGCGCTACTACATTTAGTGGCGACAGGGGGTAAGACATTTGATTGGGGTAAGAAACAATAAATTGCTTTTGAAACATTTAAATATAAAATTAGTCATTCTCCAGCTTTGGCCTTACTTAACTTACATCTTCCCTTCGAAATGGAAACCGATGCCAGTGACTATGCTATGAGGGTTGTCCTACTCAAGGGAGGTAGCCCAATATTTTATTGCTTTGAATTGTTCCACGGTACAATTTTGAATTATTGTACTAATGGCAAGGAATTACATGCTCTTGTTCAAGCAGTTAAGAAATGGAAATGGTATTTGATGGGTAAGGAAACTATCATCCACATGGATCATCAACCTTTGAAATATATGTAGGCTCAAAGTAAACTTAAACAAACTAGAAAATATAAATGGATGGATTTCTTAAAGAAATTTCAATTAATTATTAAATATAAAAAGGTGTGACTAAAAAAATAGCTAATATGTTATCTAGACCTCCTTTGCTTTCAGCTACGGGTACGTTAACTCTTCTTGAGCCTTTTTGTGTGAAACATATCAAGAAGGTTATGAGCAGGATCCATATTTTACAGATATTTCTTAGTATAACCTCGAAGAGAGGGATTTACACCTAGAGGAGAATACTATTTCTAGGATGGTTTTCTCTACAAGAACAAGAAAATTTGTGTGGCTAAGGGGGAAAGAGTGCAGTTGATTTGAGAAAAACACACATCCATGGTATTTGGGCACTTTGGTGTGATAAAGAATATAACACACTTACTGCATAATTTTTATTGGTCAAACATGTAAGTCAAAGTTGCTAAATTCATCAAGAGTTATGTTTTATGCAGTATAAGAAATCCTAATAATGGGAATTTGGGGTTATATGTCATTTCCAGTTCTTTCCCAGCCATGGAAAATTATATCCATGGATTTAGTGGGTGGTTTTCCTACCTCCAAAAAAGGTCATGATTATATATTTGTAATTGTTCATCATTTACTGCTATCTTTCTAGACACGTGGGTTGACATCCTCCAAGGGAGTTAAGATTCTCTTGGAACTGGGACTATTTAGGAAACCCCCGCATATTTTTATCTAATCATATTTGTTTCAATTTTACAGATATATATTGTTTTATCACATGTTTATCTTCTATGTGCCCGTAGATCCATATCTGCATCTGAGGTCCTGAGCCCTCCATCATTCAAAGTTGTTGGTGGCTTCTAGTATCGGATTTCACTCACGCAAGAATGAGGTTTCCTCATAGTTACATTTCCTTACACACAAATCTGTAACGAACCATTTCATCCATATGTGCCAATGAAACCATATCTTCCACACTGGAAATTGCCAAAGTTTTCCAAATTTAACAACAAGGAGGACCCTCACCAACATTTCCAAGCATTCAAACATGCATTTTATGTCATCGCACATGACCAATATTTGATGCTTTGTGCCTTCCTCATGTCTTTCACTGTCCCTGCTTTAGATTGATATAGTAATATTCCTCAATACTCCATATTTTCTTTCTCTCAGCTTGCACAATTATTTCTCAAGCAATTCTCAATTAATATTGCATGCAAGGTAACCATCAATGATCTGTACACCATCCTCCAATTTTAAAATGAATCCATCACGTATTTTTTCACACGATGGCACAATATTATAAACCAATTATCTTTTCCTCTTCCTCAAACCGACCTCATCGAGCTCTTCACATGCTCTTGTGCGAAGCACATTTCATCAACTTTATAAATTCAATCATTTCATACTTTTGAGGAAGCTTTCACCATGGCTCACAAGCTTGAGACACATGCCCTAGAACAGAGGCATTTAAAATTAAAGTCAAATAAGCCCAAAACATAATTTTTAAGACCAATCACATCAAATGATAAGTCAAAGACAACTGTCAATGCTATCATTGTCAAATCATCTCCTACACCTACATTTACTATAGTAACTCAAAAATGACTCACACAACCAACACCCAATTATAATCCTCTAGGAGAATCATACAACACCATCATTAACAAATTAATAATAACACATTCGATCACGTTACCGCCTATCCAACATGTTAACGAATATAGACCAAGACCTATGTGGTATCGTGAGGACCATTACTACAAGTAACATCAAGTCTAAGGACACGACATAGAGAGATGTTGTAATTTTAAGGATTCGGTCTAAAGACTCATCAATCAGGGAGAACTTTCAGGTGGATAACCCAAATGCTTCACCCAATCAACCATTAGATATTTTTAAACAACCATTTCCAAATCATACACCCACATCAAAAAATCATATTGCCACTACTTCTATATATCAAACTCCCAATACCCATACCATTAACACTATCCACGTTGGTGATAAGATTCCAGCTTCATCCACAAATTTACCATCTTCATCAACCATTACACATGTCCCCATAGAAACTCTCCCTACATCCATAAACTCATCAAATTTCATCTCCACACCAACATTAGTCACATCCATGCCCACTTTCGCACCTCTTCCTACACCCATGCCTATTTCAACACCTACCATCCCTTCCCCATTTACAAATATTATTCTTTTTTTGTCACTTCTTATACCTACTCCATCAAATCCAATTACCTTACCAGAAATCATCCTATGTTTACCCATTATCCCATCCTTAGCATCAATTCCAGTCCCTCTTTCCACACTTTTACCAATACCTAGTACATCTACTATTTTACATTTGTCTATCTCACCTTCCTCTTCCACAGCCATGTCATTACTTGATTATTTTCAGAAAACATTTCAACTTTCTCCGACTTCAAATTATCATCCCATTTCCTATATACCATCAGATACTCACAAATCTAATCAATCCTGTAACGCCCACATTTTACACACATAAAAACATCAGTAAAAATACTAGGATATATATTTTTTTTACTTACATTGTTCACTATACAATTCCACAATGGCTCCAAGTAAAGAAAGCTCAAAGGCACATACGACAGTTACATAACTCATCAACTCACATAGACACATGAAAACACCATAGATATGTCAATGCCACACTCTCCTCAATGAATGAATACTAGCAATGACACGTCTAGAAGAAAAGAACTTTAGGATTGGAAAACCCACAACACATAATTTATTTAATTGCATCTTAGTTTTTTTTTTATTATTGGAAAATAGTTTTTTGAAAGGGACTATACCCTTGTATACAAAGAGGGCCTAGAAGCCAGAATAGGAATGAAAATTATTACAAGAAGGATCAGGATCTAGATAAGACATAAAACCCCAAGGTAACCAAAGAGCAGTTACCCCAAAGCATCAAACCAGTTCAAACACTGCAAAAGAGCAACCAAAAAATAGCAAAAACATGAAGGAAGGCAATAATAACAGCACAGATCCACAATTACTTCTTGGCCGCTTTGGTGATTCTAGATTTAATAGTCTGCCAAGAGGTAAACATAGCCAATGTCATTATATGTGTAGAGTCAGTAATATCCAGCTGTTGAATGGTCTATTTTCTTTCCTTTTCTGTGCCCTAAAGAGTTGTTGGTATTCCACTGAGATTAGAGATGCTACGGACATGCTGCTCAATAAATTCTTTGATTGCACTAAAAATAGCCATATTATGGTCATGGCGAGTCTTGGATTTCCCTAGACGATTGTCCAGGGAGTTAATTTTTTTGTAGATATCCTCAACATTTTTATTGTCAATATCAACCTCCTCTTCCTTCTTCCTCTTACCGTTTTGCTTAGCCAAGTTTTTAACTTCTTCTTTCAACAGCAACATGTCAGTTTCTAAGGCCTCTAGCCTTTTTGTGGAGCTCTCAGTGCGTGCCTCCTGTGAACCAGTACTGCTAATATGAAGGATATTATGGGAAACCTCCAAGTCCTGAGGAACATTCCCCGAAACAGGGGTGTCTAGGTTCAGTCTTTTAGAAGACCTAGTGATAGGTCTAGTCGAACTGGAGGTGAAGGGGGTGGGAGAAGAGGTGGGGGGGATGACAGGGGGAGATGAGAAGGAAGGAAAAGGCGTAGCAACAGTGGTGATGGGGTTAGAAAGAGGAGAGATGGGGGTAGTGGAAGCGGTGAGGGGAAAAAATGGAACAGAGATGGGGGAAGTTGGAATGTCAGGAAACTTAAGAAGACAAAGTTAATGCAACAACAAGATGAGACCTTGATGTAGAGGGACCACACGAGTATGCTTTTGGAACTCCAAAATGGAGTCCTCAAGAGAATTAAGCAAATAATGAGGGAAATATACCATAAAATTTATGCGGAAATGATTGAGGAACACAAGATGTTTTTAAGGGCACTGTGACGAATATCCCCTCCAAAGAGATGTAACGCACCATCATACGGTGAATTGCATCTTAGTTACGATTAGCATTCTAAGAACATTATTGTGTAAGGATAATTTTATCCTTTTTCCACCTACAGATTCTTAAGTTTATTCCACATTTAATTTACAGTTCGGCCATTTTACGTTGGCTTTTTATCCTTCAAAGAAATTTCCATAACATACATAATTATTTGGCATAATTCAAATTGCATATAAAGTACTTAATTATCTTTTTATTATGTTAAGAAAAGGTTTATCAAACGTTTATTATGCCTACATTTGTTACAACTCAAGTATTTGACTTGATGTCCAGGAAACAAATTATGATTTAAAGGGGGAGTGGTCTAAATCAAGATACCTTATTTAACATTCTTTAATCAATTTCCCGATTCAACATTACATTTATATCCTTGAAGTTTGATCTCACCAAGAGAAACTCATATTCTTTGTAACACATGAATACGATTAATTTAGTTATCAGGACTCCAAGAGTGGCATTATTCCTAAACCTCAAATCTCATTTTACTCTTATATGTCACATTATAGTCTTGTTATCGCTGAAGCACCCCTGGATGTTGATCAGATTTTAGGATCACTTAAGCAAATTGGATAACATGGGAGTGGGACTTGTTACTTGAGATAGACCTCCAGAGAAAGCTCCTAAATACCCGCCACAATTATAATGCAGGATAAGCCTGTTCTAACATTTCCAAGGGACCAGGGAGAGAGAATGCATAAAATAATACACTGGTGATCATAAAATGAGGGTGTGAGAGTAGTCTCCAAATGTGTGAAATACAGAGGGGAAAGTCACCTAGAAGAGGTTCAGTTCACATCTTGCATTCACAACAATATTCCAAGCACACACAATTAATGAATTCCTACAAGATAATAGACACAATATTCTTTTGGAAAGATAAAAGGGCAAGAAGAATGTAAGAAAACACAGCAGGGGAAGATACATCCACAAACTTGTTTTTATTGCTTCCTGGTTGAAGTTCGATCTCACTATGCAAGAGTCCACTTACAACTTCATATTCTTTGTAACACATGAATACGCATTAATTTAGTTATAAGGGACTCCAAGAGACCATGGCATTATTCCTAAACCAAGTTGATGATCAAATCTCATTTGGCACTCTTATATGATTTCGTTGAGAAATTTACTTTTACATCACATTATAGTCTGGAGCCACTACCCTAAATCCCATCCAGGCAATTTTTGAAAATCGGAGCTCGGACAAAAATGGCCGTTTGAGTTCCACGGGTCAAATGTTGACTTTTCTCCTCTGTCTTCGGCCATTTCTTCGCGTCCCACGCATCTTTGTCCCATTTGGCCCAGTGCTGAAGTTCCCTATTTCGGCCGAACCAGCCGTTTGCGTTGGAGAGCATTTGCTTTACCATTAAACTGATTTGCCCGGTTCGGCCGGTTCACGTACTTTTGAGAGCTTTTCTACACGTCCCAATGAGCCCAACACTCCAATTTATAGAAAAAATGAGAAGGAGAAGAGAAGGGAAAATGGAAATCCCGAAATCTGTCCTTCAACCACCTGTAAGAGGCATTAAATTGAGTGAAATGGTTATACATTACTTGCAAAAGGCTCCCCATACTGTCCCATGTGCTGCAGCAGAGAAATAATGATGATAAACCCGGCCACGTTTTCTTAAAAAAATCAATCAATTTTTGATTCTGGAATTTTTTAATTTCTGTGCATCGGCCTCGGAACCAAAATTCCAACGGTACCAATTTTGTGCGATTTCGTTGAGAAATGCACCTTCTGAGTGCGGGCAGCTATTTTTGCAGGCGTTTTTTGTCATTTGACGGGAATGAGCATTGACTGACTGGAGCCGAATATGTTTATTTTATTTAAATATATCTACCCTTATTTAAATATGTTTTTGTGGCGTAGATGATGTCGTGCTCATTCCAGAAAGTCCAATTTTGTGAAAATCGGAGCTCGGAGTCAAAAGTTATGGCCGTTTGAAGTTCCACGGGTCAAAACTTTTCTCCTCTGTCTTCGGATCAGTGCTGAAGTTCCCTATTTCAGCCGAACCGGCCGGTTTGCGTATGATGTCCCATTTTCTTTCGGACAGTTCGGGACAAATTTTCTCGATTCGCCCGGTTCGGCCGGTTCACGTACTTTTGTCCCACGCGTCCCACTTTAAGTTTCATTTCGGTCATCCGGCTGGTTCGCGTACTTCACGTACTTTCGGCCCAATTCGGTTCGCGTACTTTTGTCCCGCGCGTCCCAAACTGTTACAAGGACTAGGACTTAGCCATTTTTTATGATGGCCCGAGCTTGTTTTTTGCAATTTTTTACATTTTCTCAGAACTTGCTCTCCCTTGGATAGAGGAGTTAGAAATATGAATTTTTGCCTGGACTCAATATAATTGCTTGGGACAAAAGAATTTGATGCATGTTATCAAAATCTACCTTGAGGGGTGAATTTTGGATAACAAGTCTCATTACTACCATGGCTTTATAACAAAAGAGTTACGAAAGTACTTTCCTGACATCTTGAAGAAGTACATGTTGGAAGCATTATAAACTACACATGAACCACAAGTGATTTTTGTTTAAGGTAAGATCACATGTTTCTGCATTTCACGATTCTACATGTGAAATATATTTTATTCTTAATGTCAAAAATTGCCTAACAAGGGATTACAGGACAAGATTTCAATTTCCAGGGTTCTCTAAAGTCAACATATTTCAAACCAATTTCATTAGCAAAGATTTTCTTATAATTTTCTACCCTCAAGTTAACCTCCTAGTTAAATAAGGTTTAGTTTAATTCCAATTTTCAATCAGGGATTTACACCCTATTATAGATTAGATTAAGGTTTCAAATCATAGTTACCTTATAAATCCTCCATAACAGATCAAGGCACTATATTGCCACTAGCCAAAGATAAGATATTTAGCTAAGAGGAATTAAAGAGGTCATTAAAAATATTTTAAATGGTAGTACAACTATTTCACTAGCTCTATGATGTCATCTAGATGAATCAAAAGAAATTCATTCGATGAAAAAATTTAATACTAAATCTAACTTCGGAAGATAAGGTAGTCCACTAGGATATGAAGGAAGAGTTATCTCTACTTACTTTAGAAATGGTAAAGTTACACCACATAGTCATTTCTTAGAACAAGGACACTTACGGTGAATTCCAAGGTGGTCTTCATCACTTAACACGGTGTCAAAACTAAAGATAATATGTTCTCCTTGTGGTTACCAAACCTAGAAGGAAACCACATACTCCGAATAAAGTTTGACCATGTCGTTCCTAAAAGATGGGTTCATGACAATGTCACTAAACATAATGACTATGACAATAAACTCAAACTAGGGGTTTTATTTACCTAAACTAGGAGGTTACATCAAGTGCAAAGTGTAAGTTCATTCTACGGTTTTCAATTTATTCTATGGTAAAAAGGATCACACATGAAGACATGTTACACACAGATCTTATATTAGGGTTGAGTGTTTTGATTAAATCTCTTTATTACATTTACAAGGTAAGCATACAACACAGTAATTAATTAATCGTTTATTGAACACTGAAAATTCAATACAATATATTAAATTCAAATTCATTTATTGTATATATATATATATATATATCAAACCCTTTTTCCATACGCAACTATGAATCAAATTGAACCTGTGATTAAATGCACATTTCCTAAGATATCCACGAATCTAGCATCCCCTACATATTAGTAAATTTCAAATATAACATTTCTGTAGCATGAGACTACATTATACATATCCTCACTTTACAATGACCTATAAAATTTCAATAATAAATAATGAATTACACATCACTTTTTCGTCATCTTTCTTGCATCCTGCAAAACCATGTGAGCATGAAATCAACAATAAATTGCTGGCATGGAATCCACCCTAATTTAACATAATTAATTTCTTTAGTTTCCCATTTACATATAATAGTAATTATGATTTACATTTGAAAGAAAAGGCTTAGAAACATGAATTAATTTCATTTCATTTCACTTCATTTCATAATCAATGAGAGAGAAAGAGAAAGGAGAAATAGAAACACCATTTTGTCAAAAGTTCTATATCACACAAAAAGTTACACTATGGAGTTCCAAACAACTATTTACATGTATAAAAAGTTTCGATGATGGTTTGGCAACCTGACAGGGGTCCTACAACTTTCTTTTTACATTTTCCTGCTAGCTATAAAAATGTTCAATTCAGGCTTAGAGGCTAAGAAACCACTTTCAAACGTTGTCTTTCGATGAGAAAAAACACCACGGTTAAATTTATATGTGCCTAATTTTATACCAAGAGTTCATAGGAACTGATAGAATTCAAAACTAGAGAATGCTTTACGATTAGCGGCTAGTTTTTTGGGGCCATCGGTCATAAATGAGCTAGTTGTTAATGATCAAAAGTGAGCTCGAGGGCTCAGAAAACCATGTCCAAAACTGACGTTCGATGGATGAAACTTAATGAGGAACTTCCTAAAAGTTCACCTATATAAGGAGAATTCATCAGATTTAACGGGACTGAGAACTAGAAAATAGTTTTCAAACGGTGACATGTTTTCTAGAGTGACAAGTCATTATTGGTCCAATTTGACCTCGTCAAACTGTGACCAGAGGCCTATAAAATGCCTTTACAAAACTAACCTGGAATGTGATTTTTCCAAACTAAATATTTCCGGTAATTTTCTAGTAAAAGTACTAGAGGTTTACAAAGGAGGATAATAATTTCTCTATCCAGGTTTCAAATGGCGGTTCAAAATGAAAGCCAACTTTTTAGATTTAGTAGCTTCCTACCACTGCAAAATAGTGCAACAAGGCTCCTATAAGGGCGTAAAAAAATGTCACAAATGTTCATTCGTGTTCGATCTAAAGATTTAAGTGACACCTCACATAACAAGGTACACATACGAAACTTAACATCTCCTTTTCAGAGTTACGAAGGTTACTTTGTAAGTCTCAGAAAATCACAAATAATCTATGTAAACAAGGGAGTGGTCAAATCATTTACAGGGAACTCAACTTCAACCTGTCAATAAAAAAGGGTATTGTAGTAATCTAGTTTGGTTGTGATGTTTTCTAGATCATCATGAAGTGAGAGTTCAAGTTTATTTTCTACCAAGCAATATTGGATCCTGTAAGTTATGATATACGGTTTTACTATTTTTAAAACAAGTTTATTTTATACAGTATATTATACGAAAATCCTTCAGTTTTAAAACTTCATTTAATTTCAAAAGAAAAACTAAAGAACATAAATTATGAGAAATGAGGAGAGATGAACCATGCCTGACAATATTAGTGTATGTAGTACACGAGGTTCTCCACGAGTGTTCGCCCGTATTCCATATGGCTTCATTTCTCTTCCAGGCATTCCATCAAACAAATCACGAGAACTCATAATTCCCATAAACCCATCTTTTGAATCACACCTTTATTCATTAAATATCAAATAAACACACCTTTTGAGAAATATTTGAGAGCACACCTAAAACTACAGTTCTATTACTAAGAATAATGATTGGGAAAATACATATCCCAATCTCTTTCTATTTATAAAACAATGTTGGTTCTCTCTATCCTAGGTCTAAGTTGCTCAATGGATGATCCGATTGTAAGTGAAAAATGTCCAGATCTCCTGTCAAATATTTCACATGCCATGTGTATGCTCCCACGTTTTTCATCCAAGGTTACCCAAGCATTTGTAACTACACATCTAACAATACCCCCAATTTGGTGTATGCTGGGAGGAAGCTGGAAATAAAATTCAGATTTCCATTATGATTTGATGGATGTCCATACTCTATTCCAGAGCCCAAATTTTAGGCATATGCAGGGAGTATATTTCTAGCCAGTGTAAAGCATTTGCTAGATGTTTCAATGCATTACTTCCCCATCCTCCAGTTTGATAACAGCTAGAAGAAAATCAAGTTTTACATGATGTATGTGTGAGAGCTTCCACAACATCTGTAATGTGTTTAGTCATCATGGACCCATAACTCATGATCTATAAATTCACCATTGAAGAAGAATTTTCCTAGGAAAACCCAGAAGATGAGGGCTACCTAACAATAATCCACTGTTGTGAATCAAACTGTTCATTATGAAAATAACCCTAATGGCAGATTGCTTGAATCACCCATAGAAAAATCCATTCCCTCCCTGTTTGACGCACATAACATGAGACAGATTCTACACCAAAAATAATTCTCTCCAGTCTGTAGTTTTTTTTCTCACAAAATAGCCCACATTGCCAGTGAAAATTGGTGTGAGCAGGTCACTAACAAAATTCAGGGCAGATACATTTAATTAAAACTATAATAATGTATACGTCCAACAAAAAACAAGGACAAAGATGTTTCATATCCTAAAAATGTGGCCCAAGAAAGAAATAATAAAAACAATAAATATGAGCAAGTGGCCAGCATCCCCATGCACCCACTTTCCAGTTAAAAACAAATCTCACTAAGGAATCCAATGCTAAAATGAATAAGACATGTGCGCTCAGCAGAGAATAATGGTAAGTGTCGGTGGTTGGGAGTAAAGAATTAAATATTGAATTTAGAATTCCCCAAAAGGATAGGGACCACTTAAATACCCATCTCCTCCATCTCTACGTGGAAAATTCAACTTTAAAACACGCTTGGGGGGTTCCTTTGACTTTTTACAACCTTTTGAAAAAATGGAAAAAAAAATCCATTTTTCTTTGCACCTCTACCCTTGGGAAATGAGTGTGAGATGTGTCCTAATGTGGATCCCAATGGAACCACGGTACCTTTTTCATTTTTAACCTTTTTCTCGCAAGAGGAATTTTTTACAAATTTCCCCTGAGAGTCCGCACTTCCGCCGTTAACTAGAGCAAGCTTTGACTTTTCCCTTATCGAGCTTGCGGACCATTTTGAGATTTTAATCCTATTGATGTCAAGAGGCAAAAAATCCAATTTTCCTTCGATGGTCCACTTCTCCACCTCTTCGACTTTTCAAACTTCCACGTGTCACAATGGCACATCCAACTAGAAAGGGCCACTTTTCAACTGATGCTAAGAAGTAATTTTCATGTGGAAATTACACCCATCAAATCATAAAATGTAGGACAACCACCATTTGAGCCTGGGGAGACAAAATACATAATAGAGGCTGCAATCTAAAGAATTTTAATAACACATGGGGTGAGACAAATTTGAGCACCAACACAGGCTCCAACTCGGGGATGGGAACTCCCTGTGAATGCCACAAGAAAAAAAGTAGACCAAGTGCAAAAAATATCCATTGAGAAAAGGAATCAGCTTGCAGAGCACAAAACAAGGACCATCCCACAAAAACAAATAGAGAAACCAACAAAAATAGGCCACCGGGGACCTAAATAGGAAAAAAACAAAAAATAGGAAACAAACAAACAACTATACACTGTACAAAATATGTTTACCCTAATTTAGAGAAAACAATCAAGGAAAAATTTCAAACACCTTCCATCCTGGATATGACCATGCCAAGAGGTTGTGATATTTTTTCATCAATTGGAAATACACCTCTTTTTCTTCTTTGTTTATTTTGTAAACCATTCATTTTCTCTAAAGCTCCTCCATTGTGTTTAAGTCAAATTATTTAACATTTTTCAAGGCTGAATTGTAGACCAAATTCCCAGAAAAAAAAAACATAATTAAGAGCTCTGTTTTCAACACTTTCATACTCCTTAAAATCCACAAAACTTACTTAGTTGTTAAGATCAACATATTCTTGCAAAACTTCATAAGATGCTTTTCTTGGGTCTTCAATCAAGTACAACATCTTCTTCTCTCCATATAATTTCACCAAGTTTCCTTCAATGGGGATAATGGCATAAGACATGTCCATTTGCACACTACCACCAACACTTTCTACCCACTTTCTTGAAAACATCATCCCCCACTTGGCAGGGAAGTCAACAATCACCACATCAATTTTTAAGTTCCTTCCAGGATAAGATGCAAGTTGCACAACCAGATCTTTGACACATCCCACCACTGGCACCTCTCTAGAGTCCATAGCAGTGCCCTTCCCATATGTTGTTATTACTTTGATACCAAGATCATTCCATGACTTCAAGAGGCATGACATTACGTGAAGCTCCATAATCAAACATACAGTTATGTAATAGCTTGTCTTTGATAACCGTGGTAGTGAAAAATTGATCCACATTTAGCTGGGATTTAACCAAACAAGTTCTTAAATAAACCCCTAGTGGTTCCCCCAGATCTTCCAACACTTGTGGATTTTCCAACACTGCAACAGTAAGGGGAATCACAACCTTGTTTACATCTTTGTCATGTGTGATCTCTTCCCCTTTGAATCCTAAGTATTCAAAAGCCCTTGTCTTGAGCTCATTGATCCTAAGCAGATCAACATCTGGAGCAGGAATTTTGATTTGACTCAAAACTTGGGCAATTTCATATGAAACAAATTTGGGTAAAGTAGCACTAGGAGAAATATTGGCAAATTCATCAGATGGAATGGGATTCTTTTCAGTTTGGGCATGGGGAGGAACACATGTTTTACTTGGGGAAACAAGCTCTCTGCCAGATGAATTTTTCTTTGGTGTTTCTTTAGTAATCAATGGAAATTTTCACTTGGCTTGTGGCCCCTTGGCAGCTTTACTTATGGTATTGTGTTCCTTTTCTTGGGAAACTACAACATTCATTAATAGCTACCTATCTTCTTCTGAAGGAACTCATCCATCATACTTTTCAATCATTAATTGCCTCAAGTATTCAAAATCATTAGGGGCCAATTCAAAAGCTTGTACAGTGTCTACTTCTAAAGTATGAGAGGGAAGAAGAAGAGATGCCCAGTGGATGTAATCCCAAAAAAAGTTACATTTCTAGCAATTATTACCTTAGTTGAAGTTGCTTCCCTTGGTGAACTTGCAGGGATCTCCATCATGTAGACATCAACATCATTATCATCACCAGCTTCTTCCTCTTCCTATTGATCTTCCTCACATGGAGAATTGGGCATGAAACATCTATCACACCAATCAATGACGTCTTTCTCCTTCATAATAACAACTCTGGTAGCTAAAGGATCAGGTACTGTTCTGTTCTCCCTGACCTGGGACTGCCTTTTTCCAAATCCAACAGGTCCCTTGCCTCTATCATTAGATCTTTGGTGATTTGTGAACCTGTCTTGGCCTTCCTGCTTGTGTTGACCTTGTGAGCTCTGCCCAATTCCTCTATCAGTGAAGGCTAGATTGTAGGAAATTTCTTTGACAACCCCTGCCAAAGTCTTCACAACTTTTTCCAAATCAGCAACCTTTCTTATGTGAGGTTTTTCTGGGTTAATAAATTTTACACCCTCCATTTTTGGAGGCTTTCCAATTGTCTTGATATTTTTTTCAATTTGCAAGGCCATAGTGAAGGCCTGACTCAAATTAGCATGGTTTTTATCCCTTAAGTAGTAAGCAACCTTTTTATCAAATGCATCTGAATATTTTATCAAA
This sequence comes from Taxus chinensis, assembly GCA_019776745.2. Taxonomy (NCBI): domain Eukaryota; kingdom Viridiplantae; phylum Streptophyta; class Pinopsida; order Cupressales; family Taxaceae; genus Taxus; species Taxus chinensis. The sequence continues at coordinate 384,311,828 of CM034155.1, forward strand.
CATGATTCATCACATGGCCTTATCCTAACAGGGAATCTCCTCGAGGTCTTGTTAAACCTTGTGTTGAAATCATGTACTAACTCATTAGGATTATTTTTGATGTTTTCAAATTATGAAAAAAGAAATATAGGTTCACTTCTGTCAACATACTGTAATCTAAATGCATTTCTCATCTCGGTCTAGGAATCTATGGAATTATATGGCAAAGCTTTGTACCATCCCTGACATCCTCTTCCAAGGTATGGATAAATAAATTGATATATACATCTTCATGTTCAATCTCAAAATATTTCATCATATTGATAAAAATCTTTATATGTTGATCACCAGTAATAACATTGTTTCCTTGGAACTTTGGCATTCTGTTCCTTACATCTTGAGGCACTGCATTTGGATATCTAGCCATTCCCACAAAATTTATAGGTCCAAAAGTGTTTACAACAAAAGGGGGTCTAGGTGGGGGTTGGGCCATGTTGATTTTATTTGATGACCCTGGAGGGGTGAAAAATTTATGAGGGGCTAAGGGTCCTTGGAACATAGGAGTACAATTTTAAAAATGGATACCCTCTAAAGGACTTGTTTATTAGAAATCTCTATCTATTTCAGAAAAGATAGGTGCAGAATGTGAAGCAAACCTTTCAAAATCAAATGAAGGCCCCTCTCCAACTAGAGAATTCAATTCCTCAAAGAGGCTACCTGATTCATAGTGATGTGAATGGAATTATTCAATGATAGGCCGATCACTCTCATCAATGGAGATCCCTCTCCTTGTCTGTTGATCTCCCATAACTCTCCAGGATTTTATTCCTTCATATTTTTCTTTTAATATCTCTAGAAATAATATCCTAGCAAGATCCCTTGCAAAGAAAGACCTTCTTCCTTCCAGCTTTGCAAAGATTAGCAACAAAACTCACTTGAAAGAGGTTAAGACACTAGTACTCTTCAATAATTAGATCAACAGGAATTTGCCAATAAGGATTTCCACCTTAGTTGTGTAGATGCACTAAATATGATCTACCAAATCTTTGTCAACACTAGAAACTAGAAATAGAGAGACTCTAAATTTTCTTTACCCAGATCTATTAATGAAAGCTAGTGCACTAGGTGTAGAAACTGAAAGAATTACACACAACACTTGGAGCATACAAGAAGTATTTTTCCAGGGCTTGAATGTGAACTACAATCACTATGTCCCTAGCAATGATTCCACTTAGGTGGTGGTGATGGGAAAAATAGATATGAACTGGTAGTGAATCAACAAATAGTCTCAGTAACTCAAATAAGTCCCCGGCAATAGCACCACTTAGGTGTTGGTATCTAAATTGATTCTCCCTTAAAGTATGAGCAAAATCACTGGTTTGACAGGAACCTTAGAGACATATTAGATCATGATGAGTCACTTTGTAGCTGGGGATGAGATCTAATTGGCCCTCTATCACTCAAATGTGGAGAAATCGATAGCACCTTCAAGAGGATTTGATCTATCCTCACTATTTTAGGTTGTTCCTTTCAACCAGGGTAAGAGGACCCTTTTGTAGCCTATTGTTATGGAGGAGGTGGAGATATCTTTCCTAATGAAGATGTTAAGGAGACCTTGGAGAAAATATGATCAATGCAAAAAAATCTAACTCTCACGAGTTGTCACTCTAGATAGTGGAGATACTTTCTGGGCAAGGTTTAGGCTACTAAAGACATTTGAAACCCTGATTGTTCCTGCATGTTTTGGTGATGAGGATTATGCATTGGCATACAATCATGACAAACATGGGTAGTATGGGTAGGATTAGTTTTTTTTAAATAATTTTTTTGGTGGGAGGCGAGACAGAATGAACGTGGTTCACCAGATCCTTGAAAATTATTACACAATGGTAGATTAGACTAACAGGATGTCACATAATAGCTAAAAAAATTCTTTAACCAGAATATGTGCTTCAATGGATTCCCAAATTAGCACTTTTTAATACAATCTATAAGATTCTAACATGAAATATCGAGTTAGAAAACCCAACAAAGCATCAAGATCTAAGCCAAATCACACTTGAGGTACACCCGGAGGCTTATAGATAATCTCTGTCGAATAGATAAAAGAAAAGTGATTTTAAATCATTTATTTCATTCCCAGATGAAATCTCTCCTGAGAAATGAAATTGTAGATGCCAAAAAATTATCACAAGGATTGATACCTGTGTGATTGAATCAGATTTTTAATACAATATTCCAACAGAAACAAAAAAAACTACTCACATACATTCAAAGATGAAACAGACACATTTTGCTCAATATCAACACAGAATAACTCGAGTTTGATTAAATTTATCAGCAGTGGAAATTTTCTAGAATAATCTCAGAGCTTATCAATGGTTGCACACTCACAACCACCTTGACATGATCAAATTTAATACAAAAGAGATATACAGGCTTCTCAAACGGCTTCTCAAAAGATAGGTTTGTCAAATTTTACTCTTGGGAATTTTCTTTGACCTCTAACTCTCTAACCATTTACACAAAAAATTTGTGCCATTTATAACATTTACAAAAGAGCCCCTTTTTCCCCAATAGAAAAAAATGTTTAATATACCAATGCTCTCCATGATCTCGATCACGATTCCCAAAATCAGATCTGTAAAAATTTTTCAAGTGCTTCTGGGGTAGATCTCTTTGAAAATATCAGCATTCAACTCCTTCATCTGGTAGAACACTCCTCCTTCAACTCGTCAACCACTTCCACCCCTAATCTATCAAATCTTGTTCCATGTGTGCTCGGGAAAAGAAAAATGGAAAATCATTTTGATCTTGAGAGTCAGACCATTTTAATGGCAAAAGATGTCTCCAGATCTCCCGCACCAAACTTAGATATCAAAATTAACTCTCCTCTCTGTTTGGCGTGTAGGAAACACCAATAAATCACGAAGACTCACACTTCTAGGAGTGTTTCTGTAAAAATGAGGGAAAATAAGATTCAGACTCACAACTGCCATTGATCTTTACTTTGAATTTGGGCCGTCCACGTGGAAGATTCAACTTTAAAACAGGCTCGGGGGGTTCCTTTGATTTTTTACAACCTTTTGAAAAAAAGGAAAAAAATTCCATTTTGCTCCACACCTCCGCCCTTGGGAAATGATCCTGACACATGTCCTAATGTGGGTCCCAGCAGAACCACACTTCCTTTTTCATTTTTAACATTTTTCTCCTAAGAGGAAATTTTTCCAAATTTCCCCCGAGATTCTGCACCTCAACCATTGACTGGAGCACGCTTTGACTTTTCCCTTATCGAACTTGCAAGCCATTTTGAGATTTTAATCCTTTTGATGTCAAGAGGAAAAAAATTCAATTCACCTCCGATGGTCCGATTCCCTACCTCTTTGAATTTTCAAACTGCCACGTGTCACAATGGTGCATCCAACTAGAAAGGGCTACTTTTTGATTGATGCCAAGAAGTAATTTTGAGCTGGAAATTACACTTGTCAAAGAGTAAAATGTAGGAAAACCACCATTTGAGCCATGGGAGACAAAAAACATAACAGAGGCCACAATTTGAAGAATTTTAATGACAAATGGGGCGAGAAAAATTTGAGCAGCAACAAATCAATTTTTGGAGAAATTGTCTCATTCGGCCCTTCCTCTCTTAAAACTAACCTAGTCTATAGTGGCCTTTATCAACCTTCTTCTCATACTGAGAATCACCTTCACACCAAACGATATATAGGGGATTTCGTATTTCTCAGTAAACCATATTTCACTCATACATACCTCTATCATTTTGTATGGAAGGGGTTTGTCTTGGGACGCTATGAACAAGGCCCTCATGGAAATATCTTTTCCCAACCCCATGAAACATGCCAAAAAATTAGCTTGGGATAAAAATATTCCTCCATCCCTCCTTCTGGCACATCTACATCTTCTCTCATCCACCTTAATTCATCCAATTCTTCTCCATCTAGCTACATTACTAATTCAAAAGACACTTCTTCTCCATCTGACTATCCTAGTAATTCAGATAATATATCATCTCCATCCAACTATCCTTCCAGTTCAGATAATAATTTCTCTCCATCCAATTATCTTATGGATCCACATCAAGATGACACTTCCCCCATTCCCCCTAAATTTTCTTTGATTTCCACCATCTCGCTTGGACCAGTGACTTACCAAGTTGAAAATGAAACCTGGTCTTCTCCCCTTAAGCATCCAGAGGTGGTAAAGGAATATTCCCATATCATTGACATTCTTCAATGCGATGATGACACTTCCATTCTTTCCTACATGGGAGTTGAAGGTTCTCATGACTAGAAAACACTTCCTCCTGACATGTCCAACCTCTTGAATGAATCCACTATCGACATTACTATTGGAACTCCTCAAGAGCACCACATCCTTAAAGTAGGTTAGTCTTTGAAACCTCAAGAACTCAAATCCTTCACATCATTCTTGTCCAAACATAGCTAGGATTTTGCATGGTCATACTTGGACATGCCAGGTCTTGATTCCTCCATCATTATCCATAACATCATTGTCATCCCCAATGCTAGACCAGTTAGGCAGAAGCTTCACCATATGCATCCTTGAATTTCTCTTCTTGTAAAAGAAGAATTGTAATTTCTCATGTCTGCCAACTTCATCATCCCCATTGATTATTCCCAATGGATTTCTAACATCATACCCATCAATAAAGCATCTGGAAAGCTTAATATATGTACTGAATTTTGAGATCTTAACCTCGTTTTCCCTAAAGAAGATTTTCCTCTTCCAAGTATTGATCAACTTGTAGATCTTACTGCGAGACATGAGATGTTTTCTCTAATGGATGGTTTTTAAGGTTACAACCAAATTCTGATTACGCCAAAATATTGGCACAAGACATCCTTTATCACCTAAAGGGGTACCTTTTGTTATCGTTTCATGCCCTTCGGTTTAAATAATTTTGGGGCCACATATCAATGATCCATGATGTATATCTTTCATGACCTCATAAATAATATTGTAGAAGACTATGTTGATGACCTCTTGGCAAAATCTAGACATCGATGTGATCATCTCTCGGTCCTTGAGATCCTTTTCGAGAGTATCATTCATTTCTTCCTTCTCCTTAATCTAGAAATGTGTGTTTTTGGAGTTCTTACTGGGAAGGTCCTTGGCTTCATTATCTCTATCAGAGAATTTGAGGTTGGCCTCATAAAAATCAAAGCAATTATCAAAATTCCCCCTCCTTCCAATCTCAACAAATTTTGTAGTCTTCAAGGTTGAATTCAATTTTTTCTTCATTTCATATCACAAATTTCTTATCGTTGTCAACCCTTTCATCACATTCTTCAAAATGGCATAAATTTTGATTGGGACCACAACTGTCAAAAGGATTTTGAATATCTTAAGCGATACCTTTTACCTCCACGCAAGGGGGAGCCCTTTCATTTATATATTTTTGTAATTGATCATGCTACAAGAGCTATGTTAGTGCATCGTGATGACCAAGGATGTGAATAGGCCATTTATTATATCAGTCATACTCTACATGACTGCGAAACATAATACACTGAAGCTGAAAAATTATGTTGCGATATTTTCTTTGTTACATTGAAACTTTGACACTGTCTTCTTAATCACAAAACCAATATTGTTACTAACTTCTAAACTTTCAAAGTAATGCATACTAAGCCATATCATAATGATTGTATCACTCGATGACTTCTTCTTATGGATGAATTCGACCTGGAATTCATTCCTCAAAAAGCAATTAAGGGTCAAGCTATCACCAACCAATTAGAAGAAGCCCCTCTTCCCAATACACAGACTCCTCATAATAACTTCTCAGATGAATCAATCAATTAATTTCATCATGATCCCCTTAAAATGACTCTTTTCTTCGATGGTTCTAAATTCTAGCAAGGTGGAGGGGCAGATGTTGTTCTCATTCCTCCTAGGGATGCCCATATCTCCTTAGCATTCAAATTATATTTTGAATTTACAAACAATATGGCAGAATATGAGGCCCTTATACTAGGACTAAAAACTGTTATATTTCTAGGTGTCTATATTCTTGACATCTATGGTGATTATGAACTATTAATAAAGTAATTCACTGGAGACTATCAGTGTAGAAGCAATATTCTACAACAATATCATGAAAGTTTTCATTATTTTTTTAAATCCTTCAATTCTTAATCTATTCAACATGTATTTCGTTTGAAAAATCATTTTGTTGAGATAATGGCATCCCTTGCGGCCCTTATCCCTTGGACAATGTAAGATCCCAAACTTTTGGTCATTATACATCATCGTAAACAACCATTCTATGACATACCTTAGATTCATCTTGTTGAATCAAATTCATCAGATCTCTAGTATTCTCAAATTTTTTATTATTTATCCAAATCCATTACTCCTCTTGATCCTTCTAAAAATACTAGGAGTTATTTTATCCAACATGCTGCTCATTATGTAATCCTTGGTAGTATTCTTTATAAGTACGGTTTTGATGGTATCCTTCACTGGTGCCTTCAATCCCATGAAGCCTCAGAGCTATCCAAGAAGTCCACAATGGTATCTATGGTGGGAAGTTTTGTGGGTTATCTGTTTCCAAGCGTGTTCTTTGTCTCGGCTATTATTGTCCTTCTCTTTACTGCAATTGTTGTGAGTATGTCAAGAAGTGTGTAAGATGTCACAAACACTCTAATATTATCTATATTCCTAGCCAAGCTTTACATCCTGCCCAAGATCTATGGTCCTTTTCACAATGGGGCCTTGATCTTATTGGTCTAATAAATCCCCATGCATCACAACAACATCATTTTATCATCACTTCTACCAAATATTTCACTAAATGGGTGGAAGCAATCCCAATCACCTCTACTAAATCCAGCCCAATCATTAATTTTATATATCAGCACACCATCTGCCACTTTGGTGTTCCACATAAACTTATTTTGGATAATGGGAAGTCCTTTAAAAACAAGGATCATACCAAAATCGGTGATGCATTTAGGATCCAACTTATCTTTTCTTCCCCATGTTATCCTCAAGCTAACGGCCAAGTTAAGGCCACTAATAATTTTTTTTGAAATATCTTGGGCAAGACTATCGACCAAGCAAGATGCAATTGGCATCTCCAACTTCCCTTTGCTTTGTGGGCCTATCGCACTAACATTCACACTTCCATAGGGGCTACTCCATTGTCTTTGGTGTACAAATTTGAGGCCCGTCTTCCCATTGAAATTCAAATTCCATCTTTACGTGTGTCTCTTCGTGACTTCATTTATGATGAAAATTATCACCAGGAACGTCTAATGCAACTTATGTTATTAGACGAGTGTTTCCTTCTTGCTCTCTATCACCATCATGTTTATCAAGAGCATATATAACGTGCCTATAAAAAACACATAAAAGAGCACGATTTTAAAATAGGTGACCTTATTTTACAGGAAAATCAAAACATCACCACTTTAGAAAGGAGCCAACAGGGAAAATTTGCTCCCAACTGGATCAGACCATATATTATTATGCATAAGTATGCATCTAGGGTTTATCGCTTAGATTCCCTTGATGGTAAACCAGATATTAAACCCCTTAATGCATTGCACCTACAGCCATTCTATTGTTAGAACATGAACCTATAAGCATAGTCCTATCTTTAGACCATGTCTCCACCATTAGTCCATTCCGTCTATCATGGTAATGATATGAATTATGTGGTCTACCATCACTTCTTTGATATGACCTTGAATATGAGTACCACGACTCTACTCATAGAATATTCATTATGGATAAGTTTTCCCATTTGGTGAGAACCCCATAATCATTACATCCATCACCATATCATTTTCCTATGACAAGCATGTAAAGGGTCCTAGGGTGTCTCTTGTGCATTCATTATCCCCTCCTAACTGGTCTACTTTGTTAATCTTAGCTCTCCCCCATGTGAAGCTAAAATCCATGTATGCAAAAGGAAAAATCAAATTTATTAAAAACATGTTGATCCCTCGAAGGAAAACTATTCATACAAAAAGAGAGAGAGAAAAAGAATAACATACAAATAAAAATCAAATTCAAAAGAAACATCATAAGAAATAGGCCAATCCCTTGAAGGAGGGCTATCATGTATTTTATTCTCACCATCCATATTATATATACAGTATACATACCCTCTAAGGATGGCTAATATTTTGTTATGTCATCCAGAAAGCTTCCCACATTGATCAAATTTCTTCTATTATTATTCTTTCCCTTTCTCAGTGTTGGGGCATAGACTTAAGGAATGCCAGCTTTGGAGAAACTTCTTCCCGGGATACAAGTTACATCACAAATCCCTAGGTATGTCAATATTAGGTTTCTGATAATATTTCATCCATATTTCCCTCGTGGTATTTTTGTATAGCTAAAAATCATTGGTTGTGTGTTAACATTTTCTATTGGCTATAAGTGCAATGACTTGAGTGGTACCTTATTTTTGTTTACCTCCTATCTGTTTTGAAGCATGTTTTTCTTGAATACCCCTTGTGACGGTCATGTGACACTCATCTCTTCAAAGTCATCTCTTATCATAATCAAATTTTTAGAAATCAAATTTCATATCATAAAATCGGCATCTATATTTTTATTTTTAAGGATGTCCCCTATTAACATCATCCATAAATCCATGAAATCTGTTACTATTTCTACATAATCTCTTTGATACACTATCCGGTTTGGGAACTCTTCTTGATCTCCGTTGTAGTTTGTGAATTCTACTTGAGAATATCTCTCAAGTTTCATTCATTATCCAACAACTTCCCATCCCCCACCATGACCAATGTGACCTTTCTCCATCCATATGCTTTCACCGTCCTTCTCTTCTCTCTAATCATCCACCAATTACCCTTCTCATCACTCTTATTTTTGTCTATCATCTAGCACAGGCATCATATTCTCCACCATCACAGGAATTTCATCCCTAGCTTGGCACGTCCACGTAGCTCCCCATGTAGCATGGAAATCCTACTCAAAGTAGACCTGTCATTCAAGACAAGGTCTCATTCCTAATTGTGTCAGTTAACCATTCCTTTCTCCTAGTCTCCTTTGTCAACCCAATTTTTCCCAAAACTTCACCCCATCTCATTCTACGCTCCTCTTCTCACCCACTTCATCCTTCTTCGTTGTTTCTTCAATACTTCACTCGTCCTCCTCCCAGAAAATTATTTTTGTGTTTAGTCTTAATATCCTTTAACTGGCATCTATTTTATCATTTTGTTTCCATTTCATTCTTCTTTTGGCTTGAAAATCTTACTTAGCCACCCATTTCACGTAGGATTCTTAATCACAATCCATCTTTTTCCTAAGATCTTGCCACTGTAGAAACTCCTCCACTGTTTTTTATTCCATTAAATACAAGAACCGTCTTCCCACTCCACAACTTCTACTTAACGCTATGGCATCATCACTCACACAACATAAGCATCATAATTAAGAATTACCCTTACACTCTCCATTCTACACTGCATAAATTCCTCCATCCACTCATACCACACTCCTTTGTTTCCTTGTTATCACCTCTTTTCATCTCTTATTCCATTTCGGTATATACTGCTCAACATTTTCATCATTCTTCTTCTTTTTCATTTTGGCAATCCTACATAACCATTTTTACGGCATGGAGATCTTACTTAAGAGTATCTCTTAAGAATGATTTGTCTCCTTGCATTTCCCCCTCACTCTACATTCCCATAGTCCGCATTTTCTCTTCATTCCCCATAAACACATCCTCCTCCCTCCTATTTATTCCTCACACAAAATATCTCAGACTTCCTCAAATATCATCCCCATCATCCCTCATTTGGAAATATAACTTAACCACTTCATACCATTTCTTGCTATGTCTCATTCCTTCATCTTTACTTCCTTCATCTTCATCCACATCCTCATCCATTACATCCTCTCCACACCAATCATTATCATTCCTTTCTTTACTCTTTCCAGAGTACTCCCACATATCTACCACCATACCTACTCATCATTATCATTGTTCATCTCCCAAAATTATGCCACCTCTATCTTCCATTTTCACCCTAATAATTATCAGTGGAATTCTCCTAAAATTTATTTATCCCCATTCTACACGTCCCTATTCACTCATTTTTACCTCTTACATTTTTCTTTGGTGCCCTCTGATCATTATCGTAGGATTTATCCTAACATCCCTCCATTGGCATTGCCTTTCAATCTTCCCTTCGCCTTCTTAAATATCTTTTTTGTCTTCATCATAAACTTTTTTTCCATAATTTTCTATGTTGTCCTCTCCTCCTTTTTACCCCAATTTTTATTTCACTTCCTCTATATCATCTTCATCCCCTCTTCTCCTTGAACTTTCCTCTTACTTATCCATTGATAACTTGACTCACCAGCATTGTTCCATATTTTTAATCATCCCACCATCCACATGTATTTCCATGCATTTTGTTTCATACTATTTACCTGGGTCTTACCCCTAACACATCGATTCAAATCCCTTCCTGTTTCGACTCTATCATCTCTTCTTTCCCTCTTATTTCCACTTCCCCATTACTAAACTTATTTCTCTACCATCCCTATCTTATTTGATCTCTATACATCAGTTTATTTTCCATTCTTTCATCTCCTCTGCAGTCTCATAACTCCTCATTGTTCCTTTCTTTCTCTTTTCTATTCTACTTCCTCTCCCATCTTCTTTAATTTCTTCATCTTCTTCATCTCCTCCATCTTTCCATCCTTATATTCCTATTCATCTCTCTTATCATCCTTCTCTAATATTCTTCTAACAAAACATTAAATTTATTGTCAAATTTGTTCCTCATCGTCTTAGGGAACTGGACATCTTGCTCTTACAAAGAAATGGGTCAAACCATTCATCTTATCCATCTCCTTCATCTTTCCATCCTTATATTCCTATTCATCTCTCTTATCATCCTTCTCTAATATTCTTCCAACAAAACATTAAATCTATTGTCAAATTCATTCCTCATCGTCTTGGGGAACTGGACATCTTTCTCTTACAAAGAAAAGGGTCAAACCAAACAAATTATAATCTCTATGTTTGTAGGACTCTGGTATAGGAGGCACTAATCCATACTACAAATATGTTCTCATTAACTATGACTCTTTTTCCTCCTTGTTTCCTGAAATAACTAATGTCTCTTCCATCTTGAAAACTATTCAAATCGATATCCCCCCTTCCAAGAAGATATCACCTCGTTGTTTGGTGCTGAAGAACTTAAATCCCCCAGAACAAAAACCATTCCATCATCCTTTGTTTCAATTTTTCCTAATACAAGTATTGAACAAGAGGATATATAATTCTTTTTTTTCACTTCAAAAAATGGTCCTCCATTATCCTTTCCTTGGCCTGAAATTGGTATCTCCCTGGTTCATGAATACAACATTGAAGGTTTCCTTTCAATTGCGTTTCCAAATTTCATTCCCACAGGTGCTGCTTTGTTCAATCAACCTTACATGAAAGACTTCCAAATTCATGAATATCCATTACATTCAATCCATTACTATGACAACTACTTTGGTCACCATCCTAGGATCAAATATTTCTTACAAAATCTCATCATGTGTTGTCGTAACAAGGCTACAACTTTCTTATTCATGAGACATGATATTATCTAAAACATTCCACAAACTATAAGAGATATTTTTCAACACCTTGAAGATAATCCGAATGAAAGCCTCACATATAATATTATTTGATTCGGCACCACTCTCCATGGAACAATATCATTTTGGGAAAAAATTAGAGGCAAAGTTTCAGAGATGATTGAACAACTTAGAACACCAACATTGTTCTTCACTTTAAGTGTTGCTGACACCAAATGGCCCAGCCTTCATAATGTAATGCTTGTTACTAGCCATGTAGATCCTTAAGAGGCACAAAGGTGGAAGAACCATAACATTGCTTCCAACCCTCACTATTTTTTAACATTCTGACACCAGAGATTCACAATATTCCGTAAGGAAGTCTTTTAAAAATACCCGGGGAAACAAAATATTGGTACAAGTAAGACTTGTATCTTTCTTCATTTCATGTTGCACATACCTTTTCCTTACTCATATTTTTCTGTGTACGAATGGAAAAAAAAGGCTCTAAACACGTTCACAGTTTTATTTGGGTTCCAGAAGCCCCAAATGTTGACACTATTGATTAGAGAGACATGTCTGTTGTGGACCATGTTAGGAACTAATTTAACAAATTTATTTCAGTATGGAACCCCCATCGCATTTCATGCAAGTAAAACTACATTCATCACCTATTGGGCCCCTAAAATATCGAATAAGTATAAGAAGCCACGTATGTGCACAAGGTCTATTTGAAGAAGGGCACGTAAGGTGAAAGCACACAAGAAAAGGTTTTAGGATCATTTAGTAGAACGAGTGGCGCGTGATCAAGGAAGAGAAATTTTTTTGGTACTTAGCCATATTTGACATATCAGGTAGAACACAAGGAAAACATGACCTAGCTGTGCATGCAAAGTGGATAAGGTGTCAGCCTGGAAACTTTGAGCCCATAAAAGGAATTTAGCTTGCGATAGAATATTCCAGAAGGTAATCATGATGAAGGATGGAGAGATCGCATTTAAAGGATCATGATCCCATGGAGGACCACTTGGATACATGGCAATCCATCTATGACTTCAGAAAGGCATGACAGTGCTTGATAAGGCTATATATATGAGCGTCATGTAGAAGAGAAAGACACACATTGAGAGACTGAGAATTGAAGAGAGGTGAAGCCATTCAGGAATACTACGAGGGCTCTATGGGTTGGGTTTAGAGGATCTTTAGGAGTATATTATATCAAGGGGATGGGTCTTAATTTCTTTTTTTTACTATGAAGGGCTTAAGTCCATTTCTAATGCATGACATTGGTGTGCACTATTATATAGAACTGTGATTTCCTTAGTAAATGGAATTTGGTTATCAACATACTTAATATGAATATACATGCTTCCAGTTTTACTTATATCTGTATGGATCAGGTTTATATATTTTTTCTATGAGTAGGTGTAAACCCATGTGCATTTCCTTTTTGTTATGATTCAGATCTATGTTCTATAGTGATTTTCATATCTAGATAAATACATTGGTCTAGAAGCCCGTTCCGGGATCTAAGATGAATGTATGGTTCATTTCCATTCTCATCACTTAATTTTCTATCATAAATAATTAATTCTCACAAAAATCACACAAAGGAGGGGCTCGGCACTCGTGCACGCGTCAGATGAGCGCCCAACGCCCACTGGGTGATAGGTCGATGCGCATGGTATTTCCTTGTTCTTTGAAAGGGCATAAAAATGACTACATATTGGTGTTGTTGTCAAGACCCTCTTTTCAAATTTGTTGTGAGAAATGACATGCATCCTTTTTCTTGTGATGTGTGATGACAAAGCGTCTGACTTTAGAAAGTGTTGAAACGTGGTTAAGGAGCACAGAGGATGAGTTTGATCAGAGATTCATCACTGGACAAGAGTTCAATGCACGTAAATAGGTAGAAGAGAACCTATACCATGAGCTGTATGAGACATTATTTTGTTGCTTCCCAGTAGAGCTATATGAATGGATTTTAGCATACGCATCCAGATCAAGCTGGTACTATAGATTGTGCGTGTGGACCCAAGATGACTATTTGAGGTTGCATTATGCAGATTTGACTTGAACGTGTGCTATTGATCCCTGGTGGAAGGGAGTGATAGCCAGTTACACTTTAGAATATGCCATTTTGATGTATTCTTGCCCAGAAGGTTTTAAGTTTGAGTTTCTAAGGGATCCTAGAGGATCATTTCTGAGTTTCATTCCTCTGGCTATTAATATCTTGGTCATTACTTTTAGTTTAGAATCATTTTCCATAGCTGGATAAGCTACTCTGAGCGTTGGCAAAGGAAGATAGGGTGGAAGAATATGGTGGACATTACGAATGAAAAGGAAAGGGTGGAGAGATGACTAAAGTATGAAAAATCTCGTGAAAGGGAGATGAATAGACAACCCGAGATTGCAAGTGTGATGGATCTATAGAGGAAGATGTTGCAAGAGGGTGTTAAAGTTCACGTGAAGGATGTGGAGCCTGAGAATTCTTTGATACCCCATCTTGGGAAGTGCAGAAGAGAGAGCTTCTGATGATATTTCATCGCATGGATAAATAAGATCCGTCAGCGCACATCTGAACCCAATTGGTGACCAACCCCTAGTGTTTGGTTTTCCAAATCAAGGGATAAGTATTGATAACTCAGTTGGTATCAGTGTGAGTGACCGATTAGTGCCCAAGAGGTATAATTTTTCATTTAGAACATCCATGTATACACATACCATTCCGTTGTTTGGAGGAACTTTCAGAAAAACTGCAAGTACGTAAGGTTTGGGAAACGCATCTAAGAGTGGCGTGGGATACACTTTTGGTAGTGGATAAATCTCACAGACTGTTGGTGTGTAGTTCAGTGGGACATTGGGGACACTAGGCGCAACAACTTCAAGTCCATTACCGGTTACATGAGGATCTAGAGGTGAAACTGGTGGATCTGGAGGCATAATAACTAGTAGATCTAGTGGATCTAGTGGAGGAAACATAGGAGGAAACACCAGAGGGAACCAAGGATTTGGATTGGGAAGATAGGGGCCTTAGCCACCTCCTCAATTGTTCTTTGAAATTTCTTTACACTTTCCAGATTACTAGGGTATAGAGGATGTTGTGGAAAACATGCACAATTGTGAATTGCTATGGCGCGTAAAGGGGATCACTAACCCAGAGTGGAAGGCAAGTCAGTTTGCAATGACGTTACAATGGCACGCACATAGTTGGTATAGGAAGTATTACCCCTATCAGACAGTGGTAGACTACACTGCATTGAATAATACCTACCTAGCAGAGTTCCATATACTGGAGTTCGAGCATAAGAGCGTCAATGCTTTGAAGGAGATCCAATAGGGAATGGTAGAGAGTGTTCGAGAGTATGATGCATGGTTTAAAACTCTCCTATAAAAACTATCATATAACATTCACCCTTTATAGCATTCTCAATGGTTTTTTGGAGGGATGATCATTCCATTTAGGAGGGCATTATCACATAAAACATTCACTGACCCACAAGAGGCTCTAGAGTCTTCCTTACGCATTGAAGTAGTTAGGAGCATTGATAATGGTGTCATCCCTTTTATATAGGCTCAAATTTCTGCCATGGCCAAACAGTTAGAGAAGATGTTAGCAAACTCTAGACGTGAGACTTGTAGTGGTCTTTGGTGCATTGATTGTGAAGTAGAGGGGCATGTCAGGGATATTTTCCACTAGAATTCAGTACACGCCATAGCAGTAGATTGTGAAATATTTCATAGGGACCATGATGTGAATAGATGTCCCTTATTGTAGCTCACAATCTAAAAGAACATGTCTTTTTACTGCAATATCTTCACTTTTGTGACCCATGAAACTAAGGATTGTACGCTTATTGACCAAATCCATGAGGCCATTGATCATTGTGTGCACAATACCAACCTTGTCAATAGTTCCAAGGAATATGATCACTGTTATAAAGGATGCGCGGATGGAGGGGCACATGGGAGAGGTTTTCGTGGTCGCAGTAACCGCGGAGGAGTAAGAAGTCAGTTCCCATGAGGAACCTACTATAACTATGGATCTACATAACATTACAGGTGCAAGTGTCTAGATTTAGTGCAGTGCTCATGGTGCGGTAAGAAGCATAAGTATGAGGAGTTCCCTAAGTTGTTTGAGCACAATATCCAAAATCACCAAAAGGACAAAGGCACTGGGATGGTGAGTATAAAGAAGGCCGACACACATTGGATGCCTAGATTAGTGTGTGAGTTAGGGTTAGAACCTGTTTTGGTGACAACACAGAGTGGAGGCTGCACATGCCAAGGAAGTAACAAGGCAAAGGACTCTAGTCTCAAAAGAAGAAGTGGTGCACATAAGGTATTCGGACCCTGCCCACCCGAAGGAAGTGTATCAAGAGACAATGGATGTCATTCGGAGTTTACAGGGAGAAATCCAGTGTCTGAAGGAGTAGTCCAAGTAGTAGGAGCAAAGGAAGAATGCTGAATCTCGGCAGAAGGACCTAGATGAGGTCAAGGAAAAGTGTAAAATGTTAAGGCAAAAGAATATTATTCCCTTACTGAGGAGCATGGATTTGAGAGAGAAGGTACCATGTGTCGGAGAAGAGTGTGAGAGGCAGGTCTTGCATGAAAACCTTCCCTCCTCACATAGCCTTGACTATGATAAGGAAATCATGTTAAATGCAGGTCATGGAGATGGATGAATCCTTGAGTTACATATCCTCATTGACATAGGCAGTGGAGATTAATGTTCTCACCTTGGATGCATGGCTTCAAATGGGAAGGCCCGTACATTACAACCATCTTTGAATGTGATTGTATATGGCCCAAACAAAACTGAAGGGTAATGCCCATTCGATGTCTTAAAGGATGTAGCTGATCACCATTCAAGGGGACTAATTTTACTAGGGACTTCAAATTCTTGGTGTTCACTCGCCAAGGTAGATAATTTCCTAGCATTACTTTGGTTCCCATGGTGCTATAAGGACAATGCTGAATCTTTGGTACAACAAGGGATACATAAGATTTCAAGATTGAGGAGGAATGGGTCATCATACCATTTGGTTGATGGAAAATTGGTCACCTTATACTGAGCCTTTGGGAGAAGAGGTCTTGGATAGAATATATGTGTGCTCAAGGCAAGAGACCCTAGAGGTAATCCATCCCTACATAAGGAGTTATCTAGTTTGAGTATTCTCAATCCCTAAGTGACACATCGAGTATAGTGCGAGACAATTGGGTGCATGGAACCTATGAGTTAATTGAACGACATTTGAGAGGATTGGTAAACAAAGGTGAACCAAGGTGTGCTACAGTCTGGCACTTGGGAGGAAATAAGATACCTAAGTTACTTTATGAGAAGCATTCCCTTAAGATCTTTCTTACAGGATATGGAAGCTCAGTGGAAGATTGAGAACGAATGAAGAGGGATGTTGAAGCTATGTCCTACTCAGGAATTACTAGCACGACTGGTGGGCTAACACATTAGCGATGAGTATTCTAGAATGGCGTAAGGTGAGAATTTCCTTTTCTGGCATAAGGTTTTATAGGAGCAACACACCTACTGGATCATAAGGGACTATCATGGTAAAGAGACCGCTTCACTTCCATATCTAAGGATGGTGAGATAGGCCATGGATGGGAGGCAGCATAAGACATTTCCACCTTCATTATGGTTTCAAAAGTTGTATTCCACCCTATGAGGTTGTGTGTGGTGCATGGTACATTCACATCATGAGACACTCTACCAGATAGAGAAATTGGCAAGAGTTAGCTGACAACTGATCTCTTTCAAACATTTCAAATATTCTAGTAGCACAGAACCCTCTAGTGGATAAAGGCATGTACAGGTTGTCAATTAGTTTACCATTGGGGATAGTGCCATGGTAGAAGACATGCTACTAGACCTTGCTAGATGAACCTAGCTTATAGGCGTGCACTTTGAGGAAGAAGAAAATGAAGAGATACACTTTGAGCGTGTGTGTATAGAGAAAGGAAAAAAGGAAAGATGGTTTATATAATTGATGGGGAAGATGTATGGAAACTATAAACATTGACCATTCTAGTAGGGGATGACGCAAGGTGTTATAGATAGTTCGGTGATGAATGAGCATGCGTTCCTATCATGAACCTTTGAATATAGAAGAAGGTTAACATCGGGTCAAGAAGTAGAGCCGAAGGGAGGGCAATCTATTAGAGACTATTGGTTGGATGAAAGAAGTCTCTAAGATCATTGATCTTTTACTGAGAGTTTCTAGGATTTATTCCTACGCAGGGTATCACGAACTAAAAGGTGTTCACTATTCCTTATGGGAAATGAGAATTAAATTAAAGGAAGGTTGTGCACCTAGATCTGGGAAGAGACCATACTCGAATGAATCCTAACCTTTGGTCTGATGGGTCAAGGAAGAAAATAGACAAGATGATTAGCATCAGACATCATTGAAGCTATTGAAGAGTCAGAGTGGATAAGTCCAATGGTAATTAGCATCAAGAAGGATAGAAGGTTAAGGATTTGTGTTGATTACAGGGACCTAAAATGCAGTTTTTATCATTCATCCTTTCCCAACCCCATTTATCTAAAGAAATATTAGAGGGATTGGTCAGGACATGAGGTCTACTCTTTCACAGATGGGAATTCTCAGGGCTATCACTAGGTAAGAATTGTGAAGGAGGACCAAAGGAAGATGAATTTCACCACTGAGTGGGGAATTTTTTCTTATACAGCATCCCTTTGGGTTGAATAATGTGCCTATTGTGTTCTCATGCATTGTGGTACAAGCCTTTCTAGGACTTCATCCATAAATTTGCTTCAAGTCTACCTGGATGATTAGACTAGTACATGGGCTAGTGAAGGACCATTGTGACAACTTTAGGTTAATGTTTGAAAGGTGTTCAGAAGTTGAGGATATCCCTCAATATTAAGAAATGTGTCTTTGCTACCCCATTTGCAACATCATTGGGACACATCATATGTAAGGAAGGCCTACTAGTAGATCTCGCATAAAAGTTTTAGTAATTGTAATATTAATAAGGGAGCCTACTAGCCAAAGTGCAGTCGTGCATGGATTTCTTGGGCATACGAGGTTACTATAGGAAGTTCATGAGGGGATATGCTAAGATCACCTTACACCTTTAGAAGAGTTACTTAGACGATAAAATTTCCTTTCATTGGGGAGAGGCGCAACAAAAGGCATTTGACACTTTAAAGGATAGGCTTGTCACCACGAACCCATACTATGATTTCCCTTCTTGGGATAATCCCTTCCATGTTCATGTTGATGCCTCAGGGACTACCATTGGAGTAGTAATTACACAGCTTGGTGAATGGGTTGTTGACTACCCCTTGTGCCTTACAAGCTAGGAAGTTAACACTCAGTGGAGTAGAATTATACTACAACTGAGCGCGAGGCATTTTCAATGATCTACACACTTTGCAAGTTCAGATAGTATCTGATAGAAACGCCATTTAGATTTTACACTGACCATATGGCATTGAAATACTTGGTGAATAAGCCCATTGTATAAGGGCACATATTTCGGTGGGTACTTTTTTTCCAAGAATTCAAGTTCACAGTGGTTGTCAAACAAGGAAAAATTAATTCGGGACATGATCATTTGTTAGACTCGATTCAAGGGAGGATGTGTAAAGCATTGAGGATACCATGTCATACGCATAATTGTTTAGGTTATCACACGCACCCTCAAACTTAGAGGATATTATGGTGTTTCTCAAAATGGGTGTGACGCCAGAAGGGATAAAAGTATTAGAAACGAAGCAATTAGCCATACGCATCGCACCCTACATGTTAGTTAATGGTGATTTGTACAAGCTAGGACTTGATGAAGTGTGCGTCGTTGCGTTCTAGAACATGAGCACTTGGCTACTATGGAGGAATTGTAGGTGGACACTATGCAGGGGATGCCACTACGTGTAAGATATTACAAGATGGGTTATGGTGGGAGACCCTATATCAATATTGTAAATATTATTGCAAGGCATGTGATTATTGTTAGCACCTTGGCAAACCACGACGGAGGGATGAAATTCCTTTGCACCCTATTCCAAGTACAGAGCTATTTGAAAAGTGGGCCATATATTTTGTAGGCCCCATTTCACCAGTCGCGCATAGGATGGGATCAAGCTATGTAATCACTTGCATGGATTATTTGACAAGATGGGCAGAAGCAGTTCCTACTAAGGATTGTACAGCAGCTACAACAACCAATTTTCTATGGAAAAATATTAATACAAGGTATGGATGCCCATTGAGCTTAACTAGTGATAGGGGTAAGCATTTCCTAAATAAGACTATCAGGATTTTGTTTGCAGAGTTCATGGTGGCTCATCATAAGACTATCCCTTACCATCCACAAGTAAATGGAACTGCCGAAGAATTTAATAAAATACTGAGTCATACCCTGACAAAAATTTGTGACATTGGTAAACATTATTGGGATGATAAAGTATTAGCAATTATATGGGCGTATAGGACAACCTACAAGAGGTTGAATAAAGCCACACCATTCCAATTGGTGTTTGGCATGGAGGCTTTCCTACCCGTTGAATTCATGTTACCTTCTCTACATATAGCATGCATAGGAGGATTGGCCAACGAACAAGCGCTGGAAGAAAGGACTAACAAATTGTTGAAATTAGACGAGACACGATCATTGGCCATGTGGAGTAAAAAGGTTAAAAAGGCTAAAAAAAAATCATGGCATGATTGCCACATCAAAAAATAATAATTTGAGGTTGAGCAGATGGTACTATTATATGATTCCAAGTTTCCACGCCATCCCAGAAAGTTGAAATTCCATTGGCTGGGGCCCTATATCATCTCAGACATCCTTGATTCAGGCACATTCTAGTTGAGAGCGCTAAAAGGGACGAGATTTCCAACACATTTTAATGGAAGTAGGCTGAAGCCCTACTATAAAAAAGTCTTCTTGGTGTATGTAATAAGTCAATATTGCTAGTTAGTTTAGAATTTCCCTTTACGTAATTTCCTTTCTTGTGTTTCCCTTTCTTGTCATTTGCAATGTTATTTGTTTTTCTCCTTGGGCGCCGGTAACCACATTAATTTTTGAAGGTTGTGCATGCGCAAAGGAATACACATCTTTTTTAGTGTGGGTGGAGTGATGCGAAGTATAGGCCCATAATACAAGTTGAGCTGGCAGTTGAAGTTGCAGTGAATGGCCTGGTTGATGGATACAAAGCACGCAAGGATGAAGGAAAGTACATGGATGCTTGGTACTAGCCCTGTGTATCCTCAAGAGGCACAAAGGTGGAAGAACCATATCATTTCTTCCAACCCTCGCCATGTTCTGACATTCTTA
Organism: Taxus chinensis; assembly: GCA_019776745.2. Classification (NCBI taxonomy): domain Eukaryota; kingdom Viridiplantae; phylum Streptophyta; class Pinopsida; order Cupressales; family Taxaceae; genus Taxus; species Taxus chinensis. The sequence goes on from CM034155.1 coordinate 384,332,732, forward strand.
CACCAGAGATTCACAATATTCCATAAGGAAATATTGTAAAAATACCCAGGGAAACAAAATATTGGTAAAAGTAAGACTCGTCTCTTTCTTCATTTCCTCTTGTACATACCTTTGCCTTAATCATATTTTTTCTAGGTACGAATGGCAACACAAAGGCTCTAAACATATTCACATTTTTATTTGGCTTCTAGAAGCCCCAAATGTTGACACTATTGATTAAAGAGAAACATCAATTATGGACCATGTTAGGCACTACTTTAACAAATTTATTTTGGTATGGAACCCTCATCCTATTTCTTATAGGTCAAACTACATTCATCACCTGTTGGGCCCCTAAAATATTGGCTACGTACAAGACGGCAGATAGGTGCGCAAGGCCTATTTGAAGAAGGGTACGTAAGATGAAAGCACGCAGGACAGGGTTTTAGGAGGGTTTAGTAGAGCCAGTGGTGTGCGCACAAGGCAGAGAAAAGGCTTTGGGACTTATCCATATTTGGCATATCAGGCAGAACACGAGGAAAGCATGACCCGACTGTGCATGCAGAGTGCATAAGGTGTTATCTTGTCAACTTGGAGCCCACAAAAGGAATACACCTTGTGATAGAAGATTCCATAAGGTCATCATGATGAAGGATGGAGAGATCGCATCTGAAGGAGCATGCTTCCATGGAGGACCACTTGGACACATGACAATAAATCTACAACTTCAGAAAGGCATGGTGATGCTCGATAAGACTATATATATGAGCGCCTGGTAGAAAAGAAAGAAACACATGGAGAGACTCATAATTGAAGAGAGAAGAAGCTATGCAGGAATACTGTGAGGGCTCTATGGGTTGGGTTTAGAGGATCTAAAGGAGTATATTATATCAAGGGGATGGGTCTAAATATTTTTCTTTGTACTATGGAGGGCTTAAGTCCAATTCTGATGCATGACCTTGGTCTGCACTATTATATGGATATGTGATTGCCTCAGTAAATGTAATGTGGTTATCAACATACTTAATATGAATATATGTGGTTCTCGTTTTAGTTATATATGTATGGATCGGGTTTATATATATTTCCTATGAGTAGGTGTAAACCCCTATGAATTTCCTTTCTGTTATGATTCAGATCTATGTTCTGTAGTACTTTTCTTATCTGGATAGATACATTGGTCTAGAAGGCCATTATGAGCTCTAAGATGAATGTATGGTTCATTTCCATTCTTATTACATAAGTTTCTATTGTAAATAATGCATTCTCACACATCTTACACAAAGGTCCGGATCAGTGCCTTGGCGCACCTCGAATGAGTGCCCAATGGCCATTGGATGATAGGCCGACGCACGTGGGAAAATAATTTTGTTTTGGGAGTACCCATAAGAAGATCCCTACCCACAAAGATATTCAAAAAATACACTTGCAATAGCACGAAACCCGGTTCACGAGCGACATCTTGAGAAATGGTATACACGCTTGAGGAATGTGTTCAGGGAAGAATGGAGGATCCTAGAGCAACTGCCAAAGCTCACAGAGGGAGAATGTAAATTTGTAGTATACCAACACTTCTACATTGGTATATTTAAGTTAGTGGATGAAAGCATGACGCCATGGTATAACTTCCATTTTCCTTCACCGCTCAGTACTTCCAAGTGGGGGTAAACGATGACATATTGAGGACATCCACAAGAAGCATGAATTTTGACCTTGGCAAGTATGGATTACAGAGCCAACGGGGAAATGGTCCAGGTTCGTGGTCTACCCCAATAAGCATGTAGTACATGAAAAGTATATTGCTACATGAATGCTTCCAATGTATGAAAAACGTTCCGAATCCTACCTATTATAGGGATGCTCTCATAGCACGTGCTATGAACTTTGCAATAAGGCCCAAGTTTGAGCCAACGTTGCATATCTTGAGAACAAGATAGCTATACCTGATTGTGTTTTCTAACAGGTAGAAACGAAGAATGTGCTAAGAAACATGTCACATGAAATAGATAAAGATGTTTCCACTACGTGTCTAAGATACTCAGAGCGGTGGACAACCTAGGAACGTTGCACTAGAAAATCAGTGCTTACACATCGTAGGAAGATCACCTGATGTAAAGAGAGGCACCACCATAAGGAAAGATTCTCTGGAGAGGAGAAATAACTAGAGGCAGCCTTTGAAGAGATAGAATGAATATCCCCTATATTAGAAGTTTCTAGTTAGTTGAAGAAATAAGAAGTGACTGGAGGAAGCTGATTAAAATGGAAATAGAGAATAGTGGATGTCATTGTAAGGGTGACAGGGATGAAGATGAAGAATATGAATCCCTGAAGGAATGATTCCCAAGAACCTTTGAATTATTTTGCTGGAGTGTGCATGATCCTCTAGAAGAATAAGGTGAAGAGGAGAAGAATGACTATCACTGACATGTGAAGGAAGGCAAGCCAATAGGATCAAGGCATTTGTAATTGACATTTTATAAAGGTGAAGAGGTTAGTACAAAGATTCAGCAGGACTCCAAACAACTCTACTACAAACGATGTGATCTTCCTCAAAAGAATGGTAGAAAGAGAGGCAAATGAAATCCTAGGGCCTACTGCCATTGGTAGAACTGAGATTTGGATATTTTATCCCAACTCCATCCTTCCAATCCCATGGTTCTTGACACCCTCTACATGTTAGGCCATCGAAGGACTTTGATAGGAAAATACACTTGGAAGTGCAAGAGGCCATATGAAATTCTTGTTCTTATTCCAAGAAAGTGGCATTTCATACAGGTGGAAATGTGCGATGAATAACTACAATCATACCTTTACAAGATACTTAGCTCCCACATTGATGATAACAAGGAAGGTGTTGTCACGCATGCTTCCAAAGCACATATTCCGACAAATCAATTCTTGACAATGAAAGTCGTTTACATGAAAAAGGGGCATCCTACTCCTCAGATGAGGAAAATAATTTCATGGGAAACTGCATGTCCCAATTGACGTAAACCAAAGTTTGAGGTAAAGACTATCCACTCTACTAATGAATATGCACCTAGCCCTCAGCAAGGAGACAACCCCTCCTGGGTGAGCACTCCAATAGGTGTTGTAGCTTGAAACATTTTAGCTGCAACTATACATGCTGAATAAGCACATTCCAGTTAAGGAACTGGGAGCTTCTCAAGGTTTATGTCTGGAAGGAATGACAGTGTCAACAATTTCTAGAAGTATGTTCAGCTAGAAAAGTTGATTCACTAGCTTTACTTCAGAGGGACCAAGAAACTTGAATCAGGAGAAACTAACTAGTCGTGCTAGCATGAAGCATGAACTAAGCATTTTAGGACCAAAGGAAAGGGTGGTAATAGAGGTTCATCATTCTCATTGGCGATCTTGGCCAAGATATCTTCGATCTCAACGATGTCCTGATGTATTTTAGACACTCTTATGGATCACACCTTTAGTTCAACTTCCTAAAAAATGTGTCACACTCACTACAATCTTCAGGCAACGTGGTTGAGATGAATCCCAAATATACTTTTGGTACACATCCTACAAAACATTAGAGATGGAATCCCCCTAGTTGAAGAATGGATAATCACTCCTCAAGAAGTAGCAGCACACCTAAATAAGGAGGAAAAATTGAAGGTTGTAGCAATCATTACCGAGTACAATAAGGTTCTTGCTGATATAAAAACGAATAACCATACTGCTAAGGATTTATATGACAGTTACGTAGATAGAGATAAAGTGGTGAGTATTCTAGTCACCACTCATGAGGTAGAGCTCAAGGAATTCAAGAGAAGAATAAATGAAATAGAGAAGAGTGAGAGAGGATCCTACCGAGGTCAAGAAGAAGTCAGAAGCTATTAAAACCTTACAAGTTTCAATTAAAATCCAAATCAAGGAGTTGTACCCACATATTACAAGAAGGATGGATGTGCTTGAGGATGTGGGAAATGAATTGGAAGGAATGGTTGAAACATTAAAAACTGAAAGAAATGGACTGGGTTTTGAGGACGTAAGTGTACGTACCCAAAATTGTAAGGTACTGTACTGCGGAACGGTGTAACAAGTGCCCCAATGATGATACAGGTCTCCTCGCAAAGGTGTTCAGGATCTGAAAAAATCCCTCGGAGTATGCGTTAACATCCTGCGTGCCTTGCTTTACCCCCGTGCCCTTTGTTTTCCCCCCTTTTCTTCTTTCCTTGGCCTTTCTTTATCTTCAGTGACCTTCAGTGATGAAACCACCACCCTGCAGGGCGGCGGTCTCTATAACCGCCGCCCTGCTTAGAGCAGCGGTCCTGTGCACATTTTCCAGAACGTTCTTTTGACGCTACCTGCATGTGAAATATCATGTTTCACCAGCTTTTCTTTGCCGACTTGAGCATGCATTTATGTTTTTGGTCCCCTGGGATAGTGTTTTTCCTTTGTTTATTGTTTAGGAGTTCCATTTGGTTTTGGCTTCTTAGGTGATTGAATTCCTATAAATGCATGGTTTGTGCATACATGCAAAAGGGTCCTGACCCCTGTGTGAAGAATTTTAGCTGGAGCTCTGGTCACCATTTTTCATATGTTAGAGTCTTCTGATTATTAGTGTTTTAGTTAGCCATGTGCTTAGAACTCCTTAGCATAGTTTATTTCATACTTGGATAGTATTGCTCAGCGGTTAGTAAGCCACAGACCCATCTTGTGTAGGGCTAGTGCTATTATCTCCATCCAAATTCGGTTAGAAGCTTGCCTTTGAGTTTCTCTTTGCTGTAAATTTGTCTTTCATCGTGTGACTTAGTGTTCTTAATTCAATTCATTATATCCCTGGTTAGCTTCATTCAGCTATTGGTAAGCCACATATCCAACTTGTGCAAACAGTGTCTTTATTTTTATCTAATCCATTCGAACGAATCGCTTAGGAAGCCATTAAAGTTGTATGTTTTGCTCTTCGTATAGGTTAGTTAAAGGTTCTGGTTGCTTCATGTTGCATGGCTCACAGTAAAATCCCGCTAGGAATCGCATAAGCCAAGCTCTGTACTCTTGCGCTATCCCTCTCCTACTCACATTCTCGGTCTGCATTCTGAGCTGTCCTTGTCCCAAAATCTACTCCTATCGGTGCTAGCATTACACGCTTTTCTGGATCCAAGTGAACACGAAAGAACGAGAAGATCATACTGAGGGGACGAGATCACATACACCATCGGATTCGCCACTGTTCTGCGGAGTCCAGGTTTTAAATTTCAAAGTTCTAGTTAGATTCATATCAAATAGAGTAGTTAATCACTTTATTTCATTTCATTCTATTCTCGATATTGCCAGGGAAGCTGTGGGGATTGATAGTTTCTGAGAAACTATGATTCACTCCTCACTTCTGAGGTAGGATCGAGAATCTTGCGGGTAGATTAGACAGGCTATTTTATTTATTTAGAATAATTCTACAAATCGCACAGGCAAATAACCACACTCGGTTATCTTGTCTGTTTTAAATTATTGTTTAGTTATTATTTCTAGATACGCTTAAAATAGTTTGTTTTTCTTAGAATTGTTAGAATATTTCTTAGAAAGATAAAAGTTATATATGTTAGATTTATTTCACGTAGTTAGAATTTATTTTCATTACAGTTAGATTACATTTTGTTTCGTATGACAATCACGGGACCTCAAGAGCCCAGGGAATATATATTTGAGCCAATCGTGCCTCAACCAAACCTCGTCACAGCGATAGTTGACATAGACCAAAATCTCAGGATACAAGTATTCTAAACAACCACAGATTTACAACTGATCAGTTCACAGTTAAGAGGATTAAACATAGAAGACGACCAAGCACATGTATTTTGGTCAAGTCAGCCAAACTACAGATTACCCTAGAAAAGCATCCACATGACTGTAGAAGGGCTCGAAAGAGAACAAACATTCGGGTGTGATCCTTTAGTTCCACAGCCAGACGCTGGAGACACCCTCGTAGATATAGATACCAGCTTAAGAATCCAGGTTGTGAGAACGCCTGTAAGGTATTCTGAGAAGATCGCACAACTATTGGTTCTAAACATAGAAGCTGAGAAAGCATACGATTACTGGATACTAGGGATTAGAACTTGATCTCGCGTATGACCATAACAGGACCGCAACAACCGAGAGTCTATGGTTGTGATCCACAGATCCCACAACCCAACGAGTCCACAAGTCAGTTAGATATAGACACTAACCTACGCACCTTGGTATTCAGGTCCACTCCACTTCCACCTATCATCATCGAACAACTGTCCTTACTAGATATAGCGGCTAACGAAGCTAGGGAATTCTGGACTAGGCCAGAAAATCATCCGTAGAGTCAATTTTATTCATCATCCACCATATGACCTTATCAGGAGATATACACGAAACAATCCCAGGTCATTTTCCACGTATTCCGCAACCCATAGATCGAATCACGCCAGAGCTCGATATTGATTGGAGCCTTCGAGCAGTCATCCTCGCTGATCGATCTATCACACCAGTCCAAGTTAGAAGGGCCTTCTTTGCCTTAGATTCGCAAATTCCATTAGTGCGTGTCGAAGACATTAGACTACCTAACTAGTTTGTCTTCATATTCTACCCCCACCTGGCTGTCTCGGCACGACCTCGAGAGGTCGGGTACGTGGAAGAGCCACTTGTAGATTCTCACGCTCGCCTATCGCTTTTCTGGCGTACAAAATTGGTGAACCTGACGTGAACCACACGAAATTAGTGAAGCTGACGTAAAACTTCCTACCTTCTCTTTGAGTCAAGTTTCATCGTTCTCTCTTTCACAAATCACCTTCGCTCTTTCCCATTATTCTGCGGGTATTCATATACCCCCCCGAATATGTCGGGATTTGATGCATACGACAGACCCCCTCCTGGGTCTTGAGGCATACTACGACCCAACAGAATAGGGAATCATCACCCTCGCTCTCAGTATGGGGCGACAACTATTCAAATAATCAGTTGTCAACACAAACCCCGATAACCAGATATAGTTTGTCTCTTCAAACCGAGGAGTAAGATCAACTCCCTCGAACCCAACAAGCAGAGCCTTCAGGTTCAAACAATATGACGTTTACCGGAGAATCTGGTTCGTCTCCTCAAATACTACTCAGACCACATATTAGTAGACAATCAGATCCATACCTGGTCTTAGACGATGGACAATCAATACCTTATCCTAGGAGTGAACAACGCTCCCCGGGGTATGTACCCACCTATAGGAGGTTTACAAGTACAACCCGAGACCCCTTTTCAAGAAAATACCTCTACAGGAAATATTCTTGGAGAAACTTGGCAAGATAGCAATCAGTTCATGACAGGCTATCACATGCCTATACAACACCAGGGTATACAACAAACACCGCTCAGGAAAAGTACCGTGACTTCACCAAATGAAGTCATTTCAACGTTAGTAGAAAGAGTGAGAGGGTTAGAACTTGCTCAAGAAAATCAAAATTCTCCGTTCATGCAAACGGGGGAGTTCCAATCCTCCATACCACTCTGGCCAAGTAGATCTCCTCACAGGAGTAGGCACGTTAGGCATGCCTCCTCAATTTCCTCAACAAACGCCAACAAGGCCCACCATCTCTAACACTATTCCTCCAGGTCTAGTGTCAAACAATCCATTCCTTGACAATACCCCGTCCTATTTAAACATGTACTCTAAATCACCACAAGGAGATATGTTCTCCTCTCCCGGCATGTTTTCTCAAACGCAGGGACCTCCTTATGCCCCTGCTAATGCGTACTCTACACCATATCAACAACCTATCCCACCGTTACTCCCTCAGCAACCACCATCAATGGTCGAAAGCTATGCGATAGGGACGTATTCAGAATATCTAAAGGAACCCTTAGATTTCACCATATGAAGCGTCATGCTTCCAAGACCTCTCCCTGATTTTCCCAAGTTCAAGGGTGAGGGAGATCCAAACGCACATATCAAAGCTTACGCTACAGCCATACGAGAATTACTCCCTTGGGATGGGGTTGTTGCTAAAATATTTCCCAAAACCTTGGAAGGCATTGCTCTCGATTGGTATTATAGAATACCTGAAGCTTCCATACATTCATTTAAACAACTCGTGTCAGAGTTCATCAAAGCCTTTGACATGAACAAACTATTGAGAACAGGAATCAGGGAATTCTTACATATCAAACAAGAACACAACGAATCTGTCGCCCATTTCATCCAGAGGTGGCGTACAGTTCTTTACTCTTCAACAAGTGCTCCAAACATGGATTAGATGGAACTATGCGATTTATTCCTTCATTCTCTCAGCAGAGAAGTGAAGGAAGAAGTCCAGAAGTTCCCACTAAGGACTTATGATGAGGTACTTGAGAGCACTCTGCGAATTGATCAAGCAGCAATAGATAGTGGTCGTAAGACTTACGGAGCAAATGGGAGGTTAATCACCTCCACTCAAAATACTACAACTACCACAAATGTCAATCAAGGACCCAAAATCCTTAACAAAAATCGTGGGGTAACAATGGATGGGGTAACCGACCAGCCCAAGAGGGTAAATGTTGTTAATACTCCGTCACAAACAAACAACCAGCGAAACAACAACTTTACCCCAGCAGTCAATACAATGGATTTTAACCATCCACAACAACCACAATAACAACAACAACAACGGCAAAAGTCCCATGCAAGGGCCAAGCCAAAACTCATTTGGTTACCAAAACCAAAGTCAAAACCAAAAACAACAATTCCAAAACTTTGGTCCTAATAGGCAACAGTTTGATCGGAATTTTAGGCCACAATACACACCAAACCAACAAAATGGGAATTATAACCCCAATTCTTATTGTGGTTTCCATAAAATTCATGGTCACGACACTAGAACGTGCCGTGACTACAATAAATTTATGCAACGTTTGCCAGAAGAACAAAGACAGTTCTTCACAGACCTGTTCTTGGCAGATCCCGTCTCATCATCACCAAATACTCTCGCAGGGGCAGTTTCCCCTCAGAATGCTCCCCTCAGGATCTTTAACGATCCGCTCCCAAATCATGATGGCAATAGGCTGAATCCAACCGGAACAAACAAAGGTGCAATAACGGGAAACAATGATCATGAAGCTTCGACTTCATTAAATCCGTCAGTTGCGCCACAGTTGGGAGCTCAACCAAGACCTAAGATAGTTAGTTTGGTAGAATTAGACGCTGAACTACCTATCGAAGCTATAACAAGAACACGAGAGTATTTCTCTCAACCGAGCCCAAGTCATCTGCCAGAGACAGATAGGAGTCAGCAAATAATTGAAAAAACCCATCGGTGCCTATGATTTAATTAGTGACCTAACAAAGACCTTTTCACACATTTCATTTTTAGACTTACTAAAGAAATCTCCCCCCTCACAGAGCTGCTCTTTTAGAAGCATTAGGTCTAGGCCATCTAATTAACATTACTCCACCTCCTGAAACACAAGTAAATCACGTAGATTTTGATATCCACCCTCCGGGACAGCCGGACAAGGATGTCGAATTCATCTTTGAAATAAGTAAAATGCCCACAGATGCTGAGATCACACGCCGAGGTGACCCAGCCTTACACTTACAGGTGTGGGTTTATAATAACTATGTAAAACGGGCAATGGTTGACGACGGGGCCGCAGTTAACATAGTCCCTTTCTCTTTCCTCCAAAAACTTGGATATGGAGAAACGAACTGTTCCACTACACGAAATACCTTGAGAGGCTATGATAGCCTTAAAGCCACTTCAATAGGAACTATAATACTGCCGGTCACCTTAGGGCGCCCAAAACCATCTTGACTGAATTTTATATTATAGATCGGGAAACTAACTATAATATGATCCTCGGCCGACCTTGGATACATCGAATGAAGGCAATCCCTTCCACGCTATTTCAGGAAGTAAGATTCTTGCATCTGGGAAAGGTATTTGTAGCCAAAGGCGATCCAAAACCTTTCGATTTGCACCTAGCTGATTTAAAGAAAAGACCAGGGGTGCACTCAGAATTTGAACTTCCAACAAACCAACTTAATAAACCCTCTGACCCAAAGCCAGAGGAAAAGTTGATACCTACGAAAGATCTTGAAACTACTAGCATAGCCAAAACAATTCCAACCCCTAAAGGTAAAACTAAAGAAACAGTATCATTAGGGACTACTGCGAAAATCGTTGAGTTGATAGAACAAGATTCACCAATGTTCTTACCATTCGATTCAGTAGGCATGGGATTTTCCCTAGGTGTTGGTTCCTTGCCAGCAGAGGATCTCTGTATGGTAGAAGTAGAGTGTGCAAACGCATCAGATACCCCAACATCTACACTCCCGGCTAACTATTGGACTCTCCATTTCGATGGAGCTAAATGTCGTTATGGAGCGGGGGGCAGGTATAATTCTTACTTCACCCGAGGAGAAAGTCCTCCCATTTTCTTTTAAGTTAAACTTTGAATGCACAAACAACGGCGCTGAGTACGAAGCCCTCCTCCTTGGCCTTACCTTAGCCAAAAGAATTGGTATTGATAACATCAGAGTCCTGGGAGACTCGCAATTAGTGACAAACCAAGTTTCTGAAGTATATGAAACTAAAGCCGAACATTTACAACTCTACAAAAATGCTGTATTAGATTTAAGCAAGGCATTTAACTTCATATCCATTGAAGCAATCCCGCGAGAAAAAAATCTTCTCGCCGATTCAATAGCAACCTCAGCATCACGTTTTACTCCAAACAATGAGCTAGAAGACACTCACTTCACAGTATCCATTCATGACAAACCATTGATAAAAACAATGACAAATCCTCTTTCAAACGGAAGTGAATCTACCATCCTAGACCATGTTGGAAATGATGCGGCGACTTTGGATTACTTAAATGCCTATGCAGCATTACATCTCTCCTATCACACGCTAGATTTATCTCTGATTCCGCATTCGTCTTCCTACTTCGGAAATCCCGTAACGGATCTTCCCTCACAAAGGGAACCTAGCATATACGCAATAGAAAATGGGGATGATATAGATTTACCTCCAGCACCACCTGAGTTCGAAGAGGGTAACGCCTCTTTAATCGAAGAAACAATCGATGTCAACATCGGGACAGAAGATGAACCAAGAATACTGAAACTAGGTTCTTCATTAACCCCAGAAGAAGTGGAAATACATACTCAGGTTCTCAAAGAACATCAGAAGGCATTTGCATTTAGTTACAAAGAGATGACGGGAGTCGCACCCCACATTGCGGTGCACAACCTCGTCACTAGATCAGATGCAAAGCCAATTAAACAAAAATCAAGACCCATGAAGCCCAAAGTAGCTCTCATGGTAAAAGAGGAGGTAATAAAACTCCTTCAGGTAGGATTCATCAAGCCAGTTGACTACTCCCAATGGGTATCCAACATCGTTCCCGTTCTCAAGAAGAATGGAAAGATACGCATCTGCATAGATTTTCGAGATATCAACAAAGCTTGTCCTAAGGACGACTTCCCATTACCATCCATAGACGTTATTGTTGATGCAACAACTGGTTTTGAACTCTTGTCTCTCATGGATGGATTCTCGGGATACAATCAAATCAGAATATCTGAGCAAGATCAAGCTAAAACCACGTTTATAACTCCTTGGGGAACCTATTGCTACGCTGTTATGCCATTCGGTCTCAAGAACGCTGGTGCTACATACCAGCGGGCCATGACATACATATTTCACGATTTAATTCATAAAATCGTGGAATCCTACGTAGATGACTTATTGGCTAAAGCTAAGAAGCATTGTGACCATCCCGAAGTACTCCGCATCATTCTTTCACGTCTAATAGAATACGGAGTCACGCTAAATCCAGAGAAATGCGTCTTTGGTGTAACAGGAGGAAAGCTCCTAGGTTACATCATATCATCACGAGGGATCGATGTTGATCCAACCAAAATTTGGGCTGTCCTCGAAATGGTCCCACCTTCGAGTGAATCTGGAATCAGATCATTTCTCGGAAAGCTGGGTGCAATCCGGAGATTTATCCCGGATCTAAGCTTCGCCGTTCATCCAATCAACAATTTACTCAAGAAGGACTATAGCATTGATTGGATTGAAGATTGCAATGAAGCTTTTGAAGCAGTTAAGCATTTTCTGTTATCACCACCTACGCCACCTAAGCTAGATCGCCCGTTAATTCTATACTCACGGGCTACCGATGTCTCGCTGGCCTGTATGTTGGCCCAAGAAGACGATGACAAGAGAGAGCGTGCAATTTATTTCATTAGCCGAACATTGCTCGACTATGAAACACGCTATACACAGGCAGAACGAGAATGCCTTGCCATAGTCTTTGCTACTAAACGTCTAAGACATTACATGCTGAATCAAGAAACAAAGGTCATGGTAAAGACGGACCATTTACGCACTTTTCTCACACAAGGGTCCTTGTCCAAAAAAGATGGACGTTTTATAACCTTAATGGGAGAGTTCAAATTAACATTTGTAAATCAGAAGTCGGTTAAAGGACAAATCATCGCGGATTGGTTAGCTGACAACCCATTAGACGGAGGCGATTTAGTAGATTTAGACTTTCCAGATGAATGCGTATACTACATCGAAACTCGACCTGCTATCTCTGAGTGCCCTTGGTACACTGATATCATTAATTATATCATGGACCATACGTACCCGGAGGCAGTTACACCACAACAAAGAAGGTGGTTACGCATAATCGTAGCTAAATATGTCATCATAGAGCAGGTGCTCTATCGAAAAAGCATTCGATGGAATGCTCTTAAGATGTGTCGACACAGAAGAGTCCAAGAGGATTCTCCATGAATCCCACAGCGGTATATGTGGAGGCCACTTCGGTGGCCATGCCACTGCTCGAAAAATACATCGAATGGGCTATTTCTGGCCCACTCTAGAACATGACGCGATAGAGTTTGCACGCAGGTGTCATAAGTGCCAAGAATTCTCCCACGAGATCCACATGCCAGCACAAGCTCTGCAACCAATCGCTACTCCATGGCCCTTTTCTACATGGGGCCTAGACTTAATAGGGAAATTCTCTCCCTCATCCACAGACGGCCACAATTTTATAATCACGGCCACTGAATATTTTACCAAATGGGTGGAGGCCATGCCTCTTACTACCGTACCTGGCTCAGTGATTGCTAAGTTCATTTTGAATCAAATCATTTGCAGGTACGGTATCCCACAAATCATTATCTCTGATAATGGAACTTCTTTCAAAAATGAAGAAGTTCGCGAACTATGCGGTAAATTCAAAATAAGCCATCATACAGCTTCCTTGTATTATCCCCAAGCTAATGGACAGGCTGAAGCAACAAACAAAACGCTGAAAGCCATTCTCCTTAAAACAGTGAAAGAAAACAAGCGGGATTGGCATTTGAAGTTATATCTGGCCTTGTGGGCCCACCGAACCTCAATAAGAACACCAACGGGAGCAACTCCTTTCTCGCTAGTATTTGGGGCAGAAGCAGTTCTCCCGCTTGAGGTCGAAATACCCAGTCTCCGCATTTCACTACAAGGGATTCTGGATGAAGACGCTTACAGAGAAGCACGTCTCTCCCAACTAGAAAGCCTAGATGAAACTAGGTTAGATGCTGAGCAGCGGCATAGAGCTTATGCTGACCGAATGTGCCGGCAGTATAACAAGAAGGTCTATGAACGCGACATATACGAAGGTGATCTAGTTCTAAGACTAGACAGCCGGATCGACAAGAAGACCGGCGAAGGAAGGAAGTTCCGGCCCAAATGGTTGGGCCCATACCGAGTCATGAAGGACTACGGAAAGGGTGCTTATCTCTTATGTACGTTAGAAGGTGAGGAGTTTGGCGAAACAGTCAATTCCTTGCACCTCAAGCGTTTCTACGCATAAGCAGCTAACGCTACCTATATAACTATCTACATTGCATTTTCATATAAATTAGGATCATTTTTGTCCACTTGTTCTTACATAAATTGTGATCAAGAAATCTATTCTCAAAGCAATTTACTACAAACTCATGATGTTTCTGGCATAAACATTCTTTAATCATACCTCTCCATCTTCGTGTATCATCGAATCATCTTGGAATCTTTTATCAAACAAAATCAGACATGACGAAGTCTTAACGGTAATCATACCAAGATCTGCAAGTTTGTTCTCGCTTTGATTTCTTCTTAGGATAGGTGTCTTGCCTATGGTCTGTTCTAGAAGCTTCATGGTGTCACATCTATCCCATATACACATCTCTTTGGAAATAAGCATATACTGACATTTTACTCAAAAAGACAAGTCAAGAAGTGATTAAACAGAAAATTTTATTTTTACACATTTCCTTGCCCCACCAACCTTCGGTGATGAGCTTGCGTCTCTTACTAGTGACGTAGGGTTGGGAAAGGATGGAAATGCCCTTACTCGCCTATGCCTTGCCCACGGTGATAAACCCATGCTTCTTACAGGTAGCATGGGGCAAAGTGTAGGGGGTCCTCTAGACAAAGTAAACGTTAAAAGGTCATAAACAAACAATTCAAACTTTGAGTCAAAAACGAATGAATCAGATATTCAAAATTCCAAGAAGAGTTAAAAATCCTAAAAAACCCAGATTTTGTCTACTATGTGGCCATCTACGGGTCTAAGTCTGGATAAACCGCAAGGCAAGTTACATCCAAAACTATGAAGTCATTCAGGTAGAGTAAGCTTGTAGTTTTCAATTTGATTCCACCAAAGCTTCGTCTGTCTTTCATCACTATCATTTCACCATATTTCATAACTTGCGCCCTTCTTGGCTCTTGGTGATGAGCCCTCGCATCTTACTAGTTGCGTGGAGTTAGGAGTGGGGCAAGTTAATCTGTTCATCATACTGGTTATTTTCATCACTTTGCCAAAACAAATCATGAGGTATCCAAATTACTCACAAAAACTAAGATTTAAGATCACAGTATATCTACAATATCATATATCAGCATCATGAAACACAAAAAGAAAGCAAACATTTGCATCATCTGTTTTCCATTGCATACATTCTAGAAAGCATATAAAACATACATCGTAGTATACACAAGGAAGCTGGAAACAGAAAGGGAAAACACCAGTGACAAAGTTTTGATCCAAAAACAATGCATATATATAAATAATCAACGTTTATATACAATGCCATCATGCTCTAGGCATGGTCAAAACGCTCAAAGAGCCCGTGATATACAAAAGAATCTATAGTACAAAATACACAGGGCCAAGTCACCTCTCAACCCCTACGCGACCCCTCCGAGGGTGCGCGCCCCTCACCTAGGACTCCGGCTACGCCGGTGCTCTGAATGCACAGAGGGCTCAGGGTCTCGAGGAGCAGCCGCGGTCTCGCCATGAGAATGGCTCCTCATAAGACGCTCGGCTGTCCTATAGCCTGCTAACTCTGTACGGAGAGTCGACACCATCCTAGCCACGTGCCAAACAGGAGCGAAGACGTCAGTATGCCTACCAGCTGCTGAGGGCTCCCCGGCATCTACAGATAGCTCCGCACGGGTCTTATCCATAGGGATCATCAGAGAATCAGTGCATACCCTGCGGATTAGATCCCGCCACTCGTCAACAGTCTCTGCAAAACAAAGAAGAAAAACGAATTAGAAGCTAGGCAAGAGACTAAAATATACAAGATACAAACACAAGGAGAGACAGCAATTAAAACAAATCCTAAATTAGACAAACATTGAAAGGAGGAGAGGATAACTTACTCGGATCACCGGGCCTCCAAGATGGATCGCTAGGGCCGGCACCCGCTGCGGATGCCGCTGCCGACTGTGGAGCTGCTCCTGTGGTAGGGGCAACATGTCGCCCCACAACTGACTCATCCTCTCCACCATGGCCCTGGGAGAGTGGCTCCTCTGAAGCTAGAGTCTCTCTCTCTGCACTCTACTCGGCCCTCTCTACCTGCAAAATATCCTGAGTGTCATGCCACTCAGGATCGCTATCATCTGTCTGCTCCTCCGACCCTCCCTCTGTAAGCTCCTCAGAATCGGAGTCAATATCTATAGGGTCATCGCTGCTATGAGCAAGACCCACAGCAATCTGAAGCAAAGGTGCCCGAGGTGCACTGGCTCTAGCCCGAACTACCCTCCTGGCTGCAATGGGAGTGCCAGGAGTGATCGCTGTCCAACCACGGCCTCTAGGCCCCCCTCTGGCCTCTCGGACTGATCTATAAACTGGTGCCGCTGGGGGAAGCATGCCCGCATATGGAAGGCCGAACTGCTGAGGAACTCTACCAAAAGGGTGTACCTCCACCCATCCCACGCGGTCGATAAGCTGCCCTGTGGTGGAGCAGGAGATCAATGTAAGGGTCTCCTCGCCCCATATGCTGGCCATAAGCCGATACGGCGTCGCCTCCATATCTGCTGTGGTAAGGGAGGCAACTGGCTAGTGAGGTGCTCTAAGCACCGACATATCTGACCATCTAGCTGCCCCTCACAGCCCCTGGGTCTGCCACCTCTACCCCTCTGCCGTAAGGAATAAAATGCTCGTACACCCAACTCATGACTAGAGTCGGGTGGCTCAATGACTGTCCCTGCAAACGGACCACCCTGTATAAGTCATGGTAGGTGGTCCCCAGAATATCTGCGCCCCAGGCATATATCCGGCCATGCCCCTCTATCTGAGCAATGATAGGGGCCCAGCAGTATAGTAAAGTATCTCCTCCCTTGTCCCCGATAAGCCTCGAGGCAAGGATCCCCATGATAGCCTATCAAAATACGGGGATGGGCAGAGAAGGAATGGATCGAACTCTCACTCCCTTCTTCGACCCCGTGGAGATGGCTGCATCCCCCATG
Source organism: Taxus chinensis (assembly GCA_019776745.2). Taxonomy (NCBI): domain Eukaryota; kingdom Viridiplantae; phylum Streptophyta; class Pinopsida; order Cupressales; family Taxaceae; genus Taxus; species Taxus chinensis. The sequence goes on from CM034155.1 coordinate 384,349,465, forward strand.
TAGCCTGCCCACTGTGCAATCTGTGCTCAAGACCCTGCCGTCTCCAGTGTGAGTCTCCTCCCGATGATCGGGACCCCTAGGATACGGTAAACATCCTCCAAAGTGATGGTCCACTCACCGCGGACCCCTGGCAGTCGGAAAGTGTTCCAATCTGCATCCCAATATGAGAACAAGTCACAAAGAATGTGACTAGACGGTGTGACATGGGGCACGCGCGATATACGTAATATACCAGCCCTCTGTAATGTATCCTCCTCATCCTGAGAAAGGGCATCTAATACCCCCGAAAGCCAATCACACTCTCTCTCTCGGCTCCATCTGATATACTCTGCTCTCGCCTGCATACAACCAAAACACACAAAACAGAGCAAGTTAGTATCTAATCAATATCGAGAGAGTCATAAAAAGCATATAGAAATGATAAAAAATACAAGTGCAATCTCAAAAGTTAAGTTCTTTTGCATTCTGTGCAAAACCGCCGCCCTGAGCAGGGGGGCGGTTTTGTAACCGCCGCCTTAAGAGCAGCGGTCATGTAACCGCCGCCTTGAACAGGGCGGGCGGTCATGTAACCGCCGCCCTGGCCAGGGCGGCGGTCGCGGTCCGAAAACCCACGCGGGTTGTTAACCCCAAAAAGCCCAAAAAGCGTAAAAAATAGACCATTTTAACTAAAAACAAAGCCTACCCAGTAGGCGCCCCTCCTAGATGGACCTTCTGAACCTAACATTTTCAAAAATAATCCCCCCATTGCAAAGAATTTGCCATTTCAAATTTGAAGAGGGAAAAACACAAAATGGAAGAAAACCAACCTGTGATCGGTGAGGTCGGTGTTCCGCTCGTGGAGGCATGATCACGATCTCGCTGTGAACGTTTCGACTCTACTCGCGTGAGAAACCGTCACCGTGGGTCCCAGAGCTCAAAATCAATCAAATCAACTCGCGCAAATGAATAGGAAAATGGGCCCACTTTCATATATATATCGTTCTGTTTCGTTTTAAAATGACTTTTTCGCAGGTTTGGAGCGCTGATGGAGGTAAGTTTCTATCCCCGCACGAATGGTACGTTCTCCTTCCCTATTATTTTAGCGTTTATCTTCCAAGTTATTGCATCTATCTGCACTTGAGTTCTCTTTTCATTTTGCAGGTAGCGGGAATTTCGATGGCGTCATCTCAACACACGGACGAGTAAGGTATAGCTTCTAACTCCCCATTTCGGGACTGCCATACTCGGACCCACCGTTTTATGCCTCTTCATGGCTAAAACGCTTCTCTGAGCGGGCAATATATACGTACCCAAAATTGTAAGGTATTGTACTGCCCAGAACAGTGTAACAAGTGCCCCGCTGATGATACAGGTCTCCTCGCAAGGTGTTCAGGATCCGGAAAATCCCTCGGAGTATGCGTTAACATCCCGCATGCCCCGTTTTTCCCCTACACCCTTTGTTTTCCCCTTTTTTCCCTCTTTCTTTGGGTTCTTGACCTTCAGTGACGAAACCGCCGCCCTGCAGGGCGGCGGTCCTGTAACCGCCGCCCTGCCCAGAGCGGCGGTCCTGTGCGTGTTTTCCATAACGCTCTTTTGGCGCGACCCGCGTGAAATATAACGATTTACCAGCTTTTCTTTGCCGACTTGAGCATGCATTAATGTTTTTGGTCCCCTGGAACAGTGTTTTTCCTTTGTTTATTGTTTAGGAATTCAATTTGGTTTTGATTCTTGGGTGTTTGAATTCCTATAAATGCATGGTTTGTATACATGCAAATGGTCTGAGTTTGGGTGAAGAACTTGAGCTGGAGCTTTTGGTCACCATTTTTCCTTATTAGAGTCTTCTGATTTTTAGTGTTTTGGTTAGCTTGCTTAGGACTGATAGCATAGTTTATTTTGTACTTGGTTAGTATTGCTCAGCTGTTGGTAACCCACAAACCCATCTTGTGCAGGTACTGCTGTTGTTCCATCCAATCCGGTTAGAAGCTTGCCTCTGAATTCCTCTTTGCTGTAGATTTGTTTTTACTGTGACTTGAGAGTTCTTAGTTCAATTTATTATACACCTGGTTAGCTATTGTTCAGCTGTTGGTAAGCCACATATGCAACTTGTGTAAGCAGTGTCTTTATTTTGGAATGGAATAGCTTAGGAAGCCATTAAAGTTGCAGGTTTTACTCTTCGTATAGGATATTCAAAGGTTCTGGTCACTTCACGTTGCATGACTCACAGTAAAATCCTGCTAGGAATCGCATAAGCCAAGCTCTGTACTCTTGCACTATCCCTCTCCTACTCGCATTCTCGGTCTGCATTCTGAGTTGTCATTCTCCCAAAATCTACTCCTATCGGTGCTAGCATTACATGCTTTTCTGGATCCAAGTCAACACGAAAGAACGAGAAGATCATACTGAGGGGACAAGATCACATACACCATCAGATTCACCACTGATCTACGGAGTCCAGGTTTTAAATTTCAAAGTTCTAGTCAAATTTATATCAAATAGAGTAGTTAAATTGCTTTATTTCATTTCATTCTATTCTCGATATTGCCAGGGAAGCTGTGGGGATTGATAGTTTCTGAGAAACTATGATTCACTCCTCACTTCTGAGGTAGGATCGAGAATCTTGTAAGTAGATTAGACAGGCTATTTTATTTATTTAGAATAATTATACAAATCGCACAGGCAAATAACCACACTCGGTTATCTTGTCTGTTTTAAATTATTGTTTAGTTATTATTTCTAGATACGCTTAAAATAGTTTGTTTTTCTTAGAATTGTTAGAATATTTCTTACAAAGATAAAAGTTATATGTAGTTAGAATTTATTTCATTACAATTAGATTACATTTTGTTTCGTATGATAATCACGGGACCTCAAGAGCCCAGGAAATATATATTTGAGCCAATCGTGCCTCAACCAAACCTCGTCACAGCGATAGTTAACATAGACCAAAATCTCAGGATACAAGTATTCCGAACAACCACCAATTTACAACTGATCAGTTCACAGTTAAGAGGATTAAACATAGAAGACAACCAAGCACATGTGTTTTGGTCAAGTCATCCAAACTACAGATTACCCTAGAAAATATCCACATGACTGTAGAAGGGCTCGAAAGAGAACAAACATTCGGGTGTGATCCTTTAGTTCCACAGCCAGACACTGGAGACACCCTCGTGGATATAGATACCAGCTTAAGAATCCAGGTTGTGAGAACGCCTATAAGGTATTCTGAGAAGATCGCACAACTATTGGTTCTAAACGTAGAAGCTGAAAAGGCTTACGATTACTGGATACTAGGGATTAGAACTAGATCTCGCGTATGACTATAACATGACCACAACAACCAAGAGTCTATGGTTGCGATCCACAGATCCCACAACCCAACGAATCCACAAGTCAGTTAGATATAGACACTAACCTACGCACACTTAGTATTTCAGGTCCACTCCACTTCCACCTATCATCATCGAACAATTGTCCTTACTAGATATAGCGGCTAACAAAGCTAGGGAATTCTGGACTAGGCTAGAAAATCATCCGTAGAGTCAATTTTATTCATCATCCACTATATGACCCTTATCAGGGGACATACACAAAACAATCCCAGGTCATTTTCCATGTATCCCACAACCCATAGATCGAATCACGCCAGAGCTCGATATTGATTGGAGCCTTCGAGCAGTCATCCTCGCTGATCGATCTATCACACCAGTCCAAGTTAGAAGGGCCTTCTTTGCCTTAGATTCGCAAGTTCCATTAGTGCGTGTCGAAGACATTAGACTGCCTAACTAGTTTGTATACATCCCACGCATATTCTACCCCCACCGGCTGTCTCGGCACGACCTCGAGAGGTCGGGTACGCGGAAGAGTCACTTGTAGATTCTCACGCTCGCCTGTCGCTTTTCCGACGTACAGGAACCGTAGACAAATTCCTCTTAAAATGACATGGGGCCTCACAATCCACAAATCTCAAGGCCTTACATTACCAAAAGCAACAATAGATATAGGGTCTTCATAACGTCCTAGGCTTACATTCACCGTGTTGTCCAGAGTTCCCTCAATACAAGACCTTCGCATCTCTCCTCCCTTCTCATTTGAACATTTCTCTAGAATGTCCCTCTCCCATCACCTCCTCAAAAGAAAGAAAGAGGAAGAACGTTTGAGAAGTCTAAAGTTTTCCGCTACCTACCACAAAATTTTCCATTCCATCTTCCCCCTTCTCTTTGCAACTTACTCGCTCATGAACTCCTATATTGTATCGAAACTTGTAATAAAATTTTGTTACAACTACATATATATCTACACTTACTTTCAATGTTGGTATATTCTAATTTCAATGAATTCCGTTGCACACACGGGATAAAATTCATAATTATCAACTATCCCCACTAGGGGTTAAATTTGACGGTCACCTATGCCTGTCAAACAATTTTTAGGTGACGGCAAATTTTAAATCTTGTCTTTTAAAAATACAAAATAGTGTTATTTTTATAATGTTAATAATATTTATAAAATATTATTTTATATATATTTAATTATTTCAAATATATTTTTGTATAATTTACCTATAAATCTATATAAAATATGACAGTCACCCTTAAAATTTACATGTCACACGTGATGGTTTTTCCAAATATTTGCAAGTATTTTATGACTAAAATCACGAAAAACATCTAAACGACCGTCAAATTTAACCCCTGGTCCCCCACCATTCGCTTTCCACATCCCTGTCGCGCGATTGCTAATCATATATTCATAGACTATTAAACGAAGAATACTTTTCAATGGGGCACCGATCGAGATGTAAGAAACCACCGCCCAATCTCAAAATGAGAAAAGGGTGTGGCGGAGGCAAGTTCAAAGAAATAGTGGCGGAAGATAACAGCTGGCTTTTTGTTTTTAACCCCTGGGTTTCTGGCCGCTTTCATCATTAATTTATTTGCAACATCCAAGCGAGATGAATAGTTGGTTACCCAACCCCTAAATTCTAGTTACGATACTGAAGGAGGGATTCCACAACAGTTTCTTTCATATCTTGCATCTCTACAGCTACTGTTGCAGATTCATCGAATAGAACCACTGATACAGTATCCCAATTCGAAACTTCTTCAAGTCGAATTTGTATAAATCCGAGAATGTCCTCATATACGCAGCCCAGCCTACAATTATGTTTACTTAGAAACATGTCCATGCTCAGGGTGACATCTGACTTACCCATTGAATTTGATTTGTCCATGACGAAAATGACATGATATGGGACATTCTCAGCATGACGACACACAAAATGATGGCCATCGTCAGTTATATAGCCCGCTGAACTTTCATTTTGTACACTTCTAGTAAGAGGTGAATGCCAAAGTTGCTCGGTGCAGTAAGATTTATCAGAAGTCTGCATGTTTTCCTCATGCTCCTTATGCTTGCAGTAGTGATTACAAAGGTCAAATTCTTTCTGCTCTTCTTCTGTACAAGGATCAACAAATCTGACATATTGCCAATAAGTGTCATGACTCATCTCATCTTTGGGAACATCCAAGTCAGGGCCATACTTCACAGTTTCATGTCTTGAACCATCGTAGAGCTTGCCGGTGCAGTTAATGGGGCCTGGACAAGGCACCAAATGGATATGACCTCGTCCCTGTTTCCTGCAATACATATTACACATCTCAGCCACACCTTTCTCTCCCCACTTATACATTCGATCCACAATCTCAATATCTTCAACCTCTGAAACGAATTTTACATTTTTCATATTTCCATGCACAGTATCGTGGAAGCCATCATGATCTATTGGAAGCTGACAGAAGTAAGCACAAGCCTCACATCTTGTGTCGCAATAGTGCACAGAATCAACATTTTTGGGGTGAACATGCGGGCCATGATGATTCTTTTCAAAGGGAGGAATGGAAATACAACAACTTTTCCTCAATCCCTTTTGTTCGGACTTACGCTCATACTCGAAAACCCCCCTATGTCCCTCGAAAATGCGGAGTTCTCTTACTAGTTCAGTAAATATTTCACATATTCCAGGCATTCTGCATTCCTCGCACTACTACAACATGGGCTGTTTAGAGACGTATATTAGAGACAAAAAGTACAAATTCGTCTCTAAATTACAAATTCGTCTCTAACTTACCTTTTTGTTTTCAATGTATTAATTTTATTGTGATCTTTTCTATTTTTCTCGCCTTTGACCGTGCACTGTCACAAGAAGGGAATGGAGTATTTGGGGAAACAAAATCGAGGGTTTGTTAAAAAGTTCACAAAAATTTTTGCAAGAGAAGAGGGAGGTAAAGGATTCATGACATCACTAGACCTGGTATTCGATGTCTCACCAGCGGGTAGGCATCACCGTTATCTCTCCAACAGGGTATGAAGCAAGCATATCAATGGCTTTATATATGAAGAAAGAAGGGACTTTTTCTTGTTTGATAATTCCATTAGGGATGTCATGAGGTAAAATGAGTATGTGTGGTTGAAGATATTGTTTATGCCCTTGACAGCAAGGCGGGACATTGTATGACATCAGCGAAAATGCAGTGCGAAAGATGCCATAGACGAGGGCATAACAGACATTTAGTTTCCTCCACCCAGTTATTCCGTCACTCCTCAAGGTAAGGTATTTATGGCGCTGGTGACATATACGGGAATCACATCTGAACGCATTAATTTTAGTGTTTAGGGTATTTACCGGGGAAGCTGTATGACCTAGAATCGTCGAAATAAGGAAGTCTAGGTTAGCTCAAGCAGGTGGTGGAGGCGTTCTGTCAGAATGGAGTGCGGTGCGTGGCCGACATTGTCATAAACCACAGGACGGGATCAAAGTTGGATGACAATGGAAACTGACGGCAGAACAACAATGACCGACTGGACTAGGGTGCACAGGCCATTGCTCCCAACGATAAGTCTTACCCGGCCTGCGGCTCTGGTAATGCCAAAATGGGTAAATACTATGAAGCGGATCCCGGCCTAGACCACACAAACCCTCGAGTGTAAACGGAGCATTCCGACTTGATGAATTGGCTCAAATCAGACATCGACTTTGACGGTTGGAGATTTGACTTCGCCAAGGGATATGTCGGAAACCTGCTAGGCCTGTATGTGTGAAACACTAGCCCCGTGTTGGCCTTGGGAGAGGTTTGGAATGGCCTCTCTTTTGGAAATAACCATGATATTGTATGGGTTTTGATGTCTATTTTTTTACATCGTTGTTTTGAAATAACCCTTTTGTTTGATAGATATATGGCATTTTCAAATAAAAAGAGAGAATGGACTCGAGTATGCAGAGGCATGGCCTATATCAACTTGAAACAGAGTGGCATGGTCTGTATCAGGTTGAAATAGAGTGTAGAGGAAGGGTTTCTAGGAAAATAATTATAACCATTCAAGATCTATAACGATTATAGCCTATACAAAAATGAAAAGGAAGAAATATGGAGGCATCAATGGATCACACCGACTAATATTTAAGGTAACTTAGGTTTTTGTTTGTTGATTTGGGTATTGATATCCTTTAAGATTGCTAACACGAAATAGGATTTCCTTGTTAACCTGTTGTTCTACAGGATTCTCATGTTCCATTTCCTATGTGGTGTTTGTGGTTAGATGTGGGAATCCATGCTGTAATGTACATAGGTGTTTCTACTGGAAGCTACTTTAGCCATGTTCTTGAAAAAATCATTTAGAGAGAGTCGAGTCACAGGGCTTCAATTTTCTTATTCACGTATTTTTCTTTCTTTTTTATTTAATGTATACAAAGCCATGGATTTTAAAAAGTAATCAAAACTATGTTTGAATCCTTTGCTTTTTTATTTGTGAATATTGTCATGTTTGCATGGTACCCTTGTTTAACTAGGGAAAATTTTAGTACCCCTGTTCAACTAGGGAAAAATTTTGTAGCCTTGTTCTAAGTATAATAAGTCATTTCTTCCAAATCTACACAGATCTCTTGTGTTTGTGGACGGGTTTACTCATCGAGTTTAAAATTATAAGGAATTATTTAATGGGTATGTGACTAGATTTAAGTACAAGTCTTCCTCATATGCAAATAACCAACATTAATAGATTAAGAATTTAGGCAAACATACAGTTTCTTTGCATGAATTTTTAGGTAGTGGTTGTGGAAAGATTTATCCCATATTTAAAAATATTCATTACTTAGTATATTTGGAGTATTCAGACCCCTTCAAGTCAAACCTAAAATTTTGAAGGGGTTGGAATATAAGGAGGATTATTAGGTAGTGGTTGTGGAAAGATTAATCCCATATTTAAAAAGATTCCTTATTTAGTATATAAGGAGTAGTAGTATGGCCCCTTCAAGTCAAACCTAAAATTTTAAACACAAATTTTACTTTCAAGCCAGTAAGTATGAGTGTAGATTACATAGGGGTTAACTCAGTGAGTTTGAAAAACATAAGCTTCTTTTTCTTACTATGTGCAAACAATAAAATTGGAACCATGCATAGACCTTCACAAGGATAATAGCTATTTATCTTTACTTTGACGAGAATAGAGAAAATACTTCTCCACAACAAGGCAATTACTTGAATAGTCCTTTAAAATTCAAATAGGAATATACAAAATGGTTGTATTTGAACTCAATTACATTAACCTCACCAGAATTTTGGTTCATAACAAAAGTAATTGCAGAAGTTCCATTTTGATAAAAAAAATTCACATCAGTATGAATTTCTCACTTGGGGATATAATAATATGAAATTTACTCATAGATTAAGAAGAATTCTACAAGGAACATTCCCATAGCATAACCAAGTTAGAGGAAGTATACTTGTTTTCTACTTAGAGGTTTTTCATTACCAGGCTTGATTTTTAAAAAAGATTATTCCCTAATTTTTTCTTTTATGCCACCACGAACACACATTATGCATGGTTAACTACAAAATGTGTGACACACTCTTAATCTTCATGGTTCAGAAGAGAATTTATACCCTACACAAATCATAAGTTATGGGAAATAAACCACCTTAAGAAACTTATCCCTTGGTTAATTAGACCTTGTCCTCAAATTTTCTGCACAAGACCTCGAATCCATAGGCTAATGTCATATCTCAATTTAGGTGTACGATTCTGGTTTAAATGTGGGAGTCAGAGTACTTTTCCTATCATGAGACATAGCCATATCCCCTGGTGCACTATATGTTTTGAAATAGTATTGAATTGATTAAGAATATTATGTCTTAATTCGAAGAATTGTTGTCAAGTCATCAAAGTAAATGCTCCACTAACCCATGAAGTGAGTTTGTTGCAAAAATATTTTCTAACAATATATGTAGTTGGTTGTCTTCTATTATTGTAATTGAGGTGTTTGAGAATCCCAAATATCATGGATGTTCTTCTTCAGATTTCCAAAAAGGAAAGGTTTGATTTACTAATGATTTTTGCTGCTCACATTGCAAGCAAAGCAAAGCAGAATCTAAGTCTAGCAATCATGTCCATTGAAGCCTACAAAGCCTACTAGTAATGACATTAGAATTTAATCTATGATGCTTATCTTTTCTTTAAATGTATGTTAACTAAAAATAAGCTAGCACAAAGCTACCTATAAAAGAGAAGTTACCATAAGCCCACAGTTTGTGTACATCAAATAAATACGAAATGTTTTGGATCTCCCTTCCTAACTCTATTTCGACACGTCATTTCCTAGAGACAGGGTATGAGTATTAAAACTCCTTTTCATATTTATATTTTTACAAGCTGCATATTGGAGAGGCTCACCTACACATGAAAAATGGTGCTCTAGTTATGGGTATAATGTTATTGTGGTTGAAGTTTCAATTTGTGCTCTAGAAAGGGCTTCATTGAAAAACCCATTTAAGGAGGTCGATTCTCCATTGTTTCACTTTCTAGGAAAAACAGAATCCAATCTTGACTTGAGTTGAGACAGCACATCCCTGATACCATAGTTACCAGGTTCGGTTGAATTTGTATGAAATCCGGTTCGAACTATATTTTTTGAAGCAACCGAATAAATCCGGTTCGGTTCGGCATTTTTTCTACGGAATTTTATTTTTTTTCTTTTTTTGGTGAAAAAATCGCAAGGACGGAAAAAAATTTGCCATTTTTGTAAAGGGACCGGGAAGATGTAGCAGCAAAAACTTGCATGTGCCATAACTTTCATTCTGTGGCTCCGTTTCAAGTGTCGTCTTCTTTAAAAGTGTATATTTTCTTGAGCTTTACGCATTGATGGAAATATTTTTATTATTTTCATAAAATCCATTTTTGTACCTTTTTGGACCAAGCAACTTCTTGCAATCTTTTGAAAGAATCATTATGATGATGATGATTATGGTAGATGGATGCTTTTTTGTATGATTTGTCTATATATAATGATATAAGTATACAATAATATAAATTTATAATAATATAAGTATATATATTCGAAACCAGATTTTTCTGTATTTTTTCGAATTTTTTCGAGAACTCCGAATTTTCGGATTTTTTTGCCCTTCCAAATTTAATCGGATTTCCGAACCTGGTAACTATGCCTGATACCATTCTTGAAAGATGCTAGACATAAGCCAATATCTGAAATGTTGGATGACAAATCCCCAACAACAATAGGCAAAATTGGAACCTCTTCTTGTGTTTCAAAATTAACAAGTGTTTGTGCTTATTTTGCATTTGTGACAGAAAGGCATCCCATACAAATGGCACGCATGAGATTTCTCCTTATAATATCTACTATCACAACAAAACCCTTAGTATCGATTGGAGACAAATATTTGGCTACAATTTGAGAAATGATGAGTTTCAGATTATAATAGGTATAATCAATTTTATGAACTGTTCGTGCTAGTTCACTTAAGCTCTGTTGATTGTATTCGGAGCTGTTGTAAGGAGCCATAGTTACAATCTCTACCTTCCCACCATACAATTTTACAATGAAATTTTCTTTGGATTTACTGCATTTTTGAAAAAATTTCTCATCAAATTCTTGTATGAGATCCTCTACGTCAAATGCATCCTCATCCTTGATGGCAATGTAGAAGAGACCTTTTAAAAACTTTTTTTTGTGCTCCACTAAAATGATCCCACCATGGAAGTGACTGAAAGTAGATTATGTATCCTTATCTAAGTGAAAATCCTATTGCACTAACTAATAATTTTCAAATATGGATTCACCACCCACTCTCAAAAAGGCCTTAAATATAAATCTAGATCAAAATCAAATGAGAGTATGATGCTTAGACTACCTACCTTTTTGTTAAATATTGTGAGATTGCTGACAGTAGCGTTGAGAACAGAGAGAAGCATATCCTCTTGCTCACTTATCTAAAAAATGCCCAATCCCTTGAAGTATAAGACTTAAGAGAACATACAGACACCTATCATTACCCTCACCATCTTCTTCCCTTGTTGTAATGGTCATCAACACACCATCAGTGCACCTGCCACCTACAACATCAAGGAAATACCCTGATAGATTGTTCAACAAATAAGATTTACTGCTACTTTGTTTCCCCATGGAGGATATAACCTTAATTTTCCCCTTCCAACTGTTAAGAACTGCATCATATAACCCAAAGTGTATTAGATTTTCAAGAGACCCGATGTCCCCGTAGCTAACATTAGGGGGGATTTGAATCCCATCCCTCAATGCAACCATTGCATTATTCTCTGCGTGAGCTATTTGAATTGGCACAAGGAAAACAAGCTTACGAACGCAAATTCCCATTTTCATCCTAACATTGTCATCCATGGGAAGTGAATGCCAACAACGAAGTGTTGTTGCCCACATTTTTATATTTTCCAATTGAAACTGAACCTTCATATTTGAAAAATATTTCTCTTCTTTCCTTAAGTTGTAGAATGAGTGCTTTTAAATACCTTATGCATGTCTCTCCATTATTGGGGTCTGTGCTGCTTTCTAGTATCACTTTGAAGGCGACGTCCTTCTTATCTCCTTGGAATGGTGTAGGAATGGTTGCAAACTTGGCAAAGATGTGGTAAATATATCCTAAACAGGGGCAATGCGCATAAATTTTTGTTTCTTCTGGTTTCCGCTCATGAGCATACTTTACAACTTCCTTGGCCAATATAGTTTTTAGGACACCAGAGGTAAGAAAACCAGGGTTGTCTATAGAATTATATAGTACAAGGTGACACTATGATCCAAAGGAAGTAATTTTCAGCTCGATTTGCTCCAAATCAGAGCACAGGGCACCAGTAATATTTATATTTTCATTCAGTTCAATGGTTTTCAAGTGGTTCATAATATCACCCAAAATGTAAATTTCCAATGTGACCCAGCGACATGTCCCCTTTTCTTTTGATCTCAACATCAACGTAAGATTGGAATTTCCTAAAGGAAAAGAAGAAAAATCCATCAACTGAAATGCATGCTTTAGAGAAAGGACCCGGCCAAGGCAGTGAGAACTACTTTTCCTTCATCATTGGTTTCGTATGAATTTTCATCACTCTCACAGTGTTGGTGTCGTCAACTAACAACAACTCCATTCTTCCGTGTATCAAATGCATCCATGTAATTGACTTGATGGCTTTAATTTATTAATGGAGAGTGTAAAGATCATACAGAAAGTGCCTCTGCCTCCTATGTCTGGAGTGCTTAAAGGAAAACCTGAATTTCAGCTTTTGTTTATCATCCTTGCTTTTGGTAGTATAATTTCACTGTCATCTTCCTAAATCTTAAAGCTTGCAACCTAAAATTATCCTGCAGCAAGCTTCAGAAATACTCAAAGATTCATATTTAAGTGTGCTAATGTTCATGGTCAAGATAGATTTTTTTTTGTTATCTTTACTTCTAATACTGTAATTTGATTTTCATTTCGCTAAATTTTCAACCCTGGGATCTTTTTTAAAATTCCTGCGGTGGGTTTCAGGAAACTAGCCAGTTAAAGGTTTGTTTCTAATCATCTTGATTTTCATGCTCTGAGTTTTCTTTATTGTGTTGTAAGTAAATTGTTTCCAAAAAATCCCTCTCAAGTCGCTTGTTGCCTTATCATGACTCTTATACCTTGTTAATTTTTACAAGAACCCTCTCATTTTTCTCCTTATGTGTCCAACAATGAGTTATTTCTTGTTATCTTAATTTTTGTTACTACCCTTTGAAAGCCATTAGTACGCCATTTATTTTTGTTGGAACTAAAGAGGAATATTGAATTATTAGTACGCCATTTATTTTCTATGCATGCCTGTTGATTTTCTTAATACCTATTTGGTCCCGTCATTCAACTTTAGAGGACTAGATCACGAATAATTTATGGTCTTCAAGGTTGTCCATTTTACAGAGATCTTATTTTGACTCTTATCAGGCAACGTTGAAATATAGTGGGTGGATACATACTTCCCATTTACCAATCTATCCTTTGAGATGGAAATTTATTTTCAGGTAAAAATTTGCAGCAGTGATCCAAAATTACCAACTTTGAACAAATTTTAATTTAAACATTGTTTAGCCTTAGATGCAATTGTTTGCCCATCACTCCTTTTTTTTAGTTTCATTACTGCAACTTTCATTGATTGGACAACTTGCAAGTGTAAGGAAATTTTTCAAAATTAACTCTTGCTACTTTAGATCATTTTCTCAGGGGAAGTGGATGGAGGTGTTAGGTCATGGTGTGACTGAGCAAGCAATACTAAATAGCAATGATAGACCTGTTGGAACTACGACATGGGCTTTTGGACTTGGGCTTGAAAGACTTGTAATGGTTCTTTTTGATGTTCCAGATATTCATCTTTTTTGGTCCAGTGACCATCACTTTACTTCTCAAGTCTGTGTCTCTTAATTACATCCAATTTTCATTAATCAGATTTTCATTTAAATTAGTGTTGCACAGAGACTCATCTCCTACCAAAAAAAAACATCTCAGAGGTTGGTACTCATCTCAAAGATTGGTACTTGTTGGTATTCGTCTCGAAGACTTGCATTTCAGTGTTTTCTAAAAAATAGATATTTTGTTCTCTTGACCTTATAGTTATGATGAGTTATCAAAGATAAATATCAATATAATTTATTTTATCCTTTGTCAACATCCAATATTTTAATTTTAAAAAGGTAATACTATTTTTCTTAGGCTGTATATTATTGTTTTCTTTAAAATCTACATACACATTGTTTTTCCGTCTCCAAGTACCCGTATCATACTTTTCTAAAAATGGAGTGCCTGTTTCAATCTCCTCATACAAGTACATGTACCAGTCTCTTGGTAACTATGATATAAATAAGTGAAAATAATATGCATTTGAGTATTTTTGGAGGTCACCTAATTTGGTTAGCGTGCTTTTTGTACTTGTCTGGTGTTATTGCCAAATGCCAGAAGATCCCTGAAGGCTTCCGTACATGAATCATTGTTCTTCTACCTCCCATGTGTTCCACGACATTGTCATATAAAGAGAACATTGCTTTATCCCATACCTGGTGGACAGACTCTATTACAATTGCTCATAATAATTCTCCTTACCCTAAATTCTACAAGCTTTTAAATTACTTCATTGTTCTCAATTATGTGACATGGATGTCGTAGTGGGGTAGTTGGGAAATATTTACAAGTGGACCCTAGGTGTTGCCTTTTCTTGATTATACTATGTTTTGTTTTGTCTCTTCGAGCCTAGTCTTTGACATCCACTATATGCATTTGTTGTAGCTCCATAGCTTTAGAGAATTGCTATTTTCTTGCATAGAATATGGAAAAACTTTTCTATGTTGTTTTTAGCCTCTGGATCATTTGGCTTTTGTCTGCTTTAGTTTAGTTTCAACAGAGGCAACAATAGTATCAGTCATCATGAATGTATTATATGGTTTCCTTATGAGTTTATAACTTGTCAATGGTATGCCATGTTTAATTGCTGAAGCTTAGAACTTAAAGGCTCATTTTGCTGGCCAGGTAAAAAAATATTTCGAATACGATGACCCAGATGGAGCAGTCAATGAGATTTGGCGCCAGGTTGCTTCTTAGGTCCCCTCTATAAAAATGATGATTCGTCAGGAGAAACGCATTGTCAAAAGGGAGGAGGCTAAACTGGATTATTCCTGTCTTTGCACAAATAGGAGTTATTCCTCACAAACTGGATTGCTATAAGACAAATGCCAACAAATTTATGTCAATGTTATGTCTCATACGAGCTTATTATAGCCATGATGTGTGGCATATGGTAGTTGATCAATTGTAAAGATATACGGTTGATTTTTATAATGCTGCTTACAGTAAAATTTGAAGGCTTCCTCTAGTTTACTATGTAAGATCTCTTTATCCATGTATGGATCTCATGTCAACTAACGTGATGGTAATGTAAGCAAATGAGAAGATGACGCTTATGTTTTTTTAAAATCTTTACTTGAGGCATTAAGCTCTTTGCATCTGGAGAAGAAAACTGAGCTTATTAGTTTGTTTCCTTTTGGATTCTGAATAGTGATTGATCTGTAATGATGCAGGATGAGGCAATAAACTTATCTAAGTTCACGAATGATTGGTCAATCTTATAGTTTGGCGTGATGATAAAATGCTGAATGTTACTTATGGTCAATTCCAGAAGGATGAGTGCAAAATTGGATCAAGGTATTCATATTTCATATTATATACTAAGAATTTTCATCTTAATATATATATATGCTCCATAGAAATATATCTAATTGAATCCCATGTCTCTATGGCAATACAGTAAACCAGGGACTTGCTACACTTGCATTCTTTGGAGTGGGTGTAAACCTGGTGCTGTTCTTGACAAGGGTGTTGCATCTGTCTCAAAATGCGGAAGAACAATAGAAAATACATGGAAAAACAGGGGACCAATATAGCCTCAGCGGGCCTAACAGCTAAGGCTTGTGTAATCCATACAAAAGGCACACGTTTGAATCCAGAGGGGGGTAGCATATATATGTTGAATATGAACAACATATAAGGTAAATGGAAAAACAGGGAACCGATATAAACAAAATATAAAGTAAATGGAAAATCAGAGAGTCACAAAGATTAATATGAAAGGGATAACAAATCTTAATGTATATCTATATATTTGCTAATTTGTTTCAAGATTTACTGCCATTATAACATTTAGACATTGATTTATGGCTGAAGCTATTAAGGCCAAAGATTTCATTATCTAGAAGTGCATTGCTATTGATTACAGTGGGATTTATGCGAACTCTATCATCCTGATTGACACCCAATTCCTCAGCCTTGGAAGAAGCTTGTTGATTATCTACAGATTTGTCCTCATAAGCACCTGCAACCTCGCTAATGGATTTGTAGGTGCTGGGATCTATGCCCTTTTCCTTGAGCTTCTTCTTGATGCATGAGTTCCAGAAGTTCTTTATCTCGTTATCAGTTCTCCCTAGTAATCACGTAGCTATCTGCGACCATCTGGTATTCATGAATACTTTAACATTTCAATTCTTGATGCAATGCTCTAATATATGTGCATCGACCTAAATCTGTTTTCTTACATATTATGGTAACTATTTCTTCAACCATAATGTTATTATTTACATGTTTCCAAGGGTTGCATGAAGTTCAATGATAAGGTTCTCTTCATGGCTAGAAAAGGTGCCTCTTTTCAGATCTGGCCTAAGGTAGTTTATCCAACGCAGCCTGCAACTCTTCCCGCAACGTTCTAGACCTGCTTCACATTCGAAGTATGTGTATGGTTTACAAAGTAAGTCCAAGTAACCTTGCTTTCAAGATGCAAAGAAAATGGTTTATACAAACAAAAAAATTAGTGGCAGTTTTGCCTTAAGCCTGGTTTCTTCACAGTATGATAATGAATAAAATTCTTGTCGATTTTTATTTTGTTTGAAATTGTTTCTGCCTGATGTCTCTGATTCCACTACTGATCTCATTTTCAATCAGATAAAGCATGAATCCCATGCACTCACATTAAATGTGATCTGTGACA
Source organism: Taxus chinensis (assembly GCA_019776745.2). Lineage (NCBI taxonomy): Eukaryota > Viridiplantae > Streptophyta > Pinopsida > Cupressales > Taxaceae > Taxus > Taxus chinensis. The sequence continues at coordinate 384,366,310 of CM034155.1, forward strand.
CTCAAAAACACAAATAAAGGGTAAACAGTTGGTGCAATATTACCAGCTAGCCAGCAACAACTGTTTAAGTTCTTCCCAATTATCAGTAGATCTCATATTTTCAATTCATTTGCCTTCCTTTAAATTTACCCTATCTTATCAATTAATGTCATATATAACTACCAATGGTTATGATGATTGTCACTAGGAAAAACCATCTAGTACACTGTAAGAAACTATGCACAAATTTTGATGGGTTGTCATCATTTTGCTACTTTTAAGGAACTGTAAAGAAAATTATATACAAGTATCTTGATGGGTTTCCATCTACTCAATCAACCAATATGATAAGAAAAAGAAGAGGGGTACTGACCTGCAAGATTTGGCACATAACTCCAACGACCATGGCCATATTTGGTAATGTAACGCATTAATTTCTCATCTTCTTCTAGAGACCAAAGGCCCTTTTTCAGCTTCTGCTTGTGACAACACACGTGGTGTCTTCCCATTTCTTTCTCTTGTAATATCTATGCGTTCCAGAAATTATGATAAGCATAAGCATATCATGGATCCCTCCATGTCAAACTACCTATGTTCACCTTCTCCCCACTTCACTTCATTATTCCTCTCAAACTTGATAGGAAAAATCTCCTAGGCCTATTTTCCTTCTTTAACATTTCTTTATCTTGAATGTGTTTCCTATGTTCTAACCTCTTTTGATCTGATTTCTAGAACTCAGTTTGTGTCTTGTAAACAACTTCAAACATTGTACTTGTTCTCTATAATAATCATACACAAATCATGGCTATGCAGAACCTTCAGATAGGTAGCTCTGAACCTAAAACTAATAGGTGCCAACTATTGGCAAACAAACCTAAATTTTATTAGCAAAGAGAATTTTTTTCTTTATGTTTCTAGGGCTATCAATCATGAGCACTGAACCTCTGTAGTTATTTATTTTAGGTACAAGAAGATCAAATAGAGATCTCCATTACTACAACATAGAGATCTTTAATTGACTGACAAAGATTTATGCAAAGAATAAATTCTATTTAAGCCTGACTCCATGAAAGCCTCTGCCCAAGGGTGTAATTAAATGGACAGAAACAAAAGCATCATGTCATTGAGCTCCTTTTGCTTTGTTCTGATATGAAAGCATTTCATACTTGATTCTCAGACAACTTTTCAAATTAGCTAAACTAATTGCTCCACTTTTTGACAGGATCGTGATTGGTTTTTCATGGGGGATGGAGCAGGAGTTCTACTTCTTGAGGAATTAGAACATGTAAAGGTACATTCTTTGTCAAGAGGCATCTTTTGCTAGTGACTGAAGTTTGAGGCTATCTAGCTTGTATTTTAAGGTTTGTAATTGTTATATGCTCTAGTAGATATGTTACATACTCGGTAAGGAATATTTTGCTTTGGCTACTATAAATTCTGTGATTGTAGATGTTCTTTGTTATGAATTATATGTTAATTGATTTTTTCTATGTGTAGGGAGATATCTAATCACATAAAAGCATATGTTAGAAGATCGTCTCTTTTTTCAGCATCTCGCATATTGATAGCTCTCCATCCATCATTTATAGCAAAATCTTTAAGTGGCGGTGATGCTGAGATTGCTAAAGGGCTGGAATGGATTCACACTTGGGCTCTTCATGTTGCATAAGTTGATTCTGACTTTGAGTGTTATGCGGTATGTACCATATATTAAGTTTAGTGGAATTATTGATTAGTCTCTACCATAAGTTACACCTTACATTTCATGACCATCCATATCTATTTCACTATTTATTTGATAAAAAAATAGAAACTGAATGTGTTAATAACTATTGACGATTTTAGATATACAAAATTTTCTGAGGCATAGAACATTTGACATTTAGGATTTATTATCTTAACAGACCACCTTGCAGAATTGAACCGATTGAGGAAAATACCAATTAATTATGTACTCCATATGTACTATTTTAGAACTTTTGGGGTGATGACAAAAAAACATCTGCAGAACAATGAACAGTATGCAAAACCGTTTTAAATGTCATCCATATTCTTCTTACAACAGCGTGTTCAAACAATTCGCATGGTCTGCATTGCTACAACAGTGAACAAGAGTTTCCTTAAGGACATGTTAATAATTTATGTTATGGAATTACGCTACGACGACGACGCCGCGCCACAACCATGCAACCCGAAAATGTGACATAATTTTTTTTTTTGCAAGGTAGTGGTTCTTGTTTGATTTTTTTTATCCGCAAGTTTTGTGACCTGCTTGATATAGGGAACTGATAAGCTTCAATCTTTTACTTTGTATTCCGATCGCAATACTAGAATTGCATGATTTCCATAATTCCGCACACTCGAGATCTACTTCAATATTTGTCGTATTCGTCTCTTCCTTATCGGATAATTTCGAGTTTCAAACATGGCGATACTAAATCGAATATGTTTTTTTTTTATATATTTTAATATACAAATTTGTAGAGATGTGTTACAAGAATACACTTGCATTGTTATTTCGTTGACTTTTCAGAAATCTGCAAATGTATGTTCCTAGATGTCTCACAAAAAGGATAGGTACTTTTTAAATTAAGTGATAAAAATTTGAATAAAGAAAGGTCTCAATCTTGCTCGCTATTCCTTCTGTGTGTAAAACTATAGATTATACAAAATACTTTAAGAAGCAAATAACAAGGTATAAGTTAGTCTTTTTGAGCAAGGGTCGAACCTAGAGAACCTATGTTTCCTTTGCCTGCCCACACCTAACCTCATTCAAATGCTATGCTAGCCCTTTCACATTTACAAGTTTTGGATGAAAAAATTAAGTTTGGGAGGCGTGGTAGGCCAACCAGCTGCTGCCTTAACAAATCATCCTGTCCCTTTTGCGTGTTGACCAAAACCCCAACCTGCCGCATCAACAATAATCACTTAGATTTTTTTTAAACTCCATATCTTTTCTGCCAGCCTGTTGTGCTTAATTGTCTGGCCGCATGGGAAAGAGTGGTAGTTGAGAGTGGAGTTTCCGACCGGGAAGCAAGCGTATACATTGGTAAAATCACCCAAGCCGCGTGAAAGTGACAACCCCTTGGGCGTTTTCAACAAACAAGTTACCAACTATGTTGTTATCTGTTAAGATTTAAATGCATCCTAAAAATCGGAGTTCTGCCATCAAGTATTCGTATCAAAAACGCCTAAGGGACCGAGAAGGGCGTTTGCAACAACGGCCTGCCCATCTAAGCTATTATCTGTTCCAAACGAGTCCATCTACGGATTCGGGATTCTTCTTCGAGATTTCTTTTTTTTTATTCAAATCGATCCATAGATAGAGAACGCAGATCAAAATCGATTAAGGAAATAGTGGGGGGGTGTATCAAATTCGATTTGGTTGCTTTTCTGTCCCAGGGCGCGTGAGGAGGCAAAACGTGGAAGAGGAGGAGCCTCGGCGCAAGGACAGGCGTGCAACAAGCAATCTGTCCAGCATCGTATACATATTCTTTTTCCAGTTTGCCTTCAGTATATTTTTAACAAACAGATAGAGGGACAGAGGAGGCACACACAGGAAAGAAATCAAAATCGATTAGGGGGCAATGAAGGGCATTTTGGACAGCGCCCTGTCTAGCCATGTTGTTATCTGTCAATTATGGATCTCTTATACCAACAACTATTGCTTGTCTATTGTAACACTCTTAAATAGACGACCACATAACTCACTTTTGCAAGCACTGCAACAATTTAAACATACTCTGTGAAAGTTGGTGCTTTGTGTATCAAGTTGTCTGTCAGGCGTATTTACTGAAACGTATCATCATTTATTTTTTATATTAGCAGTTATTCTCTTAGACACGATTAAAGGGTGATGGACTGGTCTTGATTTTGAGACTAACTTCACATTTGTTTGGGCAGTTGCAAGGCCTACCATGCAGCTTGATATTTGTGAAGCTAAGACCACTCGCAGTGTCCTAATCTGTAAACAAAAGAAAAACGTTTGAAAAGGATTTGTAAGCATTGCAACATTTTAAATATTCGTTGTGACAGTCAGCGCTTTGTGCATGTTCAACTCTTGATAGAGTACGAGTGCTCCTTTGTAGAGTCTCCTTTGTAGAGTCTCGTCTTTTGAACTATTTTTGTGTAATTAATTTTGTTGTGTTTCCAATTCAGTAGATAACTAAAATGTGATCTTGTCGAAGCAATCTGTAAACATAGTTTTGCACGGTAACAAAAAAATGCAATGTATCAGGCTTGCAGACATAATTTTTGATGCTAAGTGAAGCATTTTTTAAACTTAGGCTTGCACCATAACAAGGCGCGATGTGTCATACCTAGGGTGATAAAGAAAGGACCAGGTTCTACTTCCAGAACTTCTAAATTTTTTTTTTTAAGTTTTCCAAGTAGTTGGAGATCTAGATTATGCTATTGACTTCATAACATATAGTATTATTGTAGGCAATGTGCATTGGCGCCAAGAATAAAGATAAGGTGGACGCAACCAATTATTTATAAACTACTTTTACACTAATATTCCCATTTTTTATTATATATCCTTCAAGTAATTAAGGCAAAATTTAATATGTGTTTTTGTAAACTTTCCCAACACCCTTCAAGAGGGTTCCAAAATTACTTTCAATAAGGTTTAAAGCAGGAACTACTAACATGTAAACAAGATTAACATACTCATGAGAGGTTCCAAGTCAAGTAAAAAGAAGGATCAGACCAGATTGTCATCCTTTCAACTTTTAGATTCCATCTATATTACATACTTATTATTGGAATTCAAAAATAACAACTTTTCATTCCAACATCCTTGTTACAACATTTTCTATTTCATGTGGAAATAAACTTGCAATAATGTAAGCTAAAGAAAGTAAAGCAATATTACATTTTTCCTCCACCCAAGGTGGGTAAATACATGATGTTTTTACATTGTCAACAACAAGGTTCTTGTGTTCCAAGATGTTCTTCATCCATGCTCCAAGTTCCAAGTAGCTCAAATCACAACCAAGATAGGGGGAGAGGCAACACTCTCCTCCCAACCAAAACTCAATGGAGAAGAGAAGCAATCTCCTCCATTGACCCCCGAGCCCCAAACACAACACAATGAAGGGTGGTCTCCAACTCAAGGCAACAACACTTGCTTCCACAATACAATTTCTTCACAACATTCAAGGCTAAAATAGAAGAAACAAAGAGACAAATAACACAAATAACACCAAACATTTCACAACAAGGCTTTCATCCAAGCCAACAAGAGAAGGAACTATGGGAAAGTTTTCCTTATGCCTCCCCATTGAGATGAGATGCCCATCCAAAACCCTCCACAATAAAACTCAAGCCCCTATGACTCTTATGCCTCCCTCAAGTACCCCTTTTTCCTCCCATACTCTTATGCCTCCCTCCTCTTATGGCTCCCTCAAGAACAAGGTAAGAATGTGAACATTCTTACCCAAGATGGGCATCCCTCTCAAAACTCCCTCCACAATATCCTATTCTACTCTTATGCCTCCCTCATGAGTTTTCCCATAGACCTCTCCTACACTACACATTAAGCATTCTATCCATTTTTCACAATACACAAAAGTAAACATACATTTTCACAAATTTAAGCATAGAAACAACAACAATAAGAAAGCAAAAAGGGAGAAGGTTTCCTACCTCTCCATTAGAGAAGCCTAAACCAAGAAACTTTTTCCAAGCTCCCTCCAAAACAATCCCAAGCATGCAAGTCCAAGCTCCTTCTTTTTCTTTCTCCCAAATCTTTTCTTTCCAAACTAATTAAAAAAAAGAACTCCCAACAAAAAAAACCTCCAACCCCCTCAACAAGAGAGGAAGTTTCCATAAATAGACAAAAGGGAAGGGTGAGGGTGATGTGGCTCCATGTAGGATGCCACATCACACATCCTCAAGACCACCTCCCTTTAGTCAACTCAAATCCCAAAACACCATAAATGGGTGGTTGGGTTGAATGACATCTCTTTTCCACATCCATCCCTTCCCATGTGTCTTAAGGCACAATTAAATGCAAAAGGAAGACAAGTGCACTCCAAAGTCACATTTCCCTTCCCAAAACAATAAATAATCCCCTTTTTGGATTCCCAACCCATAGATATGGTTGGTAAGGGGTTTTGGGAAGTGTGGGACAAGTTCAACTTGTCCCAGAAGTCCCCCAAAATTGCCCTAAATCTCAAATTCGAGATTCAAAGGATTTGGAGTGGTCAACACTCAAAACAAGCATTCAATACAAGAGGAAACACAAGGCTCAAGGAGCCAACCATCAAAATTAATTACACCTACTAGACTTCCCTCCAAAACTTAAAATTTAAAACAAGATGTTAACTCAAGCTAAACATACTTAGCAAAAGTAATTAAAAAAAAAGACATCACAAATGAAATCATCTACTAAAGTAAGTTAAAACAAGTAAATAAAATTCTTACCCCCTTGGTCACATTAGAAAATTTCCCCCTCATGGAATTTTTTTTTTTCTTAACACATAAAGAACAAAGGTAACACAATACAATTCACTAGTTGCCTTGACGACCAAATGTTGTAACCACCCGACATCCTGTTGTGTTTGGTTCCCAATCCCCCTCATGGTTGTGATCATGTTGTGTTTCCTGCAAAATACAAAATACCTCCTTCGGCCTTGCGGCCATGTCAAAATGTCCAAAATAACCATATGCATGAAATTTATTAACATCTATACGTAATTCAATTATCCATTATTTCAAGGTTTAAATCACAACTTAATTATGCATTCCATCATTATCCAAAGTTATAGTAATGTAAATTCAACAACTACATTCTACTTATCATGGCGAAGAAATCCAATGTTAGAACACATGCAATATATCCATATAAAAATAATATCAGTATCCAATAGTCTGTCCATGAGTCAGTGTAGATCATACTGAAAACAAAATCCAATCATAACCCAAATGCATCTACTCACAAAACATCATGCTAATCAACGTAAGTACCAGTCATGTCCATATCCAAAAAGTCTGCATAACTCAAAATGATAATCAACTAAGTGTCACAGGGAAGTGGGCATTACATCCCCCTCCCCTTAGACTAGACTTCCTCCTGGAAGTCACTGAAATAACTGTGGAAACTGAGCTCGCAATGATGTAGCAATCCTCCCAAGTAGCTGCAGTCTCATCATCCCTGTCCCATTGGACCCGAACCTATAAATCTCTCTGCCACGAAGGCCTAGGGTCTTGCGATCTAAAATGTGCACGGGCTCCACCATCACCTACCCCTAATCAGTGCACCTGCAATGACAGTCCACATCTAGCACATGAGAAGGATCAGAAACATATCTCCTAAGCTACATAAACGTGAAATACATCATGGATGCGCGATAAGCTAGGTGCCAATGCTAGACGATAAGCCAAAGGGCCGATACACTCCAATATCTCAAAGGGACACATAAATCTAGGAGTAAGCTTAGAACCTTGTCCATAACAGATAGGGCTCTTATGTTATCTGACACGAAGAAACAACTTTGTGCCCACCTCAAAACTGCGATCTTCCTTATGCTGGTCTGCATACTTCAAATCATGTCTATGTCTTGAACCTCCTGCAATCTCTGTCATGATCAAGGCAACCTGCTGCTCCATGATCCTGTAATAAATGCTATCCAAGAGAAACCCTTTCCTCAATCCTGTCCCAACTAAGAGGTGTCCTACACTCTCTACCATATAAAGTGCCTGAAAAGGAGCCATGCCTATTAGAACTCTGAAAACTATTATTGTAGGAAAACTCCACCAAATACAGATACTCCTCCCATCATTCGACTGATGATCCATCACGTACATCCTTGAGCATGTCCTCCAAAATCTGATTCACCCTCTGGAAGTCTGTCCATCTGTCTCAGGGTGATAAGCTGTGCTAAAATTAATCCTCATCCCGAGGGCATACTGCATGGTGGTCCAGAAATGGGAAGTGTACAAAGGGTCGCGGTCGCAAATGATCTTCCGTGGAATCCCATGTAACTCTGACAATCTCATCAAGATATACTAAGTGCCACTGCACTAGCTAATGTAGGTGGTCTTCACTGGAGAAAAATGAGCTACTTTCATCAATTTATCCACCGTGACCATGATGGCATCATGGTGGTATCTCGACGTCGGCAACCCAACAATGAAATCCATAGAAATGGTGTCCCACTTCCACTCTGGTATGGCGTGAGGATAGAGGAGGCCAGCTGGATGCTGATGCTCGGCCTTCACCCTCTGGCACTCTAAACAGTGGGATACAAATGAAGCTCATGTCTCTCGAAGTCCTCTCTAAAAGTACAACTGTCTCAAGGTGGCGTGCATCTTCTTCACCCGGGATGGGCTGAGTAAGGTGCATGATGAGCCTCTGTCAAAATGTCATGTCTCAAGCCTCCATTCTCTGGGAACATATAATCTAGACCTCTGTGTCTGAGAATGACCATCTACCTCTAATGAAAATCCATCAAATCTCCCTTCAAGGGGTCTCTGAGACTCAATCTCTGCTCTGGCTGCAAGGTAGAAACTATCCTGAGGAAGCTGCTGTAAGATCCTACTCCGCAAATCTGTGCCCACTGAGGTGGCCATAGCCACATGTCTCCGTCTACTTAAGGAATGTATGCCACCACATTCTCCTTTCCCTTCACATGTTCTCTCTCCATGTCATACTCACATGAGCAACTCCATCCAACGCAGCTGGTGAGTGCGTTGAGATTGGGCTGAACGTGAAGAGGTGGCAAAGACTCAAGTGATCACCTGAGTGTAAATATCCGGCCAAGAAGTCATGTATGTCTCCACCGTTCACTCAACTTCCATGTACTAACTGATTGCAAGCTCAAGGTCATGAGTTGGATAATTGAGGCTCATAATATTTGAGTTTGCAGAGACTCAAAAGTAACTACTCTACCCTCTTGCATTAACACACCTCCAAGTCCTACCAAAGAAACATCTATACCCTAATGAAAAACTCTCCTGAGCTTTATCTGACACTGGCAAGGATAGGTGCTTCGTAAGAACATGAATCCTTCAGTTTACTAAACACCTGCTCACATCTATCTGACCATAAAAACTTCTTCCCTTTCCGCTGAAGATGAAGTGATGGGGTGCAGCAACTCCATGCAGGAAAACTTTCACTGACACAAATCTCCTGTAATATCCTGCTATACCCATGAAAGCATTTATAGCACCTCGGTCACACTAGTGGGTGTTGCCAATCGATGATAGCTCAAATCTTGGAAGATATCGATGACTGCGATACCTTCCCCAGCAAATGAATGTGGCCCAAATACTACACCTTAGGCTTTGAAAGAATGTACACTTTTACAAGTATCCTGTGATAAGGATATGCTACTCTGACGAAGACAATGAAGAACCTGGCAAAAGGTGCTCCTCGTGCTCTTCACGCGTACGTGAATAAATCAAATGTTGTCATCATGATGAAAATGAGCAATTGCAACTTGATCGATCTAATTAAAGTCCTAGAATACCCCATTCATTCAAATCTCATATAACATGTATGGGGGCATTCATCAACACGAAAGGTACTACTATGAACTTGTAGTGGCCATATCTCGTACGGAATAATGTCTTGATGGATATCTGACCTCTGCAATGCTTAGTTGATGATATCCTGACTTAAGATATATCTTGGAGAAAATTGTATCCCCCTTCATCTGATCAAATAAATCATCAATGCGTGGAAGGAGCTAATGATTCTTGATTGTTACTTTGTTCAACTAGTGTATAATCAATACACAAATGCAGAGATCCTATCCTTCTTCTTTAAAAAGATCGACCGGTACACCCCAAGGGGATACACTAGGATGAATTATGCCTTTCTCCATAAGGCCCTAAAGCTGACAACTTGAGCTCACAGAACTCAGGGGGTAGTCATTCCGATAGGGTGCTATGTGAGATAGGATCTGCTGCGCCTGGAACTTGATCTATGTGGCAAATATGATCTCACGTAGGGGTGAGGTAACCCCGGGTAGCTCCCCAGGAAAGACATCGGAAAACTCTGATAAGATGTGATGGTCATCAAGAGAAGGTCCACTTCACTCATCCTCTAATTTGTCACTAACCGTAAGAACATACATCCTTGACAACCCTACGTCTTCACACATCACTTAAGACTTACATAGCGGAGATGGTGACAGAATAGAAACGGGCCTCTTAACCCCTGATATCACTAACTCAGGGTCCTAAGATCATCCCTATGTAAATGTATGAAATAGTGTTATGGTAACAAGTCCACTCTTGCTCTATGATGCGGATAACCAATCCATACCTAAGATGACTGCCATAAGATCCTAACGGAAGGATATCCGAAGATCTTGATGGTATTGGTGAAGGGTCCCAAATCCACTACACACTCTTTTAACTAAGGAGTCTACAGATATTTTGTGATAATTATCAAGAAGCCATCTCAACGTCCCAACTATTCAACCCTTAAGACTAACTGCCATCACCCTACAATTCTCTACTAAAGATGGTGCAATAAAAGAATCAGATGAACCAGAATCAAATAAATAGAGGTCAGAAATACCACCAATCTTGTTGGTAATCTCTATCACACTACTCTGGTGCTCAGCGTGGGTAGTTCAAACCAACCATCTGTGAACACCATTTAATGCTCTACTCCTTATGTCGACAATAGTAGTGAACATGCCTGCACCAGTTGCCTCTTCATTACTAGGGTTCCTTAGATTATGCAAATCACTCTAGTCATAGATGTCCAACTGCGCTATTTTAGCACTGTCCTGGCCACATGATAGACCACATGGTGGTTGTCCAAGATCTCGGATTACAGTGAGATGCTTGTCTCTGAATCTAGCTCTAGAGCCGTGTATTAAGGACGGGAGGTGGATCCGAACTACTGTCATGCTACAGGCAATCTCTACCAAAGATCTCTACTTTTTGCTTGGTCTACCCTGTGTCGCTAAAGCAGACACTCTAGGAGGAGGCGAGCCCATACTCACTTTTACAAGCACTGCAAAAAATTTAAATAGGTCTCTGTGAAAGTCAGACGACTTTGTGTATCAAGTTGTCTATCAGGCATATTCTGCTGAAAGTATCATCATTTTCTTTTTATTGATATTAGCATGTTATTCTCTTATGATCCACGGTTTAAGGGTGATTGACTGGTCTTGATTTTGAGACTAACTTTACATTTGCATTGGGCTAGATGCGAGGCCTGCCACTCTACAGCTTGATCCTGTTGAAGCTAAGACCACTCGCAGTGTCTTAATCTGTAAAAATAATACGTTTAAAATCTTTGCGAACATTCCATCAAGATCTGTTGAGATTTTAAATGGGAGGTCGGTAAGGTGGATTTTTCAGTATAATACATGGGTATACATATGCATTGCTGCACCACACATTGATTTACTATAAGGTGGTGGCCTGCAATGGGCACGCATAGCAACTCCCTGATCCTCATTAAGCTTAGAACTTATCCATCTCCTTTCACACCATTCAGGATGGACCTGACCTCAATTCGACCTACGATTTGCACTATAGATTCGACATACTGTAGTAAGGAAGAGAGAGCATCCGATAACTAGGGTGTAACTCTACAGCCATGGATGCCTGAAAAAGGTCAATGGAACTTGTAACTCTCTCCTCTGCTAAATAGATATTATCTACTTCTCCAATACCTCTTTTTGAACCACTCCAAAAGATCTAGTAGGTATACCATAGATTTTCATCCTTTAAATACTACTTTGATTCCACTAAGATATCCATCAATATTATTCATTAGGTAGATTGCAACAAGAGCTAACAACATGTTTAGTACCAGGGTAGAACATTTGTTAGCAAAGCTCAAGCTTACTAACTAGGCCTCTTCATGTGGAAACCAACCCGTATCTTGGAATAGTGTGATGGTCAAGCTTCAAGATCTCTAGCAATATTCTTTTGACTGATCCACCCCAAGGTGGGTACAACAAAATGCATACTATATACCTTTTCAAAAAGGAAGAAGTTCTTCTGTTCCAAAGGTGTTCTTCATCCATGCTCCAAGTTCCAAGTATGCTAAAATCACAACCAAGATAGGGGGAGAGGCAACACTCTCCTCCCAACCAAAACTAATGGGAGAAGAGAAGCAATCTCCTCCATTGACCCCCGAGCCCCAAACACAACACAATGAAGGGTGGTCTCCAACTCAAGGCAACAACACTTACTTCCACAATACAATTTTCTTCACAACATTTCAAGCGTCTGTAAAATATAAAGAAACAAAAGGGAAACACAAATGAACAGGTGGCAAGTCTACTTTTCACAACAAAGCTTTCATCCAAGCCAACAAGAGAAGGAACTATGGGAAAGTTTTCTTTATGTCTCCCCATTGAGATGAGATGCCCATCCAAAACTCTCCACAATAAAACTTAAGCAATCTATGACTCTTATGCCTCCCTCAAGTACCCCTATTTTCCTCCCATACTCTTATGCCTCCCTCCTCTTATGGCTCCCTCAAGTGACAAGGTAAGAATGTGAACATTCTTGCCCAAGATGGGCATCCCTCTCAAACTCCCTCCACAATATCCTATTCTACTCTTATGCATCCCTCATGAGTTTTCCCATAGACATCTCCTACACTACACATTCGAAATAACAGTTGTCTATCCATTTTCACAATACACAAAAGTAAACATACATTATTCACAAATTTAGCATCAGTAGCAACAACAATATGAAAGCAAAAAAAGAGAAGGTTTCCTACCTCTCCATTGGAGAAGCCTAAACCAAGAAATTTTTCCAAGCTCCCTCCAAAAGCAATCCCAAGCATGCAAGTCCAAGCTCCTTCTTTTATTTTTCTCCCAATTCTTTCTTCTCCAAAAACAAATAAAAGAAAAGAACTCCTCAACAAAAACCTCCAACCCCCTCAACAATAAGAGAAAGTTTCAATAAATAGACAAAAGTGAAGAGTGAGGGAGATGTGGCTCCATGTAGGATGCCACATCACACATCCTCAAGACCACCTCCCCTTAGTCAACTTCAAATCCCAAAACACCATAAATGGGGTGGTTGGGTTGAATGACATCTCTTTTCCAGATGGATCCATCCCTTCCCATGTGTCCTAAGGCACTAACCCATAAATGCAAAAGGAAGACAAGTGCGCTCCAAAGTCACATTTCCCTTCCCAAAACAATAAATAATCCCCTTTTTGGCTTCCCAACCCATAGATATGGTTGGTAAGCGGGTTTGGGGAAGCGTGGGACAACTTCAACTTGTCCCACAAGTCCCCCAAAATTGCCCTAAATCTCAAATTCAGAGATTCAAAGAACATGGAGTGGTCAACACTCAAAACAAGCATTCAAAACAAGAGGAAAACACAAGGCTCAAGGAGCCAACCATCAAAATTAATTACACCCACTAGGCTTCCCTCCAAAACTTAAAAATTAAAACAAGTGTTATAATTAATTCTAAACATACTTAGCAAAAGAAAATATAAAAAAAGTCATCACAAATAGAAATCACCTACTAAAGTAAGTTAAAACAAGTAATTAAAATTCTTACCCCCTTGGTCACATTAGAAAATTAAATCCCCCTCATGGAATTTTTCTTAACACATAGAAGAACAAATGTAACACAATACAATTCACTAGTTGCCTTGACGACCAAAAGTTGTAAGTTCCACCCGACATCCTTTTGTGTTTGGTTCGCAATCCCCCTCATGGTTGTGATTATGTTGCGTTTCCTGCAAAATACAAAAATACCTCCTTCGGCCTTGCGGCCATGTCAAAATGTCCAAAATAATCATATGCATGAAATTTATTAACATCTATACATAATTCAAGTATCCATTATTTCTAGGTCTAAATCACAACTTAATTATGCATTCATCATTTTCCAAAGTTATAGTAATGTAAATTCAACAACTACATTCTACTCATCATGGGGAAGAAATCCAATGTTAGAACACATGCAATATACCCATATAAAAATAATATCAGTATCCAATAGTCTGTCCATGAGTCAGTGTAGATCATACTGAAAACAAAATCCAATCCTCCCATCCTAAATGCATCTAGTCACAAAACATCATGCTAATCAATATAAGTATAAGTCATGTCCATATCAAAACAAACTCCCTCCTATAACTCAACCAATGATAATCATCTTAGTGCCTCCCAGGGACAGTGGGCAATTCATCCCCATCTCCAAATATCAACGCAACTAAGGTTAAATTACTACCTGGAAGTCACTTAAAGTAAGTGTGGAACACTAATTCCATACAATAACATAACATGCAAGAAACGTAGGAGCAAACTTATCGAGAGCAAGATCCTATAATGGACCCAAACCTGGTAAATCTCCTCTGCCGAGAAGGCCCGGGGTCCCACGATCTTCAAATGCGCACAGAGCTCCAAAATCACCTAAGCACCCTGATCAACTGCACCTGCAATGCAGTCCAGTCATAGCAAATGGAGAAGGATCCAGAAACATATCTCCTAAGCCCGAAATACCTCTCAAAAACATTCAATGGACGTGCGAAAAGCTAGGAGGAAATGATAGATGATAGGCTCTAAGGTAAGATGCCACAGGCATTTCTTCTCCAGATCTCACAGTCACCCAATTCAAACCCATAGGATCCAAGGAAAATAGAACCTGGGTGGTTGACAGGTAATGGACAACCCTCTTACACACATCATGACACGAACCCACACCCTTCGTAAGCCTACCTCAAAACTTAAATATATGTAAGAAATTGCTGGTCTAAAAATTTACCTTATTATGTCTGTCATGCATCCTCCTGTAATCTATGCCTTATCATAAGAAACTTGTTGCTCCATGTCCTGCAGTAAAGCTGGCCCTAAGAGAAACCCTGTCCCTCTAATCCTATCCCAGCTCATAGGTGTCCTAGACTCTTTTCCATGCAGTTCCTGAAAGGGAGACATGCCTATCAGAAATTTGGAAACTATTATTGTAGGCAAAACTCCACCAAGTATACAGATATTCCTCCCATATCGATTGATGATCCATGACGTACATTTTGAGCATATCCTCTAAGATCTTATTCACCCACTTCTGTCTTTCCATCTGTCTCAAGGTGATAAGCTATGCTAAAATTGATCCTTCATCCCGAGGGCATACTACATGGTAGTCTAGAAAGTGGGAAGTGGATAATGGATCGTAGTCACAAATGATCTTCCACATAATCCTATGCAACCTAAAAATGTCATCAAGATATACTTGTGCCACTGCATTAGCTCATGTAGGTGGTCTTCACTGGAGAAAAATGAGCCAATTTCATTAATTTATCCATTATGACCATGATGGCATCATGTTGGTATCTCGACGTCAATAACCCAACTATAAATTCAATGGAAATAGTGTCCCACTTCCACTCCAGTATAGCATGAGGAAAGAGGAGTCCAACTAGATGCTGATGCTCAACCTTCACCTTTTGACACTCTAAACAACATGACACAAATATAGCCACATCTCTCTAAAGTCCTCTCTAATGGTACAACTGTCTTAAGGTGGTATGCATCTTCTTCACCCCGGGATGGGCTGAATAAGGTGCACAATGAGCCTCTGTCAAAATGTCCTGTCTCAAGCCTCCACCTCTAGGAACATATATCCGAACTCTATGCCTAAAAATACCATCTGTCTATAAGGAAAATCCATCAAATATCTCCTCAAGGGGTCTCTAAGACTTAATCTCTACTCTGGCTACAAGGTAGAAGTTGTCGCTGAGGAAGCTGCTGTAAAATCTTGCTCTGTAAATCTATACCCACGGAGGGTGGCCATCGCCACATGTCTTCATCTACTACAAGGCAGCTACAACCACATTCTCCTTCCCCTTCACATGTTCTATCTCAATGTCATACTCATAGAATAGATCCATTCAACGCCACTGGTGAGTGTTGAGATTGGGTTTCGTGAAGAGGTGGCGAAGACTCAAGTGATCAATTCTGAGTGTGAATAACTCCGACTAAGAAGGAAGTGTCTCCACTGCACCAAGGAATGTACGCAAAACTACTGCAATCTCAAAGTCATGAGTTGGATAATTTATCTCATAATTCTTGAGTTTGCGAGACTAAAAAGCAACTACTCTATCCTCCTGCATCAACACACCTCCTAAGTCCTGGCCAAAGAAACATCTATGAAAATGAAGAACTCACCCTAAGGATCTGGTACTACAAGGATAGTTACTTTCGTGAGGTATTCCTTCGAGCATTCTAAAGGCCTACTCACACCTATCTGACCATAGGAACTTCTTCCATTTCTACTGAATGAGAAGTGATGGGGTACGCAACCCGAGAAAAGTCCTGTACAAATCTCCTGTAATATCCTACTAGACCCCATGAAGCTGTGTACCTCGATCACACTAGTGGGCACTGTCCAATCCATAATAGGCTTAAATCCTAGAAGGATCGACTGCGATACCTTCCCCAGAAATTATGTGGCCCCAATATTGCACCTCTTTTTAAAAGAACATACACTTTTCTAGGTTCCCATAGAGATGCTGCTCACAAAGAAAATGAAGAACCTGACAAAGGTGCTCCTCGTGCTCCTCACACATACATGAGTAACTCATAATTTCATCAAGGAAAATGAGCATGAAGTGATCTAAGGAAATGTCCTGAACACCCCCATTCATCAAATCTCATGAACACTGTGGGGGCATTCTTTAGACCAAAGGGCACTACTATAAACTCATAGTGGCCATATCTCGTGCGGAAAGAGGTTTTATGAATATCTACCTCTGTGATCCTTAGCTGATGATATACTGACTTAAGATCTATCTTAGAGAAAATATTGTAGCCCCCTTTCATCTGATTCAAACAAATAATCAATGTGTGGAAGGGGGGTAACGATTCTTTATCGTTACTTTGTTCAGCTGGCGGTAATCAATACACAACCGCAAGAGATCCATCCTTTTTCTTTACAAAAATCACTGGTGCACCCCAAGGGGATACACTAGGATAAATTAGGCCTTTCTCCAGGAGGTCCTCAAGCTGTAACTTGAGCTCACATAGAGCTTAGGGGTAGTCATACGATAGGGTACTTCGTGAGATAGGCTTTGCTCCTTGAACCAGATCTATATGTGAAAATCTATCTCATGTGGGGGTGGTAATCCATGGTAGCTCCCCTAGGAAGACATCAAAAAAATCTGATCAAGATATGATTTTCATCGAAGAGATAGGCCCACTAGACTCATCCTCAAATATTTCACTAACAGTAACAACATACTATTTGGAAACCTCTGTCGTACATGCACTACTTAAGCTACATGGCAGAGATGATGTACGAATAGAAACGAGGTCTCTTAACCCCTGCTATCGCTAACTCCGCCCCTAAGATCATCTGTACATGAAATAGTCTTGTGGTAATAGTCCACTCTAGTTCTATGATGCATATAACAATTCCATACCTAAGATGACTGCAATAAAAACCCAATGGAAGGATACAAATATCCAGAGGTAGTGGTGAAGGGTCCCAAATCCAGTACAGACTCTTTAACTAAGGATTCTACAGAAGATCTTGGATCCAGAAGCCATCTCGACATCCCAACTAAGACCTTGCCTAACTTTCACCATCCTGCAACGTTCTACTAAGGATGGTGCAATAAAAGAATCAGAAGAACCAGAATCAAATAATATAGAGGTGGAAATACCACCAATACTACCTATCGTCTCAATCACAGTACTCTGATGCTCAGCCTGGTGGTTCTCGACCGTTGCGTAGATCCGATGACTCCGTGCCATATCTCCAACAGTAGGCTCTGAGCTCTCTTTCTTACCCTTGGTAGGGTTATGTGGGAAATCTCTCCAAAGATGTCCAACAACACTGCAACCATAACAGCTGCCTGGTCCTCTCCAGTGGGAAGTAGCTCCAGCTGGTATTCTAGACGACTGAGATACAGATCCTGACAATCCGGCTATGGACTGCTGAGGTCTCTATTGACGAGCTCCTACTGACTGAGCTCTCGGCGCACCATGTGTCCTGATGGGACCCCTAGGAGGAGGCCCCATACTACGTTCTCTTTGTGCATCAAATCTCTGAGGAGGTCGGTAAGGTGGGCGGGTCTGCTGTTGCTGCTGCTGCGGTGGTGGCCTGAATGAAGCTTGCCCTGAACTCTGTCCACCCCATGGAGGAGGAACTGACCCCTTCGACCTACTATCTTGCATCTGCTGGATACAGCTTCGAACTCTGTCTCTAGCCTATTGTGTCTTCCCCCGTGTCTCCTCTGCAATATATGCCTTTTCCATGGCCTCTGCTAATGTCTATGGGCAGTGAATGCGCACTGCGCCACATAGATCCAAGTTCAGACCCCGGATGAACCTGTGAATCCGTACTTGCTCATCTTGCATATAGTCGACGTAATGGAGTAGGTCAAGAAATCGACTCTCATACTTAGCTACTGTCATCGACACCTGACGGAGGTCATGAAACTCGTCTATCCGCTGCTGTATAAATCTCCTGGGTAAATACCTGCTCCTGAAACGTTCCTCAAACAGCTCCCAGGTAATCGTCTCTGAGTCGACATGGAGCTTCTACTCCTCGGTCCTCCACCAGACTCCTGCTCCATCCTTCATAAGATGGATCGCAACACGAGATTTCGTGTTGCTACTACAAGGACAGAGCTTGAAGCATCCGCTCAAGCTCACTAACCAGGCCTCTGCCTGAAAACCGCCTGTATCACCTGAATAGTGAGATGGTCGTAGCTTCAGGATCTCCCTGATATGGTCTGCAGCTGATGTATGACGAATCCTAGATCTCTCTGTATGCTCCTCCCTCTGTCTAGGGCTCCGAGACCTGTCCCTATGTCCTGAGATTTTGTCCCCATGTCCTCTCTGTGGTGACTCTGCCCTAGCCAACTCTGCACAGAAATTCTCTGCTCTGTGCTCCTCACTGTGTCGAGGGGATGCCTGGGCATCTACTGATGGCTCCAAACTATGTCTAGCAAGTCGTCCTCCCAAGGGCTCTCTGTGTATAGCGGCATTGACATCCTGGAGTGTCTGCAAGATCTGAGGTAGAAGGGCTGCTACGGCCTGCTCTGGCGGTGGTATGTCTAGGTCTATATGAAGAGACCCCTCACTCAATCTGCGCCTCCTGCACAGATCAAGGCGAGATTTAGTTCATTGTTCTAGGTCTTGTGCTAGTTTTCAAAATTTGCTGCTCACTATAATTATCAAAAATTATGGTTTTATATTTTAAAAGAATAATGTTCTGCACTAAGTTAAGTGTTCCTGTTTCACGTTTTCAGCGTGTGCCCAAGGGTCCCAGCTTCGAACCCCTGGCTCTGATACAAAAATGTAACGCCGCTAAAATACGACGACGCTACGACGACGACGCCGCGCCACAACCATGCAACCCGAAAATGTGACATAAATTTTTTTTTTGCAAGGTAGTGGTTCTTGTTTGATTTTTTTAATCCGCAAGTTTTGTGACCTGCTTGATATAGGAAACTGATAAGCTTCAATCTTTTACTTTGTATTCCGATCGTAATACTAGAACTGCATGATTTCCACAATTCTGCACACTCGAGATCTACTTCAATATTTTTCGTATTCGTCTCTTCCTTAGCGGATAATTTCGAGTTTCAAACATGGCGATACTAAATCGAATATGTTTTTTTTTATATATTTTAATATACAAATTTGTAGAGATGTGTTACAAGAATACACTTGTATTGCTATTTCCTTGACTTTTCAGAAATCTGCAAATGTATGTTCCTAGATGTCTCACAAAAAGGATAGGTACTTTTTAAATTAAGTGATAAAAATTTGAATAAAGAAAGGTCTCAATCTTGCTCGCTATTCCTTCTGTGTGTAAAACTATAGATTATACAAAATACTTTAAGAAGAAAATAACAAGGTATTAGTTAGTCTTTTTGAGCAAGGGTCGAACCTAGAGAACCTATGTTTCCTTTGCCTGCCCACACCTAACCTCATTCAAATACTATGCTAGCCCTTTCACATTTACAAGTTTTGGATGAAAAAATTAAGTTTGGGAGGCGTGGTAGGCCAACCAGCTGCTTCCTTAACAAATCATCATGTCCCTTTTGCGTGTTGACCAAAACCCCAACCGGCCGCATCAACAATAATCACTTAGATTTTTTTTTAAACTCCATATCTTTTCTGCCAGCCTGTTGTGCTTAACTGTCTGGCCGCGCGGGCAAGAGTGGTAGTTGAGAGTGGATTTTCCGACCGGGCAGCAAGCGTATACATTGGTAAAATCACCCAGGTCGCGTGAAAGTGACAGCCCCTTGGGCGTTTTCAACAAACAGGTTACCAACTATGTTGTTATCTGTTCAGAGTTAAATGCATCCTTAAAATCGGAGTTCTGCCATCAAGTATTCGTAGGAAAAATGCCTAAGGGACCAAGAAGGGCGTTTGCAACAGTGGCCTGCCCATCTAAGCTATTATCTGTTCCAAACGAGTCCATCTACGGATTCGGGATTCTTCTTCGAGATTTTTTTTTTATTCAAATCGATCCAGAGACAGAGAAAGCAGATCAAAATGGATTAAGGAAATAGTGGGGGGGTGTATCAAATTTGATTTGGCTGCTTTGCTGTCCCAGGGCGCGTGAGGAGGCAAAACGTGGAAGAGGAGGAGCCTCAGCGCGAGGACAGGCGTGCAACAAGCAATCTGTCTAGCATCATATACATCTTCTTTTTCCGGTTTGCCTTCAGTATATTTTTAACAAACGGATAAAGGGACAGAGGAGGCGCACACAGGAAAGAAATCAAAATCGATTAGCGGGCAGTGAAGGGCGTTTTGGACAGCACCCTGTCCAACCATGTTGTTATCTGTCAACTATGGATCTCTTATACCAACAACTATTGCTTGTCTATTGCAACACTCTTAAATAGACGACCACATAACTCACTTTTGCAAGCATTGCAACAATTTAAATATTCCCTTTGACAGTGAGTGCTTTGTGTATCAAGTTATCTATCAGGCATATCTACTGAAACGTATCATCATTTTTTTTTTATATTAGCAGTTATTCTCTTAGACACGATTTAAGGGTGATTGGCTGGTCTTTATTTTGAGACTAACTTTACATTTGTTTGGGCAGTTGCGAGGCCTGCCATGTAGCTGGGTATTTGTGAAGCTAAGACCACTCACAGTGTCCTAATCTGCAAAAAAAAACGTTTAAAATATTTGGGATGGTTTAATATAGTTTTGGAGAGGGAAAAATATGATTCATTTAAGGAAGTATTATTGTTGAGTGTTAATTAATACTTGTTGCAATTCAAGTATTAAGGATGTTCTAATGGAAAACATTTGGAATAACATTAAAACCATATTTCGACTTTAGTGGTGCTTTCTTCCTTTTGCAAAAGATACATAATTGTGCCTTATTGTTAAAATTTTTTAAATGGATCAAACTCCTCTCTATTTTGAGCCCATTGATAAAATTGTTTATAAAATATTTCCTTTTACACTAACATTCCACTTTTCAATACATCTCCTTTTAAGCAACAAATGAGATCTAACATGTATATTCTTTTGTAATTTCTTCCCAACATTCCACAAAAGAATTCAACCACATTCCCAATAAATTTTAGAGTAAGAAATACTATCATTTCAATGCAACTTTTCCTTCCAAATCCTTTTACAACATATCCTACTTCATGTGGAAACAAATTTGCAATAATCGAAGCTAAAGAAAGTAAAGCAATATTACATTTTTCCTCCACCCAAGGTGGGTAAATACATGATGTTTTTACATTGTCAACAACAAGGTTCTTGTGTTCCAAGGTGTTCTTCATCCATGCTCCAAGTTCCAAGTATTTCAAATCACAACCAAGATAGGGGGAGAGGCAACACTCTCCTCCCAACCAAAACTCAATGGAGAAGAGAAGCAATCTCCTCCATTGACCCCCGAGCCCCAAGCACAACACAATGAAGGGTGGTCTCCAACTCAAGGCAACAATACTTGCTTCTACTATACAATTTCTTCACAACATTCAAAGCTAAAATAGAAGAAACAAAGAGACACACAAATAACACCAAACACTTCACAACAAGGCTTTCATCCAAGCCAACAAGAGAAGGAACTATGGGAAAGTTTTCCTTATGCCTCCCAATTGAGATAAGATGCCCATCCAAACCCTCCACAATAAAACTCAAGCCCCTATGACTCTTATGCCTCCCTCAAGTACCCATTTTTCCTCCCATACTCTTATGCCTCCCTCCTCTTATGGCTCCCTCAAGGACAAGGTAAGAATGTGAACATTCTTACCCAAGATGGACATCCCTCTCAAACTCCCTCCACAATAACCTCTTCTACTCTTATGCCTCCCTCATGAGTTTTCCCATAGACCTCTCCTACACTACACATTAAGCATTCTATCTATTTTTCACAATACAAAAAAGTAAACATACATTATTCACAAATTTAGCATAGAAGCAACAACACTATGAAAGCAAAAAGAGAGAAGGTTTCCTACCTCTCCATTGGAGAAGCCTAAACCAAGAAGCTTTGTCCAAGCTCCCTCCAAAACAATCAAAGCATGCAAGTCCAAGATCCTTCTTTTCTCTTTCTCCCAATTCTTTCCTCTCCCAAAAGAAATAAAAGAAAAGAACTCCTCAACAAAAACCTCCAACCCCCTCAACAAGAGAGGAAGTTTCCATAAATAGACAAAAGGGAAGGGTGAGGGTGATGTGGCTCCTTGTAGTATGCCACATCACACATCCTCAAGACCACCTCCCTTTAGTCAACTCAAATCCCAAAACACCATAAATGGGTGGTTGGGTTGAATGACATCTCTTTTCCACATCCATCCCTACCCATGTGTCTTAAGGCACAATTAAATGCAAAAGGAAGAAAAGTGCACTCCAAAGTCACATTTCTCTTCCCAAAACAATAAATAATCCCCTTTTTGTCTTCCCAACCCATAGATATGGTTGGTAAGGGGTTTTGGGAAGTGTGGGACAAGTTCAACTTGTCCCACAAGTCCCCCAAAATTGCCCTAAATCTCAAATTCGAGATTCAAAGGATTTGGAGTGGTCAACACTCAAAACCAAGCATTCAATACATGAGGAAACACAAGGCTCAAGGAGCCAACCATCAAAATTAATTACACCCACAAGACTTCCCTCCAAAACTTAAAAAAAATAAAACAAGATGTTACATTAATCTAAACATACTTAGCAAAAGTAATTTAAAAAAAAAAACATCACAATTGAAATCACCTACTAAAGTAATTTAAAACAAGTAATTAAAATTCTTACCCCCTTGGTCACATTAGAAAATTTCCCCCTCATGGAAATTTTTCTTAACACATAAAAGAATAAAGGTAACACAATACAATTTACTATTTGCCTTGACGACCAAATGTTGTAACCACCCGACATCCTGTTGTGTTTGGTTCCCAATCCCCCTCATGGTTGTGATCATGCTGTGTTTCCTGCAAAATACAAAATATCTCCTTCGGCCTTGCGGCCATGTCAAAATGTCCAAAATAACCATATGCATGAAATTCATTAACATCTATACGTAATTCAATTATCCATTATTTCAAGGTTTTAATCACAACTTAATTATGCATTCCTTCATTATCCAAAGTTATAGCAATGTAAATTCAACAACTACATCCTACTTATTATGGAGAAGAAATCCAATGTTAGAACACATGCAATATATCCATATAAAAATAATATCAGTATCCAATAGTCTTTCCATGAGTCAGTGTAGATCATACTGAAAAACAAAATCCAATCATAACCTAAATGCATCTAGTCACAAAACATCATGCTAATCAACATAAGTATAAGTCATGTCCATATCCAAAAGTCTGCATAACTCAAAATGATAATCAACTAAGTGTCATAGGGAAGTGGGCATTACACTTAAAGTAAATGTCAGTCTTGAAGTAGAAGAGTCAATCTGAATTATCTATTGAGGTAACTAGATTCTCTCAATATTTCTCTCCTTATAGTTTAAATGATTTTTTATTCTTATCATCATTGCCATCTTCTTTTGGGTCAACGATGGAGGAGGAAACTTGAATATTGCTGAAATTTTAAGGTCATTCTAAAGAGTGGATAAATTTTCTATGTTCATCTAGGATAAGATGTTCTTAATCACGCAAGGCAGAATCACTTTAATATATGCTAGTCAGCTTCTTGTTTGACTGGAATAAATACAACATTACTTGTTTTGCATATTGCAGGTTTAATAAATGTTGGAAATTGTGTTGAGTTGGCATCACATCTTAATGTTGATGGATTTCTAGTCGGAGGGGCTTCTCTGAAGGTTGGTTGCAAACTGTTTTACCCTCTTTATACCTTTTCGTTGAAGTTTTTCAAGCTCTCCAAATTGTTTACTTCAATACAAACTTTTTTCTTCCTAGGCTACAAAAGCTCGTGGTCAAGTTATGCTTGGAGGTGACTATACTCTTTGTTATGTGAGCTTGTATCATCAAAATAACTTCAAGTATAAGAGCAATGTTATTATGTATTGTATTTTCAAGTTACCTGTCACATTATGCAAAGGCTTAGCATAAGCATGCCTTGTTATTAAATATGGTGTTTTTTATGAAAGGTTGATGGTTTCTTGTTATATGTTTAATTCAACCTCAGTATTTTAATGAGATGTTTGTTGGTTATAAATTTTCAAGTGACAGTTTATAAACGCAACAAGTCATTATAATCTTTGTTTTCATGTAGACTAAAGATGAGTTGCTTGGTGCTATTAATAGTAGAGAATTGTATCAAAGTTGAGACAATCAAAGCGAAGAACATGAAATGACAGTTGCCGATAGAGAGACAGTGACTCAAAATTAAAGTTAAGAAAAATATCCTCAAAGTAGCACCAGGGAAGCAGACAGATCGCTTGAATCTGGGGGTGGAGAGAAGGTGCTCATATTGTATTCAAAGGGTTAATGGCATTTACGCACCCTTTAGTATTTTATCATTGTATTTAAAGGGTTAACAATATTTAGACACCCTTTTGTATTTTATCTTATTTGATATTAATAAAATGTTTGTGGACCCATTTGTTGGGCACAAGATTCAAATCAAAGTGTTTTTAATTTATAATATTCCTTACCAGTCTACTCTGACATCATAGACGATATGTAACCTTCGATTGGACAAAATGATATTTGGTTATTATTTATTCTTGAAATTCAGATTTTTCATTCTTTAAATTTGTATCGTCTCTAGAGAGACAATAAAAATTGAAATTAGTATTGTCTCTAGAGAGACAAAATTAGTATTTTGTATTGTCTCTAGCAAGACAATAATGATATTGTCTCTAGAGAGAAAAACTATATTGTCTCTCAAGAGATAAAATATGTATCAACCTATATTGTCTCTGGAGAGACAATAATTAGAGACAATATTAGAGACACCCACTTTGAGACAATAATAGAGACAATATACAACTTTTTTATTGTCTCTATTTGAGACAATTTGGTCAAGTATTGTCTCTATTATTGTCTCAAAACACCCCCCCTTGTAGTAGTGTCGGGGTAGGCATGTTCGTTCCCACACAAATGTTGTGCATCTGAATTCAAATCATGGAAGTGATTTTTCACCCCACATGTCCTGCTGCAACCATTTATATTGCATTTGCTCTGGCAAGATGTTTCATTGCACTGATGCTTTTTGTTATTAGGTTCAATGGCCATGACAAAAGGATTTTTGCAGCTTGGAAGAGAACATGTCTCCTTGCACATATGGTACAGGGAATTGCACTTGTGCTTTTCGGGGTGTTCAGGCAGAAGAGAACACACCTCATTGCAATTTGATGACATTTCAAACAAGTGAAAGGTGATTCCACAAGTGTGATTTCTCTCTTGACAGTCATGAGAGCCTTCGTGCCCCGCCAAATCACTGCATAAGCTTGAGTTGTATCCTTATTGATCATAATAGGTGCAGCTTTTTGCACATTTATGATCACCCGTGCAAAAATGATCATCATCATGGCCTTTTTCTAACGTACATCTATAAAAGCAGTGAGAACATTTGCACCCACAAATAGAGAGACCTTGTTTCACTTCTGCTAAAGCTACATTGGCCTGTAACTGCAACCTTTTCACGTCTTCGTTATCAAAAAATTCTACAGTGTTTGAATTTATCCACTGTTGAACTCTATTATGCCTTCTTTCTCCTAGTGCCTAGAGGAAGGTCTCGAACATAGAGTGCCACCATTCACCGGTGCTTCCTTTTCTGGGCATGAGATTTTCCAGTCTTGACCTTAGGTGAGAAAAGACATCTCTACTGCTCATAGCTATTGATGACTTGTCTGAAGGTGCCATAAACAAGCCCTGATCATTAACAACACATGAGAAATCCCCAACAACAATTGGTAAATCTAGAATTTCTTCCTGAGTATCAAAATTAACCAGCCCCTGCACTTCATTTGTATTTGCAAAAGAAACACATCCCATATTGGCTGCAACCATGAGATTTCTCCTTAGAATGTCAACGACGAGAGCCACATGCTTACTTTCAATGGGAGTCCAGTCTTGAGCAGCTATTTGAGCAATTAATAACTTGAGATCTCTCAAGAAAGTGTAGCCGTTGTCATAGAAAGAATCTGTTTCTTTCACAGTAACTGCAAGTTCACGTAAACTGCCTCTTTAGTATTCAAATCGATTATAAGGAGCCATGGCAGAAATCACGACATTCCCATCATACATTTTTAGAATGAAGTTTTCATGAGATTTGTCACATCGGATCCATCCACATCCTTGATTGCAATGTAGAATAGACCCTTCAATAACTTTGGGTCCTGCTTGATTAGGTTGATCCCACCTTGGAAGCGCTTGAAAGCGGAATCTGTATCCTTGTCCAAGTGAAAATCCTGTTATAATATGAAGAAAATACATTAGGCTGGTGAAATAGGATTATAATAGTTTATCTTTTTCCTAAATTTTGACTCTCTTCCGCTCCCTCAAAACAGGGCAATGCCTAATCTACAGAGCTTATATTGTGTTTTATAGTGCGGATTTAAAATACTGGAAAAAAAAATGTTAAATTATATCTGTGAAAACTATATATTATTTAAAAATCCAATTCCATTATTATCAACAAAAACATTTAAATAGTTGTTAGGATCGAAACACAGATGAGCAATAAAACGGAATTAAAACAGAAATAATATAAACATGTAATCACAAGATAAACCCAAGATTTAACATGGTTCACCCAATGTGGGCTACATCCACCAGAAACAAGCCAACCTTCTCCTTTATTCAGTCCAAAGGAATACAATACAATTCCCTCTCTTTTCATATTACAAAGAATAAATCCATACATATATATATATATATATATAACTCGTGCACCTCTTTGTAAAAATTTGCTTCAACCACAAGTAACCTAAATATAGCATGCTTATAAATAAGACATACATATAAAGAACAACTCCCAACTATTAATAAGACAATGCTATTTATATTCATGGCCATGCTTTCCTCCCCAAATCAAAGAAAAAGCAAACTGCCACTTCAACTATTAGTTAGACTCCGCATCTTCAACAATACTTGCAACTGATTTTTTTATTTGTTTTAAAAAGAAAAAAACAAAAACAGTTTCACATTTTTATACTATTAATTAAAAAAGGAAAAATATCATAAATTACCTTTTTTTGGTAGAACTTGGAGATACAATCATTTCTATAATTTATATTTAAGTTATTTAATATTTCTATAAGTGCCACAAAAATGAGGCACAATAATGCAGTGATTCTTTTGCATAATTATACATACAAAATAACTCCCCTATTTTAGAATACATATAAGATAGCTCCCATGGCTGAAAACTTTCTTGTGAAAGCACTATTTTAAGGATTCTAAGTAACTGGTTCAACAATTGAATTGTGTATGAATGTGGATTCTTCAAGTCCATTTGCAGGGAATGCCACTCAAGAATTATCTAAGAGTTTTGCAATGTGGTAAGAGGGATTCAAACCAACAATAAGCTCAAACAGAAAAATTAAAAATTTCTTCTAGATCAGAGGATTGGATCGATAGATGTTTAGTAGCTGGTGCCAATGCTGTTCAGAATAATATTTCCATTAAAAGTGAATTTGCTGGGAAAATTGTTAACTCAACTACATTAATCACATCATCATCTATCTACGTTTCTAGAGAAGCACCCCATCAAAGTACAACGGAGCAACAACCTAAGCTTTTGAAATACAGAGGAATACTAAGCTTTTGAAATATGCTTGAAGAGGTGAGAAGGTCAATGTTTTTGCCCTTAAATGATCCTTGTATTTTATTTATCCGCCTTCAATTTCTAACTATGAGTATTTGATTGAAAATTATTTTGAGTGAGGGGTAACAATTAACCACACAATCTGTTCTGTCATGAAGTCTTATAACCATTTGTTTTGGAGGCTAGTACTCGATAGGGCAAAGCTATTTGTGTTATTGTTCGTTACAAACAAAGTCTGTATAAATGTATAACATATAAAATGAAAAATTAAGTTTAAAAAATAGAATAAACGCTTTAAAAGTATTTGTAAATGGCCATATTTATTGTCATAAACAACTCTATGCAAGGTTAAACTAATAAACCTAGTCATTCCCTGCACTTTTAGGTGCTAATTCCAATTATAGACTTCAACCATGGATGATAGAGCATGATGCATAATGTATTATAGCAGAATCAAAATCAAAATCCGCGAGACTTTTAGGTGTCGGACATACATACCTTTTTGTTGAATATTGTGAGGTTGCTGATTGCAGCATTGAGAACAGAGAGAAGCATTTCCTCCTGTTCACTTCGCTCAAAACTGCCAAGTCCCTCAAAGTCTAAGAGCACATACAAACACCTGTCGTCTTCCTGGTCATAGGCATGTGATGAGTCTTCTGTTGTGGAGATACTCATCCACACTCCATCGGTGCACCTGCCACCTGAAACATCAAGCAGAGACCCCGATAGATGGTTCAATAAATAAGACTTGCCGCTGCTTTGTTTTCCCATGGAGGATATCACCTTTATTTTTCCCTTCCAACTGTTTAGAACAGTATCGTAGAACCCAAAGCGTACAGAATTGGCAAGTGATACGCTGTCCACATAGTTAATATCATGGGGTATTTGAAGCCCATCCTTGAGAGCCACCATGCCATTGATCTCTGCACGAACTATTTGAAGGGGCACAAGGCAAATAAGCTTACGAAACCACATTCCCATTTTAATCTTAATCTTAATCTCGTCACCTGCTGGAGCTGAATCCAAGCAAGCAGCTTCTGTTTCCCATTGTAATGCCCCGTAGGGCATCGAATCCCATTTATGCCACCTTGGCCTCCTCCCAACCGCCCCAACCTGCCGACTGTACTGACTGTCATGTCTGCCCTTGCGTGAGGAGTCGGTGGAGTCATTTTTCTTCACCATAATCTCTTTTTGGATTCTCCTTCAATGCGTATGGGTGGGTGTTGGGCGCAGTCTGGTTGTCCTGGTGGTTAGGTGAAGCTACAAGCTAGCTAAACAGGCTGTCCAGCTATGTTGTTGTCTGTTCAGTATTCAATGCATCCTCAAATTCGGGATTCTCCTTCAAGATATTCCTATCAAAATCGACTGTGACAGTAAGAGAGTTACCAGGAGACCTGATGAAATTTATTGCTATGATCCTCTTTTGAAACCGTTCTACTTGTTTTACTGTGCAATAGCTGCGTGAGCCCCTGGCATAGGCAGTGCCTGAAAACTCCATTGACGGTTGTTCCCGCTGGCGAGGGGTGAAAGGAAAGAAAAGGATTTCCAAGCTTTCTCTCAGCTTCATCAGACAAAGTCGTCCTCGAAAACGTTGGCACTCAAATGGATGAAAAGCGGCAGCAGCTCCTTCTATTAATCACAGCCTCTCATTACAAAAGCAGCATGGTCAGCAGAATGCCACAAGTTCCTCCGCCTAACGATGCAGTTGGAATAGACGATCAGATCGCCAAAGTCGTGCAACTGCTCGATTGGGAAGATGCTAAGCCTGTCGTAGCCGTGGTTATTTACGGTCTCGGCGGATCTGGGAAAACCACGTTAGCACAAGCTGTTTATGCCTCCTTGAAAGATAAACTCCAACTTGGATGGAGACATTCTCAAGTTACCCTCGTTCAAAACCTGGAAACTCGAGATTCCCAAACTAATGGTGAACTAAATGGCTTAAACAAAAGTCAAAGCTGTACAGAGAAAAAGAGATCTTTGGAGAATCGAGAGGTTAAAGCTCATAGGCCCTTAACAGTTTTCAGGGTAATAAGTGGAGTATTGTGTTTGGTAGTTCTTGTTTCTACGGCGTTTATGGCCTTGATTTTCCTGGCCCCTGTTTCATTCCTGATGTTCTGGTTGCACGCGACCACAGTCGTGATCAGTGGTTGCAAAATCTTGCAGCTGTAGTAGAAGAACGAGGTAAAGTTTTAGTTGAGCTGTCTTGCCTTTTCTTTTTGGAAGGTCGCTTCCGTCAAGATGGTCTTCTGTGGTTTAAGGACATTGTGGGGCGTCATGATGCTGGGGAATTTTCAATGGCTGTTGTTCAAGAAAATCACCTATTAGAGGATCAGAGTCAGCTGGAATCTGGTCCACTCACCTCAACGGAGTCAGATCCTCATGGCACATTTTTTGGGATATATGATGGCCATGGAGGCCCTGAAACTGCTCGTTACATCAATGAGCATATTTTTTTCAGCATCTTCAGAGATTTGCATCAGAGCAACCGGGGATGTCTGCCGATGTGATTCGAAAAGCATTTTTGGCAACAGAAGAGGGGTTTCTGTCTGTTGTTACAAAGGCTTGGCCTATAAAGCCACAGACTGCAGCAATTGGGTCATGCTGTTTAGTAGGGGTTGTTTGTAGTGGAGTTCTGTATGTTGCTAATCTAGGAGATTCCTGTGTTGTTATGGGAAAGTTGGTCAAGGCTATAGGAGAAGTTATTGCAATGCAGTTGTCAACAGAGTATAATGCACGTATTGAAAATATTAGGCAGGAGTTACAGTCTTTGCATCCTGATGACTCGCATATCGTGGTTCTAAAGCATGGAGTTTGGCGGGTGAAGGGAATTATTCAGGTTTCTAGATCCATTGGCGATGTATACTTGAAAAAAGTCTGAATTCAACCGAGAACCTCTTAGAGGCCGATCTGTTTCATGTCAGAATATTCATGAAAGCACAATTTACTTTGCAATTATTGAACCTGCTGGAAAACGTGACAGCTGTGTAGCTTCGACTTTTGTTGGGGATTGAAGAGCATAGACAAGGCATTTTAGCTGTTTTTTTTGAAAGCCTGAAGAATGTGACCGGCATACCTTTGCTGTTTGGAATTGTGAACCTGCAGGGCAGAGTATCTTGCCGTTTGTTCTTATATTCAGAAGATATTACGCAGGAGACCTTTTCTAATCAAGAATCTTGAAAATGTTATGCGAAAGTATTTGCAGTCCCTTGAGCTTTTTGAGGAAAATGAAAGAAAGAAGCTGCTATTTTCACCGCACTCACTTTCTCTCAGAAACTGTCTGGGCTTCCACCAGAAACGGTTTTTCAACCTCTGCTTAAAGACAATATTGTGGCCAAGGGCATCGTGCTATTATTCATCACAGAATTTTTCAAGGAGTACTTGGTTGATAACAGCCTTGATGATCTCATAGGACGGCTGAAGCGAGGGAAGATGGAAGACAATCTCCTCGAGTTGTTTCCAGTGCAGAAGCATACTACGAGGCGGTGTGAGGTGGATTTGCGAAAGGACTCAACTGTTAAATTTTCTGCCCCATCTGTCTATCCAGTTATCACTTTTGGCCCTTTGACACCGCCAGCAGCAGTACTCACATCCTTGTCTCATGCTATTGTTTTTATGCTGGCCCGTGTGGAGTCTGTACGACCTGTTGAAGCTGGAGAAACAGGAAAGATATTTCTACACCTTTCTACTGCTATTATATTTACAATTATTGCGAAATCGAACCACTTTTCCTTGCATTGATTTGTCAGTTGGATGTCATGATGGGAGATTTCCCTTTCTGCTTGTTCTTCTTGTTTTAGCTTTTATCGTTGACAGTATGTGGGTCGAAAGGATGCGTGTGCCCTCTCCTTTGAATGTTATATTACTCGAATGATAGAACTTCGTCTGTTTGTTTATGTATTAATTCTTCTCTGTGATTGAGTTGCAAGTTATTATGTTGATCAAGCTAGTATTTTCGATATCATGGAAGTAAGTTTACGATAACTATGAAACCCCCTTCCTAGCACCCAAGTTTGTCCTTGACATTTTTTGTTAGCTCCTTCGCAAGTTCCCTTTGATAACCTTTTGGCATCGAGAAAGAAAGGTTGTAGGATTGTGTGAGCAATGCGTGGGCTAGCCAGCTTAGAGTTTTGGTATTAAAACTGGTAGAATGAAAAGGTTTGTTTGCAACGTGTTTTTCCGTCTCGCGTGTTTAGACTCTTATACTATCTTTCATCTTGTTTCTAGGCTTTTAAGGCCATCCTCAAGAAGTGCCTTGACCATCCCTATCAACTTGAACCATAACTAGCTTTTCGGATCAACTAAGCTGGAGGTTTCATTGTGCGAATCCTGTACCTCGTTGACACTAGAATAGTTGGTCTAATCCCCTCTCAGAATTATTGTTGATGGCGCTCTTCTATTTTTCCTAACTTGCATTATTTGCTCCCTTGTAATGTTAACGCTATTAATTAATATTGGTCGGTTTTTATGCACGTAATTACCATAATAGTTTGTGATGGAAATTTCCTTAAATGTGATTAACCTTCGGGAAAAACTCAGCTTTCATTTGATAGTCTTATGGATTCATAGCGGAAGGTTTTGTTTTGATAATGTCACTTTGAAGTTATGTTTGTATCTTTGTGCGACGGTTGACTGTGTTACCTAGGGTTGCCTTAAAATATGGTTGTTTCGGGAAATGGATAATTTATTTTAAATTAATCAAACATTAGAATTGTTGTGGAAGTTTGCAAATCTTTAGTGTATTAAAAATTGTGGATGACATTATTGTATACTCTTGTGTGACGGAGCCCCCTTCTCCTCTCGCATGCTAGCTACTAGCCTGTAAGACTTTGACCCTTCTTGGATGATTGGATAATCTTGTAGTTAATGGTCAAAAATAGTATACCTTGCCTTCGCTTCGAAACTTATGTTGAGTGTATACTCTATTTGATTTCCGGTTTGAAACTCATTTATACATGACTTTTTGTGTTAAATTTTGAAACCCGTGTTTCCCCTTTCTTGGGCCGATCAACTTTTGTTCTTTTAGAAATGTATTATTTTAGCCTATGCGTTGGTACCTTTGATAAAATTCTAGATGGTTGGTCTATTTATATCAAATCTCAATCTTGTAATTATTGCTATTTACTTACTTGATGGGAATTCTGTTCTTTGCTAGATTGTTTATATCTCCTTATAGGGCCAAGGGCCATTCTCATACGATTATTACTTTCGTTGCTTTTGCTCCTAACTGAAGTACAAGGTCTTCTCCTTCTTTGATTGGCATGATGAAGACTTTATTATAACTTGATGTGTTAATAGTGTTTAGAGGTTTGAACCAATTCTTGTAATAAAGTGCTTCCTTTTCGTGATATTGTTAGATAATAGTTATGGTGGTTTTGTGTAGCCTTATCTTGCTCAGTTCTTGTGAACTGACTCTTGTAGAAAATTTGCTGCAGATGGATCTTGCGTGTAGATGAGGGATAGATTTGTAGACTTTTTTCATCAACCTCAATTGAGAAGATCCTTTGCTCGAAACCTTTTTATGTTGATCAACTTTCGTTAACGTCCAGTGGAAAGTTTAGAAGAGGATTAATGTCTTAGTATAATGTATTGTGGACTTGTCATCTGAACTTTGGAAACCTTGTATTGTGTGCCCATCATTGAAATTATAAGAAAATTTGGTTATTGTGGTTGAGTGACTTGTGGAGTATCAGTATATTTAAGAAATGATGTAATCTTGTTTTGTTCTCGTTAATGAGTGTTGCTTCAACTTTGCCTTGAGAATAAATTTTGAGTTAAACCTTGCCATGACTTAGTAATAAAGTTTCATAAGTAAACTAACATGGGATTGTTTAGTACTTCAGGAAGTTAAATTAAAAGTTGTATTCAAATAAAGTAACGTAGGGGTTACCAACTTGAGAGCAAGAAATTCTTTAAGTAATCCAGGGCAGGACTATCATTGCAAGTAACATTATATAACTTGATACCCCTAGCTACACTAATGAACACTATCCCTTTCATGGTGGGATTCTTAAACGAACTTAAAGGAAATCTATGGTTAGTTCTGGAAGATAATAAGATTTAATAAACAGGAGAAAACAATTTTGAAACCACACAATCTATCTCTCAGCCATTTGGAAAGTAAATTTTTACTCCTTGTTAATACTTTTAGCGAAGCCTAAGTAAAGTAGTTGATAATTCTGGTTAAGAGCCCTAGCTTCAATTAAATACTGGCAATAACTAATGAGGTCCTAAAGATGTTTCATCTCGACCTTCTCCCTCTAACCCTTTTCCAAGGCACCTTGTATCTCTTCTCTTAAGTGTGTTGAACTTAAACCATGTTGTCTTGTGGGCAAGAACGAATCTTAGTAGCATTAGTGGTGAGCAGATGGCCTTGTGGAATTGAAATTCTCCTTTTTCTTGATAAACGAATTAAGCAAATAAAGGTCATAATAGAGAAGATTTAAAGATAATTACTCTGTGTAAAAAGAATAAATTTAACTTGGTAAGATGAATTGTATGAATCATATCCTGAGTCTCCTTGAAAACGTAAGCTAAGAATTGCAAGATGTCCTTTTAAAATAAATAACCCTCAAGAATATCTCCTTGTGGTTGGCCCTAACTGTAAGTGTGTTCTGTGATTGGACTTCTATGTTGTCTTGTCAAAAAGAAAAGTAAATTGTCCTTGATATGTGTGAACGTTTCCGTGCTGCCTTTATGGCCATCCTTGTTTCAAGTTGTTCACAGTGTTAGTTGTATACTTGGTGACGACATGTTGCGTCATGTTATGTGTCAAGCAAGTAAAAAAAAAAAAGTTATCCTGTATTTCACTGTGTTGTTCGTGTGTCTCACCCTGTTTGTATCATCAACTAACAGCAACTCCATTTTCCCGGGGATTAAATTTATCCATGTGATGACCTTGCTGCCTTTATATTTTTCAAGACGAACCTCTACTTCAGTCCCATAGACCATTTTAAAGCATTCATCAAATTTAAATATTCCAATTTTAGACTCCGTTTTGTCATAAATTTCCATAGATCGGGTACCTTCGTCCACAGATAGAAAATCGAATCCCCTTTTGAATGTATGAATTGGAAGCATGTTATTAACGTACGAACCAATCTTAGGGCACCGGTACAGATGCAGGCAAGAATGGCAAGGATATTTGAAATTGTGAAAAAAAACCAACAACTTTCCGGACTTGAGAGCGACAATTTTGAATAACCTTTCCTGCTTGGGAGTTATGGTCACTAATTCAACTGATTCCCTACATGTTGGGGCAATTGGATGCTCATAATCACTGTTCAATTCATTTAGGTCTTTTTTCATAGGAGTTAGCTAATGTGCTTTCCTTTAACGGCGAACTGATGCTCCTCCACAGTTGACACCTTCACCTTCAGCTCCACTGCCTCATTATGAGACTGCGTCCTACTCCAGAATGATGATTGCCGTTTAACAGAAACTTCTTCAATGTATTTGGTCGCTCGACTGTCATTTCTATCCGTTGACATCCTCCTCTTTGATTCTAGTAAAAAACTACCCTCATCTTGTTTGAATCGCTTCTCCTTATCTGACTCCCTATGCTTCTGATCCGGTTCAAGAAACTTAATTACCTTACCTCCAATGTTTCTCACATTACTTAGAATGTTTCTCACATTTGCAAATATCTTGTGTTTGTAGTGTCCTGCCTTGGGACACCGGGAAACAGACCAATAAGTCGGTAAAAATACTTTTTTGATAGTGAACTAATGCATCGCTCAACCATTTCTCATTAATTGATTTATATATATTTAATTTAGCCGAAATTAAATTAATACTAACCCAAAAATCTAAATTATTTAAATCTAAACTGATTTCCCTGATTTCTAAACACACTAACCCCCAATTAATGTTATTTATTTAACTACTTGCCTAAATCCCCGATTTGATTATCTATTTAAATACACTATCCTGAATTTACCTTACTAACATCACTAGGGTCACTTGAGAAATTTAAACCCCCTTTCATAAAAATTTTACACCACTACCCTCCTTGGGTTTTATTTCACAATCTCATTTTTTTAGGTAATAGTCTTCCTCACACCCCACAAATGTTATTCTAATAATCCCATTAAAAGATTTTGACTCAAAAAGTGCAGGATTAAAAGAGGACCTTAGGATCAATCCAATCCTAACCTTTGTTTTTTCAACTCACCCTAAATTTTCCCTAATCCTCTCTTTGTTATTTTCTTCTCTTTCTTTTCATTCTATTTCTCATTTTGTTTTGGCTTTGGCTTTTGGATGTACAAGTTAAGGAGCTATAGAGTTTTATTAACCAGTATTGTATTTGTAAGAGAGATCCATATAATAACAAGAAATGATTATTTTTTTTTTTATTGATAGCAGGATAAAATTGTTAAGTGTAACCCATGAGATTTATTTGACATAGGGAGGCGGCGGATTTGGAAGATGAACTTTTAAATTTATAGGAGGCATATATATACGTATGGAGGGTGGGGGGAAAAAGAGGCGGCAGTGAGGGGGTCAGGGTTGAGCGCATGGAGTGGGTTTGCGCAGGCTGCGACATGGGGATTTTTTATGCAGCTGTCTTTCTTATGTAGCGGCAGAGGGGTCGGCAAATGTAGAATAGCAAGGGACATGTGCAAGTCAGATAGGGAGGTGTAGCTCACAGACATTGCAGTAACTTTAGCCCTCATCCAATCAATGTCGTCGACGTTTTTACAACCTTATAAAGTATCATTCCTTTTTTTGGATTTTGACATTTTTTTTTGTTAAAACATAAATATACATACATGTATATAAAATACATATACATACATGTATATAAAATACATATGTATATATATAGATGCATAATGAAATAAAAGTATAATAGGACTAAAGATATTGCACTTAACAAGAAAAAAAAATAGTTTTAAATCTATAAATATGCAATACTTATTTTCAATAATAAACAAAGAGAATATGAATAATATAAGTTTAAATTTATTTTATTATTCTTTTGACAAATATCAAAATAGCCATATTCCCAATAAATCAACTTCCCTTCAAACACAAATAATCATATTTCTAAAACAATATAGTGGCAGAAATATTTGTACATCTAATTTCACTTAGTATCTAAATATAAGAAAATTTTACATAAGGAATGTTACATTTCACTAATGATAATAATTTATTCCGATATTAAATAGCAAACTTCATGTAACACTAGATTTCCTGGTCCAATAGTTTTTTTTTTTTTTTCTTTCAAATTAATATACAAAAACCAAGCATGTTGAAGGAATATAACATATTCTACTAAATGTATTATAAAGGGACACAAATATTTTACAAGACTTCTTTTGCACAATTTCTCTACATCATTTTTCAAAATACTAAAATACATAATAAACAACTTAACAAACTCCTTCCCAAGATTGAAAGAAATTTTTCAAATACAAATGGAATACCTATCTTACAATGATTTTCAATCCACAATATGAGAATTTATTACATGCCGAAGAATCTTTCCACATAGCCATACTTAAGAAGTCACAATGCAAGTAATATTTCACAAGATTAGAGAGGATAATGAAACTCCAACTATCAACAAATTTCAACTTTGAGATCCAACTGTAAATGCCTTCAAGGAATCCATGCAATCAGAGATAGAAACTTGTTTTACCACTATATTGACCGTAGGCATCATTACATGTCTTTGCCAAGGTTGGGATTCATACTAGCCTCCCCCCAAGCCCATGGGAAAAAGGACAACTATCCATAACTATACATAAGAGTGAGGGTAAACAAACAACATTACATCCACATAAAAATAAGGCAAAGATTAAAACAAGACTGCAAATTTTCAAAAGTGACAAGGAGGAGAAACCACCTTCTACCTCTAAAATGGGGAAGAGAAAAGAAGAATTCTCCAAAAGTTATAACCATCATTAGATGCACAAAAACATGATCTCCATACACTCCTTATTTCTCCAGTTTCATTCAAGCCCTCCTTATTTCTCTACCCTTTCACCAATCCTTCTTGGAAGGATTTTCAAACCCCAAAGGGGTTTCCTCACCATAGAATGGGGAAGGAGGTTCAAGCCAAATGACTCACCTTCCCCACCTCAAACCATTTGAGGGGAGTAACTAAATCCTACAAGGCTTACCCATCAAGTCTATGAGGATTGAGAGGGGAAAATCCCTCTCTCTTCCGCCATAAACTCCAACACTCCATCATGTCATATGATGGAGGGAGAAAATTAAAGCATATGTATAACAACAAAATATTCATGCAACAACAAACATTTCTAAGTGAACAACTAATTTCTAGTATGTTATAACAACCACAATAAAGTTCAAGAAGCCTACCTCAAAGAAAATCTCTCTAAAATTGATCTCTTCCACTTCTTGACCCAAGCAAACTTTAACTCTAAATCGAGAAGCCTCCAAGAAAAAGCTCTAAAAAAAAGTTCTCTTCTTTTCCCATGAGGGAGAATTTGAAGAGGAGCACGCAAAAATCCTCACAAATGATGGGGTGACATGTGTCACCCCTCTCATCCTTCATGGTCAAATATGCCAAAGATAAAAGATTGAAAAAGGATAACAATGACTTTTAGCCCTCTTCTCCCAAATTGCTCAAAATTATAACAAAACTCTCTTATCTTGTGCTACTTTTAACATGTTGTAAGCACACTAAGTCCATACCCCTTACATGGATGTGACTAAAGGGGAGGTAAACTAGGGAGGGAAAACTCCCTAGTAGCCTTGGAAATAAGCCCCCTACCTATTAGGTAGGTGTCCAAGGAGCTCTATTTTCATGTTAAGGGAACTCCCAAACCCAAAAGGGGGTCCCTAAAAATACTTAAAATAACCAAATTTCGGGTTTGAAAAATTTGGCACAAGGGTAGAGGGTGTGGGGCCCACCCAAGGGTTCACATGTGACCCTAAACCCTTTTGATTAAGCCCATCATTAACCAAATTTAAAACTTAATGTAAGTGGGGCCATTAATTTCCCTAAACAAGTTTACAACACAAACTAAACACCCTAAAAAAGATTAATAATACAAGACATATTACATTACAAGTGAGGGTCACCCATGGTGCCTAAAACAATAATTCTAAAGCTAAGGCCTCATGCAATAAACACGGTTAGGGCTTAGCCTCGTACGCTGCTTGGAAAAAATTGTGTAGCTGACCTGAATCCCACGTTCTCCTGTGACCTATCACCTACACACTCATTTCACCTACTAAACACATCTATCCAATACAAGAGTAACTAGCTGCCCACTAAGCGAATAAATTCAAACATGTAAATTAATGATAACACCATCATCAACGTGGAATGCACAATCTCACACAATTCGTTGTATGTTAGTGTGACGCCGTGAAAATGACGACGATGACTAAGAACTTACTTCCACAAACATATAATCCAAAACAATACGACTATTTTTTTTTCAAATTATTTTACTTCATTTCCACGATTCATGTCATGCATTTATTAGGGGAAAGTTTGCTAAACGTCTTATAGTGTCATACCTTATGTTTCGTCATAATACAATTGTTCTATAATCTTATATGATGGCCCGTTTGCAAATAAATTCTTTCAAGATAATGTATTTGTATCTGTGCTTGACAGACATCAATAAATTTATATTTTACATTTGAGGTATTATATTTAGATCTTTATTTGAATACATAAATACTGTTATATATATAATTTATAATATCAAAATGAGATATATATGCTACTCATTATATGCACAAGCATAAGAGTTAATATCTTATCGTATAAATAAGGTTATTTTTAAGGAACATAAAATTTCAAAGGTATATTTAATCAACTAGGTTTACCATAATATAAGTTTAGCTAAAATACATATTTCCTAATTAATTAAGAAGTTCCAAATCCATCTCTTTTTTTTATGCACTAAGAATGTAAGCATGGTTATAATATTGTATTCAATCAAGATTACTTTCCTTAAGGTAGGTTAGTCGTATTTTTTTGAAAAAGAGAACAAAAGGGACAAGAGTTTTACGGTGGGAAAATCATTCAATTTTAGGTTTGAAAACATGGTTGGGGTGGGTGGCTTTAATGGCCACCTGCCATAAAACATTAAAATTCCCTCCCCTTGCATGTCGAAGCTACTCCAAGGTCGCATCTTTTTTTGTTTATTCAAAAAGGATTTGCAATCTAATACTTCCCCACACAGTCGGTCTGCTGTTTTATTGTCCTGGCCGCGCAGGATTAAAAATGGTAGTTTGATATGAAGCTACAGACCAGAGGAAAGGCGTGTTGACCCATTTTGTTTGGCCCTGGCTGCTGTGAACAGGGAAAGGAGGTTATAGACAAAGCTACAAGCGCGTGGGAGACGTGTACCCAGTCATGGCTGCGTGGGTCAGAAGACAGAGGTTTTAGAAGGAGCTCAAACAGGTGAGGGGAAGGGTGTCT
Source organism: Taxus chinensis (assembly GCA_019776745.2). Taxonomy (NCBI): domain Eukaryota; kingdom Viridiplantae; phylum Streptophyta; class Pinopsida; order Cupressales; family Taxaceae; genus Taxus; species Taxus chinensis. The sequence goes on from CM034155.1 coordinate 384,406,825, forward strand.
ACCTCCACTGTCATCGAGTGCTGCGAGGTGGGTTGTGGCAGGGATCCACGGCCTCTGGCCTGCAGTATGGCAGCAACCCCCAAGGAATTGTCAGCGCTTCCAACAAGTAGGGAAAACAACTAAGTTGTTATCTGTTCAGCATCGACTATATCCTCAAATTCAGAATTCTCCTTCGAGATATTTTTATCAAAATCGATTAAGGGGATAGTGAGAGTGTCACGAGGAGAACAGATGAAATTTATTACAACGATCCTATACTGAGACCATCCTCAATTCAGGATTTTCCTTTAAGATATTTTTATCAGAATCGATTAAGGAACACTGAGAGTGTTATGAGGAGACCCTGATGAAATTTATTACCAACGACTTTTCTATTGAGACCTCACCTAGTTATGCAATGGTAAGCTTTTGGAGGAGAATCTCAAGGAGGCGGATCTGTTTCATAACAGAATATACATGAAGTGCAATTTGCTTTGCAATTATATAAAAAAAGCCTCATTTGTAGAGGTGGGTCTGTTTCAAATCATAATATTCATGATGCACAGTTTGCTTTGCAAATTAGTGCGAAAAATTATAAAAATACCTGTATAGATTGCAACTGTACAGCTAATTGTTTTTTATTTCCATACTTTCCAAATGTTTTTCTTTGCTAACGAATAAAATAGTCATTTGGATGTATAAGTAACCAAAATCTAAAGCATGTATATCCATTAAATACTATTCCAAAGTTTTATTTTCCAAATATTTAAGTTTGTATATTTGTATCTATTTTAGTAGTAATGATTTACTTTATTGTTTATAATTTATTCTTTTAGTTTTCCACTTTTCTATATTTTCTTTCACGTGTATTATGTAGGAATGGATCTATACTAAGTATGCAAAGGAAAGGATTTTATACTATGTATGCAACCAAATATTTATAAACTATTTTTATTTATTTTACAAGAAGAGAGATTGCACTAATATTCCCACTTTTCAATACATCTCTTTTAAGCAACAAAATGAAATTTAATGTATATATTATATATAATTTTTGTAAATTTCCCAACTTTCCTCAAGAGGGTTTCACAATATTTCCATTAAGTTTTAGAGTAAGAACTACTAACATTTCAACAAGATCAACACATTCATAAGAGGTTCCAAGCCAAGTTAAAGGAGAATAAATAGATTGTCTTTCTTTCAACTTTTAATTCCATCCACATTACAACCTTACTAATGAAGTTCAATACAACTTTCCTTCAACATCTTGTTACAACATTTTCCACTTAATGTGGGAACAAATTTACAATAATGGAAGCTAAAATACAAAGCAATATTACATTTTTCCTCCACTCAAGGTGGGTAGAAATACAAGGTGGTTTCAAATTGTCATCAACAAGGTTCCAAAGCTACTACATCAACAAGGTAGCTCCTCCAATAGTTTTCTTGATTCACAACAAAATAAGGGGAGAGGCAACGCTCTCCTCCCAACCAAGATACCCAATGGAGAAGAGAAGCCATCCTCTCCATTGGCCCCCAAGCCCCAACCACATTACAATGGGAGAAAATCCAACTCATGGCAACTACTAGCTTCCACATAACTTAACATAAAATTTCACATTCATTCCATAATCCTTCAAAACAAAAAAATCAACAACTCAACAAGAGGGAAGACAATCACAACAACAAGTCACAAGGCTTATCAAGAAATCCATAAGAGTAAGACCTATGGGGAGGCCACTTATGCCTCCCAATGGGAATGGGTGCCACCTAAAAGCCTCCAATGCAAAACACAATACCCCTAACAACTCTTATGCCTCCCTCAAGTACCCCTTATCCCTCCATCCACTCTTATGCCTCCCTCAACTCTTATGGCTCCATCAAAGTAAAAACAAGAATAAAATGCAAGCATTTCTCTTACTAGGTGGGCACCCAACCCAAACTCCCTCCTCAAGAAAATGATCTCTTATGCCTCCCTCAATTAAACTCCCCATAGTCTCCTCCCACTCCCAACTTAGGCATTCTACCCATTCCCAACAAGCATCTCAAACAACAATATTCAACACAACATATATATACTCATTCATATAACAAAAAGAAGAAAACATAATACAAGCAAAGGTGAAGCTCCTACCTTTCCATGGTAGAGCTTGTTCCAAGTATGAAGTCTCAAATCCCTCCAAAGGTCAAGCAAGCATCCACAAGCTCCAACAAAATTCCCACAAGTATCAACAAGCTCCAAAAATCCACAAACTCCTTCAAAATCCTCTCCTCTCCAAAATACAAAAGACTAAAAATGAAACTTCCAACCCCCAAAACAAACAAGAGGATCAAATAAATAGAGAAAAGAGAGGGAGGGATGATGTGGCTCCAAGTAGGATGCCACCTCCTTTTCCCTCCACTCCACATCACTTGGTCAACCTCATATTCCAATGCACCATTAATAAGTGGTTGAAAGAAAGGCAAGCACCTTACACACTCCATCTAAGCCCACTCCCCCAAAGGACAAAATTAAATTTTGAAAGAAAGTGCAATTAATATTTTACCCTTTTATCCCCCCAAAACACCTAAAAGACCCTAAATTTGGCCTTCCAACCCATAGGTAGGGTTGGCATGGGGTTTTAAGAGGTGTGGGACAAGTTTGACTTGTCCCACAAGCTTTGAAATTTGGCCTCTAAGGCCAAATTCGAGTTTCCCATGTGGGGTAGAGTGTGCTACACTCAAAACTCAAACACACATCAATCCACACAAAATCCCAAGTAAATCAAATCCTAATAAATGAACTCTCTTTGGTCATATCCTTTGATTAGTTTAGGACAATTTCAAATTAGCTTAATTAAGCCACTACAACCCATGGCTAACAAAGGGGTAAACTCCAATCCAAAGAATATGAATAATAACACAAGTAAAATTTCACTTACTAAGAGCAACACATACTAACATAATAAAAAGGAAAATTTAAAACAAAACAACACATGACCCCTAGGTCACAATTTTCCCTTAACCAGATAATTCTAACACACACACAATTACTTGTTGCCATGGTGACCTTAGCTAGATTCTTCTCGAATTCCGATGTGGTTGGTCTCCACTCCCCAATATTGTTGTGAATATAATATACCTGCAGAACAGAGAATACCTCCTTCGGCCTGTTGGCCGCATTAAAACATTCATGCCAAATATACAATATAATCTAAAATAAACGACACATGATTTACTATCATCTATGCAAGTACGATATCACTTACACTTTCTAGCACATTTCTATTCCACATTTCATTTATGTCAAAACGATCATCACATTAGTCCAATTATCAAGTTCTACTCAATATGATTAAACATATCACATGTCATAATTAAAGATAAATAACCCTGTCAAAAGTATACAAATATCGTCATCAAATGTCCACCAGTAAACCATATGCATCATATAAAGATCAAATCAATAACAGTCCAATGTCTATGATATCTACTAGCATGCTAAATCAAGAAGCCATAATAATCCAGAAGTGAAGTAATCAGTCTCGAAAACAACAAAACAAAATGGTGTCGAAGGGAAGTGGGCACTACAGTTAGGTATTACAATACATACAAATGTCATATCACCATTCCATCATGTATTCTTATCAACAAAATGATTACGTTACAAAATCAAGGTACGTGACTAAGCTACTTATCCAACATATAGGAATTAGGCCCAAATTGCATAGAAAAGTGTTAGTAGCGACAATCTCAAATGATTTTCAATCTACTAATCTAGTCAAATCGGTGTTTCACGCCACAATTCACCATACATGTCCATGAAAGCCAACCAACATATTATAACGTCAAAATTTTGTCAAAATCCATGTTAAGTCACAACTATGGGTTAAGAATTCAACAGGTAATTGAGGCTAGAAAAATGTGGGCACTATAGTATTCTTCATGAGATACAACATTTGACAAGTCCTCCTCTTGTGCTGACATATTGGCCTTGAAAGAGTCCTACCACTTATAGTAGTTATGGTATTCTAGTGGGTGAGCAATTTGGAGAAGATTGATGAAATCCTGATTACACATTCTTGAGTAATCAACACTGGACTCTTGCGACCATTTATCAAGGTTGTTGCCAAACTCTGAAGCTTTAATGGAAATATCTTGTGTTATTGTTGACGTTCGTGGAGCTCTTTCCTCTGCTGTTAGGAAACAACAGCGGTGATATTCCTTGCAGAAGATAGGCAAGAACTTGCTAGGTCCAACCTTCACTTGTTCAGCAGTTTCCACATGAAACCCAGGCAGTAACTCCACATCATCCTTAGAGTTCATCACCTTTTTTACTTCAAATTTCCTCATATGCCCAGATTTTGAGGGTTCTCTGGTTGCAGTAGCAGTGAGGGAGCCAAAACTGTAGCTTCCTTCCACACAAATATATACGCACTGATAGAGCTCAGCCATATATCTGATAAAATTGCAAGACACATCTTTTCTAGAGGCCTCCTTAAAATGCTCGCCTTCGTGCCAGTAGAAAGCAACCAGAGTGTGATTCATCTCTTTTGGAACGATACCATAGATTCCAGGCTCAAATTTGCCACACTCCATCTGAGAAAGAACTTAATCATCATCTATTAGCCTCTGCTTGCGGAAGATCTGGATCATCATATTCTTGTCTCCATAGATTCCCACAGTGGATAAACACAATCCGTTTAATGCTTTGAAGTTAATATGGGTTCGAGGTGGGTCGCCCAAGTAAACAGAAGCTGAACTAGGCGTAAGCTTATTACGGAGACTTAGAACTTCATTCTCAGAAAGTTGTACTTTTTCCACAAAACTGTAGTCTTACATGTCAAGGACAATACTCATCACCCTAATCACATTGGGATTGGGGTTGAGAAAGTCATCCACTTCAAGGAACTGTGCAACTTGATTTTCTTCTCCTTTTTCACCCAGTGTCGCCATAAACAGAAACATGTTCTCCTCCATGGCATTGGCAGTTGTTGTACTCGTATTGGAAATGAACCGAAATTTCACAGAGCTGATTCAAGTGGAGATTAGACAAACACAGACACTGAATACAGAAATACAGAATAGCGTACAAGAGATGAGAAAAGTTGACAGTGTATTATGCCTAGTAATCACTAATCATAGACCATTAAACAAACAACACTTTTCAATGAGGGACTGATCGAGATGTAAGAAACCACCACCCAATCTCAAAATGAGAAAAGTGTGTGTGGAGGAAAGTTTAACGAAATACAGTCCACGTTTAAACCCCAACAAATTAATTAGAGCCCCTTGAAAGGATTAGGGACTTGGAAATTTCATAGGAATATTGGTGTCTTCTACCTGTTGCAATGAAATCAAACCAAATGAAAGCTTGAGAAGACGTGAAATAATGAGAGGCGAGATCGGTAGAAGCAACTTATTGTGGTGCGGAGTCATCATGCAAATTAAAGCAAAGAAAGAAACCGCTGCAATGCTGGCGAACAACGACAAGACGCCCATGAGAAGTCTCACCATTGTTTTCTGGCATTAGTATATATTAATTGATCAAAGAGGGTGGTTATAAATAATGGTTGCAGAGAGTTTAAGTACCTTGGTTTTTCCACGTTCACACTCATAAGAAACAACCACACACTATAACAAATTAATCTTTTTGCCAGAAATTTTCAATAATAATTTTGTGGTTATATGATTTTCCAAATATTAAAATTGTGGAATTGGAATTGTAGCTAAACTACGTTTAATATATGATTGTACTTTTTCAACAGTTCATTATTCTATAGATAGTCCACAATTTATAAAACTTATAGTTTATCTTTATTTTTTAAATTGTATACTGTCCACATTTCTTAATGTTTGTACCATTTCTACAATTTTGTTATTTGTTATTATTCTACAATCTCCACAAAAATATAGTTTTCGTATATATTCCATATTTGTAGAAATTCAACAATATACAATTAATTTCATAACTTTCATCAATGTTATATTGTGGATATGTCAACAAATTTTTTCTACAATTTTTGTTACCACATAATACTTGTAGGTGGAAGCTACAATTTGATTGCCACAATATTTAATTGTGAAATGATCTTTTAAAAAAATGTTGAAATATTACTATTAACAACTATTTTTTCCAAATTTAATTTAATTGGTTGAAATACTTTATGATCACACTACCAAAAAAAAAAATTGTGGCTCAAACATAATTTCTATTTACTGAATAAATCGTACATATAATATATTTTTACACTTTATAATTATGTCCTCTCACACTATTATAGATCAAACACCATCTTTGTGCATAATGTAATTCACTCTATATTTTGACCTGTTGGTCATAATACCTAAGAAATCCTAGATAGAATTGTTGATAAATATTTAAATTGTTTAGGAGAATAGGGTTTACTTGATTGTTTCTTAAAAAAATAATCCCATCCCATTAAACTATCATTAGGCATATCTCAAAGAAGTCGATAAACATGCAATTTTGTTGCATGTGTGTAGTTCTTCAAAGCGGCGTGTAATACAAATAAGGGAAAATTTGCAATTTGAATAGTATTTAGATGCATCGAAACTAGCCAAGCAAAAAATATCTGAATGTTGGAATATAATGAAAAAGTGTCAAATTATGCAAAATTAGATGTTTGAATAAAATAATATATGGCATGTGGAAATTAATGTTAATAGAATTTAACAAACAAGTTATTAAGAGATACATTATAAATGTACAATCAAAAGAACAAATTCCTTCCTCAAATCACTACATCACCTCTATGAGAAAATAAAAGATTGGTATTCTGTGAGCTGTGAAGAACAATTATAAGGTCGTCTTCTGAAACTTGACAGACCTAGAATAAGTACATGAAATACACATTTAAATATTGTTGATATGGCCTCTAAATTATGAACTCAAAACAAAATATAATTATTGTTGGCACATAAATATACGTCATCTAGCGACCAATAACAACCTAAGTTATGGTAAGATTTTCTTGTCTATGCATGCAAATCTCATTTCTTTCCAAATAGTAACCAATTCCTGGATTTTCAAGAGGAGCATCTCATCACAAATTCTTTCGAAAGAGGGTTGAAGATCAGACACCAGAGACCAGCACCGTGCCAAAGAAGACTCCTTCGACTTGATAAAAAATGAATCGTGGTGGGGGAAGCACTCCCAAATATCCTCACCGCATATTTTTCTGTGTTTAAAAGAAATGAATTTTATTTGAGCTTCCCACAAATAACAAGAGTAGGCTAATGCCGTTGATTTAATCCCGAGTAAAACTATTCATTTGCCAAGTGCCTCCCATGCCAGAGTTTCCATGTTATTTGGTAAATTTGCATTAATAACATGCACATTTAGAGGGCTTTATCCGGCAATGAGGTCGGAGGGCAAAAAATTATTAGCTAGTAGTGGTTGTAGATATTTATTATTTATAAACAATAGGAATAATAAAAACAACAACATTAATAAATTGTTGGTTTTAAAATATACATCGAAGTTTCAAAAATGATTAGGTGATGTTTAAAATTTGTTTACCAGTTATATAATGCAAAAATTATATTATAAACATTAAAATATATTATTATTCCTAATAGATGTAATAAAAGATATACTTTTTATATACATAAATTTCTATAATATTTAAACATTAATTTCAATTAATTTATAATTTGCTGTAAATATATAAAAAATATAAAAAATTATTATGTGGTATTATTATGTGAGTTTGATTTTGAAATTTAATGTTAATATAAAGTTATATATGTATTTTTAAAATATTCTATAAATGTAATGTAGTAAATTGAATTTTAAGAAAAAAAATTCGACTTTGGAGAGGTTGAATTTCTATGAGGAACAAGTAAGAATTTATATTATGAAGTTTTGATCGTGACTTTCTCTACAATTATGATCATTACATGTAATTATAGAAACTAAATACTTTTGACTTATTGTGGTAAAAAAAATAATTATAACTTGAATATTTCTTATAACATTCATGACTTAGAAACTAAAATAACTGAATTCTTATAGATATGTCATAAATTTTTAAGTTGACTTAATTGATTGTTGGTGGTTCTTAAAGTATGAAAATTTTACATTATTATTATTTTTTTTTTTATTAATTTTGTTACCATAATAATTGTATTTAATATGGATAATTTATGTATTATTACTTTTGATAATTTGTAATTTCTATAGTATTCTTATTGGTCTGTGTAATATCTACACTCGTAGGTGAACATTTTTACACTTTACTGTTTTTATCTACTTCCTATATACAAATAGAGAAATAGATGTTGAGAGTTGATTTTTTCATTAATTATAATTAAATTTTCTATAATTTGTTTTATTAAAAAGTTAAGAATTAACAAACAAGTTATTAAGAGATACATTATAAATGTACAATCAAAAGAACAAATTCCTTCCTCAAATCACTACATCACCTCTATGAGAAAATAAAAGATTGGTATTCTGTGAGCTGTGAAGAACAATTATAAGGTCGTCTTCTGAAACTGACAGACCTAGAATAAGTACATGAAATACACATTTAAATATTGTTGATATGGCCTCTAAATTATGAACTCAAAACAAAATATAATTATTGTTGGCACATAAATATACGTCATCTAGCGACCAATAACAACCTAAGTTATGGTAAGATTTTCTTGTCTATGCATGCAAATCTCATTTCTTTTCCAAAATAGTAACCAATTCCTGGATTTTCAAGAGGAGCATCTCATCACAAATTCTTTCGAAAGAGGGTTGAAGATCAGACACCAGAGACCAGCACCGTGCCAAAGAAGACTCCTTCGACTTGATAAAAAATGAATCGTGGTGGGGGACGCACTCCCAAATATCCTCACCGCATATTTTTCTGTGTTTAAAAGAAATGAATTTTATTTGAGCTTCCCACAAATAACAAGAGTAGGCTAATGCCGTTGATTTAATCCCGAGTAAAACTATTCATTTGCCAAGTGCCTCCCATGCCAGAGTTTCCATGTTATTTGGTAAATTTGCATTAATAACATGCACATTTAGAGGGCTTTATCCGTCAAATGTCGGAGGCAAAAAATTATTAGCTAGTAGTGGTTGGTAGATATTTATTATTTATAACAATAGGAATAATAAAAACAACAACATTAATAAATTGTTGGTTTTTAAAATATACATCGAAGTTTCAAAAATGATTAGTGATGTTTAAAAATTTGTTTACAGTTATATAAATGCAAAAATTATATTATAAACATTAAAATATATTATTATTCCTAATAGATGTAATAAAAGATATACTTTTTATATACATAAATTTCTATAATATTTAAACATTAATTTCAATTAATTTATAATTTTCTGTAAAATATATAAAAAATATAAAAAATTATTATGTGGTATTATTATGTGAGTTGATTTTGAAATTTAATGTTAATATAAAGTTATATATGTATTTTTAAAATATTCTATAAATGTAATGTAGTAAATTGAATTTTAAGAAAAAAAATTCGACTTTGGAGAGGTTGAATTTCTATGAGGAACAAGTAGAATTTATATTATGAAGTTTTGATACGTGACTTCTCTACAAATTATGATCATTACATGTAAATTATAGAAACTAAATAACTTGGAATAATTGTGGTAAAAAAAATAATTATAACTTGAAATATTTCTATAACATTTACATGACTTAGAAACTAAATAACTGAATTATTATAGATATGTCATAAATTTTTTAAGTTGACTTAAATTGATGTTGGTGTTCTTAAAGTATGGAGAAATTTTACATATTATTATATTTTTTTTATTAATTTTGTTACCTATAATAATTGTAATTAAATATGGTAATAATTTTATGTATTATTACTTTTGATAATTTGTAATTTCTATAGTATTCTTATTGGTAATGTGTAATATCTACACTCTTTAGTGTGACATTTTTACACTTTAACAATGTTTTATTTACCTTCCTAATATACAATATAGAGAAAATAGATGTTGAGAGTTGGATTTTCATTAAATTATAATTATAATTTTCTATATGTTTGTTTATTAAAAAAATGTAAAAATTGAATGATATAGCATTTCCACATTATTTAATATGGAATTTTAATATTAATTTATTTCATATTAGACTTATTAATATATTTTATGTGCAAAGGTTGTGGGTAATTTTATGATAAATTTTATTTTTTTATTTTATAAAAATTGTGGATTTTCTATTACATAGGGTTGGATATGTGAGTTATCTACAAATTATTAACATTATGTTTAAAGTTTGGAATATCCACAATAAATAAAAATAATAAAATATTTTTTCATAACTATGCCACAAATATTCTACAATTATCCTAAATTGTGGAGATTTTGTGGAATAATTCTTGTAAAAAAGTCTTATTTGTTGTAGTGACCTTATCCCACCCATTAGTTATTAAGTACATATGAAATCCCATAGTTCTTTTCTCTTGTACGTGACACTGTACTATCACAAGGACGTGACCTAATTTACAACTTTGATGACATGAATTAATACCTCTTATAATTCTTTCAACCAGAATGTTGTCAGTTTGGTAGCCAAATTAAGAACAACCAGATAAACTGCAATAAAATGAACTCCAAAAGAAAATAGATCTCCTTCTTCGTTCCCAAATAATGAATTACAATGTTTCCTAAATAGGAAAATAACTCCCAACTCGAGTTGCCAAGTAAACTCTAGCTAACTCTGACTAAATCTACTCTAGGTGGCGGAAATTACTATTTTTAGCAGTTTACTAGAACCTGCTATTCTTAGTAAGTTCGCATGCTTATTCCTACGGGCACAGAAATTGCCACGCATCTTCTACATCCCTAAATTAGAGGAATTGCCAACTTTCTAACTCACAATGCAATTAATAGACTAAAATTAACTAATGCTCAAAAATAGGAAAAAACCAAACTATAACTTAAATCCTAATTTTCGGCCTCAAGATGGCGGATTTAGGGCCCGAAAACGTGTCGAAAACTTGCCCCAACCGGTAGGGTGGGTTGCCGCTGCGTTCGTCTCATCAAAACACGTGGTTTCAAAAAAAAAAAATGGACTCAAACGGACACCCGGAGCTCAAGTTATGACCTTGTCAAGTTCCTGCTAATTCGGGCGCATCATTCTCCCCTGCTTGAAAAAAACGCAGCTCCTGCAAGTTGTCTTCTTCAAACTGCTTCCATTTATCTGCATCCAACTTCTGAATCTCCCACTCTGTGACCCAAGTATTGTCCTCTTGTTCCAGTCCTTTCCAATGTACCAAATATTTGTTGTATTTCCCATGTCGCGTGTCCATTGTTTTCTTATCTAGAATCTGATCCACTTCTTCTTTCTTCTTCACCGGAACCTGCTGCCGCCAATCTACTACTTCATCAGCATCATCCCTTTCTGCACCATCCCCATGAAAAGAATACAAATCTGAAACATTAAACACTGGAGAAATATCAAAATTCCCTGGCAATTCTACCTCATAAGCATTATCGTTTATTTTTTTCACGATTTTGCAGGGTCCAATCTTCTTGTACTTCAGCTTGTTATAGGTTCCTCTTGGAAACCTTTCCTTCCGCAGATATACCATAACCAACTCACCAACTGTAAATACCTTTCTCCGTCTGTGCACATCTGCTATTTCCTTATACTTGTCATTACTATTTTGCAGCTTCTTCCGCACTTCTTCCTGCAATTGTTGTATATGTTCGGCAAATGCTTCTGCATCATCACTGACTCTGCCATCAACGGGTAGCTGTACCAAATCTAATACCCCATTTGGATTACTCCCATACACAATTGAAAATGGAGACTTTCCCGTGGATCTGTTTATGGAACTGTTATATGCAAACTCAGCTTGCGGTAATGCTAAGTCCCATTGTTTCGGCTTTTCCCCAACAATGCACCTTAACAGGTTTCCCAAACTCCTATTTACCACCTCTGTTTGCCCATCAGTCTGTGGATGATAAGCACTACTGAACTGTAGTTGAGTACCAAATTTCTTCCATAAAGTCCGCCAGAAGTGACTTAAGAACCTTGTGTCCCTATCTGAAGTAATGGTTTTTGGAACACCATGCAAACGAACAACTTCTCTGAAAAACAAATCTGCTACGCCTGTTGCATCGCTTGTTTTCTTGCAAGCAATAAAATGAACCATCTTAGAAAACCTATCAACAACCACAAAAATGGAATCATTACCTCGTTGTGTTTTTGGTAATCCCAAAACAAAGTCCATACTCAGATCTGTCCACGACCCTTTAGGAACAGGCAACGGCATATACAACCCTGTATTCTGTGCATGGCCTTTCGAGACTTGGCAAATTCGACATCTCTCCACATATCTTACCACATCTCTTTTCAGCTTTGGCCAATAGTATTTGTCTGCTACCAAGGCTATCGTCTTATCCTTACCAAAATGCCCAGCCAACCCTCCGCTATGCAACTCTTTCACTATATTTTCTCTCATAGACCCAACTGGAATACATAGTTGGCGTCCCTTGAATAGGTAGCCATCCTGTAAAATATACTCATCCAGGACATCTCCTACATTGTCTGACAATGGACTAATTAGTCTTTCAACAATATCCTTGAAATCAGAATCAGAAGAATACAAACCCTTTATTGCTTCAAAACCCACCACCTCATTTTCCATAGTGGTAAACAAAGTCACACGCCTACTCAATGCATCTGCAACTTGATTCTGTTTTCCGGATTTATGTTTTAGAGAAAAAGTATATCCCTGCAAAAATGATACCCACTTTGCATGCCTACTATTCAACTTCTTTTGGGTATTCACATACTTCAGGGCTATGTGGTCTGTAAATAACACAAACTCCTTAGGCACTAAGTAATGCCTCCAATGCCTTAATGCTTGTACAATTGCATAAAATTCCACATCATAAGTAGAGTAGTTCTTTCTTACCTCATTTAGTTTCTCACTAAAGAAAGCTACTGGCTTTCCTCCTTGACTTAGAACAGCTCCAATACCCACATGTGAGGCGTCACAATCAACCTCGAACACTTTATCAAAATCTGGTAGTGCCAAAATGGGTGCCTCTGTCACCTTCTTCTTCAAGAATTGAAAACTATCCTCAGCTGCCTTTGTCCACAAAAACTCCCTTCCTTTTGTGCAATCTGTGATAGGTGCTACAATACTGCTGAAATTTTTAATAAATTTTCTGTAAAATGTTGCTAGACCATGAAAGCTCCTTACCTCTGTTATACTCCGTGGAGTAGGCCATTCAATAATTGCCTTTATCTTTTCTGAGTCCATCTGTACCCCACCTGCTGAAATAATAAAGCCCAAGAATACCAAGCTCTCTTGCATAAATGTGCACTTCTTCATATTTGCATAGAGTTTCTCTTTCCTTAACACTTCAAATACCAATCTTAGATGCCTCAAATGTTCTTCTTTAGTTTTACTAAAGATCAAGATATCATCAAAATAAACCACAACAAACTTACCATTATACTCCCGTAGCACGGTGTTCATCAATCTCATAAAAGTACTAGGTGCATTGGATAACCCGAATGGCATCACCAACCACTCATATAATCCATTTCCTGTCTTGAATGTTGTTTTCCACTCATCTCCTTCTCTGATCCGAATCTGATGATAACCACTTCGAAGATCAATCTTGGTGAAATAATTAGATCCAGCAAGCACATCCATCATATCATCAAGGCGAGGTATTGGGAACCGATACTTGATTGTAATTTTATTGATCGCTCTGCTATCCGTGCACATTCTCCATGTTCCATCCTTCTTTGGTGTTAATAAAGCTGGTGTTGCACACGGACTCATGCTCTCCCTTACGACCCCCTTTCGCACGAGCTCTGCCACTTGCCTATTCAACTCTGCATGCAATGTCGGGCTCATCCTATAAGCCGCTTGATTTGGGAGTGAAGACCCTGGAATCAAATCCATGTGGTGTTGAATATCTCTTTTGGGTGGTAATCCATCTGGTAGCTCATCAGGAATAACATCTGAAAATTCTTCTATTAATTCTGATGTTTCTATTGGTATTTGAGCACTTACAAGTTCATCCTTATTTGCAACTAGTGCATAACAGAAACCGGTTGCCTTTGCCTCCTTCACAAATTCCTTTGCAGAAAGCATATTTTCAGCCTTCCCCTCTTCTTTAAGAGGTATCAAAACTATTTTTGTGCCATCCTTCCAGAAAGTATAAGTATTTTTTCCCCCATCATGAATAACTTTTCTATCAAATTGCCATGGTCTTCCTAGCAGCATATGACATGCATCCATAGGAATAACATCACACCAAATCTCATCCTTATAACTGTTCCCAATAGAAAAGCTTATTAAACATCTCTTATCAACAGTAACTTCATTACCCTTCTTAAACCATGCAATACGATAAGGGTTAGGATTCTTCTCACAATGCAGACCCAATTTATCGACCATCTCATTTGAAACCATGTTCTCACAACTACCACCATCAATAATAACATTACATACCTTTCCTCCTGAAGTGCATCTTGTTCTGAAAATATTTGTACGTAGCCATGCATCCCCCTTGACCTCCTTTCTTGGAGCAATCATTGTCCTCTTGATCATCAGAGTTTCTCCAACATCTGGTGGAATTTCGAGGTCCTGTTCATCTTCTACTTGCTCAGCTTCAACAAGATTTACTCTTGGAGCATCTCCTTGCCTTTTGTCATGTGTATAAGTATGTGGGCATTCAAAAGCCCGATGCCCTTCTTCACCACATTTGTAACAAACAAATGGTCTTCGTGGAGCCTCCCATCCTCTATCGCCAGCATATCCTCTACCCCTAGAAAATCCTCTGCCTCTTTGTTGATTCTGGAAATCTTGTCTCGTATCCTCTTGCTTTTCCCATCCACGAGATGATTCTCCCCTACCTTGGCTGAAACCAGCTCGTCCCCGAAAGGAAGATGAGGCCCCCCTATTCATTCCAGGTGATCACCTAAAACTTTGACGATTTTGTTTTTCCTCAGCCTTTAAGGCTAATTGATAGGCATCCTCCATGCTTTTAATCCTATGCATACTTATCTCATCTTGAATAGAAAATTTTAATCCATTAACATACCTCGCAGCCATTTGTTCCTCAGTTTCTTCATGCTCTACACGAATGGACAACTTGTAGAACTCATCTGTGTATTCTTGCACTGTTTGTAAGTTCTGTCTGAGATTCTGAAACCTCCTGTAAAGGGTTTGTGCATAATCCACAGGTAGAAATTTATCTTTTAGCTTCTTCTCCATCTTACTCCACGTCCTAATTCTTTCTTTCCCCTTTCTTGACCGCTCTTTCTGTAGGTGATCCCACCATAACATAGCATGACCTTTCAATTTCGTGCATGCAAATTTTACCTTCTTTTCTTCTGACATAGCCTTCCACTCAAAAAAATTTCCCATGCTATTCAACCAGTCTATCAGCTCCTCTGGTTTTAGACTACCACCATACTCTGAAACATCAACTCTTATCCCATCATTCTTTCCTTCTAATGCTCGAAGCATCCTTTCTTCAAAAGCTAATGGTGGTGCTTGCGTTTCCTCCTCTTCACAAACTTCTTCTTCATCTGTGTCATCTCCACCTTGATTTCCTCTTTGGGTTATCATTGCAGCAAGCGCAACAACTTGTCTCTGCAGATCTTGCATATTTCTATTCATCTGGGCAATACCGCCTCCTCTTCCTCTTCCTCTTCCTGCCATTTTTAAACAAAATACTTCGAACCAGCTCTGATACCAGATAATGTAGCCAAATTAAGAACAACCAGATAAACTGCAATAAAATGAACTCCAAAAGAAAATAGATCTCCTTCTTCGTTCCCAAATAATGAATTACAATGTTTCCTAAATAGGAAAATAACTCCCAACTCGAGTTGCCAAGTAAACTCTAGCTAACTCTGACTAAATCTACTCTAGGTGGCGGAAATTACTATTTTTAGCAGTTTACTAGAACCTGCTATTCTTAGTAAGTTCGCATGCTTATTCCTACGGGCACAGAAATTGCCACGCATCTTCTACATCCCTAAATTAGAGGAATTGCCAACTTTCTAACTCACAATGCAATTAATAGACTAAAATTAACTAATGCTCAAAAATAGGAAAAAACCAAACTATAACTTAAATCCTAATTTTCGGCCTCAAGATGGCGGATTTAGGGCCCGAAAACGTGTCGAAAACTTGCCCCAACCGGTAGGGCGGGTTGCCGCTGCGTTCGTCTCATCAAAACACGTGGTTTCAAAAAAAAAAAAACGGACTCAAACGGACACCCGGAGCTCAAGTTATGACCTTGTCAAGTTCCTGCTAATTCGGGTGCATCAAAAGCTTCACAAGACGAATAATAATGAGGAGAGAAAGTACTTATGTGTAAGCTAAGTCACAAGGTTCATGTTAGAGTTTGATTTTGGCAAAGATAAAATTCAGATTTAAGTTGGCAATGATAAAATTTGATTAAAAAATTCATGATTAAATTCGACTATTATAATTTGCAAAAAAATATAATATAATTAAATATTAAAATATAATTAATAAATAGAATAATATAATTACAAATTTAAATACATTATAATAAATTTGAAAATATTAAAAATATAACTAAATTTTAAAAATTAATTTAAATATGTAAATTTTAATTATAAAAAGATAAAAAATATTAAAAAAATTATAAAAATTTGAAAAGTTAAAAAGTTAAAAATTATTAAAAGAATATGAAATGAATAATAAAAATAAATAATAATAATAATAATATTATAATTTATTATTACAAAGCAACTCGAAAGCTCCATTTCTCACCCACTCTATTATTAATTTAACCCCCAGTGAGCCCCTAATCTAACCCCACTCCTTTAAACCCCATTCCAAGTTAAGTGCGGTCATTTTATTTGTTATATAATAAATAATCAAAGAAACAACTTCAAGCTTCGAGTATGGATAATATTAGACCTCACGTGATTTTCTCTAATGGTACTCATCCACATCTCGAGGTATTTGAAAGTTCATCGACAATGCCACACTACGCCACGCCACACCAATGTCCACATTAATGAGTCACAGAGTGGAGCCACACCCACGAATAGCCAATCAACCTAGAAAGACACAACTCTTAGGGATTGAATTCACAAAATAAATTCAGACTGCTGAAAATGAAAATACGATTGTCTTAGTGTTGATTTATTTAGAAAAATCTAAAAACCCTAATCGAAGAAACGTTTTTGAAATATAGTTTAATTAAAAAAATATAAGCCCTTTTTAGTACAAATTTTAAGGCGAAATGCAACGATTTTTTTTCGGTTTTCATTTAGTTTTCCTGATTTCAAACTTTTTACTTGAAGTTTGGTGAACCCTGTGACATAGCTTACACTTACAGAGAGGGGAGATCCATAGAAACAACTTCTTGTATAAGAAAAGAAAGAAACTACTACAATGCTGGCAAACAACGACAATACGCCCACGAGTAATCTCACCATTGTTGTCTGGCATTAATACATATTAATTGATTAAAGATTGTGGTGGGTGCAAAGAGGAGATACTGATAGAAGGAGTCGGAGATGAAGTAACACTCGACGAGGAGGCCCACCGCATTCACACTCATAACAACCACCATATCCCACACATTACTTCTTAAGTTGTGGCACTGGCGATCCATATAATGTATACAAATTAGACACTTGAAGAGCAATATCAAGTACGTTCTTTTCTCTTCAACGTGATACTGTACTATCACTAGCAATCACATGTTAGGCTTGCGATATTAATACCGCAAGAAAAATTCATAATGACGTGAATTAATTTACAATTTTGATGACTTGAATTAATTCCTCATATAATACTTTCAACCTTAATGTTGTCAGATTGTAATTGGTGATAGTTGATATTGTCAAGAATACAATCTTATGGGATTTAATGCAAGCTATCTACAATCAAATAGATGAATTGACAGATTGTGAGGGCTTAATAAATACCAAGCCAAAATTAAACCAAAATCTTAGACATTTCAAAGGATTACAAGCTCTAGGAAGTTGCACCCTTGGAAGAACCTCTCAATTTTCATGAAGTTTACATCAAAATGAAAAATATATTTACTTCTACACAACCAATTAAATCAATTAAATTCAACCACATTTAATATAGTTAAGTTGGATTTGATTTTTGAATTATATTGAGTGTAATAATTCAAAAGAACGGTTTAAAAGGAGTAAAACATTTTTCTTCACAACTTTGTTGGCTACGTGTAGGGTTATCGTTTTAGAAAATAGTTTAAAATGGAGAAAGAGGCGAGATGAAGGACCAACAAACAACTATTATATTAATAGGAGCACTTTTATTATGACATCATCCACATTGGCATATAAATCATGGTATATTCATGTTTACACCTAAAAGTAAACATATAATATAAATAATATATGGTGTAAATGATTGTTATAAATGGTTTTTTTAATTTAACTTACAATTAACTATGTATAATTAGAACAACACATTAATACTTGCAACAGTGATAAATAATAGATTGATAGCATAAATACATAAGGAGATGGAAACTTAGATGTACAAGGTGGTGGAGGGGTGATATGGGTGTGCCAACTGGATAAAAATAGTGTTTTGATCATTTAGATGCTTCACTTCTGATTTTGGATATGGAAATTACTCGTCCAATACTAAAAAACTAATGTACGGTCTTGACCTCTTTTGTATGGGCTTGGTTTGTCTTACATTTAGGTCCTATAATTGTCTGCGCCCTTCACTTTTCTAGAAATATGCTACATTATATGTTTCTCTTGTTCACACAACTTATAATTCCTTGCAAAAAAAGTAGAAACCTTAGATACATTCAATATCTTTCATCAAAGCATAAGATAAAAAAGGAGAAATCAACATGTCAGGAGGCTAGAATACCCTTGGTGGTCAACTCCCTTATTGAACCAATCTAAGCGATGCACTACATGCTCTCAAGCATGATAAAGTTTCATGTCATTATTTTAAGTGCATATGCAAATGTGAGTGTGATATAACCCAATCCCCTATGGGTGTCATGTCTCATAACACAAAGATAATGGGCTAAATTATATAGTGTAGATAATTTACCTACCACAATAATAGTGTGATGTAGTGAACTTCGATTTCTAGACTAAACCATTTTTTTCCTTAAGGACCTTTGAAAATGCTTGGAGTGACTTGACTCTTGCTAAGACATGACTTTAGGACCTTTGTATACTTGGTGATAACATCATAATATTATCTCTACTTATGATTGATCTCACTAATTCCCACACTCCTATTCTTGATTCATGTGATCATAAGAAATATTCAAAAGGAAATATCTTTATGATAAGTTTTTTAACTCAATCAGATGTATTATCTAGGAATAACATTCACCTGATATTGTGAATTCTTCTTAATGATTTGAATAATTACTAGGTCCTTAAGGACCTTTTATTGATGTTTCCAAGGGATGCCAACACTTATGCTCATGCCTCATTTTTTTACCCTCAATCACCATTCCTTTCAAAGTTTCTCGATGACTCTACACCTTATACTCCTTTATGTTCTTTAGAGACTCTTTCATGTGTTCTTTCTCACAGATTGAAGCTCCCTCACTAACCATTTGTACTTGAATTTTATAAGACTATACTGTATTCATACTTGAGAAAAATAATTTTCATTCAAATATGATGGATATAACACCCATGTTATGATTCATCCAAATTAAGTTTTTTCAAACAAAACCTTATGTTCAATTAATGCTTCTAATAATTAACATTAATATTTAGCTTACTCCTAAATAATAATTCAACATTATATACTATTCTAAAATCAATACGATAATATATGATAACCATGTGCAGTTGTACGGGTCTACTAGATCTACCTAATCTCCCTTGACCACTCTTACCGAGTGTGTATAACTTGTATAGTTTTAGTTAAACCATTCATAGGTTATAAGAACTTGTGCATCTTCTTAGTTTCAATCGGAAAGGTATATATGCAATTTCCATCTAGGTTCAGACACTGTTGATTAAGAGGAAATGGTGAATAGACAATATAATCCACATTTACATTACTATGGCCATATTTTTAGTCATTGCTTTATAAGATAGTTTGGAGACTACACACTAGCCTACGAAACCTATCTACTGTCACCACACAACTGTCTTAATATAGATATCAGGATTCTTTTTCGTTGTTTAATAAATTAAGTTTCAGTTTTGATGAAGTAGAAACCATAACTCACCCTTCTAATTGAAAGGATCCTATCAATTCCACCTTAGGATCCCTATGGGAAGGATAATGACCACATAATGACTTCCATCATTAATTCATTACTACCATTCCTGTAGCTACAATACACTGGCATACATATGATATTATCGAAAGGATGATAGGACATATCGCATAGCCTTGATTTGCACCTTTAGTTATCCATGAAAGATGAAATAAATAAGTTCATCTTCGTGATAAGTTATAATGTAGCGTTACAAGATATTAGATTCTCAAAATAGGATAATAGTAACTCCATGAGTTTTTTCGAACTTGCATAACATAGAACCTTCATCAAGTATAGGTTTACTAACTATGTCTCACATAGAATTGATCGATTCATTACTCAATGACTATAGACCTTAATATCATAAGTTCATCAATTAATATGATTCGTCTATTTTATTTTGTAAGGTAAAATAATAAATGTACATTGTTTTTGTTATGTTGTAGTCCTTATTGTTCAAGGTGTCATTATTCAATTAATTTTTTCATCTCAAAGGAATCAATAAAATTAGTAATAAATGTATAACATAAGATCAATCAACTTTATTTATAACCAACTGAAAAACAACATATAAAATCTTTCATTTCCAATAAAAAAAGATACAAACAACAAAGTAATTTACTCAACTTAATAAGGATAATCCCTTATTTCCATAAATAATGATATCCAATTTGTCATGATAACACATTAGACAAAATGACCATTAATAAACCGGTGAAGATAGTTCATTTGTGTTAACAAATAAATACAAGAATCCTTATGACATTTTCAACAATATCACATGATGTAAACAATACAAACTAGTCACCTCATGAATGTCAATCCTTTCTGCAAACTGTAGGAGATATAAAATGTATATATGGGCCAGTTCTTTGAGTTAACTAACTCATATTATTATTGTATTTAAATGAAATAATAGAATATTTTAAAGTTAACTAAAACCAAGTAAACTTCCTAGTTTATTTATAAGTTAAATATATCATACTCAAAATAAATATTGCTTCATAATGAATTTAATTGAAAAACATAACCTTTAATTTGTAAAAGTATCATACTTTTGTGGATATTTATTACAATAAACAGAAAATAGTACTTATAACAACATTCATTAATTCCTTCATAGAATATTCATAAAAGATTAATGTCAACACAATATCCTTCAACTATGTATAACTTTCATTCTTGATGAATGGATATAAACTAACTCATTATCCATATCCCATAATTAATGCAGGGATAGGAAATGACATCAAACTATATAAGAAAGCATACAATACCTAATAGTTGCCCAATATTTCATCTATTTAAGTTAACAATCATACTTATAAGGAAATAATCATTGCTAACATCTAAGATCATCAATGAAATTAATATCAAACACTTTAATATTATAACAATATCCCTTTCTAGTTGTTATTATCAAATTCCAAGAGAGAGAGAGAGAGTTCGGAAATCTATGTTTAAGAAGCTTAGTAACAACCATAACATATAGTTATGCTTGAAATAATATACTCTCATACAATCCTACCCATTATTAGCTAAATATAATAATGACTACATAATCATTCGTAATAACCGACATCCTAACCGAAAAAATATTTATACTAAGAGAAAATAACAACATGTTTAATAGGAGCTTAATTAAATTAATTCAACAAAGCTCATTATGGGTTGTGATTAAACAGATTGCATACACTCTAGAAAAGAGAAAAACAGTGAATCAATTTATTCATGCTTCTAATTTTTTTCCCCAAACTAAAACAACAAAGCTCATAAGAATCCTAACTCACAAAAACCAGTGAACACTTTTAAGAAATCAGTAGCATGTAGTGTTAACAAGTCCAAAGGAGGATTTAAAATCAAACAATAAAAATAACTAGCTCCAAGAGGGATTTTGAAACTATAATGAGATTCAACCTTTAAAATGGAAAGCTCAAAATGAGCTGATTAAAAACTTGATACAACTAAGCCCTTTATGGGTTGAATATCATCATTCCATTATAACGGATTTCAAGACGAGAACATATTTAAATCAAGTTGAGTTAATATTCATAACAACAATAATAAAGAAATACCTTCAAATTTCAAATGAGAAAAACGCCAATCTACACAAACAATCACTATGATTCAAATGAACCCAGTTCATTTCAACCAGATTTTTTTATATTTTCATTACAAATCAGATCCAAAATTTCCAAAATTGTATTAACTTGACTAGATTTATGATGAGATCCAACATATTCCACTTACAACCATTATCTAATTTTTCTTAATTTCCTTTACAAATTTTCATGTCAAAAATAAAGAAGGGCATAGTTACCAAATATTTAGAACATAATCATCCATACGTTGTATGAAATTTTTATAAATGAATATGAGTGAAAAATAGCTTTCGTAAGTATAGATGTGTCCTATATAAAGTGAACTACCAATAAGCTCTAATGAAGCATTAAGGGAAACATGTACAATATGTATTTATAGATTTCAAACAAAATGAACTAACTCAAAAAACCCCTTCCCTTACGAACTAGATATTCCTACTTATGAGATTTTCCAAAATGCCCTAAAAATACCACCTGTAACAATTCCATATTTAAAAACCAAAACTATTTTCTTTATCTTCTCATTAAAAAATAGAAATATTACATCAGGATATATCAAACCCATGTGATGAATTCCTATTACTTTCATGAAATTTTTAACACATTATGACCACAATAGACTTTACAATTATCCAAAATAGAACTTATGAATACATCCCTGTTAATAATTTTAGCTTCTCCTTTGCAAGCAAATCATCAAAAATAATTTCAAGAATTATCTCTCCACAAATCTCCATTCAGAGCTCAAGCCATATTAAACCAAACATATAAATCCCTTAACAAATCCTTTTTAATTGAAAGGTTTAGACTCTATATCAAAATATTGGCATATTTGCATTGCAAAGTACAATGTATCTATAAACAAGATACTCATGTCAACTACAAATCAAGATTTAATGGACAATTAGGGTATGCATTAACCACTAAATATAGAGAATGGGAGCTCAAGTAACGTAACACCTCTTACTCATATCAGTGTTGTTGTCTAAATGGGATAAGTGTATGGAAGTCAAGAGGCTAAAAGAGGGTATTAAGTGGAAACTTTTTCTTCTTCTGAAAAATAAAAAACTTCAACTTGTATGAGTTATTTGAAGATAGTTACAGTCAAAATTTGAAGATGTTATAAGTACATGAGTTGTAGCATTTAATTCGAGTCTAGTTTTTAAGACTAATAATGTTTGTTGAAAATGGTTAATTTTAAGTGGGAAAAATATACTAAAATGTCAACAAGTGCTCCTATTTTTCTAAAAAAAACATAGTAGACAATCGTTTGTGCCCCCCACCATTTTTTTGAGAACTATTTAGTATTTTTGAAAAACCCTTATGGTAGAAAGATAGGTAGAAGCATTTAGTTTGGGATAGAGTTCTTTTTACATTTCTGTAGTGAGTATTTATTTTTAATGATTTTTCAAGTACAAAAATTTTAAATTTTGAAAAATAACAAAGCTCTGACAGTGCCCCCCCCTAACTACCTCAAAAAATATCAAAAATTAGTTCTTTTTATATGTATAGAATTATTCATAGTTTCGGCCTGTAAATGTTTTATTCAATTTTGATGAGTCGATAAAAAGATACATGAAAAAAAATAAGTGTTTATAATCACTAAAAATAGAGGTATAAAAGACATGGTTTGAAATAAATATAAATTGAAACCTTAGAATAGTTAGAAAAATATAAAAAGTACATATTTAGAAAGATGATAGTTTTCTTGACATTGTAAGTAAATTTTTAAGAAATATAGAACATGTTTTTGTAAGATTTAAAATGGTGGAAGGTGAGTTTTGCATATTTTATCAAAAATACTTAGGTTGTTGTTTTGTTATAGGTCCAAGGCACAGGTTGGGGAAACCAAAGCAATACCAAGCCTGTAAATTATTAGTTTGTGGGCATAATAAATGGAACTCTTACGCGCTATAATGAATACATGTTCCATGGAGTATAGGTAATATATGTGTTTTTGGTATGCTTATATTTACAAAAATAAATGTTTAAGTATAAGAAATAATAAAATAAGAAATTAGGGTCACTATAAACGTTATAAAAATAGTCTCACAGTTTAGGAGATAGCTTTTTATAATCTAATCTAGTCAATGCATAGGTAATTTTTAGGATTTAAGCTTTTAGCCTAAAACTTTTAGCATTTAAATTCTACAATCGATGTATATTATGGAAATGAATATAGTCATTTTTTAGGTTTTGGGGCCTTTTGGACTGTTTATTGACATTTGTAGGAGTGTTAGATATGTCAAAATTAGATATTACGAACCTCACAACTCTCAAAGGAAACAATAGCTACCCAAATATATGCACTCATGAAATGCCTTATAATAAATAACAAATCAAAACAAATGCATTAGACATAGTGTCATTGGATTTCTCATTGACGTCAAGTTGCATCAATATCAAAGGGTGTCTCGGTGGCATAGGAGTTGGTATGAGGTATCAATCATAAAAAATCATGAAGTTTGATTGGTAGTGCCCTATTTTGATGTCATGAAATGTTGGTTTGGAAACAAAATGAGTAGCTTCACTATTTTGAAAATTTTCATGAAACCTTTAAGCCGTTGAAAAAAGTGGATGTCTCCAACATATAGAGGATTTACTTACTTTTCCAATGCCTATTTGTTTTCCTTCTAACTCCTTACAAACCTCCTGGAATCTTCAAGAGAAGTTATGTTTCACCATTAGAGTGCTTTTTACATGCACCTAGAAAATTGATGTTGAGCAGATAGTCCTTGAATGATAAAACCTTTCCTAAATTTTTGAAATGCCCCATTTCGACACACCAAAAACATAACACAAGATTAAGAAAATTTTAACATACGTGGGCTGATCTCGTTTCAAGATCACTTTGCTGGTGTTGACATTCTCCTTGCCTCCTGGGCACTCTTCTTTCTTCTTCCACACTCCTTTTATTCTCCATGTTTTTCTTACACACATTTTCTTAGCAAAGCAGGTCAAAACGTATGTTCCAAATTCAAGACAGTAGCAAATGAAATATTCTCTTCACTGCTACTTCCTTGGTCGCTGTCCACACAAGTCACTCCAGCCAAGAATAGATCGTAGCAAAAATGCCAAAGCAGATGTGCCAAGCTTCAGGCGGTTAGAGGAATGAAAGAAACTGGTACTCACTGGCACCAATCTTCACAGCAGTGTGCAAACAATTCTCCATGCACAGCATACACCTCCATGCCAGCAAGTTCTCCTTGTCTTCCACACAGGTCGCTCCCAAAATTTCACGCTTCTCCAGGCTTCTGCAGTCACTAATCTCCACTCAGGAAATTTCTTTCTAATCTTTATGCAGACAATTTCTCCACTGGTCACTGCTTTGATATGCCAACATCTACACACTTTACACAGGCTCTTGTATTGGTGCTTTCAAGCGCTGGCTTGCCTCCTTCACGCACAAAAATGTTTGCTCAGCAAATTTTCTACACATAACAAATTCTCCATGTAGGAAATTCTCCATGCACGTAGGCAGAGATCAACGGGGCTTTGATACCAATGAAGGCATTGGAAGAAGATTTATTGATTGCTATATATTATAACAAAATAGCAAGCCCAATATATAGGCACTGACACGGTAGGTATAGGTAGTTACACGGTTATGGAGAAACCATATGTGATACATGGAGATAATGTATTAACTAAGCTAACAATTTTAATATTTTCTTAAATTCCAACTTAATATATATATTTTTTCAAATACACACATGTCAAACATTTGATTTATTAAAACTATTTTCTTAAATGCCACACTATTGATTTATACTTACCATGGCCCTAATAAGATCCCACTAGGTTCCATTTTTATTAAATTAATCCATACCCCATTAAATTGTTTTATTCCCACAACTTTAAAAGAGGGGATGGTTAAATATGGGCCATCAGAATGTTTTAATCTTGATCCTAGACATTAGGTATTTTCCTAGATGCCCTAATGCATTCTTATGATTTCCTTTTATCACTTGTTTTGATTTTTTGGCCACCATTTTGCACAGCTTTTGCATGTGGAAGAAGGAAGGAGGAAAAAGACCATGAAGGAAAATGTGTTCTTTTTTTTGAGATCCAATCCATTTGCTTTGAAAACCTCTTCCATTCTTGTTCTAGATTTTCCAATAAGGGAATAAATTCCTCTTACATTTTCTGGTTTTTTCTCTTTTCAAGGTTTATTTTCTTTTTAAATTAAAATCCTTATATTTCATTTTTGCTTTCAAGAACCAGAGAATTGTCAATTGTATGTATGTATGTATGTATGTATAACAATACAAAGGGTGGATTTATAACTTGACACAAAGCTATGTTTGGTCGCGGAAAGGGCACACAGACTATGTAAGGAAGGGGGTAGTGTGGTTATATGAGGGAGGTGTGTGGTGTGGCCACGACCACACCACACTATGCATTGTGTAGGGGAGGGGGGATAGGCCTCCCCCTAACTTAAATTTATTTATTTATTTTCTTCAACACTTCTAAACCAGATCAATTTCCTTCTTACAAAAAGATTTTATTTAGTTTAACCAAATCACATTTATTTTGATATATATATATATATATATATATATATATATATATATATATATATATATATATATATATATATATTTATATATGAAAAGACATATTTATCTATGAATATATATACAAAGGTTATACAATATATCTAATATTTCTAATAATTTTAGATTTAAAAAAATTCCTTTTCGCATATAAAATGTATAAATATCTTCATATTTATAAATATTTTTAAGTATATTTAAATACATATAGATATATGCATATATATAACTCAGCTTGGAAACTATAAAATAAATTTTCATATACATATATTATTCAAAATAAAAAGGACAACACGTTTAATATAGCCTCCACAAAACAAGGAATTGGTTTTTTTATTCCCCCCAACCCATACTTTGTAAATTCCAAATCAATATCGCATGACCTAAAAGAATATAAATGAAGTTGTTTGCATGTTTTTAGAATACAAAGGATGATACATATAATACCTTTAAAACAATCTTTACAACACTATTTTTCAAAATGTAAAATGTGATAATTTTTTCCACTAATAAGGATTCCCAAATTTTCAAATACAAGTATAACAATCCTCCATCAATATTACAAGAATTCAAGACTTCTTCTCAAGAGAGAAGATAAAATAACAAGATAATACACACTCATTACAACAATACTTTGTATACAATATTTTTCAATCCAAACAATAATACAATGATTGTAACCTTTCCAACATTCCTTTCAAACTTCAGTACAATAAAAATGAGATAAACAATCTCCCAATGCCATAATCCAAGCCCTACAATGTTATTTTCAATAGATAATGGCATACTCACAACTCTCATTAAGTAAGGTTTACAAAACATGCAACAAAAGAAAGGATAGGAGTCCATTACAACATGTAGGAACAAGATTACAATATGCCAATCATTCTTCCTAAGAGAGGATAAAAGACTGAAATACAATATACAAGGTTTCATGCTTCTTCTCAAGATAGAATAAGTCATAACAAATAATTACAACATCATTACAAAATCATACTAAAATTAAAGAGGATAAGCCTCCCCAAAATGGGGAACATGTCAAAATTTTCTTCCCCAAACTCCGAGCCAAATTTATAAGTTTCTACTCCAAAATAGTCTTCAAAGCACAAGAGAAAAGGGGCCTGGTTTCTTCCCAACCAAAAGGCATCATCACATGCCATCTCTAAAAATGGAGGACATGCTAGCCTCCCTCCAAGCCCATGAGAGAGAGAGAGAGTAACAATCCTTAAGAATGCACAAGTTAAGTAAGATAAAGGGTTACCAACACACACAACATCCAAAATAACAAAAAAAACACAAGACAAAAACTCCATGTTTTATCCAAAGGGGAAGAGTGGTAAGGATCTCACCATAAGCTATATTGTGAACCAACCACAAGAACACATGAAAGAATATTCATAATCATCAGACATCTTGCCTTATCACTCTATCCCAGACTCCATGCCTCCTTCAAGTAAGGATTTTCAAACCATTATCAACCATGAGATGGTTTCCTTCACAAGGATGGAAGATGATGTTAAAACCATATGAATAGTCATCTTCCACATCAAACCATATGAGGGGAGAAAATAATAAAATAGACCATCATATCTTGTCCATCAAGCCATGTGGTGTAAGAGGGTCAATCCCCCCTTTTCCCCTACAACTCTAAAATCCACCGCAATCATAGGATGGATGGAGGGAAAAAAGAAAAAAAAGGAACAAGAATCACACAATACACTCGTAATCAGACATGTAACAAACAAGATTCAATCAACCATTATTTATTTTCCAAATTATTTTACAGACCATAAAATCAAGATGTATGAATTCTACCTCAAATTATCAATCCAACTTCAAGCACAACAAGCTCCCAAGATTACTCCAATTCTCATAGTCAAAATGACAAGCCAAAGTCCCTACCCTTCTCTATTATGTGGTATAAAAAGAATAAAAAAATTAAAATCCTCACAAATGAGAGGGTGACCTATGTCACCCATCTTATCCCCCAACAAAAGATTCCCAAAATAAAAAAGAGCATAAAACAAAAATCATTTAGGAGGTAATCTCCAAAATTTCCTTAAATGTTAATAATCCAACACCCTTCATCTTTTAAGAAATCACAAATATCAACCATACTTACAAGATGGTGACATGGAAGGGGTCATATATGAGGGAAAATCCCATTTGACCTTGAAAATGGACCCACTACCCATAGGTAGGGTATAAGGGACTCACTTTCGTGTAAGGGAGACCCCTAAAGTTAAAAAACAAACACTTAAAATTGCCACATTTAGCCTAAATTAGATTTTGGCTAAACTGACTTAAAAGAAGAGGTGTGGGGCCCACCCAAATAAAAATTGAGTTGTCCCAAACAAATAAAAATAAAAAAAATTATTATAAAAAAATTATAATGCATGTGGGGACCATTTGGTCCCTAAACTAGTTTATCACAAATATAAAAAAAATTACAATTCACATAATTAAAATTAAGAATCACCAAGGGTGTCTAAACACGAATATGCCACGAACACACATGGATAAACAAAATCATCCATAGCTAAAGGACTCGGACCAGTCAGTCACTTGTATAACTTTAGGTGCCACTCTGAAACCCATGTTCTCCTTTGCGACCTGTAATCTGGACACTCATTTCACACATTAAAAATGCATGCTCGATAAATAATAAATCAGATAAATAATAAAATATAACGACAACCAAATCAATTATAGATATTCATTCGAAATATACATTAATCGATAATTATTTTACTTATGATTGATAATTCTAAATCTAGAAGCAACCAACATCGAAACGAGATAACTATCCAAAAATGTCACATATGTTTCTATAGTCAATCAAAGCATAGAATTCATCCAAGCTATTCCATGATAACATAAAAACAGAATCATCAAAATTAATGGTCACAATATGAAATAGATTCTTCATTCATCCATCACATATCTAGCAAAATCCATCTAAGTTGCATCCCATTAGTATCCATAATAGCATGGGTACAAGAAACTAGTAACATGTATGACAACAGTTTATTGGTACAACGTGCCTCAAATGCCACCTATGTCACAAGAGTAATTTAAGAAAAAACCTTATAATTCTTAAATAAATTATATCAATTTCGAAAATCCACAATAAAACCACATATAATATAAAAAGTGCTAAATCAATATCTACAATCTAGTAAATGAAATGAGTCAGTAATTTTAACGATGAAAGAAAGGGGTGGGCACTACAATTACCTTCAACACTTCCAAGTTTCTCTGAAATCACCTCTGGATGCTTAATAACTTTCCTAAACGCTCATGGAGGGTGTTTTAATAGCTTTATAATGGTCAAAATAACTAGCATGGAAATTGAAAATTTTGAAGCGTGACAACTAAGCCCTTAATTGAAACAAAGGCTTCTAACTCACTATGCATCATTCCTTTAGTGATGCAGGAACATCTTATTAATAATCAATTTTTCATTTTCTAGTTTACTAGGGGTATCCTGGGTCCACTTGATATGGTCATATCTTGTACTAGTCCATTTGGACTCCATAGGAAATAATAAGGAGTTTCCCTCTAAATGCATAATTTTAATATTTGAAATAGCTCTATGCATGTTATAGGCTTAGGTGTTAAGTGACACATTCCTCTTATACTGAGATATCAGATTTGGAGGTTAGAGACTATTTTACAAAGCATTTTCACGTTTATATATCTTATTTTAGATTGTCTTCTTATCTATAATGGTTTTCAAGGCTTCATGGAACCCTCATAATGTCTAGGGAATGGAAAATAGATAAAACGACTTACTCAGATGAAACTATATCATGTTTTAGAAGTTTAGTAGTATGTATCATGAACATAATGATTCAATATAATTCTTGAGTCTTTTTATGGGAATTGATCACAAGGACTTGGTTTTGTAAAACTGATAAAATGTAATAAGCCATCTAAAGGAGGATTTCTTAAATTAAATTTGTGTGAACACAATTTCCTAACTGTGTGTGCCCAGTCTTAAGGGCCTAGAGTATAATATTCATTGTAAAAGTTATTAATTATGCCTTGTAGAGTCTTTGATAAGTGTAGATTAAGGTATTAAGAAGAGTAAGAGTTTCAAAATCCCTAGTACATGTTGGAATAAGAATAAAAGAAAAGGAATGTGCAAATATAATCTAGCAATGTTAATGCCTAGTTAGAGGGCTAGAAAATATGTACTTTTAGAAAAATAGTCTTTATTCCATTTTTTTGAAGTTGGTGGAGCCTCTGACAAGTTGTAGGAAGGCCTACGGGAATTAAGGAATCATAAAATTAGGGCATAAGGAAAGAGTATTGAGTGGTTAGTAGGTAAAGGGAGTAATGTACAATCATCCTTATTTCTTGTGATTGTCAAGACCAACCTTCGGAAATAGTTGTCTTATGAAATAAAATTATAAGGAACTTGTAAGTATCATTGAGGGAGTGGTGTTAGAATGTTTTGAATCCTTGAGGAACAACGGAAAATACTTACAAAAATTTAATCAAGAATACCCATTGAATGTCATACATAGTTCCATAAAGAAGCCTAAGAGAGTAAGGATTTGTATGAAAAGCCTTAAGTGAAAGAGGAAGAGTTGAGTGATTTGCATTACTGATTAGGAGAGGGGTAAGCATAGTGAGATGAGTGAAAAAAACATTGATTAAAATTCAAGATGAAGGTGAATAAAAAAATTGAGAATATTGTTTAGAGCTTGAGAAAAAAGGAGTCTTAAAAAGCCAAAAGCTGAAAATATAGAAAGATGATGGATAACTGAGTAATGGAGCATTGAGGTATGCTTGAGTAAAGTGTATGGGTGTGTTGAAAGGTGGATGTAATTATGAAACATGTGGTAATCCTTGGACACCATTCTTAGGGTGCCGACAAACAACTTCTTGTGGTACATATCATGCAAATTAAAGCAAAGAAAGTAACCATTGTAATGTCAGTGAACAACGACAAGACACCCACTAGCCGTCTCAACATTGTCGTATAGAATTAATACATATTAATTGATTAAAGAGGAGATAATGATAGAAATATTCAAAGATGAAGCAGTGCTCGAGGAGGAGGCCCACCACGTTCACACTCATAATAACCACTTTATCCCACCCATTACTTCTTAAGTAGTGGTGACCCATAAAACATAAACAAATTAGATAGTTGAAGAGAACTATCAAGTACGTTCTTTTCTCTTCAACACAACATTGTACTATCACTACCAATCACACGTTAGGTGTGTGATGTTAAAACCGAAAATCAAAATTAACAAGGATGTGAATTAATTTACAACTTTGATAACTTGAATTAATACCTCCCATAATACTTTCAACCTTAATGTTGTCAGATTATAATTGGTGATAGTTGGCATTGTCAAGAATACAATCTTATCTGATTCAATGCAAGCTATCTATAATCAAAAAAATGAATTGACAAATTGTGAGGGATTAATAAATACCAAGCAACTTGGCCATTTACATTTTTTTGGTTTAAAAAAAAATAAAAAACTATAGTTCAATAAGGCCAAAAATTAATCAAATCATCATTTCTCACCAATCAAAATATGTATAAATTAAATTGTGAAAAAATTATATTTGTGCAAATATGTCAAATAAAATTTTATACATTAGAAATATTGACATGGATAATGAATCATTGTTGACCATATTATTGAGTGATTTTAGTAATGAGTCATTATTGAATTTAATTATTTACTATAGCTAACATAGTAGACACTAAAATTAGGTCGTACCACCCTTATAACCACGTTAATTAAATTAACCATACCTTACATATTCATATCCCATAGTGCATATGATTAATTGAATTAATTACTTTAACTAATTTAATTAATATCCTTACTTGACCACCTCACCTAGCCACATCACCTAGAAACCTCATCATGGATCTATTATTAGCATGTTTCTTTTAACTAAGACTCAATTTCTACTTACCATAACTAACTGAGACTTAGTATAAGCCTAAAATTAGATTCCTATTCTTTCTCTAATAGCATGCCCACTTATCTAAGCGCAAAATACCATTTTAGACCTGAACCAATGAGTACAATTGGCCAAAAGATAGCCAAGATCTGGTATTTTGGAAAACCTAGGATTTCCCACCTTAACTGATGTTGGTTAACCCTAAACTGACACTGCTCACCCTACCATCATTGGTTACCATATATTCATTTTAGCAAATTTGTTCCAGAGGTTAGAAATTTTGAGAAATGGGGGTATTCGAGTTGTAGAGAAAGAGAGAGTTACATGTGTTTCGCACGGAATGTTTCGGCTCTGCATAATAGACTTGCTTCTATCCTATCATTCCTTTGAGAAACAGATAAGGGTTAGGGCTAGGAGGAATACCTGTTGAATGTTGAGATGGTGTGCGCGTACCATAGAGAAAGATCAGATCGACTGCAAAGAACTCCTTTTTGTCTTGGAAGGACTACCTGCAAGTAAGAATACAAGACCACCAGATTTTAATTAGACAACAAATGAGGGATCTGCCTTAGGCCCAGGAAATATAAAAACTTCCTTTCGAAGGTGGTCAGTTCCCCTTTTAATACAATTTAACACAAATGATAATATAGAAAGCTATTGCAAAATCACGATTTAGGTATCTCGTTACAAAGCAATAGAAACTAAACTATCAATAATAAAGCGTCACGTTGTTTGTTCGGTTACTGGTCATTGATACGTTCAGGTTGAGTTATAGGGATAAACCAGACTGGATTTGGAGTTGTTAGGTGGTAAAATAGGCGAGCAAAAGGGTTTTGGGGTATAAGTCACAGTGACTGACGGTGGTCACTGGGTAACCGACCACGGTTAGAGAACCACTGCCGGTATAGGATAATCGACACCGGTAGGGTCAGTAATCTAGGTGCTTCTGGGTAGAGACTGGTTGCAAGGTGATTGTGGGGTTATTGAGATTGGGGGATGGCTGAGGGGAATGATGGGAGGATAGGGAAGACTCAGAGTGTGGTAAAATGGCTTTCTGGGTAATATCAGGTTGTATGGGTGAAGGTTAAGTGTAGTATGTCACTGGTAATAGATCTAGGAATAAAATTATGACGGCTGTGATTCAAAAAGTCTAAGAAATGTTATCAAGGAGAACATAAAAGATTCTACTTACTGTTTATTTACGAGAATGCAGGTCCAAGAACTGTGATGGTAAAGGTGGTACTCAGATAGGACGTCCTGACGATCAGAAGATGAGATGTCTTCCCTCACGATGATCAGCTGAGTGTCACAGGGCTCTGGTTGTGCAGTTGCAATCTTGGGCTTGATGTCCTTCTCTGCAAGCTCTACCTTTTTCTTCACTTGTCTCTGCTTGGCCAAGCAAAATCTGGATTCTCTCGATGATTTCTCCTTCTCCCGATCAAAATGAAAATCCCATCCTTGTTTTTAGTTGGAAGTGGTCATTTACGGGGAACCGATGGTGGTTACGCAACCGACGGTGGTCGAGTAGGAACCGGTATCGGTCAGGTCAAAGCGGGCTATTTTTGGTAAAATAGCCAGCTTTCCCTCCTTTTCTTCCGAGGGATTGGTTGCGGGCTTGGTCAAATCATTATGAAGTTGGTTTTAGGTGCGGATGAGGAGTAATTAGTCATAGGTGTGGAATTGGACCAAGTTATAGGTCTTAATTAGGTTAGTTTAGGGTTAAGAATAGGTCATGATGAGGTAGCGACATGAGGTGGCAGGTATGGAGATGTGGATTTATTAATTATAAGGTAATTAATAAATAATTGTGTAAGGTTTAGGTGATGAGGTTAGGTTGCGAAATGGGATGCGGGGTACAGGGTGTCGTAATGACACAAATTTGGTGTCTACATTAGCCCCTTGTTGTCGTGTGGCTTGTCTTGTTAAAGCTGCGCAGACAATAATAAGAAGTGGTTATCCTTGTTAAGGGTATAGGTAATCCCCCTCAAATCTATCACAGATTGAGGTAGCGTGAAAGCAGGGATAGGGTTGAAAAAGGGTAAATGGTGTTGAGATAACGGTAAGGTGGTGGGGTAGGTCTAAGGAAGCAGACGCACGTTGACATGCAGTAGTGCGACCAGGGTACATGATTTGAAGAGAAAACAAGCAATTCATAGGCAAAGGTCGATAGTTTATCCAAACAAGGGTGATATAATCCTGGTATCCAAGGCATAGGAAGTAGCTCCAGGGGATATAACAGGTAAGGTACAGGAACGTTTAGGCTTGTTCGGAAGTACCAAATGGTTGGTTTGGTTGAGATAAACGTCACGGCTCGGTCTAGGAAAAGTTGGTCGACTGATCAAGTCAAGGACCCTGATCATGCTAAAACACGAACAGGTGAGCTCGATTGAACAAAAGGGTACATGATGGATGGATAAAATAAAATGTTGATTGTGGGTATGGTATTTAATTGGTGCGGCCTTAGGTCGGGTCAAATGGTTGGGTGCGGCCGTGGGTCGGGCCAAATGGTAGGTTACGGCCTTGGGTCGGGCCAAATGGGTTGGTTGCGGCCTTGGATCGGGCCAAATAGGTTGGTTGCGGCCGTGGGTCGGGCCAAATGGGTTGGTTGCGGCCTTGGGTCGGGCCAAATGGTAGGTTACGGCCTTGGGTCGGGCCAAATGGTAGGTGACGGACTTGGGTCGGGCCAATGCAGGTAACAAAGGGTTGTCAACGAAGGTGGATATAGGCGATGTTGGTAGAAAGGGATATTAGTAAATAAGGGGTGAAATTGGGGGAAAAGCTGGAATAAAACCGATGTCGATTATCTATGACCGATATCGGTTAAAGGACCGATACCGGTTCCGTAGGGCATAATAAAACCGATATCGGTTATAGGTCAAAAACCTATAAAAATAAAAATACGGCCTGTCATTATCACATTTGCAATTTGAAAACCGATTTGGGTTGTCTGAGGTGGATTAGTGAGATTGGAGCATTTGTTGGGTGAGGTGGCGCTATTTGAGTGGAGGAGTGAGTGATTAGTGGGCCCAAGTGAGTAGGAGGCAGCAGCTGATTGGTGGAGGACCCAGCAGAGGAGAGGTGGAGCTATGGCACAACCAGGAGGAGCAGGAGGGGCTGGACTAGCTGGACCACCACCACCCATCCCACCACGATGATGTGTCGTCGTACCAGTAGGTTCGAAACCCTTCATTGTGTGAATTTGATGTTGTTAGGCTATTTTTGGGGGTTTGGGTAGGAATCCATGTTTTGGTAAAATAATGAATAAATTGAAGTTATTTAAAAAACGAAGAGGATAGATGGGTAAAATAGGGCAAGGCGGCAGGGTGGGTAGATTTTTAGGGTGTTTAGGTGGGTAAATAGGTATAAATAGGCAAAAAAGGAGTTTGGGGGGCCGCGTCAGGTTCGACTCCGTGATTTTGCAGTGACCGATGCCGATCACTAAGCGACCGGCATCGGTCGCGAAATTCTTGGGTAGGTCGGGTTTGTTGGCGACCGGTGTCGGTCGGGAGTGGACCGGTGTCGGTGGAAAGGGGACCAGGGTCGGTTAAGGGTGACCGGTACCGGTCCCTAGGCAGGATTTTCTATTTTTTGGCATCGTTGTGTGATGGTTTTGGACGTTAAGTTCTTGTTGGGGATGGCGTGTTGGGGTGTGTGGTGTTGTTTATGATTGGGGTTGGTGTGTTGGGTGTGAAGATGTTGGGGGATATTGTAGAATATAGGTGGGTATAGGGGTTTGGTAGAGAGTCAGGGTGTGGTCGGGGGGATAATAAAAAAGGGGTATATAGGGGATAAGTAGATGTTGTGATAGAGAGTAGGGCTAATGTAGTGAGTTGGTTTTGCAGGCACGTCAGCAGCTGACGATGCGGGACAGGATGCCCCTGCTGTTGAGACGGATACGGCCACACGTGTCCGCAACGCAGTGGGGTATCATGCGCGAGGTGGGACTCGGCGGAGTCCAGCGATATAGAGAGATTGACAGGGATCATAGTTTGATGGTTGTCCTCATCGAGAGATGGGATCCGGCGACCAATGTGTTCCATCTCCCGACTGGAGAGATGACCATCACATTGGAGGATGTGTATCGCATCCTTCGATTACCGATTGATGGATAGGCAGTCTTTCAGGTTGACGCTGAGACAGCCATGGACAGCATCCTACACATATTCGGGGATGCAGCTGCACTATTGACATATCACAGCGCGAGTATCGCGTATGGGGATATGTACCGAGCCCACCGCCATGAGACACGGCTTGCCGTGCTGATGATGATCGGGATCACCTGCTTCGCCCTCCCAGACTCAGAGGGAGGCCGCTTTCCACGGGCGCTTATGGGAGTGCTACATGAGATGGTGGAGGAGCACACATGTTATGCTTGGGCACCAGTATACCTGGTGCAGTTATACCGAGAGCTGTGGGGCTATCGCCGGATGAGGCGATTCGGGATTTGCTCGACGTTTTTACTACACTGTTGGGCATACGAGCATATCATATGCATTAGACCAGTAGGGCTGCCCCAGCAGCCAGGGCCACATGTCATCTATAGATACGGCTTTCAGAGGTGGTTGGGGGTCGTGGGCCAGCCCCGAGCAGTGCTTGCAGGGCGGGACATCACGTATTACAGACATATGTTAGAGGGCGTGACAACGTTAGATATTGTATGGAGACCTTATAGAGGTCATCACCCGCACGGAGGAGCCCGAGGACATTTGCATTGGATCCAGTATACATTCTGGATAGCGGGACGGAGGCCGGGAGAGTATGAGAGGATACCCCTGGAGAGGGTACGCAGGCAGATGGGGCTATGACAGGATGAGCCACCTCACTTCCCTCAGTACCAGAGGGATGAAGTAGATGCTCCACTGCCTGCACCACAGCCCGTGGACCCAGATTGGGTTGCTGAGAGGCCGGAAGATGATACCATAGATGATGTCGGCTGCACAGGAGCATTTTTGGTTTGGTGGACCGGAGAGAGAGCTGCGAGCATAACACAGCCTGCACAGCCAGACTTAGCGGCTGTTAGAGCAGAGAGGGACCAGCTCAGAGGGCAGGTACAGTTATTGCAGGGGCAGCTAGCCCAGGCTCAGGTACAGGTACAGGCTCAAGTACAGGTACCAGCAGCAGCACCACCAGCGGTACCGGCATAGCCGTAGGTATAGGTACCACCTGCGGCACCAGTACAGGTACAGGGGGCACTGGTAGTAGGAGTCAGGGGACCAGCCCCAGCACCTACGGTGGCTCAAGATCGTTATATGGAGGCTAGAGCGGAGGCCCGGTACTATCAGGATGTTCTTGATGGTACCGGGGCTGATTATTAGCCATATGCGGCACATAGAGCAGAGACCTCTCGGATCCATAGATCTCATGGAGGTGTAGCCACAGCCGGTGGGTCTGTGACAGGCAGGAGGCGAGAGGCAGCACAGGGACTAGCAGGCAGACAGGCAGAGGGCGGTGGAGAGAGATGAGGGGTCCCTGCATAGTTTTGTATTGGTTCATTGGATATGGGCACCGGTCTGCGAACCGGCTATGTTTATAGAGGCCTGCGTGCCTAGATATGATGTATTTATTTATTCATTCATTCATTTATTGTATATACCGGCCTGCGAGCCGAGTACGGGTTGTACAGTTGATAGCGGCCTGCGAGCTGAGTATGTTTTTGACATGAGAGACCAGCCTGCGAGCCGAGTCGAGATTATTGACAGTTATTGCGGCCTGCGTGCCGGCTTTGTTGTATTATGAGATCACAGAGGCCCCGATGCAGGGCACATTGTATATTTGAAACTTTGTATATATATAGATATGATGATTTGACCCACATGTTGTGCGAAAAAGTGTCAAGTGTTTTGAAAATGGGTTGTGATTTTTAATGTATGATGAGTTTAATTGACATGTTGTGTATATTGATGGTGTTGATGTCTTTTGTTGATGGGATGTGAATATTGAATGTTTGTAGCTTTTGATTTGGATTCAAATGGTGTTAGATTGATAGTTTTTGATATCGTTTGTTGATGGCTTGGCTGTTTTTGTAAGATAGATGATGTTGATGAAATTGTAATGAGAGATAGATTTGATGAAAATTTATAGATAATGGTGTTGTTTATGCAGGAAAAAGGGACGGGCACCACAAAAATTTGCAAAAATGAAAAAAAAGGCTTAGGTTTAAGCAACAGTGTGAACATGACTGATATCAGTTATGTAACCGATGTCAGTAGCTATATGACCGGTATCGGTTATGTAACCGATATCAGTTATGCAAGAATTATTTTCCTAAAAATAGAACTGCTGGGTTGGCAACTTAAGTTCTTATTTTTAGAGTCATGCAACAAGTTAAATATGCGAATGCGACGCTATTTGACAACTGCTACAGGTAATTGCATGAAAGAATTTAAGTGATAAGGAGGAAAGAGACAGGTGAAGTGAGCGTGGGCTGAGATTCAGAAGACGGAAAGACAAGTTATATTTGAAGAGAGTAGTGAACATGGATAAAACGAGGAGAAGCATCCAGAAGGCAGGGACGAGGGGGAAGACATGTTCTGCACCCCAAGCTGCTGCATCCCGAGAGGTAAACTGTTTGGTTATAACCTGATTCTTGCATGTTTTGTGAATAGGATGAGAGAAGTGTAAGTGGGTAAAGATGAGAAAGAAAAGGTAATAGACAAGGGTTGGGGATAGGGTGAGTGCTATGGGGTAGGTAAACAGGGTGATCACATAGGTTTTTAAGTATAAATAGGAGTAAACGGGCTTCATAAATATAGAAGGTGTGTGTTTTAAGTAGGGTAGGTATATTTTTAACAGTGACCGGTATCGTTTAGAGATAACTGGTATCGGTTAGCAAACCGGTAATCGAGTTATTCATAACTGATATCAGTCACTATAAGAGTTTCTATAACTTGATAAAAAAAACCCGTAGAGATTTGTTCTTTTGAATAATTATGTTTCGTTTTGATGTATGCAGGCAGAAGCAAGGTTAAGGATGAATAATATTATGCCAGCATTATTGTCACGAATCTGAGCAGATGTAACACCAGCTGAATGAGCATTGAATAAATCGTTTGGGGTTAAGTGGAATCCGCTATTATTCAAGAATCGCGCGTAACCATGCTATGTTGCAGGTGTTGATTGAGAGATGGAATCCAGAAAAGAATACCTTCTATCTGCCAATAGGGGAGATGACAGTGACTTTGGAAGATGTTTTTCGTATTTTGAGACTCCCAATGATAGGAAAAACAGTGTATCAGGTGTTTCCTAGCACAGGGGCGGGCAGCGATAACAGCAGTATTTGGGTTACCTACATGAGTTTTGACATAGCGAGGTTTATCTTTTACGTATGGTACAATGTATGCAACACACCCTGAGGAAACAAGGTTGGTCGTGCTATTAATGATAACGGTGGGGTATTATGCATTACCGAGGGCAGAAGGGTGAAGATTTTGAAAAGCGTTGATGAGTGTTATTTGGGAAATGATAGAAATGAGCGTGACTTTTGCATCGGGCACCCACATATCTGGCAGAGTTATATAGGGGTCTATGGGCCTGTAAGCAAAAACACAGGACGACACTGGATTGCCTCGTACTTATTACATTATTGGGACTATGAGCATATTGTTTGTGTGCATCCAAGAGGCCAACCCATTGATTCGGGAGAGGCAGGAGTGCAAAGGTTGGGATTCAGATGATGGGTCCAGACAAAACAAGAAGCAAGATCTCAAGCCATGATAGATGACATCAAGTATCATAGATAGGTATGGGAGATGGTGACTATTGCAGATATTTGTTGGAGGCCGTACAGTAACTATATGGTGATAGAGCACATAGCTGAGGAGTTGAGGGGTGTAGAGTGATTGAGATGGATTGCAGGGCACAGGCCGAGTGAGTACGAGAGGATTCCTCTAGATCGCATGCGGTAAAAATTTGGGTTCGTTCAGGATATATCTATGACATATAGACCATATATGAGGATCGACGCCAAGGCAGCATTCTCACCTCCCTGGCCTACACCTCTAGAAGGGCCAGAAGAGATAGTAGCGGATCGTAGGGTAATGGATGCGGGAACGACAGAGGCCTATAGGGTATGGTGGGTAGTAGAGCTGCGAGGTGCACGTGAGCGCCTCTGACATAGCTGTGATTACAGCGGAGAGAGATCGTCTGCAAGAGTTAGTTCACCAGCTTCAAACATAAGTGAATGAGACAATGGGATTGTTAGCGGTTTCACAATCACAAGCGGAGAGACTAGAGGCGAGATTCCTCCATGCAAGAGGGCATATTCATATGTTACAGGAGATATTGGTGGATCAGTAGGAGGAACCAATAGCAGTGACACCTTTGAGGATGGAGAGGCCAGGTGAGCGGCACCGACGATCACAATCATCACCTGGTTTGGGATGAGGCGTAAGGGTCTAAGTGAAATTCATAGGAATATAAGAATAAATAAGGATGCCGACCTGCGAGTTGATGATAGAGAAGATGTATTTGTTTAACATCTAAAATAAAACTAAATATGTAAGTGGTTTTGAGTTATGATAATAATAAGAATGTTTGTGTTTTGAATGTTGTTTTTGTTTTGTTTGAAAAAGGATAAAGATGAGTGTTATCAAATAGAAATACATAAAAAATATTTTATATTTACAACACATGATAGGTTATGGTAGGGGATGGTCGAGCTAACCTTCGGAGATCTCCATGTCTCCTAAGTGTTGCCTACATAGCCCTTTACACAAAGCCAGGAAGGGGCCTCAGACCGATGTAGTTTTCCCTTAAGACCAGGGAAAGGTGAATTTAGGCAATTTAGGTATGGTTAGGCAATTTGTTGGTTGGTAAAAATATTGATATTCACATTGGTAGGGTAATGTTCTTGGTGTTGGTAATGAATTGGTGATTTTGGAATAGGTATAAGTGATGCGAAAGTTAGCCTACCCAAGTGGTATGGAACCATGTCCTGATTAAGATCAACACATTTAATCCTAGATTCAAGTCAAAGGATGTCAGAGTGCTCCTGTAGGTGAAAAGAGCTAAACAAACCACATAATAACGTAGAATGAGCTTGAACCCCTAGGTACCGTACATAGACGAGAAGTCAATAGGTGAAAAGAGTTGTATGATCACAATATATCGGGTGTACGTCACGTCCCTTAAGCTGTGTTGTTTTAACAAATGCTGAGGTGAAAGTGGATGGTGTAGCTGAGACACAGAGAACTTGTTATAAAGTGAGTATTCCGATGAAAGAGAACCTAACCCAAATAGACAAGTCCATGACTAAAAAGTTCTTTTGAATGTGGCTTTTATTTTGCTGAATATAAACTGATCGATGCGGGAAGTCTACAAGGGATATTTTTTTTGTTTTATTCTTGAGGTCTTCACGAAGCTGATCAATGTGAGAAGCTTCTAATAAAGGCTGACTATGTATAGCTGTCCTTTAAGGGAGTAGTCTATTTATAGTAGCTAGATGTGGTTTTAGTGCATAGCTGTCCTTCGGGGGAGCAGTCTATATATAATTTAGAGAGCTAGATGTCCTTTTGGCATAAAGCATCTAGTTTGGTAGGAAGTTTGACTCAAGAAAATCCCATAAGCATATAATTAGGAATGTGTCATTTTTAATACTTTGAAGTCATGGACTAGACTAAAAAGGGGAAGGCATGTTTAAGGGGAGGTGAGAATCAAATTATGTGAGCTTGATTTTATTTTAAGATGTAGGAAACAACATGTATATGGTGGTAAGATGAGCTCAAGGGACGAGCGGTAGGTAGATAAGAAGTGATATAACACTAAATTCAATAGTAGAATGGTCAAAGATGCAAGGCATTAAGGGGTTTAGGCTCAGGTTTACCATTAAGCGAAGCTAAATGATAAGTGCCTGATCCATACGTGTGAGTGATTATATAAGGCCCGATCCAATTAGGAGTAAATTTTCTACGTTTGCTCTTTTCTAGTTTGGCTACATGTTGATTCTCTTTAAGGACAAGATCACCCAACCTTAAAATTATGCTCATGAAGTCGTTTATCATAAGCACGCTTGATGCATTTTTGGTAGATTTGAAGGTGGTCAAGAGCCGTAAGATGACTCTCGTCAAGAAGCTCTAATTGGGCTAACCGCTCTTGGCGGAAATCATCGTTGGTGAGAATATCCTGAAGAGATATTCTGAGGGAGGGTATTTGTATTTTGAGAGGAAAGACTACCTTGGTACCATATACCAAAGAAAATGGTGTGGCATTAGTGGAGGTACGAATGCTAGTACAATAAGCCCAAAGGGCAAAGGGAATGTAATCATGCCAATTTCTTCCATAATCATTAACAACTTTCATGAGGATTTTGGTCAGGGTTTTATTAGAAGATTCAGCTTGTCCATTCGCTTGTGGGTAGTAGGGTGAT
This sequence comes from Taxus chinensis, assembly GCA_019776745.2. Lineage (NCBI taxonomy): Eukaryota > Viridiplantae > Streptophyta > Pinopsida > Cupressales > Taxaceae > Taxus > Taxus chinensis. Next base: position 384,450,001 of record CM034155.1, read on the forward strand.
GAGAAGCTATGTTTGATACCAAAGTTGTCACAAAGGTCTTGCAATAACTTATTTTTGAAATATTTTCCATTATCTGTTATCAGGCGATGAGGAACACCGAAACGACAGATAATGTGGTGTTTAATGAACTCTACATTTTTTTATTTTTTTGAGTTGAAATGAGTGGAATGGCCTCCACCCATTTTGTGTAATATTCAATTGCTATGATAATCCAACGGTGACGTTGCGAAGAGGGGCGGGTGGATCTCACCAATAAGGTCTAAACCCCATTGTGAGAAAGGCCAAAGATCTCGTGCGACCTGTAGCAGAAGGCTAGAAGTATGTTGAAGGTTGGCATGTTGTTGACACATAACACAACAATTAACATATTCATAGCAGTCATTATTGAGATTAGGCCAATAATAACCTAGGCGAAAGATTCGTTTAGCCATAACAAGGCCACTAAAATGTCCGCCACAAATTACCGTCATGGACCTGTTGGATGGTATAGGTAACCTCTGCGCCGGTTAGACATTGAAGGAGGATACTACCAAAGCCACGTTTATAAAGGAGTCCCCCCATGATGACATAATGAGAAACACGTTTAAGAAAAGTGCGTGTTTGCCGATACTAGTTAGGTCAGGTGGGAGAACAGAGGTTGTAAGGTAGTCGTGAAATTGGTGGTACCAGGTATCCAGCAAATTAACAGGCACATTAATTTATCATACAAACAACCAAGGCTAAGTAAGATGGGGAAAAAGAGTTATTGGACCAAGACGAATATGTCAGAGTCATTTGGTGATGCAGGAATTTGTGAGGCTAAGCAAGCCATAGTATCCACAAATTTGTTAATGGAGCGGGGAATGGTCTGGATAGAATAATGAGTAAATGAGGTCAAAAAGTGAATCCACGTAATGTTTGTACTTTTGAAGTTCCTCATTTTTACATTGGTAGATGCCCATAACTTGATTGACTACCAATTGAGAGTCACCAAAAATGTTAATAGATTTGACACCTAAGTGTAACGCAACCTGGAGACCCAAAACAAGGGCCTTGTATTCCGTTGTATTATTAATGCAGGGGAAATCGAGCAGGAATGAAAGAGGCATAGGCTTAGCGTCAAGACGAATGAGAACAATGCCAGCCCCTCCACCGCATTGGCATTTAGATCCATCGAAGAAGAGGGTCATTCGATACGACTCTTCCCTGAGTGAAAGAGTGGCGATGAGTTCGTTGAGGAAATTAAAATTGGTAAATTGTTCCCCAGGTAAAGGGGCCTCCGCAAGTTGGTCCACAATAGTTTTTCCTTTGATTGACTTCTGTTGTACAAACTCGAGGTCGAGGTCAGCGAGGAGCATAAGCCATCGGGCAATGCATTGGTTTAGATGTGGTTTGGCATACATATAATGAATGGGGTCTGTGTTGGTAATGACAAAAGTTTTGTGATTCAAGAGGTAATGCCAAAATTTGGTGGCTACGAATGACAGGGCTAGGCACAATTTTTCTACATGTGTATACCTAGTCTCGTAATCCACGAGAGTATGACTTATATAATAAACAGCTTGTTATCAACGTGTCAAGTCCCGATGTGCGAGCATGGCCTCCTATAGCATGGTCAGTGGTAGAACGATAAAGGTATAAAGGGCGATTATCCTGAGGTGGAATAAGCACAGGTGGCTGCAAGAAATAGGCTTTGAGAGCTTCAAAGGGCTTGGTGACACTCTTTGCGCTCCATTGAAAGGCAATGTCCTTTTTAAGAAGGGTGATGGAAAGGTTAACATCAATCAGAGAGTTGGGAGATGAAACGCCGAATGGATTGAAGTTTACCCTGCAAACTAAGTAATTGTTTGAGGTTTTTGGGTGGGGGCATTTCTAGGATAGCTTTGAATTTAGACGGATCGACCTCAATGCCACGTAAAGAGACGATAAAGCCAAGAAGTTTTCCAGATAGAACACCAAAGACACATTTCTTTGGTTGAAGCCGGACTGAATATTGTAACAGGTGATCGAAAATAATGGTTAAAACATTGAGATGTTCACTGTGATGTTTATATTTGCTAAGAAGATCATCGACATAATCCTCAAGGATAGTGTGCATAATGTCATGAAAAATGTAAGTCATAGCCCGTTGATAGGTCGCACCAGCATTCTTAAGGCCAAATGGCATGACACGATAACAGAAGGTTCCCCAAGGAATTATGAAGGTAGTTTTATGTTGATCGACTGGGGCAAACCAAAATTTGATTATATCCCGAAAAACCATCCATGAGAGAGAGCATTTCATGGCCCACAGTGAGATCAACAAGTTGATCAATACTTGGGAGGGGGAAGTCATCTTTGGGGCAAGCGAGGTTAAGGTATCGGAAATCCATGCATATCTGAACTCCCCCCCGTCTCTTTAGTGGCAGGTACGATGTTAGAAATCCATTGAGGATAGTCAATAAGAAAAATGAAGGAAACAAAAAGAAGTCGATTGAAGCTCTTCTTTGACCAAGAGGGCAATGCGTGGATGCATTTTTCTTAATTTTTGTTTGACTAGTTTGGAATCGGGATTTCAGGGTGATGATATGGACAACAATGTCAGGATCAATTCCTGGCATGTCAGCGTAGGACCAAGCGAAAGCTTGGTTACCAGTACGGAGAAAGGTAGTAAAGGTGACTTGTTCTGATGTATTAAGGGATTATCCGATCTTCACAATGTAAGGATCCTCCTTTGTGTGGATGTTTGATTTCTATAGGTCGACTCATTCAACATGGTTTGAGTTTCAGATGGTAAGGCGCGTTGAATATAAGAGTCATCTGTGCCAAGATAAGTGAGGCTGGAGTCATCATCCTGGCACTCAACAACATTAATTGAAGGTGAATCCTCCTCTATCATGTCTGGATACAGAAGGGGAATAGAAGATGGGTCCTCATTATCTCATTGATAAGTGAGAGGACCCTAGGAAGATAGCATTTATGAAAAAAAAAAAGTTAGGAGGGATAGATTCAGGATCTATCAACTCTATGGGTGACGATGGCAAAATGGGTGATGATGGTTCGGTAGGGGTGACGTCGTCATCTTCCAAGACACAACTGACACGAGGTTTCTCCGGTGTAAGTGTTTTCAGGAAAACTGAGACCACTACAATCATTGTGTTCACGTGTAGTCACGGGAATGATTGTATGTCGACCTTGTTCATAAAGACCAAATCCAAATCCTTTCCAAGCACGATGCGAGTCAAGAAGGTGAGGGAGAAACGACGATTTGTTATGTATTGAAAATCGGATTGAAAAGGAAACCACACCAAGAGGAGGTTCAGGGGTAACGGATGGATGCGTCGACACCACCCATACGTTAGGTTGGTGTGGCAATGAGGTGGTCCATAGGGGATTACTTCCCCCACACGACGGTCATATGTAGGATGTGCATGTAACTGTCCATACTCTTGTGGGGTATGGAAAGAATTAACATTATATAGGTGATACTCCCCCATCGTAAGGCGTTGAAAAATATCTACTAAGGGGTCGAAGGTTGGGATGTTATCTACGGGAAAGGAAGTAGTATTTGTGATGGCAGTTTCATTAGTTGAAGGTGTAGGTGCAGTTGAAGTGGATGGTTAGGGTTGGATAAATGGGTTTTTTGACTGGTACAAGCACATCATTAGGGCAATACAACATATTATAGGTTTTGAAGGGGGGGAGGATCAACTTTTACTGTGTAGGACTTCCCCTCGTACTCAAATTTTATGCATCTATGTAAGGTGGAAGGAACACATCCCATAGCCCGGATCTAAGGGCGGTCCTAACAACATATTGTATTGGAACTCTCCCTCAAGGACATAGAAGATTTCGGGTAAAGTGCATGGCCCTACACGAATGTTAAGGATCACGATGCCTAAGCTAGAAGTAATAGCATCATTGAATGACCGCAACATGATGGGGTTGGCACACATGCAACTAGAAGGGATATTCATTTGTTGGAAGGCTTTTGAAGAGATGATGTTTAGGCTAGCGCCCCCTTCAATCATAACACGACGTACCTGAATGTCCCGAACATAAGCTGAGATGAAAAGAGCAGGGTCAGGATCTTCGGCACCAAAGTCAATAATTTCGTCTTCAGAGAAACTGACAGTAGCGACTTGCTATACAGAGACAGAAGTGGTTGGGGAGATAGATTGTTTGGTGAGTGAAGGCAACATGATTGGGTGTTATAATAGAGGTAACAGGAAAGGTTTCATTAGGTAAGACCTCTATCCCTTGAAGGATTTCAACGAGAGCTTATTGATGCAGATTCAGAAGTCTGAATGAGATCATATAGTGCCATTTTTACAGGCGATTGGTGAAGTTTTTTTATCATGGTTCGGTGAGCAATTCCACTAGAGATGGGATAGGCGGGTCTGCGAATAACTACTTTAGGTGGTGGTGCCATCAGGATGGTGGACGGAGAAAGAGATACCACAGGTGTTTTTTCTTTCGCTTTCCCATTGTTTTTCTACCCTCGAGTAGCAACACTAATCATATTGATCTCGTGAATACGAGAGGAGGAAGACGGTAGGGATAGGTCATGGTCTTCGAGAGGTGGGGCTATAATAATGATAGATATTGGTGAGGCAGGGACAAGTGGTATAGGAGAGGGAAATGAAGTTAAAGGTATCTCTCTTCGTGCAAGTTATCTTTCTTAACTTTTCTATCTGAGAGAGCTGACTAACGAAGTATGGCTTTCAATGCTTTACATCCCTCTACGTTATGTCCTGGTGTGCAGTGGTAAGCGTGGATTTTAGACTCATCATAACCTATAGGTTGAGGTTTAGATGGATCATAAAGTCCAAGTGGGGGTAGGGAAATGGTCACATTCTCTACCAATATAGCAAGTATTTTGGCATAACACCCTTTGAGTGGGTCAAAGTCAGAGGAAGAGGAGGCTATTGACTGGGTCGATTCTGGTGATGACATGGTATGGTTGATTTGTATGGGTGGTGGTTTAGCCAAGGGGTTTTGATAATGGGTTTTAACTGAAATGTGGCTTCTTTGGCGTAGAAGCTATCTTTAGCTGGTTAGATGATGAGGCCACAGATGATATCGTATCAGAAAACAACCACGAAGAAATAGGAGTGGCAGCAAACAATTATTTTGGTGATGGAATTTTTTTAGGGTTGGTAGGTGGACAGGATATGTGGGATGATGGTGTTGCTATACCCTTGGATTTCTATATGGGTGCAGAAGGCGTAGGTCACTTTAAAGAAAACGCAGGAGGTATGATATATTGATGCAAGGTAGAGGGATGGGGTCCCAATATGGAAGGTAAGTGTGACGACAAGGGGTTTAGTTGTGATAGAGGCATAGGTTGAGGGGATTGAGTCTATCTCCTAATGGGATGGATGGGCTTTATTTTTAGATAAATCAAGCTGCTTAGGTGGGTGTGTTAGACTAGGTATTGGTGAGGGTCCCAAGTGTAGGGGAAGATTTGGTTAGGTTAATAGAAGTGGATGAGGTATTTGGTAAATATGAGGGGGGTGAAGATGAGGACATAGGCATTTTAAGCTTCTGTAAACACTTCGGGTATATGGTAGAGGCATCTGGATCAGTCATCTGCATTTGAGTAGAATATGGCATACTCAAACATTCCCATAGGACCTGTCTATCTTCTGGGGAATGACAGTCCTCACGTGTGAATTAGGAACTTTTGTATGGAAGAAAGGTGGGTTGTGATTCCAGTCCACTGCGGGTGTGATACAGGGGGTAGATGAGGCATTGTATCAATGGGCATTCAGAGGTCAACTGGTCGCTGAAAAAGATTTAGGCGATGAAGAACTAATAGGTAGGAGGGCATGTTTAAGAGGATCCGTCATGTTTAAAGAATGTGATGATGTCGGTTCAAGAGGTTTTTCATCTAAGGATGACAAAAGAAGTAGCGAGCCCTCTTCCTGTACATACAAGAATGGTAGAAAGAGACGTTTGGGAAATAGATAAGTTGGATAACATCTGCTCACAGTCTTTTAGGGATGTGGTGTAAGAAGACTCATCTATGAGAAGAGGACTCTGGGTTAGTTAATTCCTTTACAGATAAAGGAATGATTTCACCTTGTCTTGATGGTGGTGTAGGAGGTTCAGGCCCCTGCATCAGTGAAGAGGCTTGATTTAAAATTTTCTCAATAGAGGCTTTTGGCTTGGGAGTCGACGACTGCATGAATCTCATGAACACTCTCCTCGGCTAAGATATCTTGGTTTATGTTACTGTTAGAAGAGTGATCCGGGAATGGTTTGTTGAAGATTTTCAAATTTCGGTTAGCAGGGGCATCAGGATTATCAAGGGCTATATCCCCTGCTTCAACCATTTCCCTGCACTATGTTTTTCAACATCTTGTAGTTCTCGTGACTGTGTCCCTTCACGCGGTGGAAGTTACAGAAGTCATTTTTCTTTGTACCAAGAAGGTATGGCGCGAGTGGAATCAAACCCAGAATGAGGTTTAACAGGAGGTAAGTTAATGGCTCCTGCTTTGAGCAATTTTTCCAATATCACACCATATGTTTCTCCCAAGGGAGTGTAATTGATGGGCTCGGCTTTATATTTATAGGTGGTTTTTTGGTGGGGGTATTAGACGGTGCTTAAGATTTGACCATCACCACGTGGACAGCTCCTTTTGATTTCGAAGAAGTGGATGTGTGAGGAGTGGTGGTGTTTGGTTTATTAGTGGAATGTGGAGTTCGGAAATTGGGGTTTTTGTTGCGTAACCGCAATTTCTCTTCTTCTAAGGCTCGAATTTCTAGTTTCTGAGCCATAGTAAAGGCCTTCGTCAAATGTACAGAAGGTTTGAATTTGAAGGGTAGGAGAGATGTGCTTAGCGCAGGCCCCGCGTAAAAAGTTCGATAAGTTCAGCCTGAGGCAAGGCATATGTAAGTTGGTTGATAAGGCCCCGCCATCGTCCAACGAAATCTGCGATAGATTCATCTTCAAATTGTCGGATGGCATAGAGGTCGGTGATAGATACTTTCTTGGCAATGTTAATGGAGAAATGATCCAAGAAAGATTGGGCTAGTTGGTTAAAAGAGAAGATTGAGTGCTGGGTTAAAGCACTGTACCACTCTAAGGCGGGTCTTGATAAGGACATGGGAAAGGTGCGGATTAGCAAGGCATCATCATGAGCAATCAAATAACAAGCATGTCTAAATGATCGCAAGTGTTGTTGAGGATCCTCTTTACTATTAAAACGAGTAAATTTCGGCAATTCCCATTGAGGAGGATATGAATGAAGGGGGACAGAAGGGTGAATAGGCTCCCAACAAACTTGCTCGTATGTCAAGGCGCTACGACTTCCCGAAACAGAAGCCTCCAGATTTTGCATTTTTTCCATCATTTGTTTGATGAAATCCATGGTTGGATGAGATGATGGTGCGGTTGTGGTAAACAGAGGCAAATTGGGCCAAGGGCCTCCGCTAGACAATGGTGGGGTTAAGTGTTGATAAGGTATGGGGGACGAATATTTTGAAGCAACCAAATAGGGATGTCCTCTATAAGATGTTGAGGTCACTGGATACGTGTGTGGGAATGAAAAGGTAGGCGGAGCTTGAGAAGGAAAGCTCGTGTGGACAGGTTGCAGAGAGCAAGTCGTGAATGGAGCAGTCTGCAAGAGAGACGAGGTAGGAGCAGTCGGTGGTAATGACATGTGGGGCCCAAGATTAACCAAAGGAAATCCAATCTGTGTCGTATGAACCTCTGAAGCCATCGGATTGGGAGACGGGGCTAAGGATGCAAAAGGCAAGACGGTGTTATCAGGCGGAGTGGGAGCTAAATGAGCAGCTATACTAATAGGCATGCCAACAAGGAGTTGAACGTCGAGCGTACAGTCAGGGGCATGAGACAAATAGTATTGTACAACGCTAGGATTAGCATCCAAAAATTTGGCAAATTCCTTATCTCCTACAGGAATTTTGGGGATCTCACTGGTGTCCGTAGGGTTCCCTATAGAATGTGAAGAGGGTGATTCAGGCAAAGGCACAGAGCAGGCATGTGAAACCATGGCGGTGGCTTGCTTCTGAGTGATAAAAACCATGGACAAGAGTACACAGTAGGGCTTCGATCTATCAGGAACAGAAACAGCCTCAGAATGGTGAAATTGGTAGGTTGCTAGTTTGTCAGGAACTGTAAAAGACAGTAACCGATATCGGTCTGATAACCGATGTCGGTTAGACTATAGCCGACGTCGGTCAGTTAACTGATGTCGGTGTAATAAGAATGGTATAAGAAAATATAAGAAGCTTCTGATTTGATTTTTAACAACGCTTAGTACATTTATCAAATTGTTCTAAGGTGATCACAGAAGATAATGTATAACAGAGAAAACAGATTTGAAAACAAGCAAGATGCACACGCAAATCCAGAGACTAACCCTAGGGTTAATTTTAATTATTGTGGGCTTATGCCTTTAGACATAGAATGATGTCAGAATCCTAAACAAAAGACTTAGGGGAAATGTCAAGTTTGTTTTGGCTCATAAGGTTACCTCAATCGGGCGGAGGAATACCGCGGAAAAAAGGGGGATGTTTTGAGTTGTTGTGTTAATTGTGAAGTGATTCGGTATGTGTTGTGCAGTGAAAGTAAGATTAATTTTTTGTCAATACCGTGGATATCACCCCCACGTGTACGACCTGTTACTTAATCTATGTTCACTAGAATTGAAAACAACAAGCAAGAATGTGATGCACGTGTTTTAAACTCAAATCGAAAATGATATTCGATGAAGCAAAAGAGATGACTTTCACTAATGCAAAGATGTAAAAGCAAGGCCAGTTCTTTTACCAAAATAACAAAATACCTTGTGAATATCTTTAGAAGAAGAAAACAGCAGGTATGCTCCCTATATGAAAGCAAGCAAGAATTAAAGAAACCTGAAATGGGTCCCACCGGGCGTGCCAAAATGTTTCGCACAGAATGTTTCAGCTTTTGGGAATAGAGTTGCTTCTATCCTTTCATTCCTTTTAGAAACAGATAAGGGTTAGGGCTAGGAGGAATACCTGTTGAATGTCGAGAGGGTGAGGCTTGCGCGTACCGTAGAGAGAGATCAGGTTGATTACGAAGAACTCCTTTTTGTCTTGGAAGGACTACCTGCAAATAAGAATACAAGACCACCCGATTTTGATTAGACAATAAATGAGGGAACTGCCTTGGGCCCAAGAAATATAAAACTTCCTTTCAAAGGTGGTCAGTTCCCCTTTTAATACGAATTAACACAAATGATAACAAAGAAAAGCTATTGCAAACTCACGATTTAGGTACCTCGTTACAAATAAAATAGAGGATAAACCATCAATAATAAAGAGTCACGTTGTTTGTTCGGTTACTATTCGTTGATACATTCAAGGTTGAGTTACAGGGATAAAACTAAACTGGACCTGAGGTTGTTAGGTGACAAATAGGTGAGAGGAAGGTTTTGGGGTATAAGTCACAGTGACTGATGCCGATCACTAGATAACCGACCGCAGTTAGAGAACCGTTGCCGGTAGGGGATAAACCGACACCGGTAGGGTCAGTAATCTAGGTGCTCCTGGATAGAGGTTGGTTACAGGGTGATTGTGGGGTTATTAAGACTGGTGGATGGCTGAGGGGAATAATGAGAGGGCAGGGAAGACTCTGAGTGTGATAAAATGGTCTTCTGGGTAGTACAAGGATGTATGGATGAAGGTTAAGTGTAAGGTGCTGGTAGGTAGTAGATCTAAGAATGAGCTTATAATTACTATCAATCCGCAGGCTCAAGAAATGGTGCTTAGCAACATACAAGACACTAATTACTCGTTCTTGATGAAGATGCAGGGTTCCAGGACTGTGATGATGAAGGCAGGGCTCAAGTAGGATGATCTGACAATCCAAGATGAGCTATCTCCTCTTCTGATGCTCGGATGAGTGTCACTGGGCTCTGGTTATTCAGTTGCAGTCTTGGGCTTGATGTCCTTCTCTGCAAACTCTTCTTGTTTCTTCACTTGTCTCTGTTCAGCCCAAGCAAATCCAGATCCTTTCAATGATTTCTACTCCTCCCCATCAAAATGAAAATCCAATCCCTCGTTTTTGGTTGGAGGGTGGTCATTTACAGGGAACTGATGGTGGTTACGTAACTAACGGCAGTCGAGTAGGAACCGATGTTGGTTAGGTCAAAGCGGGCTATTTTTGGTAAAATAGCTAGCTTTCCCTCCTTTTCTCTTGAGGGATTAGTTGCGGGCTTGGTCAAGTCATTATGAGGTTGGTTTTAGATGCAGGTGAGGAGTAATTAGTCATGGGTGTGGATGTGGACCAATTTATAGGTCTTGATTAGGTTAGTTTAGGGTTAAGACTAGGTTATGATGAGGTGGCGAAATGAGGTGGTAGGTATGGCGATGTGGATTTATTAATTATAAGGTAATTAATAAATAATTGTGTAAGGTTTAGGTGATGAGGTTAGGTTACGAAATGAGATGCGGGGCACAGGGGGTCGTAAGAAACAAATTTGGTGTCTACACGGCCTACGTGCCGAAGATGGTGAGGATGTACTAGAGTTTTGTATATTTTGACCATATATTGGTCTACGCGCTAAATATGGTGAGGTTGTATATAAAGGTTCTAAGAGATTGGATTATATACACCGGCCTATGTGTCGAAGAAATTAAGAATTTATGTATATGGGTACACATATTTGGATATTTTATTTATAGATATGATGATGATCTAAGTATCCGCATTGTGGCATTACGCCGTGCACATTTTAACATATTCTCAATATACCTTGACTTGGTTTGGCTTCAAACATTGTCCAAAATATTGAAAAGTGTCACTTACTTTGTTCACGTCATTTCAATACCACTTTGACATTGATATCTCGCTTCTTCATAAATCTTGATTAATGTGTCCAATTGGTGTGGTTATGTGGCCTACATTTGTAATCCTCACCCTTTAGCATTTGGGTCTTGTTGGTTGTTGAACTTGTCGCAGTATCCTTTGATTGGGATTCGCATCTACCCTTTGTTAATATTTATGCCTTGTTCATTTCGAGCTTGACGTAAATATTGACATTGTGTTGATCACCTTTGCATCAAACTATCACTTTGCATGTGCATTTTCATATGGTGTATTTCCTTGTTGATTGGATTTGTGTTTCACTCTTGCATGATTGTTCCTTTTGATTATTCATTCAGAAAACTTATTTTCTAGGACAATCCCTCTCAATCTCATCAATATTGCATCATCATGATGTCTATTTTCCTTAGATCTTCTTTGGAAAATCACGCATGCATATCAATACTTATGAAATGTCGATCTAGATGTCCTTATGCTACCCAAATCGACAAGTCACTTCCTTCCCTTTGAAGGAGTTCCATCACAATATCTAGATCTAGAAATTTGTGCTTAAAATAGCACCACAAATGACTCACTATCGTGCGGTTCCCCATACTTACAAAAATATAGAACCTAGGTATATAAATTCAAATAAAAACATTCCCATTACAACTAAACCTCATTTGGTTCTTTGGGCTAGACAGCCCATATGGGTAACTCATTCCCCACCTTCATCTCATAGTCAGTGGAATTATTTGGACACGTCTAATCCAAATTGTTATTCAAGTTCCCCCCACTCTTCTTCTAATTATAATCCAAACATTTCCTCTTCTTCTAAGGATTCCAATAAAAATATTTCCTCTGACTCTTTTGAGGATTCAGATCCAAACTACTATTTGGATTCATCTAATTCGACTCCTAAGTCATCTAATGCGACTCCTATGTCATGGTCTTCCCTATCTTCATAGGAATGTATTCATCATACATTTAATGTGACTCCTACGTCGTGGTCCTACCTTTCTTCGCATGACCCCTTTTATCAGTCACCTCAACAGCGTCTTCTTCCTTTGAAGATACATGCAAGTCCAAATCTCTCCAATCAAACATCTAGTACAATTATTGAATCACGGTCCTCTCTTTCTTTGCAGGACCCTTGTTATTATTCATCTAATGTGATTCTTGAATCACTGTCCTCCCCTTCTTTGCAGAACCACCTTCATTAATCACCCCCAATAAGTCTTCCTTCTTTAAATATTTGTGTGACTCAAATTCCTTCGAGTCAAACATCTAAATCAACCCATGTGTCATAATCTATAGACTTTGGAATTAATTCTACTAGTTTACATAAAATATACCATCGTATAGGTAGGTCCACACCACCTTCTTCTACTCCTGAGACATCTAGCTACACATCTTCTTCGTCTCTCATGTCATCTTCTTCTATCAATCATCATCAAACATCTTCTAAGTCTTCCACACCAAGTGAACTCCTTTCTTCCAATCAACACCTAGTGGTCGATCAATAAATCATACTGATTGAACTCTTTCGGAATGAAGAAACAATCAGGGCATTTATAGGGGCACATGAATATATTCCTTTATAATATTAAAAGAAAGGATTCTCTTTAGACTTCAATGCACCTGCATATTCTGAGAAAAATGTTGATTCCTTTTATCAATAAACAGAGGAAGAGCCTCAAATCATGCAACTTGATCCTCCTCTTATTCTTCCATCTTCACATTCTTCATTAAGTTAGGAAAATCCTACGTCTTACATTGATCCATGGCCTATCTTCTCATCACCTAATCACTCTTTGTCTATCATAATTTCTCAATCACAATCTCTTATGGGGTCAACGCCAAGTATCCCTTCATCTTCGTCTAGGTGTGGGTTACCATCTAGTAGCCCTCCCTCTGCTATTTGTGGGACATTTTCACCTATTCCACTATCTTCTATTCTTGGGGCATGTCCAACTAGCCCCTTATCTTCTATGTATGGATCACCCTCGAGTAGTCCATCATCTTCTATTATTGGGCCACATCCCAGCAGTCAATCATCTTCTATTCTTGGGCCACATCCTAGTAGTCCATCATCTTACATCTATGTGTCACATCCTAGTATCCCTTCTTCTTCTATTCTTAGGCCACATCCTAGTAGCCCTTTGTCTTCTATCTATGGGTCATGTCAGAGTAGCCCTTCTTCTTCTATTCTTGGACCGCATCCTAGTAGCCCTTCATCTTCTATCTATGGCTCACCTCCCAGTAGCCCATCTTCTTTAATCCTTGGACTGTATCCTTTTCATCAATCACATCATCCTTCTACCAATGACCGGTTCAAGCCCACCATCATTTCTCTCATTCCTATCATCAATCGTAAATGTTCAATTTATTCTCCTTCTCGAGGTCAGAAATGTCACAAATCAGCTTATAAGAAACCCGAACATGTTCATTATCAAGATCAGGTCAAAACTTCCAAGATATCAAAACTCCCAAAAAACTTGAATAATCTAAAAGTCGTGAATTAAGCATGATTCAAGAATGCACATCAACAAAACCATCAAGTATGGCACAAATTGCATAAACATCTGGATAGGGAACTTAAGCTCCCGCATACAAAATCCATGTTTGAGGATAAATTGTAGTCCTTTGTTGAGTGTGAACTCACCACGATCATTAAGATCGGGGAAAACATGACTCTTGATAAACAAACACGCCTAGTTTCCCTTATAAAGTAAGTCGCAAACATTATTGTTGGATCTTACCACATAGAGTGACTTTGTTAGTTCCAACCTCTTAAAACTGTCAAAAATCTAAAAATCAAAAAACAATTCAAAAACACCAAAAACATTGAGAAAACACAACAAAATAAAATGTACAAAGATCAAACATTGCAATCAGGTATTGTGTATATATGGATGTTTCTTTCTTCCCTTCCTTTCTATTTTTCTTCAAGTGTCCCTACCATTTTCATCCCTTCGGTGATGTTTTGGTTAGCTTATTCACACGCATTTTGTGACATTTATCTCTATGGTATCTATTTGACCCTGGTCTTTCATGACCTTGGTAAATTAAAGAAAGACTGACCTCTTAGAGATCCTATCACATTCAACATCTAATAAACTTGTTGCAAAGAACTTTTTGACATATTTGTTGACACTAGCCAATGTTGTCATCACAATCACTTCCATCTTCATCTATCAAGCCATATGTGGTTCTTAATGTCTTGTTAAACAAGAGAGATGAAATAACTTTCCAGAAATCAAAAGAAACAAAATCAATCAAATCAAAAAAGCTAAAAAGAAAAATCAAATTGATATATTACTCTCTCTTGGGGTATTTCTAATAATCTCTATGGGGGCTATGGATGCCTGACTGGCAGTAGAACAATGTTGTGATTAGAATCAAATACATCTCCGTCGGGGCTATGGATGCCTAGCTGGCAGCAGAGAAATGTATGGCTATCCTTTTACCCTCCATTCACAAAATTTCCTTTCAAAATCAATCATTCCTACCCATTGGCTAGGGTATCTTCACTTGTTGAATTTTAAATCTTCTCTTGAAGAGGTAATAAATTCCACATGCACAAACCGGATCTCTATGAGTAAATAGGATTAGTATGTTACCAAGTGTCTTTTTTTGGACCTTGTTAAGACTCTTACTCTAGTCCATATCTTGTCTCAAAATTTTTGCCTTTGGCTAATCACTTCTTCATCGTGAGGCTTTTAAGCTACATTCATATCATTCAAATCATTCTTCTACTTTGTTCAGAACATCCATGTGTATAAGATTACTTTTGTGCTATGTTTTTGGGTACCTTTGTTCCCTTCTACAAAAATAATCTTCTCCTTCTTTTCTATCATGTGCTTTTAGACCAACCTATGTTGGGAACATCCTTGCTTCTTACCAGCACTTCATTGGTTTACAGTCACCATCATGTTGAACCTATCCATAATGGCCTTGGATCCCACTTCTACCTATGAAGATTTTTCCTTTGAATACTCCCACCTAATTGTTGGGGCATTTTTGCATCTTCACCTTTCTCACACACACGTGGCCCTATGCCCTTGTACATCCCATCTGTCACTAAAGGCATCCATGCTTCCTCATCTTCTTGTACATAGTTTCAGAAAAATTTCAAAATCATCCAAAACATTCAAATATGTCAAAACATTCAAAAGAAAACTTCAATAAATTGAAAATCATCCTACAAAAAATTTCTCTTTAGTTCTCACTTGTTCATGTGTGTGACTCATGGATCATCTTGATCTACCTCCATCAACAAAAGCTAGGTTTCTTACTTCGTCTGTACTATGGGGCAAAACGAGTTCCCTGGTACTGTTTTGTACTGCACATTGCTTTTTCATCACACCGAAGTGTCCTCCATTTTCCCTTGGTGTGTATCCTTGCTTGGGGCACCATCATCAACCCTTGTCGTTAATTTGCACATGCCGTAACTGAAGCTCGATAATAAAAAAATTATATTATGTTTCTCTGTTAGTTTAGCTTGTTTACTTTCTCGTATTGCATTACATTTTGTATGTTGCATGGAGTTGGTGTTTTTAGCAGTGGACAATTGTTCATAGTATGTCTTTTCATGTCATTCTACCTTTTTCATGTAATCATATTTTTCATAAGGACCGATGACGTAGCTCTTATGGTAATATGATGACATAAAAATTATTCCAATACACGGCGGCTAGACGCTAAGATATTCTCTCCCCTCCTCCATATTTCTTCTGTGTCATTTTCTTCTCACCCCTCATCTGTTGTCTCATCGGGGCATCTTGTCTCCTCCCATTCTTTGATCTATATCTCACCATTTTCGATCATCGATCGACTTCTTTCATCACCCCATCGAAACTCGAGGGGGCATCTCTCCCTCCTACTAATTTTTCTTTTGTCTACTATCTTTGAAGTGGTGTCACTTACACCACCCCAAAGAGGAGCAAATGTAGACACCAATAATTATGCCTAAGAAATTTAAATACTTAAATTGTGTTAATCATCCCCTTTCTCACAAATCGACGACATATCGTCAAAAGCACTCATATTCCCTCTTGTTGTCATTAATTAATTACAATACACTAATTGATTAAGTTTTCTATCCAACTAACACCCTAATTAATGACCTTCCATTAATAAATCACCTCTTCTATCTAGATTAATTAATTAGTCTTCCCCTTCATTTAACTAGTAAATCAATATTTAATTGATTTAATCCCCTTCTAATAGCCTAGATCATACTAATATTCCTCTAATTATCTTCTATAAGCTTACATCTACCTATTAGTTAATCACCTTTGATTAATTAAAACACCCCCCAACTCCCATGACTTGCTAAGCATAAATTAAACCCTTATAAAGTAAGGTTACCTTTAATAAAGAAACCTTATCCATTCCTAATCGTGTTTTACCTTTATCCCACATGCAAAGGGATGAAGTGTTTCCTTTATCCATTGGGCTATATAAGGATCCCTCCTTCTACCTTTATACCTACACCTATTTCCCTTGAGAAAGCAAAAGAAAGCACATAGTCTTGCACTAAAATCCTTTTGCCATTCTCAAGACCTTCCATCATCCATCTTGAAGAGCTAAGCCTCACACCCAAGCATCCTTGAAGGATCAAAGCAAGAAATATTGTTGATTGCCATTGGACTACATAGGCCCACTTGATTTAATAAGGAAATTAGAAGAATAGAGTTCTTGATTTGCATTATGTTTGATTTCATTATTTCAAAGTTATGATGCTAGTGTAGGCCTTGTTCATTTCTTCATCTTGATGGTACTCTTTTCTTGTTTCTAGCTAGCTTAGGGAACTATTTTAGGTGGTAGTTCTTTCTTTCAATCTAACTTAGGAAAAAGAATACTTGAACACATTTGGCACGCCCGGTGGGACACTTAGTCCCATGACATTTTAGTTTAAGTTTCATTATTTTGGCTAACTTTTGATATGCACATGTAGTAATTAATGTCCATTTTCTTGGAATTTTTGCTAATTTGATATGCGGAACTTCTTGTTCATGGCCATTATTTTAATGGGTTGTTTCCATTTTAAACTAACTTGTGAAAATTTGAGATATTATGAGATTTCTTGTGCTCTTTTCCGTATTTTGGTTACAAGTGTGGTGTAGGCACATTTTTAGGAGCGCGGACACATTTTTTATGGTGCACATACCTCTTGGGTGGCGTAGGTACACTGTCAAAACTTGGCTCTTTGCTTATCGACCCTGGTGCATACACACTAACCCCAACGCACATACCCTAACCAACGTGCAGATGCACTAACCTAGGTGTAAACACATTATCTTACTATACCTTCACTGCAACTCAAAACCTGTCAGATTGGCACATACACCCTAACCCAAGCGCACACATTTTTTTAGTGGCGCAGATGCATTTTTGGTGGCGTAGGTGTTCTATCAGAAACTGGGACTATTTTACAAAGTGGTGGCGCACACGTCTTTCTGGTGGCGCAGACATTTTGTCTAAATTTTCACCTATTTTTATCGCAGATAGTGCATACATTCTTTTCATGGCACACACACCTCTTGGGTGGCGCAGGTGCACGGTAAGTTGAAATTACACACAATGGCACACATGTCTTTTTGGTGGCGCACATGCCTCTCGAGTGGCATAGGTGCACTATAAATTAGAAATACACAGAGTGGCACACACATTTTTTTTGGGTGGCACATACACCTTTTGGGTGGCGCAGGTGTCTCTGTAATTGGGGAACACACGCATAAAATGGGGTGCAATTATATCTGTTTAATCCGGTTTTGGTTACAACTTATTAGTGCTCCTTGTTTTGATCATAACTTTTAACTCGTTAACCCATTTTTGGAGTTTGAATAAGCGTTGGAAAGATAACAGAGTGTAATTTGTGAGGGAACTTCAAAAATTTAGATACCTTTGGTATACAATCTTCTATAAAAAATACTCCCAAAATACCTCGGAGACCTCCAAAAATGCAAATTACTAAAAACTGCTAAAAGAGTGCAAAAATTTGGATTTCTAGAATTTTTTGATTTTCTTGATTTTATAATTCTTACAAGTTTTATCTAATCACATACACATTTTTGTAGGATGTTTTTACATGCTTTTACTTGATTAAATAAAATTTTCATGTTTACTTATAGGAATAAGATCGCATATGCTCTTTTCTCGTGTCCCTTGGGGTGATCTTTGGAATCATAAATGATTCTTAGGTCCTTTTTGATGCTTTGAGGTCGTCAGGAATATTTGAGTTGGAATTGGCTAGCTTGGCATAGTTGAATTAAAATGTTTTTCCATTTGATATCTTTTTAGATTTTTAATACATCACATATGCTCTTCTCTTTCATCCTTAAATGATTTGGAGAATCAGAAATGGTGCCTTCTCTTTTGATGGAAAACTACTAAAATCATCATACAGGACAAGAACACCATCGCTTATCAAAGAATGGAGGAATCAAAATGAAGTCAAAAAACTACTAATACAGTTGTTATACAGGTTGCCAAAAGGTGTTTCGAGTAAACCACACATAATTAAAAAAGATAAAATGAACAACATATTCAAAACACTGTATTGGAGATTTTAGAAAAGGGTACGTCCTTCTCCGCTCAATTAGAACATAACCCCTTTGGCATAATTCCTTAAGCTACAACAATGGGAGTGGTTCTAGGAACCCTAAAGTAGTCCACACAATAGGGAACCTTGTGTACGAAATGGGAAGTGCTCCGCACTACCTATCTGACTAGTGATTCCTTTGTGAGATAGAGTTACAAGTTGTCCCTACATGACCCTTTTAGGTACACAATGGATGCATTTACTACCCAATGTGCTTGAAGGGGGATAAGTCGAGATACTCCCAAACTAGTCAGTGCGACTTTTTGGGTAAATCGCCCCACTCATGGACAACTTTGTAACACCTAGGAAGAGAGAACCACCTAGGAAAATATACTTTGGCCAGAATCCCACTTTGACCATTCTAAAAAGGTGTTGAGTTGTGAGCCATCTTTCATCATGAAATGTGTGATGCGTTACTTTTGCTTAGTTTTTCACATGCCTTAAGGAGAGAAGAAACTCTGCCGAAGTGAAGCCAATATTTTTCATCCCCATTTTTTTATCTACTTCCTTCACATTATTTTGACACTTTGTTGATCAAAATAAGGGTGACTACCTTTTTGTTACCAATCAGTTGTTTCTACCACTTTTTTTTCCATTTATGCCCATCCATGTTTATGGCTAGGTAAGTTAAACATCTAAAGTGTGCGGAGGCGTATTTATATCATTCGTAGACTTTGTGATCTTGATACCCAATGTCAACATCATCATCATAGTTTGGATTAATTAATCATTTGATCTCCCTTTGATGTGTTACCTTGTTTGCATTGTCTCAACACAATTAAGATACTTATGTCGTGTTTTTCGTAAATTTGATCTAAGTATCCACATTGTGGCATTATGTTGCACATATTTTAACATATTCTCAGTATACCTTGACTTGGTTTGGCTTCAAACATTGTCCAAAATCTTGAAGAGTGTCACTTACTTTGTTCACGTCATTTCGATACCACTTTGACACTAATATCTCGCTTCTTCATATAGCTTGATTAACGTGTCCAATTGGTGTGGTTACATGGCCTACATTTGTAATCCTCACCCTTTAACATTTGGGTCTTGTTGGTTGTTGAACTTGTCGCAGTATCCTTTGATTAGGATTCACATCTACCCTTTGTTAATATTTATGCCTTGTTCATTTCGAGCTTGATGTAAATATTGAAATTTTTTCGATCACCTTTGCATCAAACTATCACTTTACATGCGCATATTCATATGGTGTATTTCCATGTTGATTGGCTTTGTGGTACACACTTGCATGATTATTCCTTTTGATTATTCATTCAGAAAACTTATTTTCTAGGACAATCCCTCTCAATCTCATCAATATTGCATCATCATGATGTCTATTTTCCTTAGATCTTCTTTGGAAAATCACACATGTAAATCAATACTTACGAAACGTCTATTTGGATGTCCTTATGCTACCCAATATGACATGTCACTTCCTTCCCCTTTATGGAGTTCCATCACAATATCTAGATCTAGACATTTGAGCTTAAAATAACACCAAAAATGACTCATTATCACGTGGTTTCCCATACTTACAAAAATACATAACCTACGTTTAGAAATTCAAATAAAAACATTCCCATTACAACTAAAACTCGTTTGGTTCTTTGGACTAGATAGCCCATATGGGTAACTCGCTCCCCACCTTCATCTGATAGTCGGTGGAATGATTTGGACATGTCTGATCCAAATTATCATCTGAGTTCCCCCCACTCTTCTTCTAATTCTAATCCAAACATTTCCTCTTCTTTTGAGGATTCCAATAAAAATATTTCCTCTTACTCTTATGAGGATTTAGATCCAAACTACTATTTGGATTCATCTAATTCGACTCCTAAGTCATCTAATGCAACTCCTATGTCATGGTCGTCCCTATCTTCATAGGAACCTCTTCATCATACATTTAATGTGACTCCTATTTTGCGGTCCTCCCTTTCTTTATAGGACCCCTTTTATCAGTTACCTCGACAACGTATTCTTACTTTGAAGATACGTGCGACTCCAAATCTCTCCAATCAAACATCTAATACAATTCTTGAATCACAATCCCCTCTTTCATTGCAGGACCCTTGTTATTATTCATCCAATGTGATTCTTAAATCACGGTCCTCCCCTTCTTCACAGGACCTTCTTCATCAATCACCCCCAATAATTCTTCCTTCTTTGAAGATTCGTGCGACTCAAAGTACTTCGAGTCAAATTTCTGAATCAACACATGCGTCGCAATCTACAGACTTTTGACTTAATCCTACTAGTTTACAAATAATATACCATCATATAGGTAGGTCCACACCACCTTCCTCTACTCCTGAGACATCTAGCTACACATCTTCTTCGTCTCTCATGTCATCTTCTTCTATCAATCATCATCAAACATATTCTAAGTCTTCCACACCAAGTGAACTTCTTTCCTCCAATCAACCCCTAGTGGTTGATCAACAAATCATATTGATTGACCTCTTTCGGAATGAAGAAACAATCAGGGCATTTATAGTGGCACAAGAATATATTCCTTTAAAATATTATGAGAAAGGATTCTCTTTAGACTTCGATGCGCCCGCATATTCTGAGAAAAATGTTGATTTCTTTGGTCAAGAAACAGAGGAAGAGTCTTAAATCATGGAACTTGATCCTCCTCTTATTCTTCCATCTTCACATTCTTCATTAAGTGAGGAAAATCCTACGTCTTACATTGATACATGGCCTATCTTCTCATCACCTAATCACTCTGTCTATCATAATTCCTCAATCACAATCTCTTATGGGGTCAACACCAAGTAGGCCTTTATCATCATCTAGGTATGGGTCACCTTCTAGTAGCCCTTTCTCTCCTCTTTGTGGGAAATTTTTGCATAGTCCAGTATCTTCTATTCTCGGGGCATGTCACACTAGCCCCTTATATTCTATGTATGGATCGCACCTAGGTAGTCCATCATCTTCTATTATTGGTCCACATCCTGGTAGTCCATCATATTCTATTCTTGGGCCACATCCTAGTAGTCCATCATCTTACATCTATGGGTCACATCCTAATAGCCCTTCTTGTTCTATTATTAGGCCACATCCTAGTAGCCCTTCATCTTCTATCTATGGGTCTAATCTTAGTAGCCCTTCTTCTTCTATTCTTTGCCCACATCCTAGTAGCCCTTCATCTTCTATCTATGGCTCACCTCCTAGTATCCCATCTTCTTCAATCCTTGGACCGTATTCTTTTCATCAATCACATCATCCTTCTACTAATGACTGGGGCAAGCCCACCATCATTTCTTTCGTTCCTATCATCAATCGTAAATGTTCACTTTATTATCATTCTCGACGTCAGAAAATTCACAAGTTAGCTTATAAGAAACCCAAACAAGTTCATTATCAAGCTCAGGTCAAAACTTCCAAGATCGCAAAATCCCCCAACAACTTAAATAATCTCAAAGTTATGAATCAAACATGATTCAAGAACGCACATCAATGTAACCATCAAGTATGGCACAAAATTCATAAACATATAGATAGGGAACTCAAGCTCCATAAAAAATTCATGTTTCAAGATAAATTACAGTCCTTTATTGAGTTTGAACTCACCAAGATCATTGAGATCAGGGAAAACATGACTCTTGATAAACAAACATGCCTAGTCTCCCTTATCAATGAATTCGCAAACATTATTGTTAGATCTTACCACATAGAGTGAATTTATTAGTCCCTACTTCTTAAAACTGTCAAAAATCTAAAAAACAAAAAACAATTCAAAAATACCAAAAACATTAAGAAAACACAACAAAAATCGAAGGTACAAAGATAAAACATTGCAATCAGGTATTGTGTACATATGGATGTTTCTTTCTTCCATTCCTTACTATTTTTCTGCAAGTCTCCCTACCATTTTCATTCCTTCGGTGATGTTTTGGTTAGCTTATTAATAGTCATTTTGTGACATTTATCTCTATTGTATCTGTTAGACCCTGGTCTTTCATCACCTTGGTAAATTAAATAACGACTAACCTCTTAGAGATCCTCTCACATTCAACATCTAATAAACTTGTTGCATAGAACTTTTGGACATATTTGTTGACACTAGCCAATGTTGTCATCACAATCACTTCCATCTCCATCTATCAAGCCATCTGTGCTTCTTAACCCCTTGTCAAACAAGAGAGCTGAAATAAGTTTCCAAAAATCAAAAGCTAAAAGCTACAAAGCAAGATCAAATTGATATATTACTCTCTCTTGGGGTATATCCAATAATCTCTATCGGGGCTGTGGATGCTTAATTGGTAGTAAAGCAATGTTGTGATTAGAATCAAATACATCTCTGTCAAGGCTATGGAAGCCTGGCTGGCAGCAGAGCAATGTACGGATACCCTTTCACCCTCCATTCACAAAATCATGTTTCAAAATCAATCATTCCTACCCATTGGCTAGGGTGTCTTCACTTGTTGTCTTTTAAATCTTCCCTTCAAGAGGTAATAAATTCCATGTGCACACACCGGATCTCTATGAGTAAATAGGATTAGTATGTTACCGAGTGTCTTTTTTTGGACCTTTTTCATATTCTTACTCTAGTCCATATCTTGTCTCATGATTTGTGCCTTTGGCTAATCACTTCTTCATCGCAAGGCTTCTAAGCTACATTCATATCATTCACATCATTCTTCTACTTTGTTCAGAACATCCATGTGTATAAGATTAGTTTTTTGCCATGTTTTTGAGCACCTCTATTCTCTTCTACAAAAATAATGTTCTCCTTCCTTTCTATCATTTGCTTTTAGGCTAACTTACATTGGGGACATCCTTGCTTCTTCCCAGCACTTAATTTCTTTATGTTCACCATCATGTTGAACCTATCCATAATGACCTTAGGTCCTACTTCTACCTATGAAGAGTTTTCCTTTGAATACTCCCACCTAATCATTGGGGTATTTTTGCATCTTCACCTTTCTCACATGCACGTGGCCTTATGCCCTTGTACATCCCATCTAACGTTGGGGGCATCCACGCTTCCTTGTCTTCTTGTACATAGTTTCAGAAAACTTTCAAAATGATCAAAAACATTCAAATATGTTTCAGAAAACTTCTATAAATTGAAAATCATCCTACAAAACATCACTCTTTGGTTCTCACTTGTTCATGTGTGTGACTCATCATAGATCATCTTGATCTACCTCCATCAACAAAAGCTAGGCTGCTTACTTCGTTTGTACTCTATGGCACAATGAGTTGCTTGGTACTATTTCATAGTGCACATTGCTTTTTAATCAGACCGAAGTGTCCTCCATTTTCCCTTTGCATGTATCTTTTCTTGGGGCACCATCATCAACCCTTGTTGTTAATTTTCACAGGTTGTAACTGAAGCTCAATAATAAAAACATTATATTATGTTTCTCTGTTAGTTTAGCTTGTTTACTTTCTCGTATTGCATTGAATTTTGTATGTTGCATGGAGTTAGGCATCTTTTAATTTGTTGTGTTGCATTGCATTTTATATGTTAGATGGAGTTGGTGTTTTCAGCAATGGACAATTGTTCGCAGTTTGACTTTTCATGTCGTTCGACATTTTTCATGTGATTATATTTTTCATAAGGACCAATGACGTACATCTGATGGTAATATGATGACATAAAAATTGTTCCAATATATGGCGGCTAGAGGCTAAGATCTTCTCTCCCCTCCTCCATATTTCTTATGCATCATTTTCTTCTCACCCCTCGTCTTATCTCACTGGGGCATCTTGCCTCCTCCCATTCTTCTATCTATATCTCACCTTTTTCGATTGTCGATAGGCTTCTTTCATCACCCCATCAACACTCGAGAGGGCATCTCTCCCTCCTACTAATTTTTCTTCTATCCCTTCAAATTTTTCTTCTATCTACTATATTTGAAGTGGTGTCACTTATGCCACCCCAAAGAGGGGTAAATGTATACACCTATAATTACACCTAAGCAATTTAAATACTTAAATTGTGCTAATTATCGCCTTTCTAAAAAATCAACGAAATATCATCAAAAGTGCTCATATTCCCTCTTATTGTAGTTAATTAATTACAATACGCTAATTGATTAAGTCACCTATCCAACTAACACCCTAATTAATGACCTTCCATTAATAAATCACCTCTTCTATCTAGATTAATTAATTATTATTAATTAATTAGTCTTCCCCTTCATTTAACTAGTAAATCAATATTTAATTGATTTAATCCCCTTCTAATAGCCTAGACTGTACTAATATTCCTATAATTAACTTCTATAAGCTCACATTTACCTATTAGTTAATCACCTTTGATTAATTAAAACACCCCCCAACTCCCATGACTTGCTAAGCATAAATTAAACCCTTATAAAGTAAGGTTACCTTTAATAAAGCAACCTTATCCATTCCTAATCATGTTTTACCTTTATCCCACATGTAAAGGGATGAAGTGTTTCCTTTATCCATTGGGCTATATAATAAGCCCTCCTTCTACCTTTATACTTACACTTATTTCACTTGAGAAAGAAAAATAAAGCACATATTCTTGCACTAAAATCCTTTTGCCATTCTCAAGCCCTTCCATCATCCATCTTGAAGAGCTAAGCATCACACCCAATCATCCTTGAAGGATAAACGCGAGCAATATTGTTGATTTCCATTGGAATACATAGGTCCACTTGATTTAATTAAGCAATTAGAAGAATATAGTTCTTGATTTGCATTATGTTTGATTTCATTATTTCAAAGTTATGATGCTAGTGTAGGCCTTGTTCATTTCTTCATCTTGATGGTACTCTTTTCTTGTTTCTAGCTAGGTTAAGGAACTATTTTAGGTGATAGTTCTTGCTTTCAATCTAACTTAGGAAAAATAATACTTGTACATAGGTAGAAGAAGAAGATTACCCAAAGATAAACATTGAGGACCAATTCTTGTATAAGGTAATCAATACATAATAAAGAAGGTTAAAATATAAGAGTGGGCAAGAAATCCACCTGATTGGTGAGGATCATAATGAGTAGGTCATACCTTGGAGGAACTGATGAACGTAAGACCCTAAAGAGATTGCATGATTGATTATCCTAAAGGTGAATAATAGTTAGATGATCACCAAATGTCACAGTTCTAAGAGGTCCCTTGAGGCGGTAGGAAATGAGAGTGAAAATGGTGAGAGGGTGAAAAGTAGTTCATTTTTATATGGTACGAGGTAGCATGCCTTTGTGGCAAGAGATCCAAGATCACAATGGGCAAGTGCATGACTAAAAAAGTTTTTATTTGACTTGGATTTAAGATAAACTGATCGATGTGGGAAGTCTATATGGGATGAGGAAATTAATTCCTTGAGGTCTTCGTGAAGCTAATCGATGCAGGAAGCTTCAGATTATCATCTTTAAAAAAAAAAAGAGCATTACATAGTTTTCCTTCGAGGGAGCAGTCTATTTATAGCAGCGATTGTAAAGAGAAATATGTCCTTTTACAGGAGTCATATTTTTATTGAAAGTCTGAATCAAGTATTTGGATCCCATGTGAGGGATTTATGGTCATGGACAAGACTAAGGTAAAGAATAGTATTCTTGTTAAAAAATTAGGGTGAAATGACCATGGGATCTCATCTAAAGGTAGACAAAAAGTATCGATGAGAATCATGCTATGTGCAGCGCCGTGGTACACATATTTAAGAGAAGATAACAAGTGATGGGTACACACATGATTCTTGTTTAATCATTGGTTATTGCGTAGGAAGTGGATAGCACTCAAGGGACATGCATGGAAAGAGGTAAAAAGTGAGGTAGGACTAAAATTCAACAGTAGAATGGTCTAACATGTAAGGCATTAAGGGGCTTAGGTTTGGGTGTACCATCAAGTAAAGATAAATGATAAGCACCTGATCTGTAAGTATGAGTCACGATGTATGGTCCAAGCCAATTAGGAGAAAACTTTCCTCATTTACTTTTTTCTGATTTAGTTACATGTTGATTTTCTTTTAGGACAAGGTCACCAACTTGGAAGGTTCGTTCATGGACACGTTTGATAATTTTTGGTAAGCTTGAAGGTGGTCAAGAGTGTTAAGATGACGTTCATCTAATCACTCAAGTTGTGTTAAATGGTCTTGACAAAAGTCGTCATCATTGAGCATGTCATGGAGAGAAATGTAGAGTGAGGGAATCTGGACTTCGAGAGGTATAACAACCTCTATACTGTAGACTAGAGAAAAAGGTGTGGTGGTAGTGGAAGTGCAAATACTAGTGCGGTATGCCCACAGGGTGAAAGGAATCTTGGTATGCCAGTCCTTCCCAGTATCGTTAACCACTTTCATGAGAATTTTGTTTAAGGTTTTGTTAGTGGATTCGGCTTGGCCATTGGTTTGTGGGTAATAAGGTGACTAGAAAATTAATTGAGTGCCGAAGGCATCGCAAAGTTTTCATAGGGTTTTATTTTAGAATTGTTTTCCATTATCAGTGATGAGGCAATGAGGGACACCAAAGTGAAAAATGATGTGATGATTGATGAACTCACATATTTTCTTGGCTTTTTTGGAAATGAGAGGTACGGCTTCAACCCATTTTGTGTAGTATTCGGTAGCAGTGATGATCCATTGATTTCGCTGGGAAGAATGGGGATTGATTTCTCCGACACGATCCAAACCCCATTGAGAGAAGGGCCAAAAGTTATGAGTGACCTATATGGCATGACTCGGTGTATGATGAAGGTTGGCATGTTGTTGGAATTTTACACAATGCTTAATGTAGTCACAACACTCATGGTTAAGGGTCAGCCAGTAATAGCCAAGGCGAAGAATACACTTAGTAATAGCGAGGCCAATAAAGTGACCTCCACATATGCCATCATGAACTTCCTTAATGGTATAAGGAATTTCAGAACTCGTGAGGCATCGTAAGAGAATACCATAAAAGTCGTGCTTATAAAGGAGGCCACCCATGATGACGTAATGAGAGACCTTTTAAAGAAAGACACGTTGTCCATTATGGATGAGGTCAGGAGGTAATACAGAGAGAGAAAGATAGTCAGAGTATTGTTTATACCAAAGGTTACTCGTGTCAAGGGTAGCGGTTATAATGGAGTAAAATTTACAAGGTAAATAAGAGGTTGATTGGAGTCTTTGTACGGTGACAAAGATTTTAGAATTGGTAGGTGAAGCGGGGATTTGAGAAGCCAAGCAGGCCATGGTATCTGTAAATTTTTTAGTTGAACGTGGGATGGTTTGAAGGGCAGAGCAGTTGAAGGTGGTCAAAAGGATGTCTACGTGATGTTTTTACTTTTGAAGTGCCTCATTATGACATTGGTATATACCATTGACTTATTTTACAACCAATTGGGAATCACCAAAGATGTTGATGGATTTGACATCCAAGGCAGAGGAAGCCTGGAGACCTAATACGAGAACTTCATATTTGGCAATATTGTATGTACAATCAAAATCTAGTTTGAAGGAAAAAGGCATGGGTTCACCATCAAGAAAAATGAGGATAACTCATGTCCCACCCCCACGTTGACACTTTGAACTATTGAAGAAGAGTGTCATTTGGTAAGTGGGTTCATTCAGGGAAAGGGTAGCAATTGACTCATCTGGGAAGTCAAAGTTAGAGGTTTGTTCCCTATAAATAGGTGTGTAGGCCAATTGATCGGTGGAAGCTTGGCCCTTGATGGAATTTTGATGGATGAATTCGAGGTCGAGGTCAGCCAGAATCATAAGCAAGCATTCAACATGTTGATTTTGGTAAGGTTTGGCATACATGAAGTGTAAGGGGTCGGTGTTGGTCACAACATAGGTTTTGTGGTTGAGTAGGTAATGGTGGATTTTTGTTGTAATGAAAACTAAGGCTAATAATTTTTTTTTGGGATGGATGTATCGGGTTTCGTAGTCCAAAAGAGTACGAACTATGTAATAAACCACCTGCTCCAAATGTTGTTCATTGTGATGAGTGAGCATGGTGCCGAAGGAGTGTTCAGTAGCTGAGATGTATAGGTAGAAGGGTTGACCGTCCTTAGGTGGAATGAGTATAGGTGGTTGAAGAAGGTATTGTTTGAAGGCCTGAAAATATTTGTGGCAGTCATCATCCCATTCAAAGGAGACATCCTTCTTGAGAAGGTGATGAAATGATTGACACTGATCAGACGATTGTGAAATGAAATGATGAATAGACTGCAACTTACCTTGCAGGATGAGGAGTTGCCTAAGATTAGTGGGTGGAGGCATCTCAAGAATGCCCTTGACTTTAGCAGGGTCAACTTCTATACCACCTCGGGAAATGATAAATCCCAGGGGCTTTCCTAAGAGAACCGCGAATACACATTTCTTGGGCTAAAGATGAACGCAATATTTAATGACATGGTAAAATATGGTTTTTAGGATGGTGAGGTGCTCGGAGTGGCATTTGGATTTGGAAATGAGTCCGTCCATATAATATTCCAATATAGGATGCATGATGTCATGGAAGATGTAATTCATATCCCGCTAATATGTGGCACCATCATTTTTAAAGGAAAAAGGAATGAATTGATAGCAGAAGGTCCCCCAAGGGGCGATGAATGTGGTTTTATATTGATCCTTTGGAGCAAGTAATATTTGGTTATAACCAAAGAAGCCATCCATGAGTGATAGCATCTCATGACCAGTGGTAAGGTCAAACATGTGGTTAATACCAGGTAGGAGAAATTCATCTTTCGGGAAAGCTAGGTTAAGGTCACAAAAATCTATGCAAATTCAAAGTCCCTCTATCACCTTAGTGATAGGGAGAATGTTAGAAATCCAACGAGGATAATCAATGGGTAAGATGAAGGAAATGGAAATCAGGTGTTGAAGTTCTTCTTTGACAAGAAGGGCAATGCGAGGGTGTAGTTTCCTCAGCTTTTGTTTTACGGGATTAACATCAGGAATGGTTACGATATTATGGACCAATATGGTGGGGTCAATACCTGACATATCTTCATAAGACCAAGTGAAAATGTGGTTATGGTTTCTAAGAAGAGAAGTGATGGATTCCTGTTTAGGAGCATCTAAATATTGACTAATCTTTAGAATGTGAGGTTCGTCCTAAGTATGAATGTTGATTTCGATAGTCAATTCATTCCACATGGTTTGGGTCTCAGATGGTAGTGAGTGATGAATATATGAGTCTTCTGTACCAAGTTAGGTGAGTATAGATTCATCATCTAATAATTGAACGATGTTAATCGAGGGTGTATCGTCATCGATCATTTCAGGGTACAGGAAGGGAAGAGAAGAGGGAGCCTCGCCTTCACATTGATAAGTTAGAGGTCCCAAGGAAATGGTATTTATGAAAAGAAGGTTAGGAGGAATGGAGTCTAGATCCATTGAATTTTTCAGAAAAGGTGATGATGGTGGTGATGAAGGTGGAGAAGGGATCATGTCTTTAATGAATTCAATGCGGGGCTTCTTGGTAGGTGGTTCAACAAATCCGATACCACTATGGTCGATATGCTTGTGAGTAGTACATGGAATAACAGTATTGTGGCCTTGCTCATAAAATCAAAAACCAAACCCCTTCCATGCACATCGATGTAGGAAGGTGTGGGTGAAACAACGATTGTTGAGTGACTGGAGGTCGGTGGAAAATGGGCAGGTTTGTGACGGTGGTTCAGGTGTGTAAGTTGTGGTATCAAGTCTCCCATATGTGAGATTGGTACGAAGGTGGGGAGGACCATAAAGGAGGTGGTCTCCTATATAGTGATCATAGCAAGGGTTCTAGTGAAGACTTCCATACTCTTGTCGAGTAAGGAATGTGTTGACGCTATATAGGCGATACTCCCCCAGAGTGAGGTGTTGAAAAATGCCTTCTAATGGATTGGTGGTTGGTATGTGGGTAGCTGGAATAGATGATGTGTCAAAGGTTAGATCGGAGGTGGAGCTAACAGATTGCGAGGCTAATGGCTCGGCCATGGAGGATGTAGCAGTGGTCAGAATGGAGGAGGTATGTGCGGTTGAGGCAGCAGCTACACTAGTGAGTGGAGGTAGAGGTGGAGGTGAAGAGGCAGTGGTTGTGGAGGTATATGCTTTAATGGGTATGAGCGCGTCATTGGGTCAGTAAAGAATGTTGTAATTTTTAAAAGGTGATGGATCAGCTGGAATGGTATAGGTGTGTCCTTTATGCTCGAACTTCACACAATGATGCAAAGTGGAAGGGACACAACCCATGACAAAAATCTAGGGTCTACCAAGAAACATGTTATATTGAAATTCCCCCTCCAAGAATTAAAATATCTCTGGAATAGTACAGGGAGCCATGCAAACATGGAGGATGAAGGTGCCAAGTGTAGAGGTAATAGAGTCATTAAATGAATGCAACATGATGGAATGTTTATGCATGTAATTGTCAAGTATGCACATTTGAGCGAATACATGGGAGAAAATGATATTAATGTTAGTGCCCCAATTGAACAGAACATGACGTACATGTATATCATCGATGTGGATAGAGATGAAGAGAGCTAGGTTTGGGTCATCAGTTTGGTGTGGTGTTGTAGTGCCCACTTCCCTTTGACACCTTTTTGATACTAATCATGATACTTCTGATTATATTAGAAACATGATTATGGACTTTACTATAGTACGATGTTAAATGTTAGATCATGGATTATTGTTGATTCATTTATGATGCATGATGAATATTAGAGGCATTTTATATGTTGATGATGATATATTGTTGGACATGATTATATGATGGATGTTGTTTGGACTTGTGATATTTGGATATTGTGAAGTAGACCTAGAAATGGAAAATCATTGGATGATGATATAGTTGTTGATAAAACTATAAATGATATTGTTAGATTGCTTTGATGTTGTGATTCATATATCTAGATGATTTTAGAATTTTAATTATATTTATATTATTTTGGATGTTCTGACATGGCCATGAGGTTGAAGGAGGTATTTTTGTTTTGCAAGTTAAAATATCACAACAAACATCGGATGATTGGAGACCAACCACATTGAAATTCTAGATGAATTCATTAAGGTCACCATGGCAACTGTATTTATTTGTGTGTGTTGTTTGTGTTAGGAATTCCCATGGGGGGATCACCTTTAAATGTGACCAAGGGATTTTATGTTTTTCTTTTATTGTGTCCCTTTTGTTTAAATTTTGCATGTGTTTTATGTGGTGCACTTACCCTTTCATTATTTATTTAATGTGTTGTTAATATTGTGAGTAATCATATTGTTTAGTTAATTAATTAAAAGATGTCATAAAAATGTAATTTATAGAGTTGTTGGCCATGTTTTAAAGTGTTGTAAGAATGTGTAAGTAATGTGTAAGTGACCTTGTAAGTGATGTGTAAGTTAACTCTTGAGTGTGAAACACTCCACCTTCTTAGAAATTCGAATTTGTCCTTGGAGGCTGTTTTGGAGGCTTGTGGGACAAGTTAAACTTAACCCATACCTCTTAAATTTATTTACCAACCATACCTATGGTTGGGGAGTTGAAATTAGAATTTTATTATGCATTTTGGGAACATTTTTTGTAGGTTTTAATTGCACTTTTCTTACATGTTTTAATTTCAGTCCTTTGGGGTGTGGGTTGGATTTGAGTGTGTAAGTAAAATGTCATATTATTCACCCACTTATTTATTATGCATTGGAGAATGAAGTCAAATTTTTGGGGTTGGGGTTGAGGATGTGTGATGTGGCATCCTACATGGATCCACCTCATCCTCTTCTCTTTCCTCTTCTATAAAATTTGAATTGTTTGCTTTGTTTTTGGTTGCTTCACTTTTGGAGAATTCATTTTGGGTGAATTTTTCTTATTGTTTTGGGAGTTCTTGCTTGGAGAAGTTTTGGAAGATTGTTGTGTGCTTGTGCTTGGCTGTTTTGGATTGCTTGCATTAGGGTAAAGGTTTCTGTTTTGGAACTTGGAATGAATCCATCATGGAGAGGTAGGAGCTTAGCTCTTGAAATGCTCTTCTTGTATATATTTACATGTTCTTGTGTGAATTTTTTGGTATATACTGTGGGCTGTTAGGTAGATGGCCTAGGAATGGTGTAGGAGAAGACTATGGGGTTATTTTTTTGGAGGAATAAGTGGTTTTAGGGAGGTATAAGGGTGGAGGGAGTTGGGATTTAGTTTCCACCTTAGAAAGAAATAGCTTGCATTTCTTTACTCGTTATGGGGTGCCATAAGAGGTTAGGGACACATAAGAAAATGTCAGGAATAAAGGGTACTAAGGAGAGCCATAAGGGCATGACAGGGTTTTGAAATGATATTCATATATATATTGGTGGGTTGTTCTCTTGTGGCGATACCCATTTTCCCCTTTGGGATGCATAAGCAACATCACCCATAACTTCTTGCCCCTTTGGCTTTCTTGGTGAATCCTTTGTATTATTTGTCATGTTTTAATGTAGTTGTAAACTACATTCTTTTTGAGACTGTGTTTCTTTATGAAACTGCTTGTTGTATGTTTTGCGAAATCTTGTTGTTGTCATGAGTTGGATCACATCTGTTATTGCTTTTTTGTTGGGGATCTGGGGCCAATGAAGAAGGATGGATTATCCTCTTCATTGGATCTCTTGGTTTGGTCGAGAGCATTTCCTTTCCCCTACTCCTATTGTGATCAAATTGGAAGAATGAGGAGTATGCATGTTGATGTTCTGGAGCTAAGAAAAGACAGTTTGATAGTCCCTTGTGAAATGAAATCTCATTGTAACCTTTCCCACTTGAAGTGGACGAACTTGTAAATGGTTGTAATGGAAAGATGTTGTACTAATTCAAGTTGTATATTGAAATGTAAAAGAGTTATACTCTGTTTTCTGTTTGGGAAAGAATGTGAAAGAAAGATACGTCTTTTTGTAGGTTGCATTTTGAAACTAAAGGGAAAGGAAGTTGTAAGAGTTAATTTAAATTAATGGAAGTGGTTTTGTCTTGTTCATATGTTGTTATTCCATTGGAAATTTATGTTCAGCATTCAGTATGAAATCACTGTTTGAATAGTGGTAAAGTGAAACACGTGAGAAGAAAATGTATTATTATGTTCTATATATAATATATGTTTTGGAAGGAATAAAAGAAGAAAGGTTGTAATGTTGTATTTTGGAATCAATAAAGGATTACATTATCTTTTTCAACCTATATTGTTGTACTGAAATAGGTCATCCATTGTGTTTTGAAATCTCTGTTGAAAAGAAGAATTGTGTGTGAGAAAAAATATAATGCTCTGTTCTTCAAAAAAATGTTAAGCTTGGAAATCAGATTTTGCATTTTAGCCTATAGATGGGTTGATTGAATCAACTAAATGTATTAGGCTAGGATAAAAATGAATTTCCACACTTGGGAGATGGAAAGTAATTAAATAGATCCTTTAAAATTTTGCCCTCTATTTTATCCTTTCAAACTGGCAATTAGCTAAACAAAAAAATGCACAGATCGAACTTGCAACAATAAAATAACAAATTAAGTGATTAAATTGAAGTAGTAGGCCCTAAACGAACTCAATTAGACAAAAACACTTAATGGAAATACTTCAAAACCTGGCGAAACTGAGTTCAAAGTTTCCACAGTCGTTTTGCTGTCAAATTTGTAAATTTCAAATTGGAAATCAATCAAAACGATCTACCTCACAAAATTATCCTAATTCCTCCTAAGAACAACTCTCCATGTCTATTTAACCTGTTGAGAGAGGAAGAAGATCAAATTGAATAAATTTGACAAATTAAAATTAACCAATTCACACTGTAAAAGACTGCAGGCCATTTACTTAAGATTAACCCCTTAAACTTTATCAAAATAAAATATTAATGATCTATGTGCAAAGACTACGTCAAGATATTTCCAGAAATACCTTTTTTTCCCAAAACTGAGCTATCTATCAAAAATTATGGCGTTCTAAAGTGTTTCTTCCTTGGCGTCAAAAACAAAATGGGAAAAATTTCCTTTGTGGGCCCGCGACCTGAATTTTTTCCTTAAGCACTTAGGAAATTTTTTTGGGAAAAATTTCCAAATTTTTCCCTCCACCCCACCAACCATAGCTAATCAGAATCTGCAACGTGGCACCACAGGGTGTTGGCAGAAGGGCGTACCCCTTTTTAAACTTAGTGCATTTGAAAAATTTTGGGAAAATTTTCAAAGTTTTCCTTGCCACCTTGTTGGCCCATGACCAAACATGTGATGCCACGTGGCATCATGAGGCATCAGCAGAGGAGCGGGTCCCTTTTTCCTTCTTGTGCTTCAAAAAATTTCCATGTTTTCCCCACCATCCTGTTGACCCACAAATAATCAGGAGCGTCCACGTTGCATGAGAAGCCAACGTAGGCGCGGGTCAATGTTACCCTCTTATCCCTTCGGGGTGCTAAACACAATTCCTTCCCACCGCCCCACTTTCCCCACGTTGGCTTAGGTGATGCCATGTTTCCCTTGCAGCTTGCAGACTTGCGGACACAATTTTGGATTTTCGTACCGCACAGGAAATTTTTCCCAAACTTCTCCTGCCGCCCCGTTCTCCCCGCGCTGGCTTGAGAAGTGTCACATGTCCCTTTTGGACTTGCAGACCCGCAAGTGCATGGGAGAAAATTTAGTTTTTTCACCCAGTGCGGGAAATGTTTCAAAATTCTCCCCATGGCCCACCAACCCGCCCTTTGGGCAAATTTTCACCCCAAGGCCTGTCGGCCCATAACTAGAAAAATATGAGGAGTTAGGAGGACTTATTTATATCAATGGAAAGGTGAGGAAATTTCCTATCCAATGGGAATTATTTAGGGAATTTTTGAATATGTTAAGTGTGAGAAAAATCAATTTAAAACTTTAATTATGTAGGAGGTTGGGTATGATGAGGAATTTTCCTATAAACCTAATTGAACCTTCTAACCCAAAAGTTTTGACCTTATGACCTCTAACAATTGTTAATAAAATAAGAGTATGTTTTAGTGGATTAGAATTGTTCTGGAACTTGTTAGTGATAGTTTTTGCCTCGTAACCTGGTTGTAGAATCTTCTTATTAAAAGAAAATTATTCCATAATTTTCCTAACTATTCCTAGGTTGTTCTTGGGTCTCAAGTGGGTTGTTTTTAGCGGGCGTAACACTTGGTATCAGAGAAGTGGTTTAAACTCTTGGACCATTGGGAACACTAGAAAAATTGAGACATGAAACTTAAACCTATCACACTTTTAAATCTAGAAAGTAACTTAGTTAGAGATTACATATTTTAGTAAACATGGAAATTGAATAAAACTTAGAAAAATGAAGTAACTCTTGCCTTGGTCTGTGCAGGAGGCGCAAATGGCACGAGGGGTATTTTCACATAGACCTAGACTTACCATCACAAGATCATGTTGTAGCAACCATACTACCCTAGATTTTTTAGACTCTTCAGGATGTTAATGCCACTCTATGCAGAGGATCAATAGGAGGACATGGAGCCAAACATGATAGAGTCCCTTCCATTGAGGGTCATTTATCTCCTTGACCCAGGGAGGAGCAAGGAGGAGAGAACTCCCATGCAGATTTAGCCAGGGCAGAGTGACCACAGAGGGGATAGGGTGATTGAGTTTCAAGACATAGAGAGAGGTCTCACAGTCCTATCCTTAGGGATGAGCTTGCAAAGAGACCTAGAGGCCATCAGACCAAAACTGCAGATCAAATTAGGGAGATCCTGAAGCTTTTACCATCACATTATTTTGGTGACATAGGTGCATTTCAGGCAGAGGCATAGTTGGTGAGCTTGAGCGAATGCTTCAAGCTCTGTCCTTGTTCTAGCAACACAAAAATTCATGTTGCGATCCATCTATTGAGAGATAGAGATGGTGTTTGGTGGAGGACAGAGGAGAACAAGCCCATGTTGATTCTGAGACAGTTACCTAGGATCTCTTTGAGGAGTGTTTTGAGGAATAGATACTTGTCACGGAGGTTCATATAGCAGTGGATAGATGAGTTCCATGACCTCCGATAGGCATCTCTTATAGTGGCTGAGTACGAGAATAGATTTCTTGATCTACTCCAGTATGTTGGCTACATGTAGGATGAGCAAGTGCAAATCCATAGGTTCATCCAGGGCTTAAAACTAGACATTGGAGGTGCATTGTGGATCCATTTTCCATAGACATTAGTTGAGGCCATTGAGAAGGCCTATATAGCATAAGAGACTTGGGGAAATACCTAGTAGGCTAGAGACTGAGTCCGAAGCTGCATACAATAGATGTAGGACAGTAAATCGAGGGGGTCACTATCTTTTCCTCGTGGTGGAAAGGGTTCAACATATTCATATTTTAGACTGCAATAGTAGCAGCAGTAGTCCCACCCACCTTATAGACCTCCACATAGATTTGATGCATAGAGAGTTTAGAGTATGGGGCCTCCTCCTAGGGGTCCCATTAAGACACAAGGTGCCCAAAGAGCTCACTTAGCAAGAGATCGCCAATAGAGACCTTAGCAAACTGAAGCCAGATCATTAGGATCCACACCACAGACCTCTAGAGTACCGAATGGACCTGATACATAGGGGAAAGGATCAGGAAGTTGTTTTGGTTGTAGTGTTACTAAAATTTTTTGGAGAGACTACCCACAAAACCCTAATAATAAGGGTAAGACACAAATCTCATAGCCTACTGTTGGTGATATGGGGTGTAGTCATAGGATGTATGTAGCAGTCAAGAACCGCTAGATAGAACATAAGAGTACAGTTATTAAGACCACAGGTAGCTTTGGTTGTATTCCTACCTCCATCTTGTTTGATTATGTATCTTTTGATTCTTTCATTGCATCATATTTAGTAGAGTGATGCAGGATGGTGGCAATTAGGTAGGGTCATAGTTGGGATGTTGAGATGGCTTTGAGAGCCAAGATCTCTATAGAATCCTTAGTTAAGATGTGTGTGGTGGATTTAGGACCTTTCACCACTACCTCAGATCTCTGTATCCTTCCTTTGGGATCTTATGGAGTCATCTTGGGTATGGATTGGTTGTCTACACACAAGTCCAGAGTGCATTGTTACCACAATATTATATCTTGTGCAGATGATTTGGGAGTTGAGTTGGTGATTTTAGGGGTTACGAGACTGGTTTCTATTTGTACCATCTCTATTATGCATCATAAGCCATGTGTACGACGGGGTTTCCAAATGTATGTTATTACATTCAATGACAGATTAGAGGATGGGTCTAGTGGACCATCGCTAGATGAACACCCCATTTTGAGAGAGTTTGTAGATGTCTTTTTGGGAGAGCTACTAGGGTTACCACCCCCACGTGAGATTTATTTTCATATAGACCTGGTTCCAAGAGAAGATCCTATCTCACAAGCACCTTAACGAATGACCACATCCGAGCTCTATGAACTCAAGTTACATCTTGAGGGCCTTTTGGAGAAAGGCCTTATCCATCCTAGTGTATCCCCTTGGGGCACACCGGTGATTTTTGTGAAGAATAAGGATGGATCCTTATGGTTGTGTATTGATTACCGCAAGCTGCATAAGGTAACGATTAAGAATCATTATCCCCTTCCACGCATTAATAATTTGTTTGATCAGATGAAAGGAGCCATGTTTTTCTCTAATATTGATCTTAAGTTAGGCTACCATCAGCTGAGGATTTCGGAGGTAGAAATTCATAAGACTGCCTTCCGTACGAGATATGGCCGCTATGAGTTCACAATGGTGACTTTTGGTTTAATGAATGCCCCCGCAGTATTTATGAGTTTGATAGATGAATGGGGTATTTACGAACTTCTTAGATCACTTCATGCTCATCTTCCTTGATGACATTTTGATTTACTCACATATACATGAGGAGCACGAGGGGCACCTTTTCCAATTTATTCAGTGTCTTCGGGAGAAGCAAATTTTCAAGAAATTGGAGAAGTGTCCATTATTTTAGATGAAGGTGCAGTATTTTGGCCATATCATTTATGGGGAAGGTATCACCTTCAATCCTTCCAAGATTAGAGATATTATGGATTGGAAAACACCCACTACTGTGACTGAGGTGTACAGCTTCATGGTATTAACAGGTTACTACTAGAGATTTGTTCAAGACTTCTCTTAGATTGCACACCCTATAAATTCCCTACAGAGGAAAGGGAAGAAGTTTTTTTGGTCAAACAGGTGTGAGCAGGCCTTCAATACACTGAAGGAATGCCTCACTACAACACCTATTCTTGCAGTGCCAGATCCACAGGGTGATTTTTTCATTTACACAGATGCTTCTTTAGTAGGGCTTGGAGGTGTGTAGATGTAGGAGGGCAGAGTGGTGGCTTTTGAGTCTTGCAAACTCAAATATTATGAGCTTAATTATCTGACTTATGATCTTGAGCTTGCGGCAATTTTTCACGCTTTGGTTTGATGGAGGAATTTTCTACTTGGTCGGAGATTCACACTCAGGATAGATCACCTGAGTCTTTGTCACCTCTTCATGCAGCCCAATCTCAACGCTCGTCAATAGCGTTGGATGGAGTTGCTTTGTGAGTATGATATAGAGATAGAGTATGTGAAAAGGAAGGAGAATTTGGTGGCAAACACTCTCAGCAGACGGAGACATGTGGCTATGGCCACCTCAGTGAGCATAG
Source organism: Taxus chinensis (assembly GCA_019776745.2). Taxonomy (NCBI): domain Eukaryota; kingdom Viridiplantae; phylum Streptophyta; class Pinopsida; order Cupressales; family Taxaceae; genus Taxus; species Taxus chinensis. The sequence continues at coordinate 384,488,872 of CM034155.1, forward strand.
ACTTACAGAGCAGGATTCTTCAGCAACTTCCTCTTGAAAGCTTCTACATTGTAGTTTGAGTAGAGATTGAGTCTTAGAGACCCCTCGAAGGGAAGTTTGATTGTTTTTCTTTAGAGGAAGAAGGTCTTCTCAAGCACAGAGGCCGGATTTATTTTTCAATAGATGGAGGCTTGAGGTAAGACATCTTGGCAGAGGCACATTGTTCACCGTATTCATCCCAATGCAGGGTGAAGAAGATGCACGCCACCTTGAGACAGTTATATCATTGGAGAGGACTTCGTAGAGACGTGGACCAGTTTGTGTCACGATGTTTAGAGTGCCAAAAAGTGAAGGTTGAGCATCAGCATCTAGCTAGCCTTCTCTTTCCTCATGGTATACCAAAGTGGAAATGGGACACCATTTCCATGGACTTCATTGATGGGCTACCGATGTTGAGATATCACCATGACACCATCATGGTCACGGTTTATAAATTGAAAAAAGTGGCTCACTTTTCTGTAGTAAAGACCACTTATAGCTATTGTAGTGGCACGGGTATACTTGGATGAGATTTTTAGGTTGCACGAGATTCCATGGAATATCATTGGTGATGATGATCCTTTGTACACTTCCCATTTTTGGACTACCATGCAGCATGTCCTTGGGACGAAGATTAATTTCAGCACAACATATCACCCTGAGATAGAAGGATAGACTGAGTGGGTGAATCATATTTTAGAGGACATGCTCAGGATGTATGTGATGGATCAGCAGTCTAGATGGGAAGAGTACCTGTACTTAGTGGATTTTTCCTACAATAATAGTTTTCAGAGTTCTATAGGCATGGCTCCTTTTGAGGATTTGTATGGTAGAGAGTGCACGACACATCTTAGTTAGGACAAAATAGAGGACAAGGTTTCTCTTGGACCAGCTTTGTTATAGGACATGAAGCAGAAGGTGATTTTGATTAGACACAAATTACAGGAGGCACAAGACAGGTAGAAAATGTACGCATACCATAATAGGACTGACCATAGTTTTGATGTGGGCATGAAGGTGTTCCTTTTTGTCAGGCCACACAAGAGCCCTATCCGTTATGGAAAAGGTTCTAAGTTAGCTCCTAGATGCGTGGGTCTTTTTGAGATCTTGGAGCGTATCAGCCCTTTGGCCTACCGTATAACATTGCCACCTAGCTTGTCTCACGTACATGATTTGTTTCATGTTTTGGTTCTTAAGAGATATGTTGCAGATCCTTCTTATGTGTTATATTGGACATAATTTTCGGTGTAGGATCAAGGACAGGTGATGGTGGAGCCCGTTCACATCCTAGATATTAGGACACTAGGGCTTTGAGGAAAAGAGGTTGATCAGGTTAGGGTGCAGTGGGACATATATGATGAGACCACAGCTACATGGGAGGATGCTACTTTGTTACGAGTTCAATTTCCACATTTGTTCCAATGACTTCTAGGATGAAGTCGAGTATAAGGGGAGGGGGATGTAGTGCCCACTTCCCTTTGACACCTTTTTTATACTAATCATGATACTGCTGATTATATTATGAACATGATTATGGACTTTATTATAGTATGATGTTAAATGTTAGATCATGGATTATTGTTGACTTGATTCAGTTATGATGCACAATGATTATTAGAGGAATTTTATATGTTGATGATGATATACTGTTGGACATGGTTATATGATGGATGTTTTTCGGACTTATGATATTTGGATATTGTGAGTAGACCTAGAAATGGAAAAATATTGGATGATGATATAGTTGTTGATAAAATTATAAATGATATTGTTAGATTGCTTTGATGTTGTTGTGATTCATATATCTAGATGATTTTAGAGTTTTAATTATATTTATATTATTTTGGATGTTCTAATATGGCCATGAGGGTGAAGGAGGTATTTGTGTTTTGCAGGTTAAAATATCAGAAAAAACATCGGGGGATTGGAGACCAACCACATTGGAATTCTAGATGAATTCGACAAGGTCACCATGGCAACAATATTTGTTTGTGTGTGATTTTTATGTTAGGGATTCCCATGGGGGGATCACCTTTAAATTTGACCAAGGGATTTTATGTTTTTCTTTTATTTGGTCCCTTTTTTTTAAATTTTACATGTGTTTTATGTGGTGCACTTACCCTTTCATTGTTTATTTAATGTGGTGTTAATATTGTGAGTAATCATATTATTTAGTTAATTAATTAAAAGATGTCCTAAGAATCAATTTAATAGAGTTGTTTCCCTTGTTTTATAGTTTTGTAAGAATGTGTAAGTAATGTGTAAGTGACCTTGTAAGTGATGTGTAAGTTAACTCGTCAGTGTGAAACACTCCACCTCCTTAGAAATTTGAATTTTTCCTTGGAGGGTGTGTAAGTTAAACTTGTCCCATACCTATGGTTGAGGAGTTGAAATTAGACTTTTATTATGCATTTTGGGAAGACTTATTGTAGGTTTTAATTGCACTTTTCTTACATGTTTTAATTTCAGTCCTTTGGGGTGTGGGTTGGATTTGAGTGTGTAAGTAAACTATCATATTATTCACCTACTTATTTATTATGCATTGGAGAATGAAGTTGAATTTTGGGGGTTAGGTTTGAGGATGTGTGATGTGGCATCCTACATGGATCCACCTCATCTTATTCTCTTTCCTCTTCTATAAAATTTGAATTGTTTTCCTTGTTTTGGGTTGCTTCACTTTTGGAGACTTCACTTTGGGTGAATTTTTCTTTCTGTTTTGGGAGCTCTTGTCATCACTAATACGGCACTATGATAATTCTCCACCAGGAACTCCTCATGCTATGATTATTTACTAATGCACAACCTTTAGTTTGGTGGATGTAATATGGAAACACAACAACAAACATAACATAAGAATACCACAGAGTATGATACGAAGGAATGATGACAAATTTGAAATATAAGTGTAAATTATAATATCAACATGAAATCATTACAATCTCACCCATAAGGTACTTCAAGTGTTATTGACTTCACTTCCCTTCCAACAATAACTATGGGAGAAACTTCACAATTACACCTCTTAATGGCTTCTTTAATACACCTTCAAAATGATGGCTTCATTTACACACTTACTCATACAATATTTCTCACTACTTCCTTCTATGCTAAATGAAGGGGGGTGGCCTCTTTATTTATAGGAATTCAGGCTTATCCACCCTATCTCTAAGATAGGATAGGAAATCTCTTCCGACCAATCATATTCCATGCATAAACTCTTGCCTTTACATGTAGGCTTATCTTCTAAGATAAGATAAACCTTATCATCTCACATGGGTTCCACATTTTTAGACTTTTCTACAAATAAAATACAAAAAATATTTATGACATCACTCCTTTTCCTTATTACAAATATAATATTTCTAATTCCTAATCATGTAGACCCTACTTCTCTACTTACCACAACTTTGACATTTTAACATTACCGGACTACTTATGACAAATATTTACTTTTTACCATAACATTCCTTTTGTACTTTGATTGTTACCATACTCTACTTTATTGGTGGCACCTTACTGATGGCGTCATTATCTTCTATTAGATGCCACTACTAATTATACTTAACATCATCCTATTCCTAATACATACATTAATTAAATAGAAATTATGGAGGAAAATTTTAATGTCGACATTTTCCCCCTTCCTAGCTTCTACTCCGTCCTCAGAGTAGACTCTTATGGACATTTTGAATCTGGTGCCTGGAAAATATTTAACTTGTCATGGTTGATGCATTTCGTAATGGGAGTACCATCCAATTCCTCCAGTCAGTATGTACCATTTTCATGCACAACTGTTATTTTGTAGGGCCGTATCCATTTGGGAAGAAATTTTTTCTACCTTCTTTTTTGTATCTGGAATCATATACTAGAACCAAGTTATTCACATGAAATGGAGACCAATGGATCTTTTGATCAAAGTATTCCTTCTGCTTCATTTTCTTCTTATATCTTGTATCCTTTGCTATTTCCCTCATTTCCTCTAGCAAATGAAGATGCACCAAACTTTATTTTATTGAATAACTTTCATCCATCCTTTCCTTTTTCATAACTCTCACAGTGGGAATATCATACTCAATAGGAAGAACTAGATCAATGTCATAAGCCAACCGAAATGGGGAGTATCCTGTAGCTGACTTTGATGTTGCTCTATATGCCCACAATTCTGCATGAATATTTTTATCCCACTTATATACCTACAAGGTTGCATCTTTTGCAAGAATTTGACACAACACAAAATTTGTTCATTCCACCTGTCCATTTGTGCTTGGCTTGTATGTTGTTGCCTTCCTATGCTTGATAGAAAACTTGTTGACTATGGCTTCTACCACATCATTAATGAAGTGGCTTCCTTGATCTGTTACAATTTCTAATGGACAACCAAATCTGGTGGTAATGCGTTCATATATGAACCTTGCCACTTCATCCATGGAAGTTGTTTTCAATGGCCTAGCTTCAACCCACTTGGTTAAATAATCTATGGAAACTACAATATACTTATTTTGGCATGGGGTAGTTAGAAGTGGACCTACAATGTCTATTCCCAACTTTTCAAAGGGACCAAGTGGAAAAATATGGCATAATGGAGCTGATGAAGTCTTATGGTTACCATGTGTTTGAAAAATATCACATGTCTTACAATAATTATAACAAACTCTTAAAAGAGTGGGCCAATGATAACCTAAATTGAAGATCCTTCTTACTGTAAGTTGTCCAGAGAAGTTTCCTCCACATGTACCATTGTGGAATTCTTCTATCAACTCCTTTGCTTGATCACATCCAACTACCCTCTTGTACTATCCATCAGGTCCTATTCGAAATAATACTCCATGTAGAATAGAATAAGGGCGACTGGATTGAGTAATCTTCCTCTTAGTATTTACATTGGCACCATCAAGAAACTTGAATTCATTCATATAATTCCAAATATCTATGTATTCAGTAGGGATTGTGTCAAGGGATAACAATGTTGCATCTGGTAAATCATCATCATCACAAGATGAACCTAAACCATCATAGGCTTGAGAGAGTGCATCTGCATTGACATGCTTCTTTCTTGACCTATCTATAATATCAAATTCAAATTTTTGTAGCAAAATTATCCATCTTGCTATCCTCCCTGATGGGTTAGGATTATTTATAATATATTTTAGAGCCTGATGATCTATTACAACTATAAATTTCTACTCTAGCAAGTAATTTCTAAACTTATTTACAACAAAAATGATAGCTAGAGCCTCTTTTTCTTTTATAGTATAATTTACCTCAGCACTGATCATTTGTCTACTCCCAAAGTAAACTGGATGATCATTCTCATTTTCATCTTTTTGCCTCAGAGTACTTCCTAGTGCTGCATCTGAGGCATCAATATACACAATGAATGGCTTTCTCGAATCTGGATTCTTTAAAATAGGTGAAGACACCAAATCTTCCTTCAGTTTTTCAAAAGCTTCAAGCACCTTATTTCTTGGTTCATAAGTAACATCCTTCTTCAAGAACTGGGTTAGTGGCTTTGCAATCTTTGAGAAATTCTTGATGAACCTTATATAGTAACCCACATGGCCTAAAAATGATCTCAACTTAGTTCTATTCATAGGAAATGGTAACTCTTTGAGTTTTTAAACTTTATTAGGATCAATACCAATACCATTCTTGGATACAACATGCCCTAACAAAACACCTTTAGAACATCCAAAGACACAATTTGTAGGGATTAGTGAGGCTTGTGCTTCCTCTAACCTTTGAAATGCTATCTCCATCTGGTGCAGGTGGTCCATCTTGCTCCCATAGATGTAAAAATCATCCATAAATAATCTAATGAAGTTCCCAATGTAGGGTTCAAACACTCTATTCATCAAGCTCTAGAATGTTGCCGGAGTATTACACAACCCAAAAGGCATAACTCTATAAGAAAACATTCCCCAAGGAGTGTTGAACGTGGTATTCAGCTGATATTTCTCTGCTATAGGAACTTGGTTGTATCCGCTATATCCATCAACAAAACTATAGCACTCCTGGCTAGCTACTTCATCCAAGATCTGATCTGAGAATGGAAGAGGGTAATGATCCTTATTTGTTGCCTTATTGAGCTTCCTATAATCTATAAAAATGCGTAGCTTCCCATTCTTTTTTATTGAGATCACAATGGGAGAAACTCATTCTGAATTCTCCACAACAAATATGAATCCTGCATCAAGTAACTTATCTATTTTTTCTTTTACAGTCTTGTAAAAATTAGGATTCATTCTATATGGCATTTTCTTTATGGGCTTAGCACCATCTACCAGCTCAATAGAATGTTCTACATAACTTACTTGACAGAGTTCCTTGTAATCGAAAGTAAATATGTGTATGTACCTTCAAAATATCTAGAGGTAGGATTCCTTCTCACTCTCCATCACAACATCACCAATCTTTATTTGTTGGAGACGATCATCAATTTCTTCTTCAGATAATTATATGGGTTCATGAGTCAGTGTGAATGGAAGGATATCCATGACTGAAACATCAACATCACTTTCTTCATATTTTGTGTCCACTTCACTGGTACTAGAGTAATCAGAGGATGTTCAATCATCAGTTTCATCACTTGAATCCATAGGTTTTACCTTATGATGCTAAGAGATCATGTTTATCTTCACCCTCTCTCTACCACGTCCAAGTTTCATGAAGCCTTCATTCCAGTAGTTTCTTATATGAAATATCCTTAGCCATGGTCTTCCTAACAACATTGGGTACACAACAGTACCATTTTTCATCACCTGAAAGTCTACCACACATACAATACCCATAACAGTTATTGCCACATTTGAAACAACACCTTCTAGTTTAGTTTTTCCCTTATTTAATGACCTTAACATAAGTGTTGAGGGGTGATCAATTTTTAAACCCAACATATTCATTACAGACTTGGTCATTACATTAACTGTAGCACCTCCATCAACTAAGACACCATGAATTGAAATACTATTACATAATACCTCAGCTTGTGGAACATAGGGATCCACCTTTGCCTCCAAAATAAGGACCTCAACCTCCTTCCTTCGTCAAGCATTGAGTCCACTTCATAGCTCTTTCCTCTTCTCAGAAGACATAGCCAAGAGTTGACCATATGTAATATTTGTAGGCCTTTTGGACAGATCTTCTAAGATGGAGTACGGTCCTTGTCCCTGTGAAATCAAAAAATCCTGCACACCCAACTTTCTTCTCCTATGTTTCTTACTAGTTTCTCCTTTCATCTTCTTAGGATCATTTCCACCTTGGTTATCTTTTTCTTTATTTTTTCTTGTTACAAACACATCTACTTCATTATTTATGATCTTATCTACTACATCAAAATAATTCACAGGTGTTTTTCCTTTATCATTATCTCTTGTACCAGATGTAGAAGCTCTATCTGGACAATTATAATTATAATGACCCTTTTTATAACAACCATAACATATGACTTCAGAAATATTTCTTTTTGGACCTCTATCTCCTCCCTGAGAACTAAATTATTTTATTTGAAGAAGATTAATAGTTAACTGGCCCATCTTCCTGAGCAGATCTTCATACTCAGTAGATGTAATAGGAGAAATATTTGTGCTCACTGAGAGTGGTTATGGATTCTGGACCAGAGGTGCTGGTGTAGGCTCTACTTTAGCAACAGTTTCTTTGGGATCCTCTTCCATGCTTTCTTGTTTCTTTCTTACAATCTCCTTTTCCTGTTCAATGGTAGTTGGGTGGTCATACTTCACTCGTTGTCTGATCTCTGGCTTCATCCCAAGAATGAAGTTCTTATAGAGGATATTATCGACACCATTCATCAATCCATCCGTTAATCCTTCCTTCTGGATCTGGGCATCAAGCTTCCTCCTTAGCTCTAGAACACGAGCATGATAATCCCTTATCTTCTCCTTATCTCCTTGGGATAGCTTTGTGATATCGATCATGAGATCTGCATATTTCTGTTGTTCACCAAATTCTTAAAAAAACTTTCAATTAATAAATCCAATGAGTTTTTCACATTATCACCTAGTGTTTCAAACCACCTAAGGGCTGAACCATCCAAAAAGGTAGGAAAAAATTTAGTCCATTGTTCCCTTCTTATGAGGCCATTAAAAATACAAGATCGTTTAAACTATTGAATGAAAGAGGAAGCATCTTCATTAGATTGGGCTGAAAAATAGGAATCTTCCCCATTTCCAAAAGTAACCACAATGAAATACCAACCCACAAGTACAACACTTATGTGCACAAATAATTGGAATCACTATAATAGAAAATAGAAATGACCATGGTAACTATGGTAAAACTTGACTTACTGTGGTAAAAACTGACTTTACTGTGGTAAACACTATTCACAGTAGAAAGTGAAGTTATTGTGGTAAATACTATTCACGGTAAAAAGTGACTTTACTGCAGTAAATACTATTCATGGCAAAAAGTGACTTTACCATGGTAACTACTATGCATAGTAAAAATAAGGTTACCCTCCAAATGTTTTCTGACTAAGTGGGAATATCTCTCTAGAAAATCCACCAATGAGGAATGGTCCTTGCAATAGAACAAAAAATTTCATCACCAATCCAGCACTATGATTATTCTCCACCAGGAACTCCTCGTGCTATGATTATTTACTAATGCACAGCCTTTAGTTTGGAAGATGTAATATGGAAACACCACAGACTATGATATGAAGGAATGATGACAAATATGAAATATAAGTGTAAATTATAATATCAACATGAAATTGTTACAATCTCACCCATGAGGTACTTCAAGTGTTACTTAGTTCACTTGCCTTCCAACAATAACCATGGGAGAAACTTCACAATTACACCTCTTAATGGCTTCTTTAACACACCTTCAAAATGATGGTTTCCTTTACACACTTACTCATACAATATTTCTCACTACTTCCTTCTATGCTAAATGAGCGGGGGTGGCCTCTTTATTTATAGGAATTCAGGCTTATCCACCCTATCTCTAAGATAAGATAGGAAATATCTTCCGACCAATCATATTCCATGCCTAAACTCTTGCCTTTACATGTAGGCTTATCTTATAAGATAATATAAACCTTATCATCTCACATGGGTTCCACATTTTTATACTTTTCTACAAATAAAATACACAAAATATTTATGACATGACTCCTTGTCCTTATTACAAATATAATATTTCTAACTCCTAATCATGTAGACCCTACTTCTCTAGTTACCCCAACTTTGACATTTTAACATTACCGGACCACTTACGACAAATATTTACTTTTTACCACAACATTCCTTTTGTACTTTGACTGTTACCATACTCTACTTTATTGGTGGCACCGTACTGACGGCGTCATTATATTCTATTGGACGCCACTACTAATTATACTTAAAATCATCCTATTCCTAATACATACATTAATAAAATAGAAATTACGGAGGAAAATTTTAATGTCGACACTCTTTCTTGGAGAAAATTTGGAAGATTTTTGCATGCTTGTGCTTGGTTGTTTTGGATTTCTTGCATTGGCCATAATAGCTTCTTATTTAGAAACATGGAACAACTCCAACATGGAGAGGTAGGAGCTTGGCTCTCGAAATGGTCTTATTTTATAAATGTATATGTTAATGTATGAATGTTTTGGCATGTATTGTGGGTTTTTGGGTAGATGGCATAGGAATGGTGTAGGAGAAGACTATGGGGTTATTTTGTGGGAGGAGCAAGTGTGTTTTTTGGAGGTATAAGGGTGGAGGGAGTTGGGATTTTGGTTTAAAATTACAAAGAAACATCTTACATTTATTTACTCGTTATGGCGTGCCATAAGAGGTTGGGGACGAAATAAGGAAAGTATGAGGAATAAGGAGTACTTTGGGGAGGCATAAGGGTATGTTAGGGATTTAAAATGATAAATATATATATATATATATATATATATCTTGGTGGTTTGTTCTCAAGCTAGTTACACCCATTTTCCCCATTGCGAGGTATAAGTAACATCCCCCATAGTTTCTTTCTCCTTTGGCTTGCTTGATGAAGCCTCAGTAATGTTTTTCATGTTTTAATGAAGTTTTAAACTACATTCTGTTTTGGACTGTGTTGTTATTGTGAATTTTGCTTGTTTTTTTGTGGAAACCTGTTGTTGCCATATGTTGGATCACATATTTTATTGCTCTATCGTTGGGGCTCGGGGGCCAATGAAGAAGGATGGCCTCTCCTCCTCATTGGATGTCTTGGTTGGGTGGAGAGCGTTACATTTCGCTTACTTCTGTTGTGATCAAAAAAGAAGAATGAGGAGAATGCTTGTTGTTGTTCTGGAGCTAAGAAAAGACAGTCTGACAGTCCCTTGTGAAATGAAATCTCATTGTAACCTTTCCCACTTGAAGTGGATGAAATTATAAATGATTATAATGGAAGGATGTTGTAACGATTACAAGTTGTACTTTGAAATGTAAAAGAGTTCTACTTTGTTTTTTGTTTTGGAAAGAATGTGAAAGAAAGATACATGTTTTGTATGTTCCATTTTGAAACCAAAGGGAAAGGATGTTGTAAGAGTTCATTTAAATTAATGAAAGTGGTGTTGTCTTGTCCATATTTTGTTATTCCATTGGAAATTAGTTCTTAGCAATTACTATGAAATCCCTGTTTGAAAAGTGGTAAAGTGAATCACGTGAGAAGAAAATGTATTTTTTTTTCTGTATATGATATATGTTTTAGAAGGAATAAAAGAAGAAAGGTTGTAATGTTTCATTTTGGAATCAATAAAGTATTGCATTACCTTTTTCAATCCGTATTGTTGTATTGAAATTGATCCTGTAATGTGTTTGAAATCTCTGTTGAAAAGAAGAAATGCATGTGAGGAAAAATATGATGTTGTGTTCTCCTTGAAAAATGTTAAGACTGGAAATCAGAACTGTATTTTGACTTTAGAATGGTTTGATTATGTCAAATAACGTGTTAGATTTGAATTGGAACGTATTTGAAATACTTGGAACAAGAACGTAATTAAATAGATCGTTTAAAAATTTCTCCTCTGTTTTATTCTTTCAAACTAGTTATTATCTAAACCAGAAATGCACAGTTCAAACTTGCAAATAAGGAATAACAATGAAACATTAAAATAGAACATGCCAGGGTATAAATGATTTCAATTAGAGAAAGACACTTAGAGGAAATATTTCAAAACTTGGCAAAATCGGGCTCAAACCGTTTTGCAGTCGTTTTGCTGTTAGGAAATGAAAATGTTCAAATTGTAAATCTATTAGACAAATTGCGTCTTGAATCCTTCCTTAAATCCATTTGAGTCCATGTCCCCATGTCTATTTGACATGTTGAGAGAGGAAAAAGATCAAATTGAATAAATCTCACAAGTTAAAATTTACCATTTCACACTGTAAAAGTCTGCAGGCCGTTTTCTTAAGATTGACCCCTTAAACTGTATCAAAATCAAAAATTAATGATCTTTATGCAAAGAGGACGTCAAGAGATTTCCATAAAGTCCTCATTTTCCCAAAAATGAGCTCTTTATAAAAATTTACGGCCTTATAAAGTTTTTCTTCATTGGCATAAAAAAAAATGGTAAAACTTTTCCTTGATGGGAACGCGACCCGAAGTTTTCCCTTAGGCACTTAAGAAAATACTTGGGAAAATTTTACCAATTTTCCCCTCCACCCCGCTAGCTGCAACAAATCAGAGGCTTCCATGTGGCACCACGGGTTATTGGCGGAGGGGCGTGCCCCTTTTTAAACTTATCACATCTGGAAAAAATTTGGGAAAAGTTTCCAAGTTTTCCCTGCCACCCCATGACAAATTAGGTGATGCCATGTGGCGTCACGAGGCATCACTGGAGGAGTGGGTCCCTTTTTCCTTTTTTGTTTCAGAAAATTTTAGAAAATTTTCCATGTTTTCTCCACTATCCCGCAGACCTGCCACCAATCATGAGCTGGCACGTGGCATGAGGAGTCGGCGGAGGCATGGGTTAGTGTTACCCTCTTAGCCCTTCGGGGCATTAAACAAAATTTCTCCCCACCACCCCTCTTTCCTGCATTGGATAAGGTGATGTCACTTGTCCCTTGCGGCTTGCAGACTTGTGGGTGCAATGTTGGGTTTTTGCCTCGCATGGGAAATTTTCCCATACATCTCCCGCCGCCCGGTTCCCACCACGCTGACTTGAGAAGCACCACGTGTCCTTTGTGGACTTGCTAACACACGGGTGTGTGGGCATAAAGTTATTTTTCACCCCATGTGGGAAATGTTCCAAAAGTCTCCCTGTGGCCCGCCAAACCACCATTTGGGCAAATTTTCACCCCTCGGCCCGCAAGCCCGCTCTTGGGGAAAATTTTTACCCCAAGGTGCGCCGGCCCATAACTTGAGAAATATGAGGAGTTAGGAGGGATTCTTTATATCAATGGAAAGGTGAGGAAATTTCCTATCCAATGGAAATGATTTAGGAAATTTTTCAATGAGTTAAGTTTGAGAAAAATCATGTTGAAAATTTAAGCCTGTTAGAGAGTGGGTATGGTGAAGATTTACCCTCTGAACCTAATTGAACCTTCTAACCCTAAATTTTTTGACCTTATGAACTCTAATGGTTTTTAATCAGAGTGAAGTATGATTTAGTGGATTAGAATTTTTCTGGAGCTTGACACGTGACAGTTTTTGTCTTGTAACCTTGTTGTAGACTCTTTTAAACAAAAAAAAATATTCCATAATTTTCCTACCTAGTCTAAGGTTGTTCTTGGGTCTCAAGTGGGTTGTTTTTAGCAGGAGTTACAAACCTTGATAAAAAATCTATTATTGGGTAATGGAGAAAATGCCAAGGTGTCACTACGTAGGTTGGCACAATATATCATGTTCATTTCAATGATACTAAACAATACACATTTTTTGTTTCTACAGGTATCAATCATATATTACTAACACCCCTTTCCAATACATAATTTTAACTATAAAATCACCTTTATTTTACCAAATATGCTAAATACAGATTTTTTTGTAACATTTTTATAGTGCTCTTTTTTATTTATACCTATTTCATGTTGAATTTAATAATTAACACTCCATCCCAAAAAATTAATAATTTTGTTACTTTAAATTTTGTTGATTAATTGATCTTAAAATATAACTAAAATATGTCAATATTTGATTGATCTCTCTTTCTCATTTTTATTTTTGTAGATAGTTTAAATAATTAACAAAAAAATAAATTTATATCCACCTTACATCACCCTTTATTTTTTTATTCCATGCTTCTTCCCACTCTTCCACTTTATACTTAATTTTTGCTTTGGAAACCCTAGTTTACTGTGATTTCCTTATACATGTGAAAATTTAAGTAATTGATAATCATGTATTGAAATGTACATACAAATAACATTTTTAACATATAGCACTAGCCACTATCAAGGGCCACATATGTTGCAATCACTAAATATTGGTAATGATCACTAAATATGTAGATGGATTTATAATTCCCGTAGTCACCTATAATTTAGCTCCAACAATTTAAATACTTAAATTGCACGAATTATACCCTTTCCCACAAATTGACAACATATAGTCAATATGGCACATTTTCTCTTCTATCATCGTTAACTAACTACATTACGCTAGTTAATTGACCCTTGTATCTAACAAATACGACACTTAATGACCTGTTATAAAAAATTCACCCCTCAAGGTAATTTCGATAACATGCATCAGATTCTTCAGGCTTGAGCTAGTATAATTGATTCAAGGCCCAAAACCATATTTTAGGGTCCCCTCTGCTTCTCTCTAACTTCCCCATCCAAGGAGAAAATTCAATAAGTTAGGAAAAATTGAAAAATCCAAAAAACCAATTTGTAATCTTGTTTTAATACATTGTGGGTCTGAAGGCTGCGGATCATACCAGTGCATATCGTACCTTGTTTGCGGCTGAAATACAAAGGAATCAGCGAATTCGAAACTTTTTGTCCCAGGCAGTCCGCGGGATAGTTTGGACATCGGGATGCCCAGGACGTGAAAATTTGATTTTTCCGTAGGTCAGCCTATTGCGGGTAGTGCAGAGATTTTTGTCCAGGATAGTCGGAACAAAATTATGCGTGGGATGTGCAAAGGTGAAATCGCCACACAAGGAGCCAAGCTAAATGGGATGCGACCGATGCGGAAGTCAATGACCCTCATGGCCCAATCAAAGGTGAACAAGTGGGGATAAGGAAGCCCAAATCATGCGATGTGGAGTTTTTTTTCTGGGACAGCTGGGACACATAGACCCGATTTTGCCAAAATAGCCGCAATAAAGAGAAAAAGTCAAAGTTTGACCTCCCAAACTTCAAACGGCCATAACTTTTGACTCCGAGCTCTGATTTTCATAAAATTGGACTTTTTGAAATTTTGTTGAGGGTAGATATATTTAAATACATGAAACATATTCAGCTCCAGTCAATTAATGCTCATTCTCGTCAAATGACATAAAATGCCTGACAGACCTAAAATATCTGCTCCCACTCAAAAGGCCATAACTTTTGCGTTTCTTAACAAAATCGCACAAAATTGGTACCTTTGGAATCATGTTTCTGATCCCAATGCATAGAAATAATGAAATCTTGGATTTGATAAGAAATCAAGGGATATTTTTCATAAAACCTGGCCGGATTTATGAATGTGTTTTATTTGGTAGTTGAGAGTGCAATTAAGAGGCATGGTCATCATTCTTTCTCTGTTGCAGCACCTAGGACAGTATGGGGAGCCTTTTACAAGTAACATACAATCATTTCACTCTATTTAATGCATCTTACAAGTGGTTGAAGGATAGATTTTTTTATTTCCATTTTCGCCTTCTCTCTCTTCTCATTTTTCGATAAATTGGAGTGTTGGGGTCATTGTAAATGGGGTAGTTGTTGTGGTAGAAAAGCTCTGTAAAAATTTATTTATGAATCCAATGTACTGCAAGCCCTTGTAGTGGACTCCTTGCATGGTGATCTAGGCCCTTATCTTGTAATAGATTGAACTGTGCATATCATGAAGCAATAAAATACAAGTTTTTGGATGCATCTTCCCCTTCTGTGTTTGTTTGCACTCTTCTTGCCTTTTCAACCTTCATTTCAAGAATATTGTGTCTATCTATATGCCCTTGCAACGACTCATTATTATTGTGCATATATGAAATATTGTCGTGAATGCATTTGTCAGATTGTGGAGAACTATTGTCACCCCTTCTAGTATGCATTTTACTTTTATTTTTTCACACGTTGGAAGAATAATCTCACACCTCCTCATTTTATGGTGTATCACCATTGTAATGTAGGCTTTTATTTTTTATGTATTATCTCTCCTTGGTCCCTTGGAAAGTTAGACTAGGACAGTTAGTTTTTCCTGCATTAGAGGAGATTGTGGCAAGTAGTTTAGGAACAAGAACTAGCTTTCTCTAGAGGTCTATCTCAAGTAGCAAGTCCTACAACTTGGAGATAGTACCCATGTTATCCAATCACACTGTGATCTGAAGTATATGCACTTGCATAAATATAAGGGTGTTGTGATTCAGTGATAACATGAATTTCCGTTAATTAAACCCCTTTTTACCTAAATTAATCAATTATTCCCTTATTAATTATGTTTCCTCTTATATTAGATAAATAAATCATCATTTGTCTAGTCTAAACACTTCCCACTCCCTAACTCATACTAATTGTTCTTCAAAAAACTTCTATAAAGCTTACTCACCTATTAATTAATCACTTGGGTTAATGAATAAATCTCCTCAAACCCCATGAGCCACTAAAGGACAAACTAAACTCTCCTAAAGTTGACTCAACCCCTTTTCAACAACAGTGACCCCCAACTAACTGAACCTTGTTCTTATGCCACATGTAAAGAGATGTAAAGCTTATTTTATCCATTGGGCTATATAAAAAGCCTTCCTCCTACCTTTTTACTTACATCTAAATGAGATAGAGCCTATACTATAGTCATTTTATCATCTTAGAGAATTCTTCCATTAGAGGAGCTAGTTATTTTCATTTCTTGCATTCATCCATCCAAGTTTGAAATCATATGGAGATATGTCAAATGATCTTGTAGTCATGGATTGACAAGACTTCATTCTTGAAACCTTGGGATTCAAACATATAATCAACACTATTGATTGCTAAGAATCTAAATAGGTTCATTTCATTCATTAACATTCAATAGAGATAGAGATTAATTACTTAGCATATTATTTTGGATTTTTATTCATGTTCTAATGCAAATATGTTAGTAGATTAGTCTTATTTAATCTCTAAGCATGATAATGCATATATTTTAGTTTACCTTTTTTTTTAGAACTACTAGGTGTTAGTTCTAATTCTCTTTGCATAGCTAACTAATTCTTGCACACAATTCCTATACAAAGTTTAAAATTTATTTATTGTTTTATTTTTCAAATTATAATCATTATTGTTTTTACTATTGGAATTATCCTTATATTATTAATAATAATATATATTTACATTAGCAGGGGCAACCAAAAAATTCATGGTCCCACAAACAAACCACAAAGTCAAAATGAAATGCCAAAATGATAGATGAAACAGGAGGATGTTGATAGTAAGTATATGGAGGTGGCAGGGTCATGGTGACCTTGGTGGCAATGGGGGCTAAGGATTTTGGGATAGAAAGGACAACATTTTGGAAAGGGGGATGGATCATTGACACCAAGGGTGGTTGTGTAGCTATGGGTATATATGAAACAATAAGTGTGGATGACGTTATGTTTTGGGTGGTTGACAAAGGTATAGTGGATGTGGTGGGTATAATAGATGTGGAAAATGCGGCGGTTATAACAGGTATGGGGCCCAACTATGAAATGACTTGGGGTAAGGTAGATACAGGTAGCATAGAGCTAGCAGAGGCTAGGGCAGAAGTAGGAGTGAGTGTCAGGGGGATAGATATGGGCATGCCATATATCAACTATCCTGAGACATCTCGAGTGGATGAGTGGGAAAGATAAAACTGCAAGGCAGCTGGGTTCTGGTCAAGGAGTCGTTTGAACTCCTCATCTCCTGTGACGATAGTGATAGATTGGGTAGGATACATGGGTGATAAAATAGAATGTGGTGAAGGACTAGGAGGGATTGGTTGACAACTGTCATGGAATATGAGGGTGTTTGCTTGGCTTTGGGTCAACACCATGTGAATAAGCACTGATGAGGCAAGATTACTTTCTGTAAATGACACAGAAATATAGCAGAGATAGGATAAATAGGTGCTGGTGGGTGAATTGGGGTTAAAATGTCAGTTGGAAAACCACATAGTCTAAGCAATGCCAGTTAGGGTAAACTGACATTAGTCACAGTTAACCGATGTTGGTCACTGTGGAGAATGGACAGTTTGTCAAAACAAGGAAAAAGGTCAATACTTTGCCAAGTATGTAAGAAGCTGATGAAATTACTAGGTCATTGAATATGATAAGAGTGAAAGACACTCTAAACACTCAAAGAAGGTGAATAGGTATCCTTTTGGGTAGGTTAACCAAAAGAACAATGAATCGATGATGGTTGAGTGAAACTGATGGCGGTTAAAAGGTAACCAACGACGGTCACTAGAATGACGTCGGTCACTATGAAATTGAAATAGAGATAAATAAAATGTGGTTGTGAGTTAAAATTAAATGTGGAATCAAACCCATAATTCTGAGAATGATGAGAATAAGTTCCAGACACACTCAGATGAAACTGGAATACACCAACTATGATGAGGAGCATGCAAGGGGAAATAAGAAAACTGAAGACCATGACCTCTCACCTCAAAATGCAAGCCAAGCACAAACACTAAGAAAAATATGATCCTAAGAGTGCTTTTTCTATTATGTTTGTTTAGCTTATGCTATTTAAGGATTGACTCATGAACTTTAGAATATAATTTTTTGGTGAGGATGGCTTCCTACGAAGAAGGATATCTACAAGGAGAGGTTTCAAGTATGTTATGGTGGGTGTGGACCATCCTCTAATGGGGTACTTGACAGAGATAACCCGTGGGGTGCCCACTGTTCCATGATCGTGTGGTCACCTACAACTTCTTTTGGGTGAGATGTTGTTTAAGAATGTGTATATATTTTTAATTTGTGATGTTTGGGTAAGACTCAGAGAGAGATAAAAAGAAAGGAAGTGCTTTTCTATGATTAATTTGTCAACCATCAACTGGGAATGACTTCTAGTGTATAGGTTGCCCTTAATTAATGTGATCTAATGTAGAAAAGCATAATGAAATGAAATGATTTTTAAACCCAAATCGAAATGTAGAATTCGATGCCACAAATAGATGAACAGGAGAAGGGATTCTCTTTCACTAATGTGATACTAATGAAAGGGAAGAAATGTTTGTTTTAAGCACTAAAATACGATGGATTTTATAAAATAGAAGAGAAGAAGGTTCCAACGGAGAAAGTTTAATGTAATAACATTTTAATAAAGAAACAAACATACAACGTTTTCACCTAGAAATGAAAGAATGCAAAGAACCCCGAATGGGTCCCACCAGGCGTGTAAAGATGTTTCACTTGATTCTAGATCATTTTATTTCTAATGTTGATGAAACAAATAAGGGTAAAGGGATAGGAGGAATACCTTTTGAAATGTTGGTTGTAGGTTTTTGCATACGTATGACTTCTAGATCCACAACTAATCGTGATAGATTCATTTTTGCTTGGAGGAACTACCTGAAATGGAATACAAGACCACCAAATAACAATTATATAGTATATATTGTGGACTGCCTAGCGTGTGCTAGATCCAGGAAGCGTGATACTTCCTAGATGGCTGTCAACCCACTGTTTAAAACAACTTAATACTTACAATAAAGGGAATCCTGCTATAGTTAAAATGATTTAGGTATCTCATTCATCTACACTAAGAAAATTCATTCATAGCAGGCTAAGATATGAATGAATCTGAAGGTCAAGGTCTTGGTTAGGGTACTGGTACGGGTCAGGGTGAGATTTTGGGTGGTTTTTGGGTATTTGGTGGAGGTTTACAAGCTCTATTCTTAGTTTTTGGTAAAAGACATAGAGATCGACATCGGTCTAGTATGACCAGTGTCGGTTTAGGTTAACCGGTGATGGTTATAGGTAACCAACATCAGTATGGTCGGGGTATAGAAAACTCAATAAAACTTGGCAAGGTGATAGATCTAGTGCTAGATGATAATGATAGGGAAATGTCAAGGTTCATGGGGGTCTTAGGTATGCACAGGAATGATGAAAGTCCAGATGTGGATAGTTCATTGGTGTGGGTAAAGGGATGGTCAAGTTTGCATGGAGGTAAAATGGTGGGGAATGGGAATGGGAGCAGAAACTAACAACATAAGTAAAAACATCTGCTTAAATGATAGTGAACCAGTGTTGGTTAACAAAAATTACTACTTGTACGAGCTTGATGTCTGGTTGGAAATGGTGGGTGATCAAATGGAAGGAACTTGGTGTGGTTCTGGTGCTTCCCTAGATTCTCCCGTGAAGTAAAAATGGCTATGTGATTACTTTCAGTGCTAGCTATGGATGCTCTGATGTGTATACTAACGTTGGTTTTGGTTGCATGCACCTCCGGTTTTGTCACTTATTCTCAAAAGATGTGATTATCTCTCAGAAATGTGCCCACCTCGAAATAAGGTTGTTTTGGGTGTTAAATGGTAACCGATGGTAGTTCTGGCATAACCGGTGGAAGTTTAGGGTAACCGGTGTCAGTTAGGCGGGATTTCCTAGGGTTACTAAACTAGGAAAATCCCCTTGATTTTATGGGATCTTGTTCAGTTTTTACTCCGCAGATTAACATCGAAGCTTCCTTCTAACATGGGGGAATGTGGTTAGAGGGAATGTAGGCATTGATTTTTAGGGTTTGGGTAGGTCTTGGTTAGTTATGACAACTTACTAATAATACGTCTTAGGGTGAGATGGCTTGATGATGTGTATAGGTGAGGTGGTGGTGTGGGAACTATCTAATTAGGATATTTAAATACTAAATATTTTGAGGATAATGAATTAATTTAATTAAATTAATTAATTTAATTAAATTAATTAATTTAATTAAATTAATTAATTTAATATTAGAGTGGGATGAAATGGGCCATGGTTAGGTTCAAGTGTGTTCAAGGTGTTTATTTGACGAGGGAACAAAGGGAGTGTGACCCAATTTTGGTGTCTACAACTGTATCTTTTGACAGGATTTAACTAAGTTGATTTTATCATCCCTAAAACCTCAAAAAAAACTCACCCAAGTAAAATACACTACCTGAAGCTACTCCACATACCTCCCCATCTCTCTATATAGAAACAGAGAGAACCTGGACCCCTATTTCTAACATTTAACTATTCTACCCTTATCCACCCTAAACCGTCACCGGTCATACATAAACCATCATCAGTCACACCCTGACCGGCATCAGTCTCTATGTCTGATAACCCAACTCAGGACAACAAGCTAATACTCATTCCTAAACTCCCCAGAACCATTTGTAACCTTTACTAGACCTATGTCGGACCTGTAGAAACTCAAAACCACCTACCCAACCTCCATATCTGATCATAACCCTGCATGTTAGATTAGATTTTCTTATTGTATTTGAATGAGATGCCTAAATCATATCAACTACAGTAGGATGTTATTTTTTTACGTTATTTACTTCATTAAATTATATTAAACAATGGATTAACAACCATCTAAGAAGTATCACACTTCCCGGATCTAGCACATGCTAGGAATTCCACTGACATATATTGTTTAATATTCCTCTTGTGGTCTTGTTTTGAATTTCCAGGTAGTTCCTCCTATCCAAAAGGAATTTCTTCACGATCGGCCTAGATCGGAGATCAGAAACACACGCACAAACTTCAACCAACTTTGCAAACATGTATTCCTCCTTGGCCTATCACCCTCTATCTGTTTCATTAATTTTATCAAGAATCTGGTGAAACAAACATAGGTTGATTATACTTTTATTTAGTTTTTAGACTTTATATATTTAATGCATTTAGAATCAGTTTATATTAACATATAATATATTTTTTTACTAAGGGAAAATAGTTTTGAAGGGACTATACCCTGTATACAAAAGGGCTCAAAATCCAGATAGAAAAAAAGAGATAAGTAGCCCAGAGAAACCCGCCACTTGAAACATATAATTTTTCAAATAATACACTATTGAGAAAATTTCAAAGGAATATTAGTGTCTTCTACATGTCACTGACCTATTGCAACCAAATAAAACCCAGTGAAATCCTCAATAGATGTGAAATAATGTTAATGAAAACTCAAACTTGCAAGTTCTGGGAATCAAATAGTGCCACCATTGGCTTCGTCTACATTGCTTCACATATTCAAACTAGAATCTTTGACATATTAAAGGATTACAAGCTCTAGGAAGTTTTACCCTTAGAAGAATCACTCGATTTTCGTGGAGTTTACATAAAAATACAAAATGCATTTACTTGTACACAACCAATTAAATCAATTAAATTCAACCACATTTTAAATAGTTTAGTTTTATTTGATTTTCAATTATATCGAGTCTAATAATTCAAAAGAATGGGTTTAAAAGGAGTAAAATATTTTCCTTCACAACTTCATTGGCCATGTGTGGGGTTAGCATTTAGAAAATATTTTAACATGGAGAAAGAGGAGAGAGGAAGGCTTTAATGAAATTACTTGTATAATTTAGATTAAGAGCAACAATAGAACACCAAATAACACAATATTTCATAATAATGATCTCAATATGCAATTAGAATAGCTTTGCCACTTCGAGGGGGAAACCTCCAAACCATATAATAAGACTCAAATGCTCAAATGATAATGAAATACTGCCTATAATACCCTATATATACTATTCATATGCTATGTCCATCACCAAGGCCGACCTATTAAACATGAGAAAGTATAAATGATATAATAAAATGATATGGTAAGCCACAAGTCAGCTACTCATATCCTAATACAAGCAATAGGTTAAGGGCGTAGCATGCCCTTCCATTTCAAACCAATGTTGTCCTCAATATTGAATAATCCTGGATGTTGCTGTAAAAAACCTTCATACTCCCAGGTGGCATCTTCTATGCTCAGATTCTTCCACTTGATCAGATATTCCTTAATTTCTCTAGTTCTCAGCCTCTTAGTACGTGTTTGCAGAATTTTCTCTTGCTCCAAAATTATTCTTCCTTCCTCGTCAAGTTTTGGTAACTCTGTTTGGGATTCAAATTTCTGTCCAATAACCTTCTTCAGGCATGAAACATGGAATACTGGGTGTATGTGTGAAGATGGAGGCAACTCTAGTTTATAAGCAACACTACCAATTTTCTGTAGAACCTGATAAGGGCCTTAATTTTTAGGAGAAAGTTTGTTTTCCTTTTTCTGTTGGTTTAGGGACATCTGTTTGCAAGGATGGAGATGTACAAAAACCCAGTCACCGATTTAAAAATATCTTTCACTACGGTGTTGATATTCTTGTTGTTTCATCTTGTTTTGTGCTAATGCTAAATTCTCCTTCAAACTAGCCAAAACCTGTTGTTGATGTTGAATGTGTTCCTCAACATCTCTAACCTTAGTTTGCACCCTCAAGGAGGAAGTGATAGAAGTTAGATGGTAACCATATAATGCTAAAAATGGGGTCATTTGAGAATAGGTATGAAAAGATGTGTTATACCACCATTCTGCCAGTGGTAGCCATTTAATCCACCTTTCTTTCTTATCTGATACAAAACAACGTAAATACCCCTCTAAGCATTTGTTGACCACTTTTGTTTTCCCATCAATTTGAGGATGATAAGATGAACTGTGAGCTAGCTGAGTACCCAAACATGAAAATAATTCCTTCCAAAAATTACTTGTGAAAATAGGATCACGATCACTTACAATTATCTTTGGGGTTCCATGTAGCCTTTGAACTGTCTCCCAAAAAAAATGCTACAACTATACTGGCTACAAATGGATGTGATAGGGAAAGAAAATGGGCATATTTTTTGATCCTATCCAAAATCATGAAAATAACATTCTTACCCTCTAAAAAAGGTAATCTGGTGATGAAATCCATGGAGACCTCCTCCCATCTCTGGCTAGGAATTGGTAAGGGTTGCAACAGACCTGGTGTCTTAATTGTTTCCCCTTTGTTCTGTTGGCACACTAAACACTTTGATACAAATGTTTTTACATCCCCCTTGAGTCCTTCCCAAAATAATTCTCTTTTTATTCTATGATATGTCTTCAAAAATCCAGAGTGTCCTCTAACATGTGAGGCATGTAGCTCTGCAATAATCTTATGCTTCAACTCAGAATCTTTACTCAAGTATAACCTATCCTTGTACCATAGGGCATTACCTTTCCACTCAAATTTGTTAGATGTCATAGATCCTTGCTTGATATTCTATATTAGATATTGTGTATCCTTATCTTGATTCCATTCCAATCTTGCTTCATCCACCCAATCGGCTATCAACATGGACATTCCACATAGTAAGGCATCTGCGGATGTATCCCTTCTAGACAACGCATCAGCTGCTACATTTTCTTTACCCTTTTTGTATATGATTTCAAAATCATAGCCCAATATTTTTGTTACCCACTTATTTTGTTCCTCAGATGATAACCTTTGCTCCAAAAAGTATTTGAGACTATCATGATCAGTTTTTACCTTGAAGTGTCTACCCATGAGATAGGGCCTCCATTGCTTGACCACATGAAGAATAGCCATGATTTCTTTCTCATAAACAAGTTTGAGCAGATATTTTCCTTTGAATTGGTGACTCTCAAATGTAATTGGTCTTCCTTCCTACATTAGAAATGCTCCCAATCCTGATCCTGAAGTGTCACATTCAACAACGAAGGTTTTTGAGAAGTTGGGAGTGGCCAAAACTGGGGTGCTGCACATGGCTTCCTTCAGCTGCTCAAACGATTTAGTGGCTACGTCTGTCTAATGGAAGGCATCCTTCTTAGCAATGCAGTGAGTGGGGTTTCTATCCTACCATATCCCCACACAAATCTTCTGTAGTACCCTGTTAGTCCTAGGAACCCACGAAGATTTTTTAGATTTTTGGGCCTTGGCCCATCCACCATAGCTTTGATCTTTTGAGGATCAACTTTGATACCTTCATGGGATACAATATGACCCATGTACTCTACCTCTTGTACACCAAAAGAATATTTGGATGGCTTTGCATAAAGAGTATGTTTCTCCAAAACTTCGAACACATTATTTACATGTTGTAAGTGTTCTTCCCATGTCTTACTGTAAATCAATATATCATCAAAGAAAACTAATACAAATTTCCTTTAAAAGGCCTAAAAATAGTGTTCATCAAGCTTTGAAAGGTTGAGGGCACATTTGTAAGACCAAAAGGCATTACCAAAAACTCATAATGGCCCTCATGAGTCCTGAAAGCCGTTTTATGGACATCTTCCTCTTTTATCCGAATTCGATGGTACCCCAAACGAAGATCTAATTTTGTGAAATAAACAGCACCATGCAATTCATCAAGTAAATCATCAATTACTGGAATAGGAAACTTATATTTTATGGTGTACTTGTTGAGTTCTCAATAATCTAGACACATCCTCCATGTTTCATCCTTCTTACATACCATGACCACTGGTGAAGAATATGCACTCTAGCTATGCCTGATGATACCTGCCTTCAACATCTCCTCCAGCATTTTCTCGATCTCACTTTTTTGGGAATATGGGTATCTGTATGGTCTGATGTTAGGTGTTTAGATCCCTAGAATCAACTGAATGGAATGATCATGATCCCTAATTGGTGGTAGTCTCTTTGGAATTGCATCAAAAACAGATGAGTGAGCATCCACAATATTTTGAAGATTGGGTGGCATTGAAGACTCTGTATTTTGTACTTCTATGGAAAATAGCTTTGCTATAAGGCCATCCACTCCTTTTCTGAGAACCTTCTGCATCTGATGAGAGCTAATAATCCGTGGAGATTTAGCTAGCATCCCATTCAATTGTATTTTTCTTCCTTCTGAATGAAATCACATAAACAATTCTTGGAAATTCATCTCAATAGTACCTAAGGTTGTGAGCCATTGGACCCCCAAAACAATATCTGCCCCTCCCATAGAAATAGAAAACATAGGTGAGTCTAACATGTAGTCTCCCATAGAAAGCTTGATACTATGGCACTTTCCTGTGCACTTGACTATCCCACAATCTCTAATCATAACTTGCATTTCTGAAGCTGGGTAAATAAAACAATTGAGGTCGGTAGCTAACTTACTATTTATGAAGTTATGAGTACTCCCTGAGTCAATCAACATCATCACCTTTTGTTTTTTGAGATAGCCAATAACCTTGAGTGTTTGAGGAGTACTAATACCTCACAATGCATGGCAATAAATTGTAGGTTGGTTATCCTCTACTTCATCTTCTACTGGTTGCTCAGTCTCTCCTATAATTTCAACTTCCTCATCATCCTCATTACCTCCGTCAATATAGAACAACTTCTTCTTAGCACATTTATGTCCCGGTCCATATTTTCTATCACAGTTAAAACATAATCCTTTTTCTCTCTTTTCTTCCATTTGTTGAGGAGTCAGTCTAATTGGCCTAGCAAATGAAAGGGAAGAGATACTACAGTCTCTAGTGTTAATGAAAGGTGGCCTCCTACTACAAATAATTTTTTCCTCTACACGACGTGCCATGATAATAGAATCAAAAATCTTGATTGGATTAAACATCCGTACCTCATGCTCGATGTGGTCCTTAAGACCCCCAAGCAATAAGTCATCCAGATTCTCTTCTGGAATATTCTCCACCCTTAAGGATAGGTTTTGGAATTGATGCACATAATCTTTGACTGATCCTATTTTCCATAACTTTTCCAATTGACTAAATTAGTTCTCTGAAACACTAGAACTATAGTGCAATTGCAACTCCTCGGTAAAAACTATCCAAGTGACACCTAGACCATTCTTCTGCCTCTGAGCACATAATCAACGATACCAAACAAATTGGTCAGGTTCAAGATATAGGGATGCCAATGTCACCATTTGTCCTGATGGTGTTTGATGTAACTCAAAGAAGTTCTCCATTTGATTTATCCAATTTAGGGGATCCTTACCATAAAATTTGTGCATATCCACTTTCGACATCATGTTTCGTGGTTGTGAATATGTTTGATTCTGATGGGATTGGAAAAGTGATCCACTATGGTTAGTTTTTCCATGATTTTGAAATGAAGGTCGTCCTTGGTTGATATGGGCTGGATTTGGGCCATACTAGTTACCCTTTACATGTTGCATGATATCATCCAACCGATGATTGATTTGGGCTATGTCTCCTTTAGAGGCCATCTCAGATTGTACATTTCACAACTCATACTCAATTTGGCTCACCTTATGATCAAATAAGGTAAACTCTAGTGCTGAGGAATTTGTATTTACCTCTTTTGAATCCATCTCTTCAATCACTACCCCATCTTTATCTAGGGTTTTACCCAGAGTAACCGAATTCTTTTTTGCTCTTGTGGAAGGCCTCGCCATGATGTCAAATCTTAGGGTTTAGGGTTTTGATACACTTTCGGCTGAAAAGGAAAAAACACAGAGAAGATACTAATACTATTTTTTTGAGAGCTTTCCGAAAATGTAAAGAAATTGAATTTTTTTCACAATTTACACCCTATGAAGCGATTTTATTAAAAATCCTAAATTTGTAATAACTTTTGAACAATAAATCAAAAAAGTTTGAAATTTTCAGGGAACCTTACTTTAAATTCTTGTCCACTCTAGTAAACATATCTCCCACCAATTCGCTTTGGTTCGCAATATGTGGCAAAAAAAAATAGGGTTTTTGCCCTAATTTTGGCGCAGATTGCAGCTCTGATACCACTTGTAATGAAATTACTTGTATAATTCAGATTAAGAGAAATAATAGAACACCAAATAACACAATATTTCAGAATAATTATCTCAATATGCAATTAGAATAGCTTCGCCACTTTGAGGGGGCAACTTCTAAACCATATAATAAGACTCAAATGCTCAAATGATAATGAAATACTACCTATAATCCCCTATATACTATTCATATGCTATGGCCATCACCAAGGCCGACCTATTAAGCATGATAAATTATAAATGATATAATAAAATGATATGGTAAGACACAAGCTGGCTACTCATATCCTAATACAAGCAATAGGTTAAGGGCGTAGCAAAGGCCCAACAAACAACTAATATAGTAATAGGAGCACTTCTATAGTGGGATCACCCACATTGACATATAAATCATGGTATATTCGTGTTTACACCTATAAATATACATGTAATATAAGCAACATTTGATGTAAATGTTTGTTATAAATTTTTGTTTTGATTTAACTTACAATTAAGTATGTATAATCAGAATAACACATTAATACTTGCAATAGTTATAAATATTAGAATGATAGTGTAAATACACAAGAAGATCGAAACTTAGATGTAGATGGTGATATAGAGGTGATATGGGTGTGCCAACTAGATAAAAAGAGTGTTTTGATCATTTAGATGCTTCACTTCTAATTTTGGATCTGGAAATTACTCGTCCAAGATTTAAAATCTAATGTATGGTCTTGAGCTATTTTATATAGGATTGGATTGTCTTACGTTTAGGTCCTATAATTTTCTGTGCATATAGTCACAAAATCATACACTTGCTATTATTACTATACCACTAAGTATGTTGTTTTATATATTGATCTTGTGTAATAAAATTATTCACTAATGACCCATCCCATGGTCCATTCATTAGTCTAATTGGTCTTTTTTTGGTCTTATGCAATCATCATTTACTTCGTCATACTGTTCTGGTTAGATCTCAAGAGATCTTATCTATCAATTCTCACAAACTTTTCATCTCTAGTCTATGAATGGGTCACCCATTAATAAGGATAATTCCTTATTTCCATAAATAATGGTATCTAATTTATCATGATAACACATTAGGCAAAAATCCCATTAATAAACTGACGAAGATAGTTCATTTGCATTAACAAATAAATACAATAATCATGATCAGATTTTTAACACTATCACATGAAGTAAACATGTGTAAACAATAAGAAATAGTCACCTTATGAATGGCATTCCTTTCTATAAATTTTAGGAGAGAGAAAATGTATATATGGGCCAATTCTTTGAGTTAACTAACTCATATTCTTGTTGTATTTAAATGAAATAATAGAATATGTTAAGGTTACCTAAAACCAAATAAACTTCCTAGTTTATTTATAAGTTAATTATATCATACTCAAAATAAATGTTGCTTCGTAATGAATGTTGTGTTTCCAAAAAATACAATAATTTAATTAAAAACCATAACCTTTAATTTGTAAAAGTATCATACTTTTGTAGATATTTATTACAATAAAGAAAAAGTACTACCTATAACAACATTCATTAATTCCTTCATACGTCAACAGAATATCCTTCAACTAAGTATAAATTTCATGTTTTGATGAATGGGTATAAACTAACTCATTATCCATATCCCATAATTAATGTAGAGATAGGAAATGACATAAAACTTTATAAGAAATCATACAATACTAAATAGTTTCCCAATATTTAATCTATTGAAGTTAGCAATTATACTTATAAGGAAATAATCATTGATAACATTGAATATCATTAACGAAATTAATATCAAACACTTTAATCTTCTAACAATATCCCTTTCTAGTTGTTATTATCACATTCCAACAGCCGAGAGAGAGAGAGAGAGAGAGAGAGAGAGAGATCATAAATCTATGTTTAAGAAGCTTATTAACAACCATAACATCTAGTTATGCTTGAACTAATATACTCTCATACAGTCCTACCCGTTATTAGCTAAATATAATAATGATGGAAACATCATTCATAATAACCGACATCCAAGTCGACGGAGTATTTATACTAAGAGAAAATAACAACATGCTCAAAAGGAGCTTAATTAAATTAATCCATCAAAGATCATTATGAGATGTGATTACCTAGATTTCATACACTCTAGACAAGAGAAAAACAGTGAATCAATTTATTCATGCATCTAAAAATTATTCGTAAACTAAAACAACAAAGCTCATAAGAGCCCTAACTCACAAAAACCATTGAGCACTTTTAAGAAATCAGTTACAAGTAGTGCTAACAAGTCCAAAGGAAGACTTAAAACCAAACAATAAAAATAACCTAGCTCCAAGAGGGATTTTAAAAATAAAACGAGATTTAACCCTTAAAATGGCAAGCTCAAAATGAGAAGATTAAAAATTTGATACAAATAAGCCCTTTATAGGTTAATATCATCATTCCATTAAAGTAGATTTCAAGACAAGAACATATTTAACTCAATTCAATAGTTAATATTAATAACAACAACAATAACGAAATGGTTTCGAATTACAAATGAGCAAAACGTCGATCTACACAAACAATCACTAGGATTCAACTGAACCCAATTCATTTTAGCAATAATATTTTTTATATTTTCATTACAAATCAGACCCAGACTTCCCAAAACAATGGTAAATACAAATCTATCAATATCCAACAAACCCACTTTAACTTTAAGATTTTGCTTGATTTCCTTTACAAATTTTCATGTCAAAAATAAGGAAACGTCATAGTTTTTAGAACAATTCATTCATAAGAGCAAAATGTTTTAACAAAAAGTAATCAAGCATACATAGCCCAAATAAAACAACTATCAACAAGCTCTAACGAGTTGATTGAAATATAAAATATGCATACATATATTCGAAATAAAATAATAGAAGCAAAAAACTTATTTTCTTCCAAAATTTTCCTTTTTATTTTCTTTTCAAAAACTTCATAATAATATCAAAGAAAAAAATCCAAGATTCAAAACTATAACATATTCCAAATTTCACGTTAAAAATAAAAAAAACAAGAGAGAGAAAACCCATGTTTGGTTAGCCCTTTCTTTTCTATTACTTTCTTGAAATTTACAACTCAAATTCCCAGAAAAAAACTCCACAAAATCCTAAACGGAGCTTTTACATACATATTTTTCATTTAAAATAGCTTCATCTTTGCATGTAAATGATCAAAACAAATTTCCAGAATTATATCCCCAAAAATCCTCCATGCAAAGTTCAAGCCAAAAACTAAACAGTAATGCCAAAAATGTGAATTGAGGGAGACGTTTCATGTTTTGGCATATATGATTGATTCATGTATCACACATATCTCATGATATAGATTTAAGGGAAAATTGTTTACGCTTTAGCACAACTAGGTGTAATCATTCATTTTTTCATCTTTTCTAGGGGGTAAGTGAACACGTCAACGGGCCAAAAGGGGGTCTTAAGTGGACACATTTTTCTAGAAATTAAAAATATTCACTTTGTATGAGTTATTTGAAATAGTTACACTCAAAATTGGAAGATGTTATAATAACATGAATCATAGCATTTTGATTCTATGTTCTAAGATACTAAATATTTTTGAAAAAGGTTAAGTTTAAGTGGGTTAAAGAACTAAAATACCAATAAGTGCTCCTGTTTTTGTTAAAAAACATAGTAGACAGTTGGTCATGCCCCGACCATTTTTTAGCACAATTCAGTATTTTCGAAAACCATTTTGTAGAAAGATAGATAGGAGCATCTAGTTTGGCCTAGATTTTTCTTAGATTTTTTATAGTGGGTATTTATTTTTTAATGATTTTTCAAGTAAAAAATATTCAATTTTGAAAAATAACGGAGCTCCAACCGTGCCCCCCCAACTACCTCAAACAATATAGAAAATTAATTTTTTTATTATGTATAGAATTATTCCTAGTTTGGGCCTGTAAAAATTTTATTCAATTTTGATGAGTCAAAAAAAAGATACATGACAAAAGATAAGCATTTACAATCACTTAAAATAGAGGTATAAATAAATAATTTGAAATAAATATAAATGGATACCTTAAAATAGTTAGAAAGATATAAAAAGTGCATATTTAGAAAGAGGATAGTTTTCTTGACGTTGTAGGAAAAGTTTTAAGAAAGATAGAGCACTTTTTGGTAGGATTTAGCATGGTAGAATGTGAGTTTTTACATATTTTGTCAAAAACATGTGTTTTGTTGTTTTTTATAGGTCTAAGGCACAGGTTTGGGAAACCATAGCAATACCAAACATGTAAATTATTGGTTTGGGGGAATAATAAAGGGAATGCATACGTACTATAACGCATACACATTTAGTGGAGTATAGGTGGTATATGTGTTTTTGGTATGTTTATATTTACAAAACAAAACGTTTAAGTATAAAAAATAATAAAATAATAAATTAAGCTCGCTCTACACCTTATAGAACTAGTCTCACAACTTCATGAGTCACAGTTTTGGAGATATTTTTTATAATCTAATCTGGTCAATATTTAAGTAATTTTCAAGATTTCAACATTCAGCATAAATCTTTTAGCATTTAAATTCTACAATCGATGTCTATTATGGCAACGAATATAGTCATTGTTTAGGTTTTGGGGCCTTTTGGATTATTCACTGACATTTGTAGTCCAGTATTAGATGTGTCAAAATTAGATTTTACAAACCTAACAATTTTCAAAGGAAACAACATCTACTCAAATATATGCACTCATGAAATTCCTTATAATACATAACAAATCAAAACACATGTTGGACATAGTGTCATTGGTGTTCTCATTGATGTCAAGTTGCGTCAATAGAAAAAATGGTTTCTCTATGGCATAGGAGTCAACATGAGGTGAAAATAATTAAAAATCATAAAGGTTGATTGGTTATGTCCTGTTTTGGTGTCATGAAGTTTTGCATTGGTGACATGTTGGTTTGGAAACAAAATGGGTAGCTTCATTGTTTTGAAATTATTCATTAAAACTTCAAGCCTTAGTGAAAATTTTATGTCTCCAACATGTAGAGGATTTATTCAGCTTTCTAATTTCTATTTTTTTCTTCGTTATAACTCTTTACAGAGCTCCCAGAATCTTCCAGAGAAGTTAGATTTCACCATTAGAGTGTTTGTTCCCTGCACCTAGAAAAATTGATGTTAAGTAGATAGTTCTTGAATGATCAAACCTTTCCTAAATATTCATTACTTAATGTAATACCCCATTTTGAAACACCAAAAACATAACACGAGATTATGTAAATTTTGGCAATTTTTTAAAATTAATTTTTAAAATTAATTTCTTAACTGTATTCAGGGTATAATCCCATAGTTCACTAATAGCATTTTATTTTCCCATTATTATATCCAAAATTTAATACCTCCTTATCTAAATGAAATGTTCTATTGGCCAACCATCCTATCCCATTCCGAATGCTTAACTATTTTAATATTTTCTTTAATCCCAACTTAATATGTATTTTATTCAAATACACCCATGCTAAACTTTTGATTTATTAACACCATTTTCTTAAATGACACAATATTGATTTATACTTACCATGGCCCTAATAAAAATCCCGCTAGGTTCCCTTTTTATTAATTTACTCCATACCCATTTAAATCATTTTACTCCCACAACTTTAAAAGATAGGAGGGTTAAATATGGGCCATAAGATTGCTTTAATCTTGACCCTAGACATTAGGTATTTTCCTAGATGCCCTAATCCATCATTATGATTTCTTTTTATCTCTTGTTTTCCTTTTGTGGCCTCCATTTTGCCCAAGTTTTGCAGGTGGAATAAGGAAGGAGGAAAAAGAGCATGGAGGGCAATTTTTTCTTGTTTTTAAGATCCAATCCATTTGCTTTGAAACCTCTTCAATTCTTGTTCTAGATTTTCCAATAAGGGAATCAATTCCTCTTACATTTTCTGGTTTGTTCTCCTTTCCAAGTTTTTCTTTGTTTCTTTTTCTTTCTAAATTAAAACCCTTATTTTTTAAAAAAAATTTCAAGAACCATAGAATTACTGGTTATACACACACACACACACACACACACACACACACACACACACACACACACACACACACACACACACACACACACACACACACACACACACACACACACGAAGGATGGATCTATAACCTGGCACAGAGTTATGATTGGTCGCAACAGGATTTAAGGGCACAAAAATTGTGTAAAGGATGGGGCAGTGTGGTTATATGAGGGAGGTGTGTCGTATGGCCATGGCCATGGCCACACCACATAATGCATTGTGCAGGGGAGGGGAGGCAAGCCGCCCCCCAACTTATATGTGTGTACATACATACATACATACATACATACATACATACATACATACATACATACATATACAAAGGTTATACAAGATATCCAATATTTCCAATAATTTTGTATTTAAAACATTTTTGTTTCACATACAAAATGTCTAAATATATTCATAGTTATAAATATTTTTAATTATATTTATATACATATAGATATAGGCATATATATAACTCATCTTGGAAACTATAAAATAAATCAACATATACATTTTTTTTTTGAATAAAAAGGACAACACATTTAAAATATCCTCCACAAAATAAGGAATTGGTTTTCTTATTCCCCCCAACCTATACTTTATAAATTCCAAATCAATATCACATGGCCTACAAGAATATAAATGAAGTTGTTTGCATGGCTTTAGAATACAAAGGATGATACTTTTACAACCTTTAAAACAATATTTCAAACACTCTTTTTCAAAATGTAAAATATGATAAGTTTTTCCACTAAAAAGGATTCCAAAATAATCACATAATACACCCACAACCAAACATGCAACAAACAAGGTTCAAAAAACCATTCTTTCTTTTCCGCATTATGTTATAGACCACAAAAGCAATAGTTATGAAGCTGACCTCAAATTACCAATCTAAATTCAAGCAAAACAAGATCCCACAAGCTCCAAGATCCCAAGCTTTCTCAATTTCTTAGATTCAAAACAATAAGCCAAAGTTCGTACCCCTCTCCATGAGGAGGTATAAAAATAATAAAAAAATTACAATCCTCACAAATGAGAGGGTGACATGTGTCACCCATCTCTTCTCCAAAATAAAGATTCCCAAAATCACAAAGAGCATATTACAAAACTCATTTAGGATGTAATCTACCAAATTCTCTTAAATGTTAATAATCCAACACCCTTCGTCTTTTAAGAAATCAAAAACATCAACCATACTTACAAGATGGTTACATAAGAGGAGTCATATGGGAGGGAAAATCCCATTTTACCTTGAAAAGAGACCCTCCTACCCATAGGTAGGATCCACAGGGCACATTTCCATCCAAGGGAGACCCCTAACATGAAAAGAGGCCCTTAATATTGCCACATTTATCCCAAATTCGAGTTTGGGTAAAGTGGCTCAAAACAAGACGTGGTGGGGCCCACCCAAATGATAATTAGGTTGTCCCAAACCACTAACAACAAAATAATATAACATAAAACAACTCTAATGGATGTGGGGACCATTAGGTCCCTAAACTAGTTTACCATAAGAGTAAACAAATTATAATTAACATAATTATAATTAGGAATCACCAAAGGTGTCCAAACATGATTATGCCACAAACAAACAAGATACACACAATCATGCATGGCTAAAGGAGACGTCCCAGTCAACCACTTGTGTAAATTGAGGTGCCACTCCCAAACCCACATTCTCCTTTGTGCCCTATAATCTGCACACTCAACTCACACAATAAACATGCCTACTCGATAAATAATAAACCAAAGAAATAATCCAATATAAAGACAACCAAATCAAT
The DNA here is from genome assembly GCA_019776745.2 of Taxus chinensis. Classification (NCBI taxonomy): domain Eukaryota; kingdom Viridiplantae; phylum Streptophyta; class Pinopsida; order Cupressales; family Taxaceae; genus Taxus; species Taxus chinensis. Next base: position 384,523,533 of record CM034155.1, read on the forward strand.
CATGGATATTCTTTACAACTATACATAAATTAATAATTATTTTAATTATTATGGAAAATTCTAAATTTAGAATCAACCATCATCCAAATGAGATAACTAGATCTAAAAATTTCATGTATGTTTCTATAGTAGATCAAAACATAGCCAATTCAGCTTCCCAAGTTATTCCATGATAACATCAAAGCAGAATCATCAAAATTAATGGTCACAATATGAAATAGATTCATCATTGATCCATCATATATCTAGCAAGATCCATCTAAGTTGCATCTCGTTAGTATCCATAATAGTGTGGGTACAAGAAACTAGCAACATGTATCACAACAAGTCATTAGTTCAACTTGCCTCAAACACCACCTATGTCATAAGAGTAATTTAAGACAAAATCTTATAATTCTTAAATAGTATTATATCAATTTCAAATTTCCATAATAAAACCATATATTATCTAAATAATGCTAAATCAAAATCTACAATCTAGTAAATGAAATGAGTCAGTAATTGCAATGATCCAAGAAAGGGGTGGGCACTACAATTACCTTCAACACTTCCAAGATTCCTTGACATCACCTCTAGATGCTTAAGATCTTTCCTAAACTCTTCTGGAGGGTGTTTTAATAGCTCTAGAATGGCCGAAATAACTAGCATAGAAATTGAAAATTTTGAAGCATAACAAATAATCCTTTAATTGAAACTATGGCTTTTAAGTCACTATGCATCCTTCCTTTGGTGATGCAGGAACATCTTGTTAATAATCAAATTTGGATTTCTTAGGTGACTAGGGGTATCTTGGGTCCACTTGAGATGGTCATAACTTGTACTAGTCCATTTGGACTCCAACGGAAATAATAGGGAGCTTCCCTCCAAATGTATAATTTGAATATTTGAACTAGCACTACAACAAACAAGTCTTTTTTCCATAATTTTTCTACATAATTTTTGTGGTTATAAGGAATTTTGAAAATTAAAAATGTGGCTTTCAAGTTGTAGCCAATCCACAATTTCATATATTATTTTTGCTCATCCATAATTTATTAGAATGTTGTTACTCCACAATTTTGAAAATTTGTAGCTCACCTACAATCTTTATTAGTATAGATAATCCACAATTTTTACAATTTGTAAATTGTTCACAAATTCTGTGATTGTAAATATTCCACTATTTCTTCAAATTGCAGTTATGCCATATATTTCAACATTATGGATTATCTATATTTTATACATTTTTGTTTCACAATAATATAATATATGTGGAACTTCTATAAAAATAATGTATATGATTTCGAATTTTACTTTTCTTTAGATAATTATATTGTGATTTATCTATATTTTAAACACATTAAATAATGATTATTATCAACATAAAATTAATTTAATTAAATACTTATTAATTTTTAATTGAATATTAAATTTATTTTATTCTTATTATTAATTTATATACAGATTTAACTAGCCACATCTAAGTTGCATATACATTAAATTTGGTAATAATTCTGAAAATAATATTTAAGTTGTAAGTTTTATTTAAGGAAAGGACTAAATTTACTTTAGCTTATTATATAAACGCGAGATAAACATTTGAATTTGATAAGATGAAAATCAAAAAGATAAGATAAATATTAATATAATAAAAAAAAAAGGAAAACAATTGAAATATAAAAAACATTAGATAATATTAAATAATATTCAAATACTGAAAAGGATAACAAAAATCAATGGATGAAGGTGGTGGATCATCTAAAGGCATTAATGCTCAACCTGTATAAGCTATCCTCCCTCACAAATGATGAAGGGCGTTGTCTATAAACTAGACATAATTAAATTACACTCAATAATCGCTTTATGAATGTCTTCAAAAACATCAAAAATCTAAAAAACAAACAAATTAACATTGTTAACATTACGTGTTTCATGTGGAATCTTGCTTATACACTGCCAAAATAGCCAAGTTCCTCTCCTTTTATTTAAATCCATCCGTTCGGGACTTACAATAGAGAAAATGAATAAATCAATTTATGAATTTACACTAACAATATCAAATTCTGCTTGGATTTTACTTGTGTATAATTCATTTGAGAAAGATTTGAATATGCCACACACAACCTGACAAATGGAGTTGAATAATAATTTATTAATGTTTACCAAAGAAGTGGATGTGAAATATTCTCAGAGTGGCGAGGATCATCTATATACTGGAACTGCAGATCTACACAAACACTCTTACAAATGATATAATGAAAAATAATTAAATCTTCAGTAATACAGAAGTTTGTAGCAACATTTTTTGAAATGAAGAACCATTCACATCAACCCTGTATAGTGCTCTATGGCAATAACCAAATTTAGGAAGTGGCTTTTTTATTAGGTATTTTAATAGACTGATAAGTGACAAATCCCTATTATAGTCAAATAGAAATCCATAAAATAAGGATTTATGATCTCCGAGAATTTTTTTGGTAATATTCTTAGTAAGTAAATCATAACAAACAATTATGATCCACTTTTGACTTAATCCACATAATTTAAGATGTCAAGTTTTCCTAACTTAAGTTCTATAAGATAAAATTAAATTCTATTTTATAGAACTACTTTACAAATTTTCAATCTGCTATTAGTATTTTCTTTTTTTCCCATGGATTTTATTAGCCATTTATTTTTGTATAATTTATTAATTTGTATAAACTTTTTGAAAATGTTTTGAACATTGTCGTTCTTTAAAACTATAAAATTATAGTAATGTGATTATTTTAAAAATAGATATTTTGAAAAAGGGTTAAAGTCACATTAGAATTGTGTTATATACTTATTTCACTATTTTTTAAAAATTAAAATATAAATACATAATAGTCAAAATTTATATTTGAGAAATAGATTATAAATGTTTGATATATAATATAAAAATTAACATTAACAAGAGTAGTAATACGTATTGAAAAGTTATATATGTTAATATTAATAAGATAACAAATAATAGCGAAGGTCCCTTGGTCTATTGGTGATGTTTATAGGCTTTCCATGGAGATACCCGACACAGAGAGTCAAAACAGTTGAGGTCAGGATCATTCCCTAGGTGACTTTGATGGGGTGGATGCCCCTTACTCATAGTTGCGTAGGCTGAAGGTGATCACTAGTTCAGTTGTACACGCTTAGTTGTAATTGTAAATCTGATATATAAGTTCTCTGAAGTATGAGCGGAGATACTGATAATCTAAGATATATGTTTTCTACATTTTTATAAACATAATTAAATTGTGGACCATCCACATTATTTATTATTTATTATTTTATATTATTTATTATTTATTATTTTATTATTTTTTCTAACCTTGGTGCTATTTTGAAGAGTCTCTTACATAAGGTGATCACCATTGATCAACTTCTCATAAAAATGCCCAACTAAACACATTATGGGTAAATAAGAATCAAACCAATGAACGTGTCCCTTTAAAGTGGAAACCGATACCAAGTGATCCCAACCCTAATTTTTGAGTTATTCCTAACAACAAATTTATCCCAACAAGTGACATGATTGAATTGGTGAAGATGTTAGTTCACCACATGCAGCCACTCAAACATGTAATGATACAACACTTGAATTTTGAAAAAGAATAAATATATATTTTATGTAATATTGAATTTACACAAAGAAAATGTAATAAAACTCTAAATATTGAGTTATGTGGCATTTCAACAAAAATTTATATACTATTTTTGAATTATTTAATGTGGCATCCCCATATATTGTTATTAATATTTATTAATTTATTTTAGAAATTATATAAATGTGGTAGATATTATTTAAATTATATTTTCGAAAAAATCAATGTGGATTTTCTATAATGGATGTTTAGAAATATGGATTTTTTACAAATATATTAAAATTGTGAAACATTTACATGACTTAATAAATAAGTTATGACATTATTGTAGAGATACTACAAATATTATGTAATTCTCTTATATTGTTGAAATTTTGTAGAATAATTGTGGTAAAAAGAGCTTGTTTGTTGTAGTGTAGCTCTAGGTATGTTATAGGCTTAACTGTTAAGTGACATAGTCATCTCAGGTCGAGATATCAAATTTAGAAGTTAGAGACTATTTTTTAAAGCATTTTCATGTGTAAATATATATGTTTTGGATTTTCTTCTTATCTATAAGGGTGTTCAAGGCTTCATGGAACACTCAAAGTGTCTAAGGAATGGAAAATAGATAGAAAAAATTACTCAGATTAGACTATCATCTATTTTAGAAGTTTAGTATTATGTAGCATGAACATAATGATTCAATGGAATCCTTGATTCTATTTTATGGCATTGATCATAAGGACATGGTGTTACAAAGAGTCAGGAAAAGGGTAATAAGCCATCTAAAGGAAGATTTCTTAAATTAAATATTTGTGTTCACAATACTAACTATGTGTGCTCAGTTTTAAGGGCCTAGAGTAGAACATTCCTTGTAATAGTTAATAATTATGCCTAGTAGAGTCCTTGATAAGAGTGGAGGAAGGTAATAATAAGACCAATATTTTCAAAATCCCCTTAGTACAGGTTGGAATAAGAATAAAATCAAAGGAATGTGCAAATAGATTCTAGCAATATTAATGCTCAGTTTGAGGGCTAGGAAAGATGTATTTTTAGAAAAATAATCTTTATTCCATTGAGTTTGAAGTTATTGGAGCCTCTCAAAAGTTTGTAGGAATTCCTAAGGGAATTAAGGACTCATAACATCATGGTCATAAGGACATTTTTATTGAGTGGTTAGTAGGTAAAGCGAAGTAATGTACAATCATGTTTATTTCTTGTGACTATATCAAGATCCAACCTTGAGAAATAGATGTCTTAAGAAAGAAACTCATAAGGAATTTTTATCTATCATTTAGGGAGTGGTGTTAGAATGTTTTGAATCCTTGAGGAACAAGGGAAAATTCTTATACAAAATTAATCAAGTAGACCTATTCAGTTGTCCTGCATAGTTCCATACAGAAACCTAAAGAGAGTAAGGGTTTGTATGAAAATCCTAAAGTAAAAGAAGAAGAGTTGAGTGATTTGCATAAGTGATTAGGAGAGGGGTAAGACATAGTAACATGATTGAAAATAATATTGAGTAAAATTCAAGGTGAATGTGAAAAACAAAGTTGATAAGATTTTTTATAGCTCGAGCAAATCAAGGAGTCTTAAAAAGCCAAAATTTAAAAATATAGCAATATGGTGGATAAATGAGTAATGGAGCATTTAGGTGTGCTTGAGTAAGGTGTATAATTGTGTTGAAAGGTGTATATAATGATGAACCATAGGTGGTAATCCATTAAACCCTTAATTTTTCTTTCAACCCCTAACTATACCTACTCGAAACAAGGGAAAAGGAGAAAGTTGAATTGGGTGAAGTTGTATTTTGAGTTGAAGTTATATAAAGAGGATTGCAAGGTACTCTGTATCATCTGGACAACCTGTCACGATTTAAATCTTTACCCTATGGCTCAAATTAAATTCCTAAAAATATCATTCAATGTGATTCAATGTATAGGGAATAGTGTCTAGAAGGGGATTGATCAACTCATTTATTTTTTATGAGAGACTACTTCCTTTAAAGGCCTAAAAAGGCCATTTTTGGCCATTTTGTAGCTAATTGAACACTATTCAAGAAGTTTTTAAAGAAAATATAAATCATATAAGGGTGATTTTAAGATATAATTTAAGATGTCTAATTAAATTTAGGAAAGTTTCAAGAAATAAAATATCATTTAGGAGCAATCTGTTTAATATCGTAGTTTACTGTTGCGAGAGAATGAAAGATAAAATGGTGAAAGCTGACTTATTTGGATGATTCCAGGAGTTCTGAAAAGATTTATGAATTAAGCAAAAAAGGAATTGGAAGGTATATTAGCATAATATACAAGGTGGAATAATCAACATTGATTCAAGGATTAAATATTTCTTTAGGTACTACAAAACTCAGTTCAAATGCCCCTCTTAGTTCAAAATGAAATATGACTTAAATTTTGAGTTGCATGCACGAATTAGGTTTTTAGAATAGTTTGATTAATCATGTAAAATTGTGATTTTTAGTGCTTCATTGAAGTATGGAGGCCAAGAACGTGTAACTCATCATAAAATTTAATTCAAGGATTCATCCCCTATCTGGAGGAGGAAACCCATTTCCATTAGGAGCAACTTGAGAGAAAAGGTGTCCATGTACCTTGAGCATGCTTCCACCCAGGTGTCATCATGGTTAAGAAATTGAATTTTGAATAATTCATCATGTTTAAAGGTGAAATGTGGATCTCAAATAAGTGACTTTGATGATCATCATATCCTAACTTTTTCATTGTACCCAAATCTCTCTAAAGAACAAGCTAAAATGAGCTATTGATGCCACCTAGGTATCCATGACCATCATGTGTGAAGTATTAAGAATCTTATGTCTCCATGAGAGATATGATACCAAAAACATGTATGAAAATCATGAATTTGATCCCATGAAAGGATGATTTTAGAGCCAGGAATTGTGAGGGAATGATCTTTATATGGAGAACCCTATTTCTAAGAATGAGCAATCATCTGAGTTCACTTGATACAATTCACTTGGTATTTGTAAAAAATCATTCAACACCTAGTAGTGTGATCACACCTTAAGGAGGAGGCACGTTACAGTCACTTCATTTTGGCCATAGAACAAGAATCTCATTCAAGCGACAATCCTCTATCTACAAAGTGAGGATCTCATTTTAGTAAGAAGAAGAAAAGTATCCTAGAGTTGATTAATGGTCACTAAAGTGAATTATGGACCAAATTTTAAAATTAGTACCAATTCAAGCAGTGGAAGGGCCAAAACATAATCCAGAAGGTCAAAAAACCCTACAAAATTACTATATGCTTTCCCAAAAAAAATACCGACTAGAATATATATGCCCTGAAATTTTTAGGTCCTTCTTTGCTGAAATCTTTAAATTGATTAATTACTGAATAGATTAGATTTTGAAAAACTGTCTTCTAGACTATAACTATCAGAGCTATATGACCACTTCCATTAGGTGCAGAGTGACCCTAAGATAAATATTATAGTTAACATTTATTTTAGTAAATATGGCTCCTTTGGGCCCTTTCAAACTCCATACAACTTAAAATGCATATGTGTTTCCTAACGCTAGAAACACGTATGTGTTATAACACATACACATTTTTGGTTCAGGAAATACCAAGCCAAGAAAACTATAATGTGTGCACATTATTTAAGAACACGTACTTGTTTTTCCTACTTTCAGATTTATGTATGCTTTTTGGCCCTCCAGATTCGTGCACTTACCCTAGGTTTCAATATTTTATTCATTAAGGAGTTATATATACACATTGATTCAATTGCATATGTTTTCATATGCTAATAACAGTACAAGATATGGTATCCCATACAAATGAACATAAATATGTGTTATTTCTAGGATCTTCTCATCTGTTTATTTGTATTGTATTTTAAAATTCATCTCGTTATTATTCTTATACTAATTTAAAGAATTATCAACTAATGACAACTGTAATGCCCATAAAAACAACCTACTTGAGACCCAAGAACAACCTAGGATTAGTTAGGAAAATTATGGAATAATTTTTTTTATTAAAAGAATCTTCAACTGGGTTACAAGACAACAGTTGTCACTAACAGGTTCCAGAACAAATCTAAAACACTAGAATATAATTTTCTCTTATTAACAATTATTAGAGGTCACAAGATCTAAAAATTTAGGGTTATAACCTATTCAATTAGGTTGAGAGGGTAAAACCTCACCATACCCACTCTCTAACAGGTTTAAATATTAAACTTGATTTTTCTCAAAATTAATGTATTCAAAATTTCCCTAAATCACTCCCATTGGATAGGAAATTTCCTCACATTTTCATTGATATAAAGAAGTCCTCCTAACTCCTCATAGTTTTTGAGTTATGGGCCGATGGGCCTTGGGGTAAAAACTTTCCCCAAGAGTGGGCCTTCAAGCCCAGGGGTTAAAATTTGCCCCAAGGGCGGGTCGGCAGGCTGTGGGGAGACTTTTGGAAAATTTCCCATGCGGGGAAAAAAACCAACTTTATTCCCACTCACCCGTGGTTCTGCAAGTCCACAAGGGACATGTGGCACCTCCCAAGTCAACGTGGGGAGAGCAGGGCAGCGAGAGACATTTTGAAAAATCTTCCCACGCGGGGCGAGAAGCCAACTTTGTGCCCATGCTCCCACAAGTCTGTAAGGGACACGCGGCATATCTTAAGCCAATGTAGGAAAAGTAGGGTGATGGGGAGAAAATTAGTTTAATACCCCGAAGGGCTAAGAGGGTAGCATTCACCCGCACCTTCGCTAACATCTCGCGATGTCATGTGGCGACACCCGATTAATTGCGGGCCGACGGGGTGGTGGGGAAAATGTGGAAAATTTTCCCAAAATTTTCCGAAACATACAAAGGCAAAAAGGGATCCGCTTCTCTGTCGATGCCTTGTGATGCCATGTGGCATGACCTGATTGGTTGCATGCCGGTGGGGAATATTTGGAAAATTTTCCCAAAATTTTCTGGGAGTGTTAAGTTAAAAAGGGATCCACCCCTCTGTTGACACTTCATGGTGCCACATTGTAGCCTTTGATTGGCTTTGGGCTAGCAGGGCGGTGGGGAAAATTTGGAAAATTTTCCCAAAATTTTTCGAAGCTCTAAGGGAAAAATTTGGGCCCGCGGGCCCGCAAAGGAAATGTTTCCCAAAATAATTTTTTTTGACGCCAAGTGAAGAAAAAATTCAAAAGGCCATAACTTTCTATAGAGAGCTCAATTTTGGGAAAACAAGAAATTTCTAGAAATCTCTTGACGTCCTCTCTACTCAGGAATCATTAATTTTTTATTTGGATAAATTTTAATGGGTCAATTTCAAGAAAATGATTTGCAGGCTTTTACAGTACAAACTGGTGAATTTTAACTTGTGAGAATCGTTCATTTTTATCTTCTTCCTCTCTCAACATGTCAAATGGACATGGAGAATTTTTATTAGGTGGATTTAAGAAATATTTCAAGATTCAATTTTCCTGATAGATTTTCAGTTTGAACATTTACATTCTTGGCAGCAAAACAACTGTAACACGGTTTGAGCCCGATTTTGCTAAGTTTTATTAGAAATTCCTTAAGTGTTTATTTCTAATTGGATTCGTTTATACAAAAATACTTCAATTTAATTGTTTAGGTTGTTATTTCATTATTGCAAGTTTGATCTGTGCATTTTGGATTAAATAATTGCTAGTTTGAAAATACAAGACAGGGATCAAATTTTAAAGGGTTTAATTTCCATTTTCTTATTCCAAGTGTTATAATATTTTCCAATTCTAATCTATTAAATTTATTTGATTCAATTCTAATTATTCAAAAACCAAAATACAATTCTGATTTCCAACTTTATATATTTCAAAAGATAGAGTTCTGCATTTTCCTTCATACACATTTATTTCTTTCAAACAGAGATTTCAATTCACATTTAGATATTCAATCTTAAAACAACAACACAAATTGAGAAAGTTAATGCAATCCTTTATTGATTTCAAAATACAACTTTACAACCTTTCTTTCATTCTTTGAATTCATCATACAGAATACAATTCTTTCACATTCTTTCAAAGGTTGAAAACAGAGTTCATTTCTTTTACATTTCACTTTACAACTTTCATTGACAATACAACTTCTTTCTATTAAAAAAAATTCACATGTTCCTCTTGTTGGTGCCATTTTTGAGCTTGTACCATGTTGCCCTAAATTTTAAAATTTATATCTATTCAAAAACATTTTATCCTTTGATTTGATGGTCTTTAATTCTTCTCCTCCAGTTGAAATGCTTTAAAAATGCTCACACACTTCTTGGTTTTCCCTAATTCGAACATTGAGTAATCCAATTTGGGCCCTTGGAGATCTGTGCCCTAGTTTTTCCAATTTTGATGGGCTATGTTATTTTTCCCTTTACCCAGATCGTTTGAAAAATCTAAAATGTGATCAAATTCATACTTGTTTACAAATTTGAAAATCCAAATTCTATGCTTTCGAAAATGTTGTAAAAATCATGCTTCAGTTGATTTAGAATCGAAAAATCTGCCATCCTTAGTGAAAAAATTGAATTCTAGGGCATCCTCTGAATTTTTGCATTTTGACAGTCATGTGGGGCGTCGTGTTTGCCCATCAAATTTCTTGCTAATACATGCATTGGCTCATGTGGCATCCTTCCCCATTGGCTGACGAAAGGTGGGGAGGTGCTCTAATTTTTCATTTTTCACCGTCTCAAAAAAATGGGGCATTTTTAAGCCCAGGGACCCGTTTTTTCCAAATTTGCCTACATGGCATGTTCTGATTGACAAGTGGGATGGCGAGTGGTTGGATTCCCTTAAGGTTTCTACGACCTTATTTTTCAAAAAAATTAAAATAAAAAATTTGCCCAGAAACCCCGCATCCAATCCGGGAGTGGACACATGTCCTAAAAGTTTCAAAATGGAAGTGCGGGTTTTCGAGGGGGGACTTAGAGTTTTTTGGCTCTAATTCTATAAAGTTTCAAAACTAGTTTTTCCCCCTCTCCAATCAAAGGAGGACACGTGGAAGCTAATGGCGGCGCAGAGTGGGTTGGTGGGCTAGTCGAGGGAAAAGGGGATTTTTTCCCTTTTTCACAAAAAGTTAAAGTAAATTTTTGGCCTGAAAGCCCACGACCAATCCAGGTATGGACACGTGGTAACATTTTAAGGGTCAAAAGGGGAGTGCAGGTCAACGGTTGAAGTTTGTGAATTTTCAAAAATTTGTAAGGGAGGTTTGAAGGAAGAGAGGGATACTTAGACCCGTAACAAATAAGAGAGCGCCATGTGGTAGGGATAGTTTCAGAGGCGCAGGCTTGCGGAGATAAAGTGGAGAATTTTCCCTTGACTTAAAGCGAGTAAAATGAAGATTAAGCTCATGGGTCCTCAAAAAATGAGAGATGGATGCATGGCAAAGGGAACAGTGGGTTGATGGGCTGGTGAAGGTAGGAGGGAATTTTTTCCCTTTTACAAAAAAGGACTCAAAATAAAAATTTGAAGCGTTGGCCCGCTAGCGATAGAGAAAGTGACATGTGGTAGGGAAAAAATAGGAGGTGCAGGCCTGTGGAGAAAAAAGTGAAAATTTTCCCAATTTCCAAAAAAGGTCAAAATGCACAGAATTGAAGCGCGATTTCAATGGGACCCACCATGTGCCACGTGTCAGCTCCAAAATTCAAAGGCGGAGGGGCGGAGGAAAAAGTTCAAATTTTTCCATTTTTTCAAAAATGTCAAAAAGTCAAAAATAAGCTTGAATTTATTCCCAATCATAGTTTGACACGTAGCAGATCAAGGGAAACTATGTATTTTCATTTTTGGCCACCGTTTTTCCTCTAGAAAGCTTGGAATCACGAATTTTGCATCAAAATTCATCAAATTTATAGTGATTTTGTGTCATCTTGGCCTTCTAGGATCATTGGCATCACTTTCATGGCTTAATTCTTTGATTTGAGGTGTTTTTGTAATAAATTTTTACTCAGCCCGAGCAAACACGTGAAATGACAAAATCAAAAGTTGCAGACATAATTTAAAAAGGTGAAAAGGATGAAAATGATGAGTAAAGGTGTTTGCATGCCTCAATGATGAAAAATATGCCTCCAAGATGGATAATGATCCAGATAGTTGTAATGATTTAATATTTTTGGGCACACCTGGCAACCTGTGAGTGTTCTTCTATTTGATTTCATTTTCATTGAATCATGAAGAATTGTTGTAACAAACTTGATCCCATGGCATATTATTTTCTTGGGAAATAAGGCTCAAATGTGGCAAGAGATATATAATGCATGTTTTGAGACATTGTAAAGGGGGGAAAAGTTGAAAATCACGAGCAAATTCTGAGAGAAAGCTCATTTTATATGAGAAACCCACCAAAGAACCATTTCTAATAATTTCTTCATGTGTTGGATCTTCATGTATGTGAGTTGGTTACAAGTGTATAGCCATCACACAGCTCTGAGATTGTTCATGAAACTCTCCCTTGCTGATGAATCTAACAAGCTCTTGAGTTAATCTGTGTTTTTTTGGGGCAATATGATGTTTGTTATCATTTTTAAATGCTTGCAAATAGTTTTCATTGTTCTTGTTGCAATCTTGCATTGAAAGTCTTTAGAAATCATATAGAATCTCCATTTCTTGTTGATAGTTTAGTGGCATTTGCAATCTCATGTTCAGAAGAGCCTTCATCTGATAAAGAGATAAAAAAATTTAAAATCACTTTACCTTCCTTGATTGTAGAGATTGCTTGTAAGCCTTTGGGGGGCACCTTAGGCATGGTTTTATCAAGATTTTTTGTGTTTAATTGAGTTCTTTACTTCAAGATTTTGTGGTGAATTCTCAAATATTGTGTGAAGAGTGTAATCTGGGCTTCCATTTGGTGCCTCTTCTGGTTGAAAGAATATCCTGATTATTTGAAGCATTTATCTGATAGTTGTTCAAGTATTGTAGAGGTTGTCAAAGAATCTGATATATCCCAGTTTGTCTTGTCAACATCCCCACCAAAAAAATTCATTCTAAACAAACTAATCCTACCCATACTACCCCTACATTTGCATTTGTGTCAACAAAAGATCACAATCCATTTACAAAAATGCACAAAGCAAATCAGGATCACACCATGTCTTTAGTAACCCTCAGCCTTGTCTTGAAAACATTTCCATCATTTAGTAGTGAAAACTCTGTTGAGTTCAGAATAATAGAAGTGTTGATCATGTTTTCCCAAGGCCATCTCCATACAATTATGCATAGTATAAGGATATCTTCATCTCCTTCACCATAATCATGAAGGTTACAATATAGGTTCTCTTACCTTGGTTGAAAGGCACAACCTAAAATAGTGAGGGTTAGATCAAAATCCTTTCAAAGTGCTATCCATCTCTCCACAAATTTGAGTGCCATTAGATCACATCCCTAGCTACAAAACGACACACATCATGATCTATCTGACTTCAAGCTTCATGCCATATCTATGATGCTACTCAGACTGAAAAGGAGAACAAATTTGGGTACCAACACCTTTCTGGCACTTTTGTCCGGGACTTCTTGGAATTTCTTGGTGTTTTTGAAGTGTTTGAAGAGTTTGAGCATTTTTGTATTCAATTATTTGAGCTGCTACAATTGTTAAATATCATTCTATGCTTCAAATCTGCAAGTTTTAAACAAGGGTTTCAAGTTTTGTCTGCCCTTTTTTCATTTCCTAGCAGTTCATACACTTTGGTTTGCATTGTGATTGATTGATCTAATAAGAAGAAGGTTTGATTTATGAAGATTTGTAAAGTTTTCAGTGCTAGAAAACATTTGACAGATTACTTTAGTGCATTTGCACAACTAAGGTGAAAATCCTTAGTGGCGACTCCATGCTGATTTGATCTTGAAAATACCAGTTGTCTTACCTTTCTGTCATTTACTTTTGTGTTGCTAATCCCTGCAAAACTGGAAGGAAGAAGATCTCTCTTCATCAAGGATTCTACTAAGAAGTTGTTTACAGATTCAAGAAACTCAGAGCTAGAGGGAAGAAAGGTGTGGAAGGTTGTTGGAGACTTGACTGCAAGAAAGGAGATCCTATTGTTGAGTTTGAAAGTGAGTAGCATGTTATTAAGGACTACAATTCTTCTTCAAGTGGATATGATTCAGAAAATCCTATTGCTGATTTGAATTCCCCATCAGGTGAGGGACCTTCTTGTGCATTTGAAAGGATTTCTCCCAAACCTGCTCCTGTAGTTTCTAAATTGCTAGAGATCATCTAGAAGGAGATCCCTTAAGAGATATTTGTCTTGAATTTTTCATTCCCATTCCGCAAATACCTCTCACTCCTCATTATCTTGTTTCACCTCCAAGATCACCCCCACCAAACAATATGGCTCAGCCTAGACCTCCATTTTTTGTTAACACCTTTGGTCCTATAAATTTTAGAGGAATGGATGGTTACCCAAAGCACTGTCCCTCAAGATGTCAGAAATAGGTTACCCAAATTCCAGGGTAACAATGCTATTATTGGTGATCAGCATCTCAAACTTTTTGATAATATGATGGAAAATTTTGAGATAGAGTTTGAGGATGTGTATGTCAAATTGTTTATTCATACACTAGAAGAGGATGCTAGGGATTGGTACAAGGCTCTACCTGATAATTCTATTGATTCATGGACTGAAATGAAAAATGCATTTAGGTTGCAATATGTTGACAAGACTGATCCTAGATTTCTTTTATCTGAGTTTGAGAATATCAAGAATAACCCTAATGAATCAGTCCATGACTTCAACACAAGGTTTAACAAAACTTTGAGAAGGTTTCCTATTGGTTTGAGGCCTTGTGATGAATCTTGTATAATCAAATATGTAGATGCATTTGATAAGAAGGGATCCTTTTACCTAAGAGACAAGAACCCAACCAATCTAAGACAAGCCTTTCACCATGGCACTTCAAATTGAAAACAATATCAAGGCTGTTGGGAAACCTCTCAAGAGAGATGGTGTAAAATTGATAAACCCTGAAAAACCTCAAGCTAGCAAAGGTGCTGATTTAGAAGAGGTTGTGAAAACTTTGGTAGGGGTTGTCAAAGAAATCTCATACAAGTTGGCAAGAGCTGAGAAGGGAATTGGGCAGACTTCACAAGGTCAGCCTAGGTAGAAAACATAAGATAGATTTCGCAATCACCATAGGAATGAGTAGAGGTTTGATAATAAAGGTAAAGGGCCTGTATGGGAGGGGGAAATAGACAACCCCAAGCACGTGAAAGTAGATTGGTTCCTGACCCTCTAACTGCCAGGGTTGTCTGCTGTTGATGAAGTTGTTGATATGGATTGGTGTGATAGATGTTTTATTCCTCATCCTCCATGTGAAGTGGACCAACAAGAAGGTGAAGCTAATAATGATGATGGAACTGATGATGATATTTGCATGATGGGCTATTCTTCAAGCTCATAAGGAGGAGCAACATCAACTGAAGTAATAAGTGCTAGGACAGCTACTAATTTTTGGGATTGCATCAAACGGGTACAAATATTTCTCCCCCCTCATGCTCTTGAAGTTGATGTAGTGCAAGCTTTTGAAATTCCTAACAATGACTTTGAATACTTAAGAGCTTTGATGATTAAGAAGTATGATGGTGGTATCCCTTCAGAGGAAGATAGACAATTGTTGATGAATGTTGTTGTAGCTCAAGAGAAAGACTATAACACTAGAAGAAAAGTTGTTAAGGGAGTTGGGCCTCAAGCCAAACCTAAAACACCCTTGCTCACAAGCATTCCAAAAGAAGCTCCTAGGAGAGAAGAACCTGTCAAAAGTTATTCTATCCCAAATAAAAATTACAGTCTTCCTCATGCCCAAGCTGCCAAGAATCCACTGCCATCTAATGAATCTTCTTGTCTCCCTTCTAATGCTATTTTTCCAAAGAGTGTTCCCTATGACATAGCCCAAGTATTGAGCCAAATTAAAGTGAGTGTTCCAATCATTGAGTTTCTTAGAATTCCTGAGCATAAGAAGAGAGCATTTGAGTACTTGGGGTTGAAGGAAGAGAAGATCACTCCAAGTAGAAATGTAAATGTTGTTGAGACTCCTCCTCAAATCATTGCTAACCTTGAAACACCACCAGCAGTAGAAGATCTTGGAGAGACACCTGAGGTATATTTGGGGACATCTTTGGTTGATTCCCAATTGAATGTTGATCCATTTTTCACAACTTTGATTATAAAGGATAGGCTACTTCACAATTGTATGTTTGATTCCGGTGCATCATGTAATTTCATGCCTCTAGAAGTCATGAATGAGTTGGATATCAAAGTGACAGTAGCCTATGGAAATGTACTGCTATGGACTCAAGAGAAGTGCTGGTAGTTGGTTGTGTAAAAGGTTTGGTTGTGCAGCTTGCATCTTATCCTGGGAGGAATTTAAAATTGGATGTTGTGATTGTTGATTGCCCTGCCAAATGGGGTATGATTTTGTCAAGAAAATGGGCTGCAAGTGTTGGAGGGAGTGTCCAAATGGATATTTCTTTTTCCACCATTCCCATTGAGGGCAGCCTAGTCAAGCTCTATGGAGAAAAGAAAATGTTGCACCTAATTGAAGATCCCAACAATGCTTCCTATGAAGTGTTGTTTGCTGATGTAGATGCTGAGAATTTCATTGGTTTTGCTAATGGAAAAGAAAATAACATGGAAAAATCAAAGTGCCTTGATATGGTATGTTCTCCTTGGACCTTGCTATTTGATGGAGCTTGCTCCAAATTTGGAAATGGTGCTGGTGTAATTCTGATTTCTCCTAGCTTGGAAGAATTTGTTTTTTCTTCAAGCTTAATTTTGAATGTACTAACAACATTGCTGAGTATGAAGCCTTGTTGTTGGGTCTGAGAATTGCATGGAAGTATGGTGTCAAGGACATCATTGCAAAGGGAGATTCAGAGCTAGTTGTCAAACAAATAAGAAAATTGTATGCTACAAAAAATCAGCGGATGAAGCAGTATAAGCATGTAGTTTGGGATCTAGTTGAGATGTTTGATTCCTTCAATATTATGCACCATGACAGAAGTTTGAATGCTACTACTGACAAGTTGGCAGTGTTGGGGTCAAGATTTGGAGTTTTCACCATTTCACCTTATTGTGAGTACAATGTTGAAGTGTTGACTAGGCCAACTGTCCCTGACAACATCAAGCATTAGCAAGTGTTTGATGATGATTCTCAAGTGCAAAGGTTCTTGAAAAATCAAGGTGAGTTTGTAGATCAGCATATTGATTGGGAACCAATGGTGTGTATGAATGAAGGAAGAGAGACTTTGTTTGGAAAAGATATCATCCAATTGAAAACAAACACCATTCCTAGAGGTCTTGTTGCACTTGAGTCAAATTTTAACAATGCTGATTGCATCATAAATAGAAACATGTCTACCTCAAGGGATGTGGAAGAGCATAACTTGGGAACAAAGGACAAATTAAGAAAATTTTGGTTGGGCAAGCAGTTTAAACAAGGAAGAAAAATAGTCCTACCTTCAATTGTTGAAACAATATCAAGACTACCTTACCTGGTCATATTCAGAGCTAAAATCATATAGAGAAGACTTGTTTCAACATGAGATTCCTCTTAAAACAAATGCCAAACCATTGAAACAGAGGAAAAGGAAAATTAATCCACTCCTCTCCATGAAAATGCAAGATGAATTAAATAAGTTGAGAGATGGAGGTATTATTCAACCCACTAGATATTCATATTTGGTTGCAAACCTTGTGCCAGTTAGAAAGAAGAATGGAGACATCAGAATTTGTGTGGATTTTAGAAATATGAACAAAGCATCCATGAAGGACAACTATCCCTTGCCAAATATGGAAAATATGTTGCAGCTTGTGACAGGGTTTGAATTGCTTTCTACATTGGATGGTTTCTTGGATACAATCAAGTGGTAGTCAAAGAATCAGAAAGACTTAAGACAACATTCACTACTCCTTGGGGAACATATGTTTTTTTTAGGATGCCCTTTGGTTTGATGAATGCTGGTGCCACTTTTCAAAGAGCAATGGATGTTGCTTTTACTTGCTACATCAATGACTTTATTGCAGTTTACCAAGATGATGTGACTATGTTTTCAAGGTAGAGAGATGATCATTTGCAGCACTTGGAGAGGATGTTTATCAGATGTAGGGAGTATGGCATTTATCTTAATCCAAAGAAGTGTCATTTTGGCGTGCAAAAGGCCAAGCTACTTGGTCACATTGTGTCAAAAGATGGTGTTATGATAGACCCTGAGAGAGTGGAAGCAATCAACAAAGTACCCATCCCAAGAACCAAGAAAGGCATCCAATCTTTCTTTGGTCAAATTAATTTTATTAGAAGGTTTGTTTCCAACTTTGCTGAGTTGACTCTTCCAATCACAAGCATGCTAAAGAAGGACCAAGTTATCAAGTGGGAGGAGGCTGCCATTCAAGATTTTGAAGGAATTAAGGATGCACTTAAACATACACCTATTTTAGCAGCTCCAAACTATAAGGGGCCTTTCCAAATCTTCTCCGTTGCCTCTGAGAATACTATTGCTTCTATTTTTTCTGCAAAAGGATGAGAATAGGGATGAGAGGCCTATTGCCTTCTTCAGTAAGGATTTACAAGCAGCTGAGCTAAAGTATACAATCATGGAGAAACAAGCATTTTCCTTGGTGAAAGCAACAAAGTTTTTTAGGCCTTATATATTGAGTTCAAAATTTATTGTTTATGTTCCCCACACCATGGTGAAAGACATCTTATCAGAGATGGAGATCTCAAAAAAAGATGTAGGTGGGTGAAAAAGCTGTAAGAGTATGATATGGACATCCAAACCATAAAGTTGGTAAGAGGTTTGGGCCTTGCTAAGCTCATGGCTGAGAGCAACTTGCAGAATGTGGAAGTGAATCAGCTAGAGGAAGAAAGGGTAAATGTGCTTGCAAAGTTGGTAAGTTCTGAGTGGTACAAAGATGTGATCTTCTACCTCAGACATCTTGTGCTACCCTAGTCACTTAAATAAAAATTAGAAAAGAGCCCTCAAGCTGGCTTCTCAAAAATATATCATCACAGACCTTGGGCTGGCTTGGAAGAACCCTGAAGGTGTCCTCTTGAAATGCATAACTGAAGATGAAGCTCCCAAGATAGTTGCTGATTTTCATGGGGGAGTTTGCGGAGGAAACTTCGCTAGAAGAGTAACAGCACAAAAGATTTTGAGAGCCGGTTATTGGTGGCCTACTCTCTTCAATGATGCAACCTAACTAGTTAGAAAATGTGATAGTTTCCAACGTTTCTCTGGAAGACTGAAAGCTTCAGGCTCCCTTCCTTTGCATCCTGTATCAATTGAAGCTCCTTTCAAGCAATGGGGGATGGACTTCATTGGTGAGATTTCAGATCCTTCTAGTGCTGGCCATAAGTGGATCCTTGTAGCCACTGATTATTTTACAAAGTGGGTAGAGGAAATCCCCACCAAGAAAGCAACACACCAAATAGTTATGGACTTCTTGTTGAATCAAATCATATGTAGATTTGGAGTCCCAGTCAAGATTATAGCTAATAATGCCATGTGCTTTAAAGCCAAACCTTTAATGGCAACATGTAATGAATAGGGAATCAATCTGACTTATTCTTCAAACTATAACCCCCAAGGGAATGGACAAGCTGAGTCCAATAATAAGAATTTGTTGAAGATCATTAAAAAAACCTTGGAGAAAAAACAAGAAGAAATGGGGTGAACAATTGAAATTTTTAGTTTGGGCTGATAGGATAACTCCTAAAAGAGCTACTGGTAAAATCCCATTTGAATTGGTGTATGGAACTCAGGCTTTACTGCCCTTACACCTATAATTATCTTCATTTCAGTTTGCCCAATAATTGGAAGATCAAGAGCTTGGACCATATGAATCAAGGATCAATCAAATTATTGAGCTTGATGAGGAGAGAAGAGCATCCCATCAAAGGCATGTCAGATTTAGGGAAAAATTGAAGAGATTTTTTGACAAGAAGGTCACTCCTAGAGCCTTCAATGTTGGAGATCTGGTTTTGTTGTGGGATAGTAGGCATGAAGACAAGGGCAAGCATGGAAAATTTAATGCATTATGGATGGGCACTTATGCCATTGATATTAGAATTGGTGAACATACCTTCTTTCTCAAGGACTTAGATGGGGAATTGTTGGAGCTGCCTGTCAATGGCAAAAATTTGAAACATTTCTTAGATTAATCCCCAAATTTGAGGTATGCGTAGCTTGTACAGTGTATAGTGTTTGGTTTTTTCTCTGTTTTTGGTGTTTTGTCAGTTTTGTGGTTTTCCTTGCTGTGTGGTAGCCTTTCTTGTTAGGTTTTCATTTGGTTTTTTGTGATTTTGGCCCTTGAATCCTTTTCCCAATGGATATGTTGGCACTTGGTCTTTGTTTTGTCCTTGTGGCACTCACTGGGAGTGCCCATCCCCAAGCAAGAGCTGATGTTGTGGCCATTTTTGAGCTTATACCATGTTGCCCTAAATTTTCAAATTTATATCTGCTCAAAAATATTTTATCCTTTGATTTCATGGTCTGTAATTCTTCTCCTCCAGTTGAAATTCTTTAAAATGCTCACAAACTTCTTCTTTTGCCCTAATTTGAAAGAATAATCCAAGTTTTCCCTTTTCTGTGCCCTAGTTTTTCCAATTTTGTAGGCTATGTTGTTTTTCCCTTTGTCAGATCGTGGGAAAATTGAAATTGATCAAATCATACTTGTTTGCATTTGAAAATCCAAATTCTAGATCGGGAATGTTGTAAAAAACATGGTTCAGTTGATTCAAAATCGAAAAATCTACCATCCTTGGTGAAAAAATTGAATTTTAGGGTGTCCTTGGAATTTTTTACATTTTGATGGTCAAACGGACGTATTTTAGCTGTTAAATTATTGCTGAGATATCAGAGGCTACGTGGCAGCTTCTAATTGGCTGAGGAAAGGTGGGGAGGCACTCTAATTGTTCATTTTTCACCTTCTCAAGCAAATGGGGCTTTTTTGGGCCCAGGGACCCGTTTTTTCCAAATTTGCCTACGTGGCATGTTCTGATTGGTAGGTGGGATGACGGGTGGTTGGATTCCCTTAAGACTTTTAGACCTTACTTTGTAAAAAAATTAAAATAAAAAATTGGCCCGAAACCCCACATCCAATCGGGAGAGGACACATGTCCTAAAAGTTTCAAAATGGAAGTGCAAGACGAGGGGGGAGTCAGAGTTTTTTGGCTCTATTTCTATAAATTTTCAAAACTAGTTTTGTCCCTGCTTCAATCAGAGGAGAACACATGGGAGCATGGCGACGCAGAGTGGGTCGGTAGGCCAACGGAGGGAAAAGGGGATTTTTTCCCTTTTTCACAAAAAAGTTAAAGTAGATTTTTGGCCCGAAAGCCCTGGACCAATCCAGCTGAGACACGTGTAACATTTTAAGGGTCAAAAGGGGGGCGCAGGTCAACATTCAAGTTTGTGAATTTTCAAAAATTTGTAAGGGAGGTTTGAAGGAAGAAAGGGAGACTTGGACCCGCAGTGAATAGGAGGGCGCCACGTGGTGGGGATAGTTTCGGAGGTGCGGGCCCACGAAGACAAAGTGGAGAATTTTCCCTTGGTTTAAAGGGACTAAAATGAAGATTAAGCCCGCGGGTCATTGGAAAATGAAAGAGGGATGCATGGTAGAGGGCACAACGAGTCGATGGGCCGGTGAAGGGAAAAGGGGATTTTTTCCCTTTTGAAAAAAGGACTCAAAATCAAAATTTGAAGCGTTGGCCCGCTAGTGATAGAGAAAGTGACACGTGGTAGGGAAAAAATCGGAGGTGCAGGCTTGCGGGGAAAAAGTGAAAATTTTCCCAATTTCCAAAAAGGTCAAAATGCACAGAATTGAAGTGTGATTTCATTGGGACCCACCATGTGCCATGTGTCAGCTTCATAATTCAAAGACAGAGGGGCGGGAGAAAAAGTAAATTTTTTCTAATTTTTCAAAAATTTCAAAAGTCAAAAATAAGCCCGAATTTGTTCCCAATCATAGTTTGACATGTAGCAGATCAAGGACAACTGTGCATTTTCATTTTTAGCCACCATTTTTCCTCCAAGAAGCTTGGAATCACGAATTTTGCATCAAAATTCATCAAATTTATAGTGATTTTGTGTCGTCTTGGCCTTCCAGGATCATTGACATCCTTTTCATGGCTTACTTCTTTAATTTGAGGTGTTTTTGTAATAAATTTTTACTCAACCTGAGTAGACACATGAAATGACAAAATCAAAAGTTGCAAAGGTAATTTAAAAAGGTAAAAAGGTGAAAATAATGAGTAAAAGGTTTTTGCATGCCTGAATGATGAAAAACATGCCTCCAGGATGGATAATGATCCAGATATTTGTAATGATTTAATCTTCTTGGGCACACCTGGCAGCCTGCGAATGTTTTTCTGTTTGATGTCATTTTCATTGAATCATGAGAATTGTTGTAACAAACTTGATCCCATGGCATATTCTTTTCTTGGGAAAGAAGGCTCCAATGTGGCATAAGATATATAGTGCATTTTGGAGAAATTGTAAAGGGGTTGGAAGTGGAAAATCACGAGCAAATTCTAAGAGAAAGCTCATTTTATCTGAAAAACCCACCAAAGAACTAGAATAAATTCTTCTGTGTTGGATCTTCATGTATGTGATTTGGTTACAAGTGTATAGCCATCACATAGCTCTGAGATTGTTCATGAAACTCTTCCCTGCTGATGAATCTAACAAGCTTTTGAGTTAATCTGTGTTTTTCTGGGCAATATGATGTCTGTTATCATTTTTAAATGCCTACAAATAGTTTTCATTGTTCTTGTTGCAATCTTGCATTGAAAGTCTTTAGAAATAACACAGAATCTCCATTTCTTGTTGATAGTTTAGTGGCATTTGCAATCTCATGTTCAGAAGAGCCTTCATCTGATAAAGAGATAAACAAATTTAAAATCACTTTACCTTCCTTGACTGCAGAGATTGCTTGTAAGCCTTTGGGGGTACCTTAGGCGTGGTTTGATCATGGATTTTTTGTTTTTAATTGAGTTCTTTACTTCAAGATTTTGTGGTGAATTCTCAAAGATTGTGTGAAGAGTGCAACCTGGGCTTCCATTTATGCCTCTTCTGGTTGAAAGAATATCCTGATTATTTGAAGCATTTTAGCTGATAGTTGTTCAAGTATTGTAGAGGTTGTCAAAGATTTGATATATCCTAGTTTGTCTTGTCAACACCCCACCAAAAAATCATTCTAAACAACCCATCCTACCCATACTACCCCTGAATCTGCATTGTGTGTCAACAAAAGAATACTATCCATCTACTAAAATGCACAAAGAAAATCAAGATCACACCATGTCTCTAGCAGCCTCAGCCTTGTCTTGAAAGCATTTCCATCATTTAGTAGTGATAGCTCTGTTGAGTTTGAATAATGGAAGATTGATCATGTTTTCCCAAGGCCATCTCCATACAATATGCACAGTATAAGAATATATTCACCTCCTACATAAAACAGAGGCTGAAATATAGGTTCTCTTACCTTGGTTGAAAGGCACAATCTAAAATAGTGAGGGTTAGATCAAAATCTTTTCAAAGTGTTATCCATCTCTCCATAAATCTGAGTGCCAGTTAGATCACCTCCCCGGATACAAAATGAAACACATCATGATCTATCTAACTTCAAGCTTCATGCCATATCTCTGATGTTGCTCAGACTAAAAAGGAGAAAAAAATTGGGTACCAACACCTTCACTTCAAGTTGGAAAGGTTACAATAAACTTTATCTCAACAAGGGACTTTAAAACTGTCTTTTTCTTAGCTCCAGAATAGCAACATGTATATTTCTCATTCTTCAAAACTGTAACCCTAAAAAGAGTAGGGGAAAGGAAATGCTCTCCACCCAACCAAGACATCCAATGAAAAAGGAGAAGCCATACTTCTTCATTGGCCCCCCGAGACCCAACCACAATGCAATAAAAGATGTGATCCAACTCATGACAACAACAGGCTTCCACAAACACACAAGCATTAATTTCTCAATACAACATAATCCAAAACATAATGTAGTTTTACAAATATATTAAAACATGACAAACAATACTAAGGCTTCATCAAGCAAGCCAAAGGAGCAAGAAACTATAGTAGATGTTGCTTATGCCTCCCAAAGGGGAAATGAGTATCAACACCTGAGAAAAAACCACCAAAATATGTATATGTGTATCATTTCAAATCCCTGACATGCCCTTATGCCTCCCCCAAGTACTCCTTATTCCTCACATTCCCTTATCCCTCCCCAACCTCTTATGGCACCCCATTAGGAGTAAATAAATGCAAGATATTTATTTGTAAGGTGGAACCTAAAACCCAACTCCCTCCACCCTTATACCTCCCTAAAACACACTTGTGTCTCCCAAAAAAATTACCCCATAGTATTCTCCTACACCATTCGTAGGCAGTCTAACCAACAACCCACAAACATACCAAAACATTCACACATTAACATTTACATTCATAAAAGAAGATTATTTCAAGAGTCAAGCTTCTATCTCTCCATGATGGAGTTGTCCCAAGTTCCAAAACATCAAGCTTTATCCCAATGCAAGTAATTTAACTCAGTCAAGCACAAGCATGCAACAATCTTCCGAAAACTTCTTCAAAGCAAGAGCTCCCAAAACAACAAAAGAATTCACCTAAGAATGAAGTCTCCAAAGTGAAGCAACCCCAAAACAAGGCAATTCATTTGAATTTTATAGAAGAGGGAAGAGAAGAGGATGAGGTGGATCCATGTAGGATGCCACATCACACATCCTCAACCTGGGTAAAAGCACAATAAAATGTCCCACTTTTTTGTATGTTTGTACCTTAGTAAACATGAATTTTCAGTTTAATTGATTTTCTAAAGGTAATAGCCACAAAACCGTACACATTCATGAAATTCCACAAACTAACGAAATGCTGTGTTTAGAGTGTATAATACATATATATTATTTAAAAAAAAAATTGGCAAAAAATATAGTCTTTTTCTTAATTTTATTCATATGTTGTTTCTTATGTTATTAAAGAGGAATAACTATGAAAAATTATCTTTTCACTATGAAATTTTAGATATATGTTCAAGATTATAATTTTGACGTGTTGTCAAATTTTCATACTTTTTGGACTTATATTTTTTTTTAATTAATTATTTAGTAACTATATTTTAAAATAAATGGCGTCCATATTTCAATGCTAATAACTTTTAATATTTATATCAATTTTATTTTTTTTCAGAGGTAAGAAGAAGAATTCAACAAATACTAAGTACATTTTTTTCAAATTTTTCTGATATAGTCTACTATTTTTCAAATTTGGTTGATTGTGTACTATTGATTTTCCTAAAATACCGTATGTTAGTAAAAATTAAAAAATAAATAGAAAAAAAAAAAATAAAAAATAAAATTACATTTTTAGAAAGCCAATAAAAATATGAATTTTGTGTCAAAATTTTGTAATTTAACTAGTTCTTTTACCCTAATTACGTGGCACTCGAGTGGTAGATTTTGGCTCACAATTGTCCCCCAAAAGGATTTGGAGCCAAAATGTGCTACTCAGGCGCCACGTGACTGCCACTCAGAGGGGTTCACGCAAATATAGTTTCACGCGAACACCGTTCGGGTGAATTTGGTTCGCGCGAACCCCCATTCCCGCGAACCCCCTCCGCACCACCAAAGTGCCACCAAAATGTCTCCTTCTAAATTTAATGATTCGTAATTGCGTCTCCCCTTCTAAATTCAATGTTTTGCAAGTTACTTATTTAATATTGTTCGCTTTTTATGTTTTAAATTTAGTTTTTTACATATTTTTTTTGTTTTAAACTAAGTGTGTGTTTTTTTAAATTGTTTTTAACCAAAAATATGTAATATTAAATGAGAAAAGTTGTTTTACATATTAAATATAAATTCTATGAAAATTAGAAAAGTTCTTTTAAAGTTATAGAAAACTAAAATTAAAAATAACCTAATTTCTACTGAGATTTGTATATAAATAGAGTTACATGCACATATAGTTTTGTATCGATTTTACTCTTAGACATTCATATCTATCACGATTTGTGTGTGCAGGTGAAAATTATTAATGTGGATGAATCATGGGAAATGCAAAGAATGAGAAATGAAAATATAACGAGGAAGAGAATGCAGATAAGAATGCTAGAAGATATGTTCATATGAGGGCACAAAGAGAGAGAGAGAGAGAGAGAGAGAGAGAGAGAGAGAAGACACAAGTGAAAGACAACGTTGCAAAAATTGGTACATATGTATAGAAACTCTTGATAGATCCTAATTTTTTTTTTAGTTCTAAGATTTAAATATGATAATTTATGTTTTTTTAGATTGGGTAAAGGCAAGGGTTTTGATAGGATCCCATGTCGTATGTTTATGGACACAGATCATGATGCGCAACATTATGCTGAAGTGATAACAAAAGTTATGGAATTACTTCCCAAGAAAAATGTGAAACACTTGGTGAAGATGGATTTACAAAAATTAAAAGCATTTTCCCAACAAGAACCACTATCACGAAAGAAAACAACAAAAAGTGTAGAGATAGTATATGGTGAATTTGTTAATTTGACTATAGTTGCTAGAGCACATTTGTTGGTTACATTCTTGAATCATGTTGATATGAGGGAAACATTAGAATTGTTGGGTATTGATTTTGGACAGAAAAATTCAAAACGTGTAGAAGAAGAATTTGTTTGGAATGTTTTTTAAAGGAATAAGTTCTTTGGGTACAAAAACTAGGACTGCTGATAAGAGTATTTCTCGTAGAGCAATATTAACTTCAGTTGTAAGTGAAGATACAACAAAGAATTGTCATGTTACCACCTTTGACAAGGCATTGGGTCTATCTAGAAAGACGGTTAGCATGTATGCAAAGAGGAGGAAGACATTAGATGACTCTACTATGGAAGGAAATTGGGCACTAATGTGTAGAAATCCACTTTCTGATAAAATAGAGGATAATATTATGAAGATAGTTTCTGATTTTTGGACTGAGAGAACTCATCCTTCTTTGAATGTGAGGGATGTTTTAAAACATAGGATAACTCGCAATAACTATGATGAACATATAAAGAATTGGCTTAAAATAACTCAACATGAGATGTACATAAATTTTACAGAAGAAAATCTAGATGTTAAGATTGAACAACGAATGTTTTAAAATTTGAAGCCTTGGTATGTGTGAGCTGATAAAGTCCTTGACACATGTTGTTGTCACTATCACATTGAGTTTGATTATCACTATTAGGTACATAAAAATCTATAGATTCAATGTATATATATTTTGAGGCGTGCTTTCATTTATATCTATATATTTAAAAAAAATTTAAATATCATTTTTTGAGATGTGATTTAAAATTAATGTATTTCGAAATCTATGTTTTTTTTTAGGTGTATAGAAAGTTACAAGAAGAAATTTCCCCACCTACACATGTCAGTGAATTCATAACTTCAATTATTTGCAACGTATCTGATGATCATATCGATGATCGTATGACTTGCATCAAAGGTGTCTGTGACAAGTGTGGGGACTTGAAATTATTGCCAAAAACAATTGAAGATTTGGACACAGTTAACCTAGTTGCTTGCAAGAGGTGATATACAT
This sequence comes from Taxus chinensis, assembly GCA_019776745.2. Classification (NCBI taxonomy): domain Eukaryota; kingdom Viridiplantae; phylum Streptophyta; class Pinopsida; order Cupressales; family Taxaceae; genus Taxus; species Taxus chinensis. Next base: position 384,550,699 of record CM034155.1, read on the forward strand.
AAATTTATGTTTTTAAATTTGGATGTTAGATTTTATTTTTATTTTTATTTTATTGCAAATGAATACATGACAATTTTTCGATGTTATGAATCGATTTTGTAGGTTCAAATACATAAAATATTCAACAAGGCTTGGAAAAGATGCAACTAGGCTGGATTTGGTAGAAGAGGAAATCCCCATTGCTACATTCATGCAAAGTTTCCGAAGTTTAATTAGTCTGTACATCAAACATTTTCACTATTCAAAGTGGTAGGCTACACAATTCAAGACTAATAGGGACACATTCCCTATTGGTTCCATATTGTTCGTGGTTGATTTTGCTGAGAATTACTCATTTTCTCATCAAAAAGAAATTCAAAGACAGTATTGTCATATTGACCAGGTTACTATCATGGTTCAAGTATTTTATAGGCATGCACAATTAGATTTGGATGGGGTTGAAAGTACATATGTGAAATGAGTGATCAAGAAGGAGTATCACTTCTATATAAGTGATGACAAGGAACATGACACCCACTTTGTGTAGTATTGTTTTGGTTTGTTCTTTTAATATCTTCATCAATAAAGAATACAAATAGATCAACATTTTGTTTGGTTAGATGGTTGTGCACCACAATTCAAATCCTCTTGCCCTTTCTTTGCACTCAATATCTATCATCGTCATCACAAAATACCTCATCTATGGAGTTTTTTTTAGAGTGGTTATGGGAAGGGAGAACACAATTGTGTGGGTGCATGCATTAAATGTGCTCTAAAGAAACAAAGCTTTGATTATGAGGGAGATCGATTGCTTGATGCCCACACCATTGTTGAATGGTGTAAGAAACATTTTACAGTTCAGGTTTCAACCTCGCAGGCTTCAACCTCACAGGCTTCTACATCACACACTTCAACCCGACAGGATTCAACCCCACATAGAGTGTTTTGGGAGATAATAGGTACATGCACATTTAAAACATAGATATGTAGATCTTGATGTGATTTATTAAGTGAACTACAAGTTACTAACTTTAATTTTTTTTATTCTGATTTTTGTTGTTTGTTTTAAACTTTATTGATCTTTTGAGCATGATTAAATGAAGATATTGATTGGAGGAAAAAGTATGGATGTGAAAGGATTCCCAATTCTAGGTTTTTGCACTCTTTGATGACTATGGATAGTAATAACTAGACAATCTTTACAAGAGATTATTCTTGTTTTTGATATGAATGCATGAACAAATCATATTCAGAGTGCAATAGTCAAAAACATGGATATGTAGGTGAGTGGAAGAAAGTTCCATTAGTTGTGGATGACACATATGGATCAGATCATGATGATAGTTTTGAAGATGTGCCATTAATTTCAACTGATTATGACCACATATCTGGACTAGTTAAACAAGGTATGTTTTATTTGAAAGGATCAAGTATAATTTGATAATTAAATATATATGTATATAATTTATACTATACATCCGATCATTGAATGATTCTTTGCATTTTGTTATAGGAGATGTATTTCCAGTCATTACTGAAGAAGCCAATATTGAGAAAGTGGAGTACTACTTGTTGCGTTGCACAGAGGAGAGAACAAAGCTAACATGTGCAATAACAAGTGAAGTGACAACATTTTTTACTGGCTCAGTTGTAGTGCAGGGAACATAATTACAACAAGTGAAAGCCCTCCAAAGTGAGATTCACTTTGTTGATTACAAACTAGACAAAAAGGTGTATCATTACACCCATCACATAATTGCTATAGGGTTACAATTGCAGCACGTGAAGACTACAAATAGTAAACGCAAAAAATGGAGACTAGATGTAGAAGACCATGAAAAAAGTTTACAAGTCATTGAACAACGAGCAGAGCCACTTGGTATTATATAGAAGGACATGGAATAAATTCATAAACCTTGTTGTTAATAAATTATTAAGTTAGATAGCGTTGTATTTTCTACTTGAAGGGACTATGGAGACCACTATACAATAAAGTTGTTTAATACTTGTGATTATTACTTGTTGTGAGATGGTTTATGGTTTACAAGTATTGTGATATGGTTGTTACATGAAAGTATGTATGGTATAAACATGATTTATGATGTGGATGTACGTTACATTATTATTTTTAATGTGGAAATGTTAGTTGGGAATTCAGATGTACATAGTTTTTGATATATGTTATTTTTTTAGTTGTGAACCAAAAGGTTGTATATGGAGTACCCTTATCACTGTACAAGTTTATCATATTTCAATATGCTTGGAATTGTGTTGATTCATTATGGAGCATGCTAACATGTGGGAGACATGGTTAAATAATACAATAAATGTGAAACATGATAGTATTAGTCTTTCTAGGTATAGTTGATTAAGAAAGGGGAAATAAAATCTCTTAACTCCCTTATTTTCTCTCAAATACCTTACAATATTTATAGTTAGAAAAATTTTAGCTATTAAAGATTGACTATAAAGAATAATGGTTAGAATTTATTTCATCTACCAAGCTGAGTGATCATTGAAATTCCTCTATATGGACATGGTGCTAATAGTTAGAACAAGATATTCATACCATGTGATGTGGAACTAGGAAGATGTCACTTTGAAAGATGCATAGAAACCAAGAGTCTCCACATGGATTTTGAATCACATGTCTAGAAAATGTGTGGGATGTTTCAAGGTGTTTTGGAAGCACACAAGATTGGTATGATTATGTGTGCTTAGCATGAGGTATTTTGGAGGAGTTAAGTGCTTCACATTTTTACAATGGTGCATCTTGGCACTAACGAATAACAATGGTGAACAACGAATTTTTTTCATAAGGGTGCAATATGTCAATGATGGTGTGAGGCTTTAAAGGCTATGGGTAGAACAAATTGAATGCAATATTTAAAGGCTATATATAAATTATATGCCATAAATTATAATTATAAATATGGCATATGATTAAGTATCTATTTATTTATAATTTTAATCATATGCCATGAAATTTTATGATCATTTATAGGCAGAAAAAACATCATTTGAGAGGTTCATGTCATGTAAGAATAAATTAAGCCAGCCCTTAGAAATGTTTATGATGAAAATGTTTGAGTTGGGCAGAGATGATCCGAGGAGAGTTATTCATGCAATCAAAGTGGGTCTTGCACTATCAGTGGTATCACTGTTTTATCTAATGGAACCTCTCTTTGATGGAGTCGGTGATAATGCCATCTGGGCCATCATGACTTTTGTTGTGGTTTTTGAATTTACTGCCGGTATTTTAATGCTGCTTATCAACTGAAATTGTTAGTTTCAAGTATTGGTTTAACAATTTTCCCTGATTTTAATGGGTAATTCTTTCTGGCTTTTTGTTTTGTAGGTGCTACACTGAGTAAGGGGCTGAACAGAGGAATAAGCACTGTTATAGTAGGTTTTATGGCTGTATTTGTTGGTTACATTGCAGAGAAGGCCAGCAAAATTGGAGAGCCTATTATCATCATTTCTTCCTGTTCCATTCTTGGTATTCCACTTTAACTTCTGAAAAAAAAAAATCAAAACAGATCATAAACAAATTAGAACGACTGACTCGTGACTTATAATGAATGTTGATTAATAAATTCATTGTATTCTTGCCTATTTTTTTGACAGGCGGCACAACAACATTCTTCCGTTTCTTCCCAAAAATAAAAAACAAGTATGATTATGGCATATTGATTTTCATGCTGACCTTTAACATGATAACGGTCTCTGGATACCGTGTAGAAAACATATTCAACATGGCTTACCAACGCCTTTCCACAATAGTAATTGGATGTGCAGTTTCTTTTGTTATAAGTTTGTGTATATGTCCCATCTGGGCAGGGGAGGATCTCCATCGCTCCACTATTAACCAAATTCACGGCTTAGTAGGCTCTGTCAAAGGTAATATCAATCAGTGTCTTGATTCTCCACAACAATAGTTAAGTATATTGATCCGGTCTATAACAATGTTTTTGAATAAATGCAGGGTTTTCCTATTATTGTGGGATGAATGAGGGCAAATCAGATGAAGGATACAATGATGTCTTAGATTCTAAATCCAGTGAAGAATCCCTGGTATGACATGTCAAAGAGATGATTTCCATGGGCCTATCAGATAAAAAAATGTTTTTCTTAAAGAAATTGACTTTCCCATGAAAGTCTGTGATTCATCATTTATATTACAATACAAAGATTATATTCATATCCCATAAATCAAAAGCACTATCTGTAATGTAATCTACAATTTTCTTTTTCAATTTTTCAGACTACCTATAAATATATCAATTTATTGAAATTTGCAAGCAAATTTTGCGAGATGCGAGCCAGGACATGGGAAGTTCGGATTCAGGCATCCATGGAAGCAATATGTGAAAATAGGAGGCATGTTGCACCAGATGGCTTACTGTGTTATTGCTCTCCATGGATAACTTCAATCAGAATATCAGGTGGATATTGTACTTAAACTTCACATATATTAGGGAATTGAATTGTTAACCAAACAATGATAAATGATAAATAACCCATTGATTTTTTTAACATTTAAAAATAGTACATCAATTGTCTTTAAAGTAAAACTCTTAGTAGAATTTCTGAAATAGATTTTGATATTCTTTTACCTATGCAGACAAAACACATTAATCGATTGAGATGTAATAAGCCCTCCTCTTATAATGTGGGTATCAAGGTGGCAAAAATACTGAATGATTTAGCCGAGAGCATTAAATGCATGAGGCAATGTCCTCCTCCAAAATCTATGATGAAGAGTTTGCATGTTGAGCTACATGATTCATTGTTTCACTTAGTCCAGCCTTTAATGTATAAACCAGATCATAATAGCTCAAATTCTTTGGAAGCCAATAATGCAAATCCCACCCCACAATCCGCACAACCACACCACAAGCCAATAATACAAATATTTGAAGATAATGGCGATGTAGCCATTTCGACTGAAGTAAACATGACTGCAACTCAGAATTATTACATGTGGGTTTGAAGGAATTGTGCCCAGCAGAAAATACATCAACCTCTGAGACAAATCAAGGTGTCGGTCTACACCAAAAATGCACCCACTAAACATTAGACTTCCTTGTTTCTCCAAAAATATGTAAAACGTGTATCTAAAAGTGCCAAAAATTAGAAACTGTCTAAGTAGATACTCTCAGTATTTGCTTTCCATGAAAAACGAGTGGTCATATGACAGACTTGACCATCATATGCAAACTTTATGCTAAAAACAAGTTTTCCACTAGTTGCAGGGTAGAGTTATCCCTCCAATGCAAATTCAAAAAACTTGTCTATTTTACGGGGATTAAAATATATGAATCCAACAGCATGTATCCTTTACTATTTATACTCATTGGAAACTTGCCCAAGTATAATTTTTAGAAAGGTAACTTGGGCAGAAAATAATTGCTGGAGAAAAAGATATGCTAAAAACAAGTTTTCCACTAGTTGCAGGGTAGAGTTATCCCTCCAATGCAAATTCAGCAAACTTGTCTATTTTACGGGGATTAAAATATATGAATCCAACAGCATGTATCCTTTACTATTTATACTCATTGGAAACTTGCCCAAGTATAATTTTTAGAAAGGTAACTTGGGCAGAAAATAATTGCTGGAGAAAAAGATATGGCAACAAATGTGACGGTGGGTACTGATTTTCCTGGTTTTGACAATTAATTCAATTTGCTCTTTCTACAAAAAATGGTTTTTGACATTGTGGAGGTTTGAACTCATAACTGATAGGCTGGTAAATGCTAATTTTAGAAGAGGGATAATATCCAGCTCAATCAAATGTATTTTGGAGATCTAATTTCACCTCGTACTATGTATAGTGGTTTTCTTAATCTCATAAACACCATTAACAAAATAGAAGGAAAAATGACGTGAACTCGGAACCTTTATCCTTCTCAATGTGAAAATGTCTTTACAACATGAAATTTACCGACTTTCCCATAAGGATTTGAGATTTATAAAATAAAAAGTTTGTACATAAACCCTCTTTTATGACTGCTCACAATAAAAATAAGTAAATGTCATATGGCAGATAAAAGTGTGCGGCAGTAGATAAGTTTTACCAGCAATGAGAAGAACCCAACAATAAATATTTTGGGACCCACGCCTTTTGAACCACACAGGATTGAAAATTCAGATTTCAATCACTCGTTTTAATGCTCTTTCTAGCATCACACTGTATTTTCAACTCCCGTCCAACCCTATACACCAGATTGAAATATTTACCAGCAAATATAGTTCCTCATATGGAGCCTTCTATGGGTCAAAACTAACTTTTTGGTGATTTCTTCCTCCAGACTTGATATAACGCTTACAAGATTTAGGTTTGGTTTATTTAAATCAAGTGGCTAATCAGGAGACTACAGATATCTGAAGTCAAGAGTGGAAACAACACAACAATTGGGTCTTGGAGGGGACCGAGAAACTGTTTGGGATGATTTCTTGGCTAAACTTAGAAGAGGCCACATAATATCTAGGGAGGATTCAGATGGTATTTTTTGGTCACAAAACAAAACTGCAGGGATCTATTTTGCTGGACTGGGTTACCAAGTTATGATGGCTGCAGAGAATCAAGAAGTATGTTGGTGGTGGTCAAAAGGCAGAAACAACGGCTCAACATTTGTATCTTATGCATGAAAGATGTAGAATCTACTACCCATCTATCTGTACAGGGTCCTTTCTCACAACAGATTTGGAAGGATGTTAGTTAATGGTTGAAAATGAGGAATCTCTGGCAAGGAGCAAGACTGAAATGTAGAAACAACATTCACATTAAGTAGAACAACTATATTTCTACAATTACAACATCACTCAAACCCCTTAACAACATCAAGTACAAAAGTAATAACTATGCCTCTAAATCAAATAACATATACCGTTTGGCGTTCACATCTCATGAAACACATGCGATTGCTAGTTATATACCTATTATGATATCATCAAGAGACAAAAATGAAAGATAAGGGGGTGTCTTATATTCACATCCATAATTGTAAATACATGTGTCTAAGACATATATCAAAACATAATAATAATGTCTAGAATGAGTATGAATATATATACATGTCTAAAATCTCTAAAAGTATGTCTAAAATGTCTGAAATCTATAAAATATCACTGAAGTCTCCTCCATGCACTAGGGCGAGTGCTAGACCCCTCACTATGCTTTGCTGTACACTGCATGTTAAAAAAAAGGAATATACATGTCATAAACTATATATAGCATGTACCATATATTTAAATATATAAGCAAAAATCTACAACAATTTCTTGATTAATTCAATACATCATATAACTAATATGTATAATTGATTACCTCAGTATCTGTCCCTGCACGGATGTTGGGAGTATCTACGCTACCCGTAGATCTCTGTCACGTAGATCCTTGTGAAACAAAATAAATAAAATGTAAGAAGTTGATAAATAAGTTTTTTGAATAAAGTTCATTAATTTCTAACATTTCAATTTAGATTAAATATTAATTCTATTAAAACACATGTATTTATACCTCTACGGAATGCGTCTCCAAATGTATGGGATTGTCATCCACAACCTCAACACCAGTAAATATGTCGCCAACTAAGCCAAGTTGCCTCAGACCTGGAACATCGAGATCTATGTTGTGCTCAATCAAGAGTTGTGTGTATGTGACACAGATAGATGGTGTGGGCTGTGAAGCTCCACACACTGGAGCAGAAGCCTAAACACAAAAGTAAATGTTTAATTTTAATATTAATAAATTGTAAAGTAATGATCAATTAAAATAAATTTTAATTATATTAAAGGTTTAATTTTCACACACCGGAACAAAAATGTTCTGAACATCAAGTGTGACAATCCCAGCAACATGAATTCTATCTGTAGCAGCGGCAGTAGTACCCTAACTAGAAGATACACTCCCACTCTACTCTATAAAATCTAAAACCCCCGATAGTGGAATGCTGCAATGTTGAGCAATCACCTCATACGCATGCAACAAGTCAGCAGCCATGATGCGTCCTAGCCGATGTGCCTGAGCGGGATCTGTAACTAGCTCAAAGTCATCTGGGGAAATCAAAGATGCATGAGCATTTACCTCGCTACGTGCATCACTAGTGCTACTAGCACCTCCACTGCTAGTAGCGCGTCTCTGAAGGTATTGACCCACACAGTCAAAAGAGATAAATTGGGTCTCGCGAGTAATGCCAGCAAGACCCTCGATAGCAGCCTCATGTGCAGTCATAACAACAAGTGCTACGACATCCTGAAAGCCTGATAAGAATGGTTGTCGCCTTGGTACAAGCTGCCGTGCATCAACAACTGTAGGAGCTCCCTCCTTTCTATATGCCTGTCTGTGGCTAATACGACCACGCCCCTGCCCCAAATAACTAGGGATGTCTAAATAGTTCACCTTTAGGTTTAAGTGAACCTCAGCATGTAGCATCATTATGAAGTATAACGGTAATTGGTCATTATTTGGAAATTGGCCTTGAGAGGCCACAAATCTAGGATAAATCAAAGGGGCACATAAAGGACATGAACATTTGTTTACATAATATGCCCTTATTTTCCGTTTGTCTGCATAAAAACTCCAACAAGACCTCTTAACGACTTCCTTATCAGAAAGTCTTGATGTAATCTCATTATAACCTACATCTCCTAAGACACTTGATTTTAGTGAATCCATAAATTTTTTATTGATTCAGAATCAAATGGATTATATGTTTTCAAACTTGTCTCTATTCTATGAAGATCAACCAGTATTTTTTTGCAATGGGCTTTATACTGCCCAACTATAGTTGGATTTTCGAGAATAGATTGCAATTTTGCAATCTCTAAATCGGTCGTCTCAAACAAATTAGGAGTTCCAGAAGAATCCATGATTGTAAAAAAAATGAAATTAAAATTCTAATTAATAGTACTTTTAATTAAAAAAAATTCCTAAGATATTCTCCTATATTAATGAAAACAGAAATATGAATTTTTCAAGCTTCAATGCAACTAATATAGAAAATAAATTACAAAATCAAATAAATTACATAAATTACAAATCACATAAATTACAAAATTTCCCATCTAATCAAATGCAAGAAACATATTGCACATATCATTCAGTTCCTACACAACATCACACAATAAATTTTGGTGCACGTAATTAGGAAACTACATAATAACCTAAAGGCTATGATATCATATATCAACTTAGGAAATAATCACCTGCATCCGTAACAATATTTGTACCTTAAATATACATGTCATAGGCTAGCGTTTTACATGTCATAGGCTCGTATTCACAATGATAAAAAAAATATACCAAGTGATGCTGCAGAGTTCATAAATGAAAAGTTTAGAATACATTTAGATGATCTTAAAGTCAAAGCAATGTTTCTAGAAGAGAATGTAAGTTTACCTGGGCACAAACCATTGTCAAAGCCTCACATTGAGTGGGATTCACCTTTCCCTCGAACACAATCTTTGTGCATATGATATAGAATTAGCACAATCAAATAGAACACCAATCCAATTTTAAACAACAAAACACATCGGTAAAAGACATGCCTAATGCAACTATATCTCCACATGTACAACTTGACCACTTATGCATGCTTAAAAATCACAAAAACATTGAAATTATTTTTAATCTATTATTGATGTCATCACAGTGTTTGTATACAAAATCAGGGATAAATCAACTTTACATTTCAAGGAAGTTGTTTATTTCTAGTAATTAAGTAAGAAAATTCCTTAATAATAAATGAATGTTCAGGTATTTTTCATTGCCTTTTATTTTTTTTTAATTGTTCTGCAAGTAAGGTTATGGTAATCATTATTATGATTGCACCTCTATTTTTTAATGCTGGTTACTCCTAATTGAATTGTTGTTCCAGTCTTTACATGTTACAGATAAGGACAATCTATGTCTCTACGGATTGCCATCTGAGCAATGGGAAGTAAATCTGCCTTTAGAAGAGGTGCCTCCTGAGCTACCTGAACAAGCTTTGGGAATTAACTTTGCAAGAGATGGGATGCAGGAGAAGGATTGGATCTCTTTGGTTGTTGTTCATAGTGATGCATGACTTTCTACATTTTCAATCTATTATGGTGCAAGATTTGGGTTTGACAAGAATGACAGGTGCATTTTTCTTGGCTCAAACATCCCTTTGATATGAATTCATATGTTGTGGATATTGTGCTGTTATATGTTAGTATTGCTCTGAGAGCAACAACCGTGGCTGGATCTTTGGTGAAGTCTCCAATCACACACACAATGCTTCCAAGTTCTTGATGGATAGTTAGAATTCCTTTCTATATATCTTCAATGGAGTCCACTCGCCCTACTAATCTGCAATGTCATTTATGATTTCAATTTGAGTTCCCAGTGTCTCCCTATGTCTGTATATCTTTCTGATACTGAGGGCCAAATGCAAATCAGTGGAACGGTTGTTTGAATTTCCAACAATCATTTTCTGAGTGGAATTTTAATCTGCCAATGGTAATCTGTATATGATGCCTCATTTGCAGTGAGAGTGATCATTTTCATTGTTGCCTCTATTTTCTTAAGAAGCATCGGTTTTACAGATTATTTTTCCCCTGTGTCTATCTATTTATGAAGTACCTTATAATCATGGGAAACCACCTCTATTTCCCTTAGTGTTTTGGTGATATCTTTGATTGTTAATTTTATAGTTAATTGTTGCATGTATTTCTTATAACTATAAGCCTTTATTTACTAGTTCTTTCTACAACTTTGTTCTCACAAAGAACTAATGTCACAAATTTGTAGATGATTCATCAATTCTTTGACAATATCATCAAATATTATATTTTGCAAGGGCTTGAACTAACATGTTGTAAAAAAATTATTAGCAAAAGGTTAGTGTCTCATTATACTAATCACAACTGACATCTGAAATGGTTGATGCCTCAATTTTTAAACCTCAAGCTATTCCTCCAGATGAGATCACGGTGGTTTTAAGTAAAAAGTACTTAATGACATATAGTTGCTTAAATGCTTGCACTGAGAAATGGCCTATGCAACGTAATTGCATAAAATCATAATCCTTTAACTCAAGATATTACTTGATTACTGGCATTTAAGTTTCTACATTAGGGAGACTGGATTGGCTTACAGAAATCAGGCAATTTGAATCATGAACATGACATTAAATGTATTTTTTTTTTTCACAGTATTTCACTTATCTTAAGTTTCTGGATTCACTGTGTTCAAATGTTTTTGGTCAACATTTTGGGTTACTTTTTCATGGCCTATCATTAGGATGAGTAATGTTGCACTGGACACTTTATGTTGCTTGGTGGTAGGTAAAAGACATGCAGACCAATTTATGGCTAGCTAATTCATTTGTTTATAACCCAAAATATATTTTACAAACCCCACCAAGTTCTACAAGTATTACTTTGGATCCCCATGGCAATTTTTTAACCCTACTTCGATAGCTAGCTAGAAGTGTGTACTATGGTGCCCATCTATTACCTGCCTTCCAAGAGATGCCAACTAATATTATTGATGATCTGGTTATGGCTATATGAACTTGTTAATTAAGATGTTTTCTCACTGAATTGAAAAAAGACAGCAAGCCTGTGTTATCCATTTCCAATAAAGATAATGTGCCAAACTCTTTTCTAATAAAGTTGTGGAGAAAAATATATTTATTAATTTCCTTTACAATGATTTCAATGATAAACGAACTAGATAGATTAGGCAAAAGGAAAATACCCTATGTCCGGAGAAAGTTTTTTCTACAATATTTTAGTTTGAAATTCAGATGACATCTATGTGCTAGCAGAAAGTGACTGTTCAACTTGATGAATGAACTTCCAACGATATTTGAGGTTGTTACTGGAACTGCGAAGAGGCAAGTGAAGGAAAGATCCACAGTAACCAATAACAGTAGTAGCAAAAGCAAGTTTGGAGGGAAGGCAGTGAGTCCTCGTTACCTATGACATAATTTGTATGAAATATAATTTTTTGATAATATTTTTGTTGTTGCGTGTCTTCTTATTTTGGTACAACTTCCCAAAAATATGCTTATTATTCATCTTAGTCCTATAGTTGTATTGTTTGAATACCATGGGTCCAAGCAGGTTGTATCCGACCAAAAGTTGAGAAGAAAATAGATGGCATAGGGGATGGTATTCCATTAAAATTTGAAGCTAAACAAGTTATCCAGATTAAAAACAGTGTTAAAAAATATATAAGAGTGTCAAGATTACTTTGATTGCTGGATCATAAAAAGAGAAAATAATTAAGACAATTCGACTAACAAGTCGATAAATACCACTCTCAAATTATTTTGAAAACACATGCATATAGAATGGTGATGTTAAAATGTTTGTAAACAACAGGTCATGAAATCAAAATTTGGCAACATCCATCGACCACAGACAGCTGCCACTTGTGAAAATTGGTTTCTATATACCTCCTTGTAGGATGTAACTTCCATCTTGAAACCAAATCAGGGGATTTTACAACTTCGTGGTTGAAAAAACAATATAATCCAGATTAAAAAAAACACAAATGGATAACTTTACCAAAAGTGAACATTACTGCTCAGAATTTGCCATGTTTGTCCTTGCAAGCAACATTTCCTTTGCAATCGACATATCCTTCCACTCTGTCGACCTTGCCCTTTTCTAACTCTATATTAGGGGAATCCCTAACAGAAATGAAAGCTTTTAAATTAGGAATGAAATTGCAACTCATTTGTAATAAATCCAACAGGAATCTCATATCTCAAGGTTTCATCCCTTGGACTGGCTAGAGTAGAGGTAGTTTCTGATTCCTAAACTTGAATCATGTCTGCTAATTGCCTAATAGATGGTTTGTAAATACAATATCATTATTTTCAATACAACTAGTAGTCTTGATCTCATGTCATGATGTTATATAGGTTCTGATGACTGGATTCATTGCATGACTAATGGACAAACCTTGTAGACGTCTTCTCCTCATGGTGAGTAAATAAGCTAGTTCTATGGATACTCAACTACCACATTGGAAGATCACAATGGAATAATGTAATGCCCCATTGGGCGTCGATTTCCATATCTTCCACCTGCCTCCACTGCCACCTTGGCCAACTGTATTGGTTGCCGCATTTTCTTTTCTGTCCTTGCGTGAGGGAGACGGGAATGGGTGGAGTCCCATTTTCTTCACCATGATCTCGTTATGATTCTCCTTAAATGCATACAGGTGGGTGTGGGTCTCAAAAAATCGTGTTGTTCAGACAGAATCCATGGGCGTGGAACTGATCTTCTCCTGGGAGCGCCGTGAGGAAGTGCTTGGCATTATGCAGCAGCTACAGGGTAGAGAAGTAAACGTATCCTAGAAAATCAGTGGCCCCAGAGAGAGCTAAGTGTGACAGCTGCTGCAGGACGAGCCCAAGGAATAGTTGGTGTTGATCCTAATGTTCTGGTTGCACGCGACCACAGTCGTGATCAGTCGTTGCAAAATCTTGCAGCTATAGTAGAAGAACGAGGCAAAGCTTTAGTTGAGTTGTCTTTCCTTTTATTTTTGGAAGTCGCTTCTGTCCAGGTGGTGAAACTAACATGGAAGAAGCTCGATCAAATATTGAGGCAAGTTTTGCAAGTGAGGCTGAGATTGCATTCACTACTGTTTCTAATACTAACCGGAAGTTTTCCAGTGCCTAGACATGGGTTAGATATGGTGGTTTTAGATGAAGCTGCAAGCTGGTAAAGTAGCGTATTACCTCCTTGCTTTGGGTGTTGCGGGGTGTGGTGGTGAGCGGTGTGCTAGGAACAGTGTTTAACCAGGCGGCAGGCACGTACAGTAAGGCAGAAGCTGTTTTGAGTGCTTCCAATGAGCAGGTTGTCCACTATGTTGTTATCTGTTCAGTTTTTCTATGTGGAAAAGTGATGGAGGGAGGGGTGACTCCCAGTCACAGTTTTTTTGAAAAGGGCCAGGCTTAAATGGATGAGCTCGAGTAGGAAAGTTCCTCCGAGACAAGTAAATCCGAGACCCCTGATCTCTGAAAGAAGTTGGAGAGCCCGTGCCTGTGCCCTAACCTTTTTCTAGTCCCATACATCAATAGAGATGGCGGCGGTGGAACTCGCACAGGTGATGGAGGACACATCAATGGAGCCGACAATGGAGGTACTCGCCTAGGCAGTGAAAGATGCGAGTCTGGAGGTCTGAGTTTTGGTGTAAAAGAAAATAGTGAACAGTGCTTGACAGTGCACCATTGCCACGACTGGCTCTTCCCCTTCACATGTGGTGAGGTTGCCAACACGTGTGAGGGCTTCTATTTCAGAAACGGGGAAAATCATTTCCATAGCCACACCTGTGCATGGTGTGGTCGAGAGAAGCCAAGGGATACAAGGGAGATCTTTTTCTGCAGCCGCTGGTGGACCTTTCAGTAGCGCCCATTTGAAGAAAAACCGCTGATAATGGCACCCCTGTCCCGAAGCTGGAAGATAATGTTCTCTTTAAGGTTCCGGATTTGGAAGAGGATCTCATAGAGGTGGATCTGTTTCATATCAGAATATTCACGAAGCACAGTTTGCTTTGCAAGAGAACTATTTAGGAGATCGATGAAGGATAGAGGAATTAAAAAGAAACTTGGTGTAGTTGGATTAAAGGCAATAAAAAGGTGCATGATTTTTGTGTAGGTGACAGATCGCACCCACAGGCACAGGAGATCTATGCAATGTTGGAGAAAATGTCTTGGGAGATGAAGGTAGCAGGATATTTTTCAGATTCAGAACTTGTACTGAGAAAACAGTAGTGTCATGGATTACAATGATTGCAGGGTATGCACAAAGTGGACATTATGAGGAAAGTTTAGATCTCTTTCAACAAATGCATCTGGCTGACACGAAGCCCAACAATGTTACCTTTGCAACTGTCTTCCATTAACTTCTCACCTGTCGAATTTGCATCAGGGGAAGGAGATCCACGTCTTCATACTAAGAAGTGGTTTTGATTTGTTTATTATAGTAATGAATGCCCTTGTAGACATGTATTGCAAATGTGGGAATTTAAGAGTTGCACGCCGAGTATTTTAACAAATGCCTAAAAGTGATGTATTCTCATGGACAGCCATGATTGCAGGTTCTGAGATGCAAGGAAAAGTTGAGGATGCTAAGTTTAGGGACTGTTTTATGGATATGGAGCCTGTACCAAGAGATTGTTTTCGGTTATAAAGCCATCTTCTTTTGCTTTTTCTCAGACTAGGGCTGCTCCTAATATGAGAGCACCAAGGTTAGGAGGTCCAAATTAGAAACAATCAGATGCATATGGAGATGGTGGAGGTGTTTGGATGAATGACGAAGGATTAAGTTCAATTGCCAAAAATGGGGCCTACAGAAGTTCTAGGGCTAATCTTGGAGCGGTGTTGGGAGAATGATGGCAAGTATTTTAGACCACCCACCCTGGCCGTGAACTCCTACCTATGCCAACGTGAAGATGTTCGATGTTTGGGCGCAAAACGAGCTTGAAGAAAATGGAATTAGGCTTTGGTTGCTGTTGCAGGCCCGGTCCATCTTGTTATCGACTGCGGGAGCTTAATCAGGCACGATATTCTCTATACCATTGATTCTTATGCTGTTATTTAACTGATTCATTAAATAACTCTACTCTTCATATAAATGTCTCATGTGATGGTATGTTGTTTGGTTTCCACTTCCCTAGCTCATTTGTATTTTTTTGGCGTTAGAAATGATTGCACTTGTTGAAGCCTTACATATTGTTTTCTGGGTTTTAATAAATATTAGTTGGGTGAAGTTTGTTCTTAAGACTAATAAAACAAAAGAGGTGGGGGTCTTGTAATGAAAATTCCAGTGTCCTTTGTGTTGGTCTCACGATTTGAATGTTTTATCAAACATTGTCATTGGACTCAACTTTATAGTTCCTGTTTTGTTCTTGTTCTTGTTTCGGTTCAAGATCTGTAGTTCTGGTTTATGTTGGGTATTTGCGAATTAGCGATTGAGTATTGCGAGTGCATTGTGTATAGGTGAATGATGCTATTCATGTCTCTATCCTTTTCTTTTAGTTGTTTTAGGTTCTAGTAACCCTTCCCGGTTGGCTTGGTGTTTGCTTAGCTTGACTGATTTTTTTAATTGAGCCAAGTTGATATTACTTTCAACTAGGTTAGTTGCTTTGGTTTTTGTTTTGAATCGCTCAAAGAAATACTTTTATTCTTCGAGTGTCTTGGTTGATCTTCATAAATTGATATCAATTCATGTTCACCATTTGGAGATTGTTGTCTTTGGAATCACCTTCTCTCCCTTTGTGACTGTTGTTTGTTTTGTGGAATGTAGTTGATCCTATGGAATGTCTTCTGTAGACGTTACTCACATTTGTTTTGGATAGCTTAAAATGTCAGAGGAAATACTCTTTTCTTACCTTGATTTTGTTTCACACATGTTGGAGGATACGAGATCTACTTGATCATTAGTGAGGAAGTTTTCGAATCTTAATTGGGATGTTGGTTTTATGCATAAGAAATTACTCTACGTTTTGCTCCGTAAGGATGCTTAAATTTCATTCTCCTGTGACTTAGAGGTTGGTGTGTTTGGAAACTCATTGGTTGACTGGTTTTTGTGATGATCGTTTTGATGCGACCTTCTTGCTGTCATTGTAGTAGAATGGTTATGTGTTGACCATAAAGGTTAAAGTTGACTTGTTGTTGACGACAGATCCCTTGGAAGCTATGTATCCTATGTTGTGTTCTTGTGAATGATTGAGTAACCCTCCTGTAAGATTTATAATGGTTATGTTTGGTCTTGTCAAAGCTTGTCCTTTTTCTTAAGACATTCTCTTGATTAGAAGAAAGTTTAATAAAAGGATTGTTAGGATAGGACGTCGCCATACAGGGTCATTTGTGCGTTTCATCCCTTTTCTTTACAATTTATTTATTTTGTACTGACATAAAATTAACTGTTATAGGCACATCATATTAATATTAATAAGTCATGTTGGTTTAGATATTCTCATGTCGATTGATTTTTTGGGATCTTCCAGTGGCATAGGGAATCCTTGGCTTGGTGAACTAACTTAAACAAATAGGGACAGACCACGTTTGAAATTAATTCTCTTCTTGTAATTGTTTTTGTTTCAAAATCTTATCTTGTTAAAATGACGGTCATTATTGTGATATGGGTGAAATTCACTATGATGTTTATTAACTGCTCCTATGAGAAAATGATAATTAAATAGAGTTAGTGCCATCCCTTTTATTTAGACATTTTATGCTTTTGGACAACTCTTTAATTACTCTTGTTTAGACTCTTAGATTATTTTTCATAATCAACAGTGTCTTTTTCTTCCTTGAAACAGTTAGATAACAACATATTGTCTTAATGTTATAGATTTTACCGTGCTCAGTTGTTGCGAAATGACATGTGCTAACAAATGTGCAGGAGGATTTCCTGAGTAGAAAATTAAAAAAAAAAAGAGAGAAAAATAAACACGTGTAGAAAGTGGATTCCAGCCTTCTTAGGAACTGCAGTTGTACGAATGTTTTTCTTTTTCTTTACAGCATTGGTATGGAAATTGCGGATATTATCTAGAAGGCATTGCATTATAATTTTGTATTGTTCTCTTGTAGGTTGTTGTTATCGTTTGAAAGTCAATTTGAGAAATACTATTGTCAATAATATTAAATGAACTTATTTTGACATGTGTATCCTTTGTTGAATTCTGACTTTTCAGAATATGATTTACCCGTGAATTGAAAACCTAATTATAATTATCTAAAACTGAACCAACTTAAATCACTTTGGTTACCTTTGGTCATGTGTCATTTGGTAGAGGACTATGTTTTGAACCTAGCAAAAAATAAAAAAAGAGAAACAAATATACATGGTGATCCCACTTAAACAAATCAACAATCTCTTATTGTGGTAAATCCTCAGAACGGTCTTAAGGTGAAATCAATGATTGAATTCTTGGAAGATAATAAGATTATAATAAATAGAAGGAACTTGACTAAGAAACTCTTCGACCTATCTTGCCCGTTGAAAAAGTAAACAGTATACTTATGTCTATCTTTTCAAGTGAAGCCCAAGTGAAACCTTTAATAATTCTGGTTAGACTCTTGCCCCAATGAAATCCTTTTTAACCACTAATAAGATCTTAATGATGAATCCAAGTCTTAGACAGTCATGTACTGTAAAAATAAAATAAAATAAAAATATGACCGCTTAAAAGGGTAAAACATATATGTTTAAAATCACAACGTTGAAAACAATTTGATGAAGTTAAGAGCCTTGATAAACTAACTGCCTCCTAACCAATGAATAAGTTAATCAAGTTAATGAAGCAACCTCTTACCATCCAATAATTGGTTTACACTGTATATTAAAATTATCAAGGTAGGGGAAAATTCTTCAAAGGAGACATGACTTTCAGATTCTCCTATCATGATTCCTCTGCGAAAAGTAAAGAATGTAAATACACTTACAGGTAAAACACGAATCTAAAGAAACCTTCTGTGGGAAGACCTTGTTGTAAGACTGCATACTTTAGATAAACCATTGTGTCCTTAGTGTGTGCCTCATGTTTATCTGTAACCAGTGTGGGTCCGTGTTGTCGAAAGCATGTCTTTGGTTGGTTGTATTCCCTAGAGAACTTGTGTAGTGTCGTATTATCGTCAAGCAAGTCAAAAAAAAAAATCCTGTCTTTTACCGTGTTGTTCGTGTGTGAATTTGTTGGTCGTTACACTTGGTATCAGAGTGTAGGGTCATGCTCTCGAACCTATGGGACGGATTGGTGTTGTATGGTGATGTTGCATGGTGGTGGTGGTGTTACATGATGATACAGCATGATGATGATGATGTTGCATGATGATGATTTATATTGGAAGAGTAATGTGCTTTAAGCGTGATGTGATTATTGTCGTAATTGTGATATTGTGAACGCACGTGATGTGTATGTCACTAAGAGCGTATTTGTCATCATGTTGATGTGTTGGGGATGAGAGTATTCTCTCTCCTTCTTGTGGATTCTATGAAGAGTTCACATGTGAATTATTGTTTGTGGCGTGTGAAAAGAATTATAATGTGGATGACATAGTGTTGGAACATTGTGACATATTGTGATATGTAAGTGTATCAATGTGTTGTATGACTAGATTGTTGTTAAAAGAAATGAGTTGTATCATGATGTTTTTACCATGTTTTGAAGAAATGTGTGTACCACCTTGTTATGAAGCAATTATTGTTATGTTGTGATGTTATTATGTTCATCGTATATATGAGTTGTGTAATATGTAATGCTTCATGTTGTGATTTTGGGTCATACGGTGAGTGTATGAACCCTATTGTATGGTGCTTGCACTTTGGGTGTAGAATGTGGTAAAGTGACGTGTTACACTCAGTGAATGTATGATCGTGATCTACCCTGTATATGTACCATATGTAAGACGTTATGGTAGTTATGTGTGTGCCACCATTATGTTAGTACTGTAGTTGCATGTTATGTTGTGAACCTTACGCTAACCGATCCTGAGGGAAATCGGTAGAAGTGTATGTTGAGAGTGAGGAATGGTGTACCATGGGTCAATACCTCGAGTCAAAATCGGTTTAGTAGATAACATCTGATTCTTTCCTCTCTCCCTATGTGGTTGTATGTATGCAACCTTAGTGTATCTATGACCATGTTTAGCCTTGTCGAAGTGGTGGCGGGATGATTTAGATGGAGGTGATGACAGTTGTATTATTGATATGTATTTTATGAGTTGAGGCTCTATGTCCGAGTGCTAGCAACTCGTTGAGTACCCCTTTGGTGGCTAGATAAGGCCACACAATTATCGTAATGTGACATTATTATAAGTTGATTTTATTCGTAAATTGAGCTTTTTACTTTATTTGTAAGGACCAGCAGCTTTTCTTGATTGCCATGCTTTACAATTTTGGGCATTTCCTTGGTTTATGGCACTAACATGGGGATTTTGATACTAACTATGGCTATTTGGCCATTTATTTTTGCTCGATTTTGTGGTTTTTTTTTTTGGTTTTTTTTTAAATTTGGAATTTTTACCGCCTTGCCCAAGGCTTGTACTTTGCCACTTGGCACTTTGGATTGGGTTGTTGTGCTGGTTCTATTGTCGTGATGTGTGGAATAGGGTCATAGGATGCACCATCGATTGGTTGGACCTATGGACCCGCTTCGTTGTATGGGGGTACGCCCCAAGGAGCACATATAACTAGCGGGTTGTTGAACCACGCGTTATTATGTCACTTGGGTTAGGAGTGTTCGAACTCTATGTGTCTTGGACCATATGGTCAACCGGTCTCCTTGAGGGAGGCATAAGAGACTTGAGGGAGGCATAAGAGTTTGAGGGAGGCATAAGAGTTTGAGGGAGGCATAAGAGACTTGAGGGAGGCATAAGAGTTTGAGGGAGGCATAAGAGACTTGAGGGAGGCATAAGAGTTTGAGGGAGGCATAAGAGTTTGAGGGAGGCATAAGAGACTTGAGGGAGGCATAAGAGTTTGAGGGAGGCATATGATGTTTGTGTGTATGGTTGATGTTTCAGGATATACGTTGAGTTATTGTGATGTTTTGGTAGTGGTATTTGATGTATGTGTTACTCATGTCAGATGGATATGTGTTGTGATGTCGTGGATATGTCATTGATTCCCTAGTGGACCCTATGTACCTGTAGCATGGTTTGGTGTTATGTGAATTTTTCATTGATGCAAATTGAGAAAATGTCTGGTGGATTGTAGTACTCTTTTGTTTGAGTATTTAGTATGTCAGTCATTGATGTGTGTCGAGTACTATGTTATGTGGATTGTGCCTATTCCATTCCATATTTGAGTAACCCTTTTGTGGTGTAATGCAATCATGAAGTATATACTTGTGTGCTTGTGAAGCTGTAGGGTCTTGTGAACCTGATAGGGTGTTGTGTTAGCAGTTCATGTTGGGCACCCACAATAAGGAATAAATCAAAACACTTCAATGATGATATTTTTTAAAAGAAACTAAAACTAGAAATAATGATAATGGAAAGAGACTAATGAAATGGCAAACAAGAAAGAACTGCCAATCTTCACAGAACATTGAAAGTTAAAATTTCTACCAAATGTTCCTAAGCCTACCCTATGGTCGTGCTTTAATCAAATAAAATTTTAAACCATAGGGTGTGTCTTCTTTTTTATCTATCCCTTATTGCATACCATTTCCTTTCCTCTGTGTAATGTCGCATCGTGGACGATTCTTTCTTAAGGGGAGGAGAATGTAATGCCCCATTGGGTGTCAATTTCCATCTCTTCCACCTGCCTCCACTGCCACCTTGGCCGACTGTACTGGCTGCCGTGTTTTCTTTTTTTCCTTACGTGAGGGAGACGGGAATGGGTGAAGTCCCATTTTCTTCACCATGATCTCGTTCTGATTCTCCTTAAATGCATACAGGTGGGTATGGGTCTCAAAAAATTGTGTTGTTCAGGCAGAATCCATGGGCGTGGAACTGATCTTCTCCTGGGAGCATCGTGAGGAAGTGCTTGGCATTATGCAGCAGCTACATGGTAGAAAAGTAAATGTATCCTATAAAATCAGTGGCCCCAGAGAGAGCTAAGTGCGACAGCTGCTGCAGGGCGAGCCCAAGGAACAGTTGGTGTTGATCCTGATGTTCTGGTTACACGCGACCACAGTCGTGATCAGTGGTTGCAAAATCTTCCAGTTGTAGTAGAAGAACAACGTAAAGCTTTAGTTGTGTTGTCTTGCCTTTTCTTTTTGGAAGTCGCTTCTGTCCAGGTGGTGAAACTAACATGGAAGAAGCTCGATCAAATCTTGAGGCAAGTTTTGCAAGTGAGGCTGAGATTACATTCACTACTGTTTCTAATACTGACCGGAAGTTTTCCAGCGCCTAGCCATGGGTTAGATATGGTGGTTTTAGATGAAGCCACAAGCTGGTGAAGTAGTGTATTACCTCCTTGCTTGGGGTGCTGCGGGGTGTGGTGGTGAGCGGTGTGCTGGGAGCAGTGTTTAAAAACCATGCTGTTGTTTGATGACAGAGTCCCATGGAAACTATTGTACCTGTGTTGTGTTCTTTGAATGATTGAGTAACCCTCCTGTAAGATTTATAATGGTTATGTTTGGTCTTGTCAAAGCTTGTCCTTTTTCTTAAGACATTCTCTTGATTAGAAGAAAGTTTAATAGAAGGATTGTTAGGATAGGACGTGGCCATACGGGGTCATTTGTGCGTTTCATCCCTTTTCTTTCCAATTTATTTATTCTGTACTGACATAAAATTAACTGTTATAGGCACATTATCTTAATATTAATAAGTCATGTTGGTTTAGATATTCTCATGTCGATTGATTGTTTGGGATCTTCCAGTGGCATAGGGAATCCTTGGCTTGGTGAACTAACTTAAACAAATAGGGACAGATCACGTTTGAAATTAATTCTCTTCTTGTAATTGTTTTTGTTTCGAAATCTTATCTTGTTAAAATGACGGTCATTATTGTGATATGGGTGAAATTCACTATGATGTTTATTAACTGCTCCTATGAGAAAATGATAATTAAATAGAGTTAGTGCCATCCCTTTTATTTAGACATTTTATGCTTTTGGACAACTCTTTAAGTACTCTTGTTTAGACTCTTAGATTATTTTTCATAATCAACAATGTCTTTTTCTTCCTTGAAACAGTTAGATAACAACATATTGTCTTAATGTTATAGATTTTATCGTGCTCAGTTGTTGCGAACTGACATGTGCTAACAAATGTGCAGGAGGATTTCCTGAGTAGAAAAGAAAAAAAAAGAGAGAGAGAAAAAGAAACACGTGTAGAAAGTGGATTCCAGCCTTCTTAGGAACTGCAGTTGTACGAATGTTTTTCTTTTACTTTACAGCATTGGTATGGAAATTGCGGAGATTATCTAGAAGGCATTGCGTTATAATTTTGTATTGTTCTCTTGTAGGTTGTTGTTATCGTTTGAAAGTCAATTTGAGAAATACTATTGTCAATAAGATTAAATGAACTTGTTTTGACATGCGTATCCTTTGTTGAATTCTCACTTTTCAGAATATGATTTACCCTTGAATTGAAAACCTAATTATAATTATCTAAAACTGAACCAACTTACATCACTTTGGTTACCTTTGGTCATGTGTCGTTTGGTAGAGGACTATGTTTTGAACCTAGCAAAAAAGAAAACAAGAGAAACAAATATACATGGTGATCCCACTTAAACTAATCAACAATATCTTATTGTGGTAAATCCTCAGAACGGTCTTAAGGTGAAATCAATGATTGAATTCTTGGAAGATAATAAGATTATAATAAATAGAAGGAACTTGACTAAGAAACTCTTCGACCTATCTTGCCCGTTGAAAAAGTAAACAGTATACTTATGTCTATCTCTTCAAGTGAAGCCCAAGTGAAACCTTTAATAATTCTGGGTAGACTCTTGCCCCAATGAAATCCTTTTTAACCACTAATAAGATCTTAATGATGAATCCAAGTCTTAGACAGTCATGTACTGTAAAAATAAAATAAAATAAAAATATATCCGCTTAAAAGGGTAAAACATATATGTTTAAAAGCACAACGTTGAAAACAGTTTGATGAAGTTAACAGCCTTGATAAACTAACTGCCTCCTAACCAATGAATAAGTTAATCAAGTTAATGAAGCAGCCTCTTACCATCCAATAATTGGTTTACACTGTATATTAACATTATCAAGGTAGGGGAAAATTCTTCAAAGGAGACATGACTTTCAGATTCTCCTATCATGATTCCTCTGTGAATAGTAAAGAATGTAAATACACTTACAGCTAAAACACAAATCTAAAGAAACCTTCTGTGGGAAGACCTTGCTGTAAGACTGCATACTTTAGATGAACCATTGTGTCCTTAGTGTGTGCCTCATGTTTATCTGTAACCAGTGTGGGTCCGTGTTGTGGAAAGCATGTCTTTGGTTGGTTGTATTCCCTAGAGAACTTGTGTAGTGTGGTATTATCGTCAAGCAAGTCAAAAAAAAAAAAACTCCTGTCTTTTACCGTGTTGTTCGTGTGTGAATTTTTGGTTCGTTACACTTGGTATCAGAGCATAGGTTCATGCTCTCGAACCTATGGGCCGGATTGGCGTTGTATGGTGATGTTGCATGGTGGTGGTTGTGTTACATGATGATACTGCATGATGATGATGATGTTGCATGATGATGATTTATATTGGAAGAGTAATGTGCTTTAAGCGTGATGTGATTATTGTCGTAATTGTGATATTGTGAACGCACGTGATGTGTATGTCACTCAGAGCGTATTTTTCATCATGTTGATGTGTTGGGGATGATAGTATTCTCTCTCCTTCTTGTGGATTCTATGAAGAGTTCACATGTGAATTACTTTTTGTGGCGTGTGAAAAGAATTATAATGTGGATGACATAGTGTTGGAACATTGTGACATATTGTGATATGTAAGTGTATCAATGTGTTGTATGACTAGATTGATGTTAAAAGAAATGAGTTGTATCATGATGTTTTTACCATGATTTGAAGAAATGTGTGTACCACCTTGTTATGAAGCAATTATTGTTATGTTGTGATGTTATTATGTTCATCGTATATATGAGTTGTGTAATATGTAATGCTTCATGTTGTGATTTTGGGTCATTCGGTGAGTGTATGAACCCTATTGTATGGTGCTTGCACTTTGGGTGTAGAATGTGGTAAAGTGATGTGTTACACTCAGTGAATGTATGATCGTGATCTACCCTGTATATGTACCATATGTAAGATGTTATGGTAGTTATGTGTGTGCCACCGTTATGTTAGTACTGTAGTTGCATGTTATGTTGTGAACCTTATGCTAACCGATCCTGAGGGAAATCGGTAGAAGTGTATGTTGAGAGTGAGGAATGGTGTACCATGGGTCAATAAGTCGAGTCAAGCTCGTTTTAGTAGATAACATGTGATTCTTTCCTCTCTCCCTATGTGGTTGTATGTATGCAACCTTAGTGTATCTATGACCATGTTTAGCCTTGTCGAAGTGGTGGCGGGATGATTCAGATGGAGGTGATGACAGTTGTATTATTGATATGTATTTTATGAGCTGAGGCTCGATGTCCGAGTGCTAGCAACTCGTTGAGTACCCCTTTGGTGGCTAGATAAGGCCACACAGTTATCGTAATGTGACATTATTATAAGTTGATTTTATTCGTAAATTGAGCTTTTTACTTTATTTGTAAGGACCAGCAGCTTTTCTTGATTGTCATGCTTTACAATTTTTGGCATTTCCTTGGTTTATGGCACTAACATGGGGATTTTGATACTAACTATGGCTATTTGGCCATTTATTTTTGCTCGATTTTGGGTTTTTTTTTGTTGTTTTTTTTTTTTAATTTGGAATTTTTACCGCCTTGCCCAACGCTTGTACTTTGCCACTTGGCACTTTGGATTGGGTTGTTGTGTTGGTTCTATTGTCGTGGTGTGTGGAATAGGGTCATAGGATGCAGCATCGATTGGTTGGACCTATGGACCCGCTTCGTTGTATGGGGGTACGCCCCAAGGAGCACATATAACTAGCGGGTTGTTGAACCACGCGTTATTATGTCACTTGGGTTAGGAGTGTTCGAACTCTATGTGTCTTGGACCATATGGTCAACCGGTCTCCTTGAGGGAGGCATAAGAGACTTGAGGGAGGCATAAGAGTTTGAGGGAGGCATAAGATTTTGAGGGAGGCATAAGAGTTTGAGGGAGGCATAAGAGTTTGAGGGAGGCATAAGAGACTTGAGGGAGGCATAAGAGTTTGAGGGAGGCATAAGAGACTTGAGGGAGGCATAAGAGTTTGAGGGAGGCATATGATGTTTGTGTGTATGGTTGATGTTTCAGGATATACGTTGAGTTATTGTGATGTTTTGGTAGTGGTATTTTGATGTATGTGTTACTCATGTCAGATGGATATGTGTTGTGATGTCATGG
This sequence comes from Taxus chinensis, assembly GCA_019776745.2. NCBI lineage: Eukaryota > Viridiplantae > Streptophyta > Pinopsida > Cupressales > Taxaceae > Taxus > Taxus chinensis. The sequence goes on from CM034155.1 coordinate 384,576,579, forward strand.
ATATGTCATTGATTCCCTAGTGGACCCTATGTACCTGTAGCATGGTTTGGTGTTATTTGAATTTTTCATTGATGCAAATTGACAAAATGTCTGGTGGATTGTAGTACTCTTTTGTTTGAGTATTTAGTATGTCATTCATTGATGTGTGTCGAGTACTATGTTATGTGGACTGTGCCTATTCCATTCCATATTTGAGTAACCCTTTTGTGGTGTAATGCAATCATGAAGTATATACTTGTGTGCTTGTGAAGCTGTAGGGTCTTGTGAACCTGATAGGGTGTTGTGTTAGCAGTTCATGTTGGGAACCCACAATAAGGAATAAATCAAAACACTTCAATGATGATATTTTTTAAAAGAAACTAAAACTAGAAATAATGATAATGGAAAGAGACTAATGAAATGGAATACAAGAAAGAACTGCCAATCTTCACAGAACATTGAAAGTTAAAATTTCTACCAAATGTTCCTAAGGCTACCCTATGGTCGTGCTTTAATCAACTAAAATTTTAAACCATAGGGTGTGTCTTCTTTTTTATCTATCCCTTGTTGCATACCATTTCCTTTCCTCTGTGTAATGTCGCATCGTGGACGATGCTTTCTTAAGGGGAGGAGAATGTAATGCTCCATTGGGCGTCGATTTCCATCTCTTCCACCTGCCTCCACTGCCACCTTGGCTGACTGTACTGGCTGCCGCGTTTTCTTTTCTGTCCTTGTGTGAGGGAGACGGGAGTGGGTGAAGTCCCATTTTATTCACCATGATCTCGTTCTGATCCTCCTTAAATGTGTACAGTTGGGTGTGGGTCTCAAAAAAAATCATGTTGTTTAGGCAGAATCCATGGGCGTGGAACTGATCTTCTCCTGGGAGTGCCGTGAGGAAGTGATTGGCATTATACAGCAGCTACAAGGTAGAGAAGTAAATATATCCTAGAAAATTACTGGCCCCAGAGAGAGCTAAGTGCGACAGCTGCTGTAGGGTGAGCCCAAGGAACATTTGGTGTTGATCCTGATGTTCTGGTTGCACGCAACCATAGTTGTGATCAGTGGTTACAAAATCTTGCAGCTGTAGTAGAAGAACGAGGTAAAGCTTTAGTTGAGCTGTCTTGCCTTTTCCTTTTAGAAGTCACTTCTGTCCAGGTGGTGAAACTAACATGGAAGAAGCTCGATCAAATCTTGAGGCAAGTTTTGCAAGTGAGGCTGAGATTGCATTCACTACTGTTTCTAATATTGACCGGAAGTTTTCTAGAGCCTAGTCATGGGTTAGATATGGTGGTTTTAGATGAATCCGCAAGCTGGTGAAGTAGCGTATTACCTCCTTGCTTTGGGTGCTGCGAGGGGTGTGGTGGTGAGCGGTGTGCTGGGAGCAGTGTTTAACCAGGCAGCAGGCACGTACAGTAAGGTAGAAGCTGTTTTGAGCACTTCCAATGAGCAGGTTGTCCACTATGTTGTTAGCTGTTCAGTTTTCTATGTGGAAAAGTGATGGAGGGAGGGGTGACTCCCAGTCGCAGTTTTTTGAAAAGGGCCAGGCTTAAATGGATGAGCTCGAGCAGGAAAGTTCCTTCGAGACAAGTAAATCTGAGACCCTTGATCTCTGAAAGAAGTTGGAGAGCCCGTTCATGTTCCCTAACCTTATTCTAGTCGCATACATCAATGGAAATGGCGGCGGTGGAACTCACACAGGTGGTGGAGGACACATCAATGGAGCCGGCAATGGAGGTACTCGCCTAGGCAGTGAAAGATGCGAGTCTGGAGGTCTGAGTTTTGGTGTAAAAGAAAATAGTGAACAGTGCTCGACAGTGCACCATTGCCACGACTGGCTCTTCCCCTTCCCATGTGGTGAGGTTGCCAACACGTGTGAGGGCTTCTGTTTCAGAAATGGGGAAAATCATTTCCATAGCCACACCTGTGCATGGTGTGGTCGATAGAAGCCAAGGGATACAAGGGAGATCTTTTTCTGCAGCCCGCTGGTGGACCTTTCAGTAGCACCCATTTGAAGAAAAAACCACTGATAATGGCACCCCTGTCCGGAAGCTAGAAGATAATGTTCTCTTTAAGGTTCCGGATTTAGAAGAGGATCTCATAGAGGTGGATCTGTTTCATATCAGAATATTCACGAAGCACAGTTTGCTTTGCAAGATAAATATTTAGGAGATCGATGAAGGATAGAGGAATTAAAAATAAACTTGGTGTAGTTTGATAAAAGGAAATAAAAAGGTTCATGCTTTTTGTGTAGGTGACAAATTGCACCCACAGGCACTAGAGATCTATGCAATGTTGGAGAAAATGTCTTGGGAGATGAAGGTAGCAGGATATTTTTTATATTCAGAACTTGTACTGAGAAAACAGTAGTGTCATGGATTACAATGATTGCAGGGTATGCACAAAGTGGACATTATGAGGAAAGTTTAGATCTCTTTCAACAAATGCATCTGGCTGACACGAAGCCAAACAATGTTACCTTTGCAACTGTCTTCCAGTAACTTCTCACCTATGGAATTTGCATCAGGGGAAGCAGATCCATGTCTTCATACTAAGAAGTGGTTTTGATTTGTTTATTATAGTAATGAATGCCCTTGTAGACATGTATTGCAAATGTGGGAATTTTAGAGTTGCACGCCGAGTATTTGAACAAATGCCTAAAAGTGATGTATTCTCATGGACATCCATGATTGCAGGTTATGGGATGCAGGGAAAAGGTGAGGATGCTAAGTTTAGGGACTGTTTTATGGATATGGAGCTTGTACCAAGAGATTGTTTTCGGTTATAAAGCCATCTTCTTTTGCTTTGTCTCAGACTAGGGCTGGTCCTAATATGAGAGCACCAAGGTTAGGAGGTCTAAATTAGAAACAATCAGATGCATATGGAGATGGTGGAGGTGTTTGGATGAATGATGAAGGATTAAGTTTAATTGCCAAAAATGGGGCCTACAGAAGTTCTAGGGCTAATCTTGGAGCGGTGTTGGGAGAATGATGGCAAGTATTTTAGACCACCCACCCTGGCCGTGAACTCCTACCTATGCCAATGTGAAGATGTTCGATGTTTGGGCACCCAACAAGCTTGAAGAAAATGGAATTAGGCTTCGGTTGCTGTTGCAGGCCCGGTCCATCTTTTTTTCGACTGCGGGGGCTTAATCAGGCACGATATTCTCTATACCATTGATTCTTATGCTGTTATTTAACTGATTCATTAAATAACTCTACTCTTCATATAAATGTCTCGTGTGATGGTATGCTGTTTGGTTTCTACTTCCCTAGCTCATTTGTATTTTTTTGGCGTTAGAAATGATTGCGCTGGTTGAAGCCTTACATATTGTTTTCTGGGTTTTAATAAATATTAGTTGGGTGAAGTTTGTTCTTAAGACTAATAAAACAAAAGAGGTGGGGGTCCTGTAATGAAAATTCCCGTGTCCTTTGTGTTGGTCTCACGATTTGAATGTTTTATCAAACATTGTCATTGGACTCAACTTTATAGTTCCTGTTTTGTTCTTATTCTTGTTTCGGTTCGAGATCTGTAGTTCTGGTTTATGTTGGGTATTTGCGAATTAGCGATTGAGTACTATGAGTTCATTGTGTATAGGTGAATGATGCTATTCCTGTCTCTATCCTTTTCTTTTAGTTGTTTTAGGTTCTAGTAACCCTTCCCGGTTGGCTTGGTGTGTGCTTAGCTTGACTGATTTTTTGAATTGAGCCAAGTTGATATTACTTTCAACTAGGTTAGTTGCTTTGGTTTTTGTTTTGAATCGCTCGCAGAAATACTTTTATTCTTCGAGTGTCTTGGTTGATCGTCATAAATTGATATCAATTCATGTTCACCGTTTGGAGATTGTTGTCTTTGGAATCACCTTCTCTCCCTTGGTGACTGTTGTTTTTTTTTAGGAATGTAGCTGATCCTATGGAATGTCTTCTGTAGACGTTACTCACATTTCTTTTGGATAGCTTAAAATGTCAGAAGAAATACTCTTTTCTTACCTTGATTTTGTTTCACACATGTTGGTGGATACGAGATCTACTTGATCATTAGTGAGGAAGTTTTCAAATCTTAAAATTGGGATGTTGGTTTTATGCGTAAGAAATTACTCTACGTTTTTCTCCGTAAGGATGCTTAAATTTCATTCTCCTGTGACTTAGAGGTTGGTGTGTTTGGAAACTCATTGGTTGACTGGTTTTTGTGATGATCGTTGTGATGCGACCTTCTTGCTGTCATTGTAGTAGAATGGTTATGTGTTGACCAGAAAGGTTAAAGTTGACTTGTTGTTGATGACAGATCCCATGGAAGCTATGTATCCTGTGTTGTGTTCTTGTGAATGATTGAGTAACCCTCCTGTAAGATTTATAATGGTTATGTTTGGTCTTGTCAAAGCTTGTCCTTTTTCTTAAGACATTCTCTTGATTAGAAGAAAGTTTAATAGAAGGATTGTTAGGATAGGACGTGGCCATACGGGGTCATTTGTGCGTTTCATCCCTTTTCTTTCCAATTTATTTATTCTGTACTGACATAAAATTAACTGTTATAGGCACATCATCTTAATATTAATAAGTCATGTTGGTTTAGATATTCTCATGTCGATTGATTGTTTGGGATCTTCCAGTGGCATAGGGAATCCTTGGCTTGGTGAACTAACTTAATCAAATAGGGACAGATCACGTTTGAAATTAATTCTCTTCTTGTAATTGTTTTTGTTTCGAAATTTTATCTTGTTAAAATGACGGTCATTATTGTGATATGGGTGAAATTCACTATGATGTTTATTAACTGCTCCTATGAGAAAATGATAATTAAATAGAGTTAGTGCCATCCCTTTTATTTAGACATTTTATGCTTTTGGACAACTCTTTAATTACTCTTGTTTAGACTGTTAGATTATTTTTTCATAATCAACAGTGTCTTTTTCTTCCTTAAAACAGTTAGATAACAACATATTGTCTTAATGTTATAGCTTTTATCGTGCTTAGTTCTTACGAACTGACATGTGCTAACAATTATGCAGGAGGGTTTCCTGAGTAGAAAAGAAAAAAAAAAGAGAGAAAAAGAAACACGTGTAGAAAGTGGATTCTAGCCTTCTTAGGGACTGCCACTGTACGAATGGTTTTCTTTTGCTTTACAACATTGGTATGGAAATTGCGGAGATTATCTAGAAGGCATTGTGTTATAATTTTGTATTGTTCTCTTGTAGGTTGTTGTTATCGTTTGAAAGTCAATTTGAGAAATACTATTGTCAATAAGATTAAATGAACTTGTTTTGACATGCGTATCCTTTGTTGAATTCTCACTTTTCAGAATATGATTTACCCTTGAATTGAAAACCTAATTATAATTATCTAAAACGGAACCAACTTACATCACTTTGGTTACTTTTGGTCATGTGTCGTTTGGTAGAGGACTATGTTTTGAACCTAGCAAAAAAAGAAAACAAGAGAAACAAATATACATGGTGATCCCACTTAAACTAATCAACAATCTCTTATTGTGGTAAATCCTCAGAACGGTCTTAAGGTGAAATCAATGATTGAATTCTTGGAAGATAATAAGATTATAATAAATAGAAGGAACTTGACTAAGAAACTCTTCGACCTATCTTTCCCGTTGAAAAAGTAAACAGTATAATTATGTCTATCTCTTCAAGTGAAGCCCAAGTGAAACCTTTAATAATTCTGGTTAGACTCTTGCCCCAATGAAATCCTTTTTAACCACTAATAAGATCTTAATGATGAATCCAAGTCTTAGACAGTCATGTACTGTAAAAATAAAATAAAATAAAAATATGACCGCTTAAAAGGGTAAAACATATATGTTTAAAAGCACAACGTTGAAAACAGTTTGATGAAGTTAAGACCCTTGATAAACTAACTACCTCCTAACCAATGAATAAGTTAATTAAGTTAATGAAGCAACCTCTTACCATCCAATAATTGGTTTACACTGTATATTAACATTATCAAGGTAGGGGAATATTCTTCAAAGGAGACATGACTTTTAGATTCTTCTATCATGATTTCCTCTGCGAAAAGTAAAGAATGTACATCTAAAACATGAATCTAAAGAAACCTTCTGTGGGAAGACCTTGTTGTAAGACTGCATACTTTAGATGAACCATTGTGTCCTTAGTGTGTGCCTCATGTTTATCTGTAACCAGTGTGGGTCCATGTTGTGGAAAGCATGTCTTTGGTTGGTTGTATTCCCTAGAGAACTTGTGTAGTGTTGTATTATCTTCAAGCAAGTCAAAAAAAAAATTCCTGTATTTTACCGTGTTGTTCGTGTGTGAATTTGTGGGTCCTTACAAATAAATTCAAGCCTTATAAGAGAATTACATGTCATTACTTTCATTTTGATAGATCTCATCTACAGGAATAGCTACAAGTCTTTTTCACATAGGGCTTGCATTCTACTTAAAGGTAGTCCTCTCAACATCTACATAAATCCTATTTTAGCAGGTGCATGATATGCACAGCAATTACTCGGTTCATTTGCATTGATTTGTAACCTAACCAGAAGAATGTTGATTCCTAAAAACTAATGGCTTAGCTCAAAAGGGCCCATAGTAATTTTTACTTATGAGTAGAACATATAGTATCCTCCATATGATTTGCAGATCTGTATTCAGACTCTGGAGTTACTATTGAGCATTGTGCAACTCTTGATCTGATGTTTTTTATATAGTACTATACAAAATTGATACCATTGAAATCTGTATGTAGCATAGTGTAAGCAATTGTATAGAAACTGTCAAATAGTCAACAAAGTTGAATTCCAGAACTCATTTTTTATCCAACTCTTGCTCAAGGCATTATTTGCCATATTCAACCACAGTCGTAATTTTCTGAGACTAATTCATTGGAAAAACAAGTTTTAGCAAAGGTCTTTATCAAAAATATCTTTATAACTGAAATTTTGTTTGCATGTATTTGTGCATTTTGTATTGTATACTCTTGATTAGAAAATATTGTAGCTGAATAGAGAAGCTTCCTACATATGCCAGGAAATTGGCTGAAAGTGAAAGATGAATAGCCTTATATATTCTAATGATTGTTTTTTTGCATCATTGGTCTATGGGACAAGAAAGAGGCTGCGAGTCAAAATTCCTAATGTCGTTGTTAATGATAACTTGTGTGGTACAACTAATAGTGTAGTTGCCATTTCAGTAGAAAGTTGAGGAACATGAAAAATCCACACAGAAGAAATACAATCAGATTCGGGTGATACGTGGAAGGAGATATGTTCCAACACTTTTATTCCTATAGGTTTTATTACCTTCACTTTTGTACAGATATTTGCTTTTTTTTTCACCCCCTAGAAAAAAACAATTCTAGATACATATAAGGTTCACTTCAATGGTGATAACAGATTTTTTTTGTAATATATACTAAAGTAATGCCAAGTAATTTTCATGGAGCATAAAATGATGTGCTTTAAGAATACCTTCCAGTTGGATTCAGTTTAATGTATTCTGACTTGATCTCGGGTCTTGACATAGTGCAGTGCAAAAGTTCAAATTATTGGCTGAATAGGCAGTTGATTGAATTTGTATTCATTATCATTGAAAAGTGACTCTTATAAATGCTTTTGAAGTGATTTGATTGGTGGGCTATGTTTCTATTTTTCTCACACTTGGCTCACACTCACACTCACTTGAATACTGAGCTTAACCCAACATTTCTGAAAAGAATGGTTTTACCACAATGCTCACGATTCTTCCTTATTATATAACACTTGTAGTAAGAATGTTTTGGCTTTGCCATAATAAGCACAATTGTACCTTCCAAACGATGAGAAAATGCCATTACCAATAAATACCTAATGCTGCCATGATGATGACCCAGGTTCATGCCCATAACATGTCGATAGACACCCTTAAGACTGATTCTTGGCCAAAGAGCCCTTCGGTATTTTGGCAATGCACTCTGAAATCTCGGCTCCAATCAACAATTATGACACTATTGGGATCTTAGTATGGCATAGGTAGCTGTGAGTTACACAATATACTCATTTTTCTATAAACTAAAAATATCCTTTATGTTACAATTTGCAGCACATAAAAGAAGCCCTTCAAAAAAAACATTGAACAACTGGGGCAACCAAGAGGACCTTGGAAAAATGTACAGGTAACAACCATATGAATTCTTCCTTAGTCGTGGATCAAAGCTAATAGAAATAAAGCTAGATAAAATTAGCTTGAAACTATAGTATAATCATCCATTGTAAAAAACAAGTTTCTCTAAACCTGGTAAAGGAATACTTTTATTTTTTGATTGGACGTACATAATGGAAGGGTATAAATATTTCCTATTGCCCTTAGAGTTTCTCAAAGAGACCATTTACAAGTAACAAGGATGTAGCATACAAAATGGCCAACCGGGTATTTTCAGAGTTGACCTTCACATTCAATTCATTTCTAGGAGAAAAAATGGGGTTTTACCAAAAAATGAGCCAGGGTTTTGCAAAAAATGTTATTTTAATGGCTACGATTTTGCTAAAAAATGGGTACGATTTTGCTAACATACCTGGGCTCATCGTTACTGGGCTTCATTGCTGGTGGGCTCGTTGGTGTGGTGGGCTCTCGGTTGGTGTGGTGGGCTTGCCGGTGTGGTGGTTCTGGTGTGGTGGGCTCTGGACGGTCGCACAAACTTCGCGCGAAGGAGGTGGGGCGGAGGAAAATGATTTCCTCAGCAACGCCTCCACTATATAAACACGGGGGTTCGCGTGAACCCCCTTCGTGCAAAAGGGGTTCGCACGAACCTGCTGTTTGCGCGAACCTGATCAACTGCAACATGCGGCAAGATAACGGCTTGCGTGTCTCTTCGCGTGAAACTGGTTCACGCGAACCCGCCTTGGGTTCCACCCATTTACCATCCCTGCTCACATTTTTGAGACAACAAGTGGGACGCAACACCATGCATTGACCCACATACAAACATAAAAAAAAGGACCAACAAATAAATACACATAACCTCTTGGTCACATGTAGAGGTGATCCCCCCCATGGGAATACCTAACACACACACAAAAACACACAAACAAATACTAGTTGCCATGGTGACCTTGTTGAATTCATCTAGAATTCCAATGTGGTTGGTCTCCATTCCCCAGATGTTTGTTGTGATATTTTAACCTGCAAAACACAAATACCTCCTTCAGCCTCGTGGGCATATAAGAACATCCAAAATAATATAAATATAATTCCCAAAATCATTTAGATATATGAATGACAACAACATCAAAGAAATATAACAATATCATTTATAGTTTTATCAACAACTATATCATCATCCAATAATTTCCATTCCTAGGTCTACTCACAATATCCAAATATCACAAGTCTTAACAACATCCATAATATAACCATGTCAAACAGTATATCATCATCAACATATAAAATGTCTCTAATAATCATCATGCATCATAAGTGAATCAAGTCAACAATAATCCATTATATAATATCTATCATCATTCTATAATAAGGTCAATAATCATGTCCATAATATAATTAGCAGTATCATGATTAGTATCAAAAGGTGTCAAAGGGAAGTGGGCACTACATCACCCTGCCCTTAAGACTCGACTTCCTCCAGGAAGTCACTAGAACAAATGTGGAAACTAAACTCGTAACAAAGTAGCATCCTCCCATGTAGCTGTAGTCTCATCATATTTGTCCCACTTCACCCAGACTTGATCAACCTCTCTATCTCAAAAGGCCCAGGGTCCTATGATCTACGATGTGAATGGGCTCCACCATCACCTGCCTTGATCCTGTACCTACAATGATGTCCAATCTAACACATGAGAAGGATCCACAACATATCTCCTAAGAAGTGAAACAATAAACACATCATGTACACGAGACAAGCTAGGTGGCAATGTTAGACAGTAGGCCAAAGGGCCGATATGCTCCAAGATCTCAAAAGGATCCACAAATCTAGGAGCCAACTTAGAACCTTTTCCATAACAGATAGGGATCTTATGTGGCCTGACACAAAGGAACACCTTCATGCCCACATCAAAACTATGGTCTGTCCTATGCTGATCTGTGTACTTATTATGTCTGTCATGTGCCTCTTGTAATCTTTGTCTGATCAAAACTACCTACTGCTCCATGTCCAGTAACAAAGATGGTCCAAGAGAAACCCTATCCTCTAACATGTCCCAACTAAGAGGTGTCGTGCACTCTCTACCATACAAATCTTGAAAAGGAGACATGCCTCTAGAACTCTGAAAACTATTATTGTAGGAAAACTCCACCAAGTACAGGTACTCCTCCCATCTAGACTATTGATCTGTCACGTACATCCTAAGCATGTCCTCTAAAATTTGATTCACACGCTCCGTTTGTTCATTTGTCTCAGGGTGATATGTTGTGCTGAAATTGATCTTCGTCCTGAGGGCATGCTACATGGCAGCCCAAAAATGGGAAGTGTACAAATCATCACGGTCACTAATAATCTTTCACGAAATCCCGTGTAACCTAACAATCTCATCTAAATATACCCGTGCCACTGCACTAGCTGTATAAGTGGTCTTCACAAGAGAAAAGTGAGCCACTTTTGTCAAATTTTCAATCGTGACCATGATGGTGTCATGGTGATATCTCAACATCGGTAGCCGAACAATGAAATCCATGGAAATGGTGTCCCTTTTCCACTCTAGTATAGCATGCGGAAAGAGAAGGCCAGCTAGATGTTGATGCTCGGACTTTACTTTTGGCACTCTAAACATCGTGACACGAACTGAGCCACGTCTGTATGAAGTCCTCCTTAATGATACAATTATCTCAAGGTAGCGCTCATCTTCTTCACCCTAGAGTTGGGTTGTATAGGTTGCATGATGTGCCTCTACCAAGATGTCCTACCTCAATCCTCCCTCTCTGGGAACATAAATATGACCTCTGTGCCTGAGAAGGCCATCTACGTCTAGTGAGAACCGATCAAACTTCCCCTCGAGGGGTCTCTGACACTCGATCTATGCTCAAACTACAATGTATAAGTTGTCAAGAGGAAGCTGCTGAAGAATCCTTCTCTGCAAATCCGTGCTTACTGAGGTGGCCATAGCCACATGTCTCCATCTGCTGAGAGCATATGCCACCACATTCTCCTTCTCTTTCACATGCTTTATCTCCATATCATACTCACAAAGAAACTCCATCCAATGCCACTGACGAGTGTTGAGATTGGGTTGCATGAAGAGGTGGCAAAGACTCAGATGATCTATCCTGAGTGTGAATCTCTGACCAAGCAGAAAGTGCCTCCATCAAACCAAAGTGTGCACAACTTCCGCAAGCTCAAGATCATGAGTCAAATAATTAAGCTTGTAATCCTTGAGTTTGCAAGACTCAAAAACCACAACTCTGCCCTACTGCATCAGCAAACCTCCAATCCCTGCTAAAGAAGCATCTGTGTAAACAAAAAATCACCATATGGATCCAACACTATGAGAATAGGTGTTATAGTGAGACATTCCTTTAGTGTACTAAAGGACTACTCACACCTGTCCGACCAAACAAACTTCTTCCCTTTCCTATGGAGGGAAGTGATGGGGTGTGCAATCTAAGATAAGTCCTGAACAAATCTTCGGTAGTAACCTGCAAATATCGTGAAGTTGCGCACCTCAGTCAAAGTAGTGGGTGCTGGCCAATCCATAATATCTCTAATCTTGGAAGGATCAACGACGATACCTTCCCCAGAGATGGTATGACCCAAATACTGCACCTCCGTCTGAAATAATGCACACTTCTCCAGGTTCCCATAAATTTGTTGGTCCCAAAGACATTGAAGATCCTGGCGAAGGTTCCCCTCATGCTCCTAATGCGTACATAAGTAAATAAAAATATCATTAAGGAAGATGAGCATGAACCGATCTAAAAAGGTCCTAAATACCCTATTCATCAAACTCATGAATATTGCTAGGCCATTAGTCAAACCAAAAGGCACCACTATGAAATCATAGTGGCCATATCTTGTATGGAAGGTCATCTTATGAATGTCCGCCTCCAAAATCCTCAGCTGATGATAGTCTGACGTAAGATCTATCTTATAGAAAGTTATGGCTCCCTTCATCTGATCAAACAAATCATCAATGCGTAGAAGGGGATAACGATTCTTGATCATTACCTTATTCAGCTGACGGTAATCAAAACACAACCGCAAGGATCCATCCTTCTTCTTCACAAAATTCACCGGTGCTCCCCAAGGGGATACACTAGGACGGATAAGGCCTTTCTCCAAAAGGCCTTCAAGCTGCAACTTGAGCTTACAGAGCTTTGGGGTGGTCATCCGATAAGGTGCTCGTGAGATAGGATCTTCTCCCAAAACCAGATCTATATGAAAATCGATCTCACGTGGGGGTGGTAACCCTGGTAGCTCCCAAGTAAAGACATCTGCAAACTCTCTCAAAATGGGGTGATCATCTAGCGATGGTCCACTAGACCCATCCTCTAATCTATCACTTACTGTAACAACATACATCTAACAACCCCGTCGCACACACCACCTAAGCTACATAGCAGAGATGGTGTGAATATAAACGAGTCTCATGACCCCTGAAATCACCGACTCAAATCCCAAATCATCTACACAAGATATAGTCTTGTGGTAACAATCCACTCTAACCCTGTGTGCAAACAACCAATCCATACCCAAGATGACTCCATATGAACCCAAAGGAAGGATAGAGAGATCCGAGGTTGTGGTGAAAGGTCCCAAGCCCACCACACACTCCTTAACTAAGGAGTCTATAGAGATCTTGGCTCCCAAAGCCATCTCAACATCCCAACTATGACCCTGCCTAACTGCCACTAGTCTACATTGCTCTACTAAAGATGGTGTAATAAAAGAATCATAAGAACCAGAATCAAAAAAAATAGAGGTAGGAATACCACCAATGTTACCTATAGTCTCAATAATTGTACTTTGATGCTCTTCCTGGCGGTTCATGACTACTGCATACATCCTATGAATGTGTCCCATATCCCCAACAGTAGGCTCTAAGATCTATGTCTTACCCTTTTTATTAGGTTTATGTGGGCAGTCTCTCCAAAAATGTCCAGTAACACCACAACCAAAACAACCACCTAATCATCTCCCCTGTGTAGCAGGTCCGACCGGTACTCTAGAGGTTGGTGGTGTGGATCTTGATGATCCAGCTGCGGTCTGTTGAGGTCTCTGCTTGCGAGCTCCTGCTGAGTGAGCTCTCTAGGCACCATATGCCCTGATGGGACCCCTAGGAGGAGGCCCCATACTCCGACCTCTCTGTGCATCAAATATTTGTGGAGGTCTATAAGGTGGGCGTTACTGATGTTGTTTCTACTACTACTATGGTCTAAAAGATGACTGTGTTGAACCCTTTCCACACTGAGGAAGAGGTACTGACCCCCTCAATCTGCTATCCTGCATCTGTTGTATGTGGCTCCAGACTCAGTCTCTAGCTTGTTGGGTCTTTCCCCGAGTCTCCTCTACTATATATGCCTTCTCGACAGCTTCATCTAATATCTGTGGACAATGGATCCGCATTGCACCTCCAACGGCTATATTCAAGGCATAGATGAACCTGTGGATCCGCACCTGCTCATCCTGCATATAAATAACATACTGGAGTAGATCCATAAATCTACTCTCATACTTAGCCACTGTAAGAGATGCCTGTCGGAGGTCATGGAACTCATCTATCTACTATTGTATGAACCTATGTGAAAAATATCTGCTCTGAAAATGCTCCTCAAAGAGCTCCCAGGTACCTATCTCAGAATCAACATGGAGCTTATGCTCTGTTGTCTGCCACCAGACACCAGCTCCCTCCTTCAGTAGATGGATCGCAACATGAGATTTTGTGTTGCTAGAACAAGGAAAGAGCTTGAAGCATCCGATCAAGCTCACTAACTAGGCCTCTTCCTAAAATCCACCTATGTCACAAAAATAATGTGATGGTCGAAGCTTCAAAATCTCCCTAATTGGATCTACAGCTGCAGTTTGACGGCCTCTAGGTCTCTCTGCATGCTCATCCCTAAGCCTAGGACTCCGAGACCTCTCTCTATGTCTTGAAACTCGTTCACCCTATCCCCTCTGTGGTGACTCTACTGTGGCTAACTCTGCATGGAAGTTCTCTCCTCCATGCTCCTTGCTGGGTCGAGGTGATACCTGAGCCTCAATGGAAGGGACTTTATCATGTCTGGCCATATGTCCTCCTACTGATCCTCCACGTAGAGCGACAATAACATCCTAAAGAGTTTGCAAAATATGGGGTAGGATGGCTACTATAGCATGATTTGGTGGGGGCAAGTCTAGGTCTATGTGAAAATACCCCTCATCCCGTCTGCGCCTCCTACACAAACCAAGGTGAGAGTTAGTTCATCATTCTAATTTTTATTCAGTTTCCATGTTTGCTAAAATATGTAATTTCTAAACTAAGTTGTTTTTCCAGATATAAAAGTGTGTTAGGTTTAAGGTTCACGTCTCAAATTTTCTAGTGTGCCCAATGGCCCAAGATTTTGAACCACTTCTCTGATACCAAGTGTAATGCTCGTAAAAATAACCCGTTTGAGACCCAAGAACAACCTAGGATTAGTTAGGAAAATTATGGAATAATTTTTTTTTATTAAAAGAATCTCTTCAACTAGGTTACAAGATAGCAGTTGTCACTAACAGGTTCCAGAACAAATCTAATCCACTAGATTATAATGTTCTCTTATTAACAATTATTAGAGGTCACAAGGTCCAAAAATTTAGGTTAGAAGGTTCAATTAGGTTCAGAGGGTAAAACCTCACCATACCCACTCTCTAACAGGCTTAAAGCTTCAACTTGATTTTTCTCAAAATTAATGCATTCAAAATTAATGCATTCAAAATTTACCTAAATTACTCCCATTGGATAGGAAATTTCCTTACCTTTCTAGTGATATAAATAATTCCTCCCAACTCCTCATATTTTTCGAGTTATGGGCCAACGGGCTTTGGTTTAAAAATTTTCCCCAAGACCGGGCCTGCAGGCCCAGGGGTGAAAAATTGCCCCAAGGGCGGGTCGGCGGGCTGTGGGGAGAATTTTGGAAAATTTACCATCTGGGGGGAAAAAACCAACTTTGCGCCCATACACCCGTGGTTCCGCAAATCCACAAGGGACACGTGGCACCTCCCAAGTCACCGCGGGGAGAGCGGGTGTGCGGGAGACATTTTGAAAAATCTTCCTACACGGGGTAAAAAGCCAACTTTGTGCCCGCGCTCCTCCAAGTCTGTAAGGGACACGTGGTGTCTCATAAGCCAATGTAGGGAAAGCGGGGCGTCGGGGAGAAAATTATTTTAATGCCCCAAAGGGCTAAGAGGGTAGTATTCACCCGTGCCTCCACCGGCATCTCGCGAAGCCACGTGGCAGCTCCCGATTAATTGCGGGCCGACGGACCGGTGGGGAAAATGTGAAAAAATTTCCCAAAATTTTCTGAAATGTACAATGGTAAAAAGGGATTCACTCCTCCACTGATGCCTCGTAATGTCACGTGGCATCACATGATTTGTTACAGGGCAGTCGGTAAAATTTGAAAAAAATTCTCAAATTTTTCTGAGAGTGCTAAGTGAAAAAGGGATCTGCCCCTTCACTGACACCTCGTGGTGCCACGTGGCAGCCTCTAATTGTCTGTGAGATGGCGGGGTCGGCAAGGAAAATTTGGAAAATTTTCCCAAAATTTTTCCGAAGCTCTAAGGGAAAAATTCGGGCCTGCAGGCCCGCCAAGGAAATTTTTCCCAAAAAAAAAAATTTGACGCCAAGTGAAGAAAAACTTCATAAGGCCATAACTTTTGATAGAGAGCTCGGTTTTGGGAAAATGAGGACTTTCTGGAAAGCTCTCGATGTCCTCTTTGTACAGAAATAATAAATTTTTAATTTTGATAAATTTTAAGGGTCAATCTTGCGAAAATGATCTACAGGTATTTTTAAAAGCGAACGTGGTACATGTTAACTTATGAAAATCGTTTATTTAATTTGATCTTCTTCCTCCCTCAACATGTCAAATAGACATGGAGAATTGTTCTTAGATGGATTTAAGAAGGTTTTCAAGATTCAATTGGTTTAATTGAATTGCAATTTTGAACATTTACATTCTTGGCAGCAAAATGACTATAACACAGTTTGAGCCCGATTTTGCTAAGTTTTATTAGAAATTCCTTAATTTTTTTTGTCTAATTGGATTCATTTAGGGTAAACTACTTCAATTTAATCATTTAGGTTGTTGTTTGGGATTGTTGCACCTTCGATCTCATCAAACCAAATTTGGATTAAATAACTACCAGTTTCCTCTTATGCAATTACATGGATCAAATTTTGAACAGGGTTGATAGTGCCATTTTATTCTTCGCAACGTATTATAATATGTTCCAATTCTAATCTAAGACATTTATTTGATTCAATTCCAATTATTCTAGAACCAAAGATTTAATTTTGATCTCCAATTTTACATATTTCAAAAGATAGACATCTGCATTTTCCATTCATATGTTAGTCTTAATTTGTTTCAAACAAATATTTCAGTCTTAAAACAACAACACAAATTGACAAAAGGTAATGTAGTTTCTATTCTTTCCAAATTCACATTACAAATGATAACTCTTACAACCTTTCGTTTCCATTTGATTTCAAATGAACAACATACAAAATATGTATCATTCCTTCACATTCTTGCAGAGGCTGAAAACAGAGTCTCATCTCTTTTTCATTTCACTATACAACCTTCATAGATCAACACAACATCTTTCTATTGCAAAACATTTACAAATTCTTCCACTTCAAGTGGGAAAGGTTACAATAAAATTGATCTCAAACAAGGGACTATCAAACTATCTCTTTTCCTCAACTCCAAAACAGCAATATGCAAAGTTCTCTTTCTTGCCAATTGTGATCACAACAAGAGTAGGGGAAAGGTAACGTTCTCCTCCCAACCAAGACATCCAATGAAAGATGAGAAGCCATCCCTCTTCATTGGCCCCCAAGCCCTAACTACGAATGCAATAGGAGATGTGATTCAACTCATGGCAACAACAGGCTTCCACATCACAACAGGCACATATTTCAACATGTACTTTCTCATATTAAAAACATAGTAGAAAATAGAATATTAGTTTTACAACCACAAGAAAGATGTGAAAAACAAAACTCAGGCTTCTTCATTGCAATCCAAATGAGAAAGAAACTATGGGGGATGCTTGCTTATGCCTCCCAAAGGGGAAATGGGTATCACCACCTACAGAACAAACCACCAAAATATGTATACATGTACCATTTCAAATCCCTGACATACTCTTTATGCCTCCCCTAAGTACCCCTTATTCCTCACATTCTCTTATGTCTCCCCAACCTCTTATGGCACCCCATAACAAGTAAAGAAATGCAAGCTATTTCTTTGTAAGGTGGAACCCAAACCTCAACTCCCTCCACACTTATACCTCCCTAAAACACACTTTATGCATCACTCAAGATATAGCCCCATAGTATTCTCCTACACCATCCCTAAGTCATTTACCCAACCAACCAACAAATGATAATAGCACATTCAAACATTCAGTTCATTTACATATGCATAGAATAAAAGAAGAGTATTTCAAGAGCCAAGATCCTACCTCTCCATAATGGAGTTTGTTCCAAGTTCCAAAACAGAAAGCTTTATCCAAATGCAAGCATATTCCAAGATCAGTCAATCCACAAACATGCAACAATCTTCCAAAAATCTTCTCCAAAAGAAAGAGATCTCAAAAATACCAAAAGAAGTCTCCCAAAAATCAAGTCGATAAAAGTGAAGCAACCCCAAAACAAGGCAAGGAATTCAAATTTAATAAAAGAGGGAAGGCAAGAGGATGAGGTGGATCTATGTAGGATGCCACATCAAACATTCTCAGCCCCAACCCCAAAATCAACTTCATTCTCCAAAGCATAATAATTACGTGGGTGAATAATATGACAGTTTACTTACATACTCAAATCCAACCCACATCTAAAAGGATTGAAATTGAATCATTTAAGAAAAGTGCAATTAAAACTTACAATTTTTCTTCTCAAAAAACATTATAGAAGTCTAAATCTCAAATCTCCAACCATAGGTATGGTTGGTAAATAAATTTGAAAGGGGTATGGGACAAGTTTAACTTGTCCCATAAGCCTCCAAGATCAGCCTCCAAGGACAAATTCGAATTGCCAAAAAGGTGGAGTGTTTCACACTCAAAAGTTAAGTTACACATCACTTACATATTACTTACACATTATTAACTCATTTTTACAACACTTTAAATCACAGCCAACAATTCATATTAATTACTTTCTTATGACTATCTTATAATTAATTAATATTAACAACATGATTACTCATAATATTGACACAACCAATTAATAAATAATGAAAAGGGTCAAACGCATCACAAAATAAACACATGCACACATAAACAAAGAGTCCAAATAAATAAATACACATAACCCCCTTGGTCACATTTAAAGGTGATCCCCCCCCATGGGAATTCCTAACACACACACAAACATGCACAAACAAATACAAGTATGTCATGGTGACCTTGTTGAATTCATCTAGAATTCCAATGTGGTTGGTCTCCAATCCCTCGATGTTTGTTGTGATATTTTTAAACCTATAAATACACAAATACCTCTTTCGGCCTTGTGGCCATATCAGAACATCCGAAGATAATATAAATATAATTCCCAAAATCATCCAAATATATGAATCACAACAACTTAAAAGAAATCTAACCATATCATTTAAAGTTTTATCAACAACTATATCATCATCCAATAATTTCCATTTCTAGGTCTACTCACAATATCCAAATATCACATGTCCGAACAACATCCATAGTATAACCATGTTAAATAGTATATCAACATCAACATATCCAAAATGTCTCTAATAATTATCGTGTACCATAACTTAATCAAGTAAACAATAATCCATGATCTAACATCTATCACCATTCTATAATAAGGTCCATAATCATGTCCATAATATAATCAGCAGTATCATGATTAGTATCAAAAGGTGTCAAAGAGAAGTTGGCACTACAACAACAATCACCAAATTAATCATGGATAAAAGATTGTTTATTTTACCCCGCACATATCAATGCGAGACATTAAGTTAAAACATAATGTTTTTACAAGATTAATTACTTGATTATGTATTTATCTATTATTAAATTAAATTCACCAATATAAATCATAATGTAACTTCTCTGGTCACTTATGCTTCCTGTAGGATAAATGATTTTATATTGAATCTTATGCACTTTCATTACATTATATATTTAGTTCTATGTCTTTTTAATTAGTTGTGTTCTATATAATCACAACATCCACTTTGAAAAAAAGAAATAATAATTCAAACTTTTTATCATTAAAATTAATATTGAATTATTTTTAATGTAATTAAAGTTAATATAGTTATTTATCTCTTATAACTCAAAATTGTAAGTAATATACTTATTTATCTCAAGTAAATTTGAATCGCAATGTGTGAGGCTAGTTTTTGTTAATGTAGAACCAATTTTCATTTTTTTTATTTTTGTGGCGTTGGAAAAAGGTATGGTGTTTAATATGTATTTCATAAGATAGAAGAAGATTTCCTCTAGGTAGAGCAATATTCTACCAAAAGATTAGAATTAAGTTTTGTTCAAAAATATTCTGGATTTTTATCCGAGATGTAATACAACATATTTACTACGACTCAACCAAAATCTCAAATATATTTATAAGGTTGACCAGTCAACCAAGTAATAATAAATTCAGCCCAAAAACGAAAACATCCCATGCAATTAATAGATAAGCTTTTTAATGTTGACAAATTAGTATTGCAAATGGTTGATCGATAGACTTAACTTTTAGTCTAATACAATTAATGGAAATATTCGCAACATACACATTTTGAATGGCATGGCCGCATTCGGCTGTTTATTTCAGGATTTAATTTACCCATCAGGATAAAGCACAACTGCTTCCATATATAATATTCAAAATGTTTATATGTGAAAATCATATGATTTCTGCACTGCTGCAAAGAGCAAATCTATAATGATATATATACTAGAAGCATCAAACATACATGCATCAGCATCCACGCCTAGAAAGAAAATCACACTCCTAAAACTAAAATTAAGACATTGTTACCCAGACACCGTACTGCAAAGAGATGATTCACAACAAAGTAAAATCAAAAGGATAGAGCCATCACCCGTGTTTCCTGGATTGCCTACATCAAACCTGCAACTGGGGTTTTGAGACTTTCTGCCAGATTCACAAAGCTTTTAGCCAACTTCATTTGATCAACAGTATAATGGAACTTTCCATCACCTGACTCTGCCATTTTGTGTAGGATATTTTCTTCACTCTGATCTCCAAACAAAATTGTATGAAGTGACATCCTGGGCTCCTCTCTTTTCATTTCCTTCACACGCTCGAGTGGATCTTGTGTGCCTCTGTCTCCCCCATCGCTCAAGAAGATAACAACTGGCTTTTTCTTTTCGACC
This sequence comes from Taxus chinensis, assembly GCA_019776745.2. NCBI lineage: Eukaryota > Viridiplantae > Streptophyta > Pinopsida > Cupressales > Taxaceae > Taxus > Taxus chinensis. The sequence continues at coordinate 384,597,062 of CM034155.1, forward strand.
TCTGGATTTCCGGCTGCTTTCATCAATAATTTCTTTGCAACATCCAAGCCGGATGAATAGTTAGTTACCCCATCCAAAAATCCTGCGTAACGATACTGAAGGAGGGAATTGACAATATCTTCTTCCATATCTTGCATCTCTACAGCTACAGTTGCAGATGCGTCGAATAGAACTACTGATACAGTATCCCAATTCGAAACTTCTTCAAGTCTAATTTGTATAAATAGGAGAATGGCCTCATATACGCAGCCCAACCTACAATTATGTTTACTAAACTTTTTCAGGGTCGGGGATATATCTCTCTTACCCATTGAATTTGATTTGTCAATGACAAAAATGACATGATGTGGGACATTCTCAGCATGACGACACACAAAATGATGACCATCATCAGTTATATAGCCTGCTGAACTTTCATTTTGTACACTTCTTGTAAGGGGTGAATGCCAAAGTTTCTCGGTGCAATAAGATTTATCAGAAACCTGCTCGTTTTCCTCATGCTCCTTATGTTTGCAATAGTGATTACAAAGGTCAAATCCTTGCCGAGCTTCGTCTGTACAAGGATCAACAAATCTGACATATTGCCAATACGTGTCATGAGTCATCTCGTCTTTGGGAACATCCACGTCAGGGCCATACTTTACAGTTTCATGCCTCGAAGTATCGTAGAGCTTGCTGGTGCAGTTATTGGGGCGTGGACAAGGCACCAAATGGATATGACCGCGTCCCTGTTTCCTGCAATACATATTACACATCTCGGCCTCACCTTTCTCTCCCCACTTATACTTTCGATCAACAATGTCGAAATCTTCAACCTCTGAAACGAATTTTACATTTTTCATATTTCCGTGCACTGTATTGTGGAAGCCATCGTGACCTATTGGAAGCTGACAGAAGTAACCACAAGCCTGGCATTTTGTGTCGCAATAGTGGACAGAATCAGTATTTTCCGTGTGAACATGTGGGCCTTGGTGGTTCCTTTTAAAGGGAGGAATGGAAATAGAACAACTTTTCCGCAATCCCTTTTGTTCAGACACATGCTCGTACTCGAACTTCCCCCTTTGTCCCTTAAAAGTCCGAGGTTGTCTAACCAATTCTGTAAATATGTCACATATTCCAGGCAATCCGCATTCCTCGGGGCAGGCATGTTCATTCCCACACAAATGCTCTGCATTTGGATTCCAATCATGGAAATGATCTTTAACTCCGCATGTCCTGCTGCAACCATTTATAGTGCATTTTCTGGGGCAATATATCTCATGACACTGATGTATTGTATGATTGGACTCAATTGGAACGGAACAAGGATTGTTGCAGCTTGAAAGAGAACATGTCTCCTTGCACATATGGTGCGGTGAATTGCACTTGTGCGCGCCGAGGTGTTCAGGCCTAAGAGAACACGCCTTATTGCAATTTGATGACATTTCAAACAAGTGACAGGTCTCTCCACAAGTATGATTTCTCACTTGACAGTCATGAGAGCCTTCGTGCCCCGCCAAATCCCTGCATAAGCTTGACTCGTATCCTTCTCTAGCACAATAGCTGCAGCTTTCTCCGCATGAATGATCACCCATGCAAGAATGGTCATCCTCATGGCCTTTTTCAAACACACATCTATAAAAGCAATGAGAACAGTTGCACCCACAAATAGAGAGACCCTGTTTCACTTTTGCCAAAGCAACAGTGGCCTCTAACTGCAACATTTTTACGTCTTCTTTATCACGAAATTCTACAGTGTTTGAACTTATCCACTGTTGAACTCTATCCCGCCTTCTGTCTCCCACTGCCTGGAGGAAGGTCTCGAACTTGGAACGCCACCTTTCACCGGTGTTTTCTTTTCCGGGTATGAGAGCTTCCAGTCTTGACCTTAGATGAGATAAGACATCTCTCCTAATAATAGCTTTTGATATTTCGTCTGAAGGTGCCAGACACAGCCCTTGATCTTTAACGGCGCATGAGAAATCCCCAACAACAACCGGTGAATCTGGAATTTCTTCCTGAGTATCAAAATTAACAAGCCCCTGCACTTCATTTTTATTTGCATTACAAACACATCCTCCCATATTGACTGCATCCATGAGATTTGTCCTTAGACTCTTGACTCGGGAAGCCACACGGTTACTTTCAATGGGACTCCAGTCTTGAGCAGCAAGTTGAGCAATTAATAACTTGAGATCTCTCAAGAAAGTGCAGCCATTATCATAGCATGAATCCGCTTCCTTCACAGTATCTGCAAGTACACCTAAACTTTCTCCGTAGTAATCAAATCGATTGTACGGAGCCATGGTAGCAATCACGAATATCCCACCATACATTTTTACAATGAAATTTTCTTGAGATTTATTGCATATTTCAGAAATTTTCTCATCGAATTCTTTCAGAAGCTCTTTTACATCAGATCCATCCACATCCTTGATTGCGATGTAGAGTAGACCCTTGAATAACTTTTGGTCCGGCTTGATTAGGTTGATCCCATCTTGGAAGCGCTTGAACGCAGACTCTGTATTTTTGTCCAAGTGGAAATCCTGTTATAACACCGAGAAAAACCATTTGGGTAGTGAAATAGGATTATAGTAATTTGTGTTTTTCTTAAATTTAGACTCCTCTTCTGCTCCCCTCAAAACAGGGCAATGCCTATAGTATAGAGCATATGAAGCGTTTTATACTGTGGATTTTAAATACTAGAAAAAAGCCATCAATTGTATATTTATGAACTTCGTGTTTTAAAAAAAATCCTATTCAAAGTTATCCAGAAAAAGAGAGAAAAAAACACTTGAGAAAAAATCCTATTCGAAGTTATCCAGAAAAAGAGAGAAAAAGTAAACTGGTCTTGTGCAAAATCCACATCAATAATACTGCAGTCACTAAGAATGTTTTGAAAAAGATAGGCAAGATGCATATAAAGGGGCTTCCCTCCTTTCTTTTATGCAGCCATTGCAACATCATTTAAATTTCCCCCAATGATTAGATTTCTTCAACATGTTCTCTGAATTTTCAGATTGTGAATATGAACCAAAAAAAATTTAACGCTTTTGCATGATCATAGGAGTAGAGTTCAGCAGCCAATCCCCAAGAATGGATACTGGAAGCTTGCAAATTTAGATCTTATGCAAACAATAGTAGTACAATCAGAAAATCAGCATTAGAATACGAATTTATAAAAAACATAATCTGCAAAACATATGGAGTGGTTGAATAAAATGATTGTAGTCAATAGTAGTGATAGAATCATAGAAGGGTAAGATCAGTGTTAGTAGAAACTGAATAACTTCTCTATATTAGGGTGGCAACTGTCCAGCCATTATCGATTAAATCAATACGATAATTATAATTTATCTATTATTAGTTATTTGAGAATTTATTGCATTATATAGATGATCTATTATACTTGGAACCTAACCCATCAGGAATAAAGCAACCTCTTTCTTCTTATTTGATGTTTATGAGTTCAAGTTTCACCTTATTTAAATCTTAAATGGTTTTATTTAATTTAGTCACTATATTTTTATATTTTAAATATTTAAATATTTTTTAATTAGCCGTCCTCCCTTGTCCTCAAAATTTAGATTTTTTTGGCCATCCTGGAAACCCCGTCCCGCCGTCCCCCCATCTCAGGTAACTATGATTCAAACCAACAATATGCTCAAACAGAAAAAATGTCCTAGATCAAAGGATTTGTTTGACAAAAGCTAAGGGGCTGGTGCTAATGCCGTTCAAACTAATATTTTCAATATTAAATGAATTTGGTGGAAAAATTGTACAATGCAGAAACAACCTCATCATCATCATCTACTTACGCTTTTGAAGAAACAAACAAAGAAAGTACAATGATTCAATAGTCTATTTGGGTGATACATTTAAATGCAGAGTAGGGAAACTAGCATTTTCAGCTATGCTGCAAGAAGTGAAGAAGGGCACTATGTGTCTCCATAAGTTTTACATCAAAAATTAATTTGAGTGACAAGTAATATTTGTGATGTTGGGGAAGTCTTATAACCATATGTTTTGGATGATAGTAGGTTATTTGAGTTATCATTCATGACAAATGTTAAATGTAAAACTTATAAAGAAACAAATACCTTGTAATCCAACAATATGATGGTGTAAAAGTCTCTGCCTAGTCATCTATCAAGGTTCAATTCATAGGAGATATCGAACAGTAATAGTCGAGTCTCAGAAATGAAAACCCTACCTAAGCTTAAAAAATCTGTGTATCTATCCCGTCAAACAATCTAATAAAAAATATAATATTTAAAAAATAAAATTGACACTTAGAAGAATAAATTATAGAATTAACACTACAAAATCTCTATTTTTTATTTTTAATTGTTTTTCCTACAAATAAGAATAAAAGAAACTATTTTATTTATTTAAAACAAAAATTATGGTTGCAAAAACAGGCTGTTGTTTGCTAATAACACAAATGCGCAGAAATTATCTATTTCCAACATAAATAAACAAATGATCGAACAGCTGTAAGTGCTGATTCCAACTATAAACTTTAACAACGGATGACAGACCATACTGCATAATGTATTGTATCAGATTGAAAATGAAAATGCGGGTTTGATATACATACCTTTTGGTTGAATATTGTGAGGTTGCTGACTGCAGCGTTGAGAACAGAGAGGAGCATATCCTCCTGTTCACTTCGCTCAAAACTGCCAAGTCCCTCAAAGTCTAAGAGCACATACAAACACCTGTCGTCTTCCTGGTCATCGGCATGTGACGAGTCTTCTGTTGTGGCGATACTCATCCACACTCCATCGGTGCACCTGCCACCTGAAACATCAAACAGTGACCCCGATAGATGGTTCAACAAATAAGACTTGCCGCTGCTTTGTTTTCCCATGGAGGATATCACCTTTATTTTGCCCTTCCAACTGTTTAGAACAGTATCGTAGAACCCAAAGCGTACAGAATTGGCAAGCGATAAGCTGTCCACATAGTTAATATCATGGGGTATTTGAAGCCCATCCTTGAGAGCCACCATACCATTGTTCTCTGCACGAGCTATTTGAAGGGGCACAAGGCAAATAAGCTTACGAACCCACTTTCCCATTTTCATCTTAGTCTCGTCCCCTGCTGGAACTGAATCCAAGCAAGTAGATTTTATTTCACATTTCTTCAAAAACTCCGCTTGAAATGCAATCTTGATATTTGAAAAATCTTTTTCTTTTCCTTTCCTCAGTTTTTGGAGAAGTGTTTGCAAGTATTTGATGCATGCATCTCCACCACAGGGATCTGTGCTGTTTTCTAATAGAACTTTGAACGTGATGCTCTTTTCATCTTCTGGAAACAAGGCAGGAGTAGTTCCAAACTTATCAAAAATGTGGTATATGTATGCCAAATTGGAGCACGACCTATCAATATCCATTTCTTCCATTTCCCTTGCTTTGTTCTCTACATGTTGCAACTTTGTAACCTCCCCGGCTAAGGTAGTTATAAGAATGTAGGAAGAGAGAAAAGTAGGAGCACCTGCATGGCTATACAGAACAAGGTGACTTTGTGATTCAAAGTTTGTAATATTCACCTCCAGATGTTCCAAGTCCGATATGCTCGCGCTTGAATTCGCACCCAAATGGATGGTCTTCAAGAAGCTCATTCTATCACCTAAAACAAAAATTTCCAATTGGACCTGATGTGCTGTAAGATTATTTTCACCACCACCATCACCTTTACCTTCAACTGAAGATTGGACTTGCCTGAAAATAATGAGGAAATATCCATCTGCAGAAATGCACGCTTTTGAAACTGGCTGCGCCCAAGGAATAGAAATGTGCTTTGGCCTCATTGTTGGCTTGGCATGGATTTCCACCACCCTCACACTGTTTGTGTCATCAACTAACAGCAACTCCATTTTCCCTGGGATTAGATGCATCCATGTGATGACCTTGCTTCCTTTATATATATCAAGATAAATCTCCACTCCAGTCCCATAGACCTTTTTAAACGAATCATCAAATTTGAATATTCCAATCTTGGACCGCTCTCTGTCATAGAGTGCCATCGATCGGGTACCTTCGTCCACAGACAGCAAATCGAATCCCCTTTTGAAAGTATGAATTGGATCCGCTTTATTAATGTTAGAAAAAACCTTAGGGCACCGGTACAGATACAGGCACGAATCTTTGAAATTGTGAATAAAAACCATCGACTCGCCGGACTTGAGAGCGACAATTTTGACCAAACTTTCCTGCTCAGGAGTGATGTCCACTAATGTACAAGATTCCCCGCATGTTGGGACAATTGTATGTTCAGAATTGCTGTTCAATTCATTTAGGTCTTTTTTCATAGGAGTCAGCTCACACTGTTTCCATACAACGGCGAACTGATGTTCCTGCACACTTAACACCTTCACCTTCAAATATAACGAAGCTGGTGATGACCTTTTAACAGCAATTTCTTCAATATATTTGGTCACTGAACAGTCTTTTCTATCCTTTGATATCCTCCTCTTTGATTCTAGTAAAAACCTATCCTCGCCATGTTTGAATCGTTTCTGATCCGCTCCAATTAACTTGTTTACCTTATCTTTAATTATCATCAGGTTTGAAACTTTCTTGTGTTCTTGATGAGATACCGCATTTGACGAGTCGTCTACTTGTGCTGACATAATGGCCGACTCCACACCGGCCTTGAAAGAGTCCTTCCACTTACAGTAGTTCTTGTATTCTCCTGGGAGACCATATTCGAGAAGATTAATGAAATCCTGATTGTCCATTCTTGAGTAATCAACATTGGACACCTGCGACCATTTATCAAGGTTGTTGCCAAACTCTGAAGCTTTAATGTAAATATCTTCTGTTGTTGTAAAAGTTCGTGGAGCTCTGTCCTCTGGCGCTGTTACGAAACAACAGCGGTGATATCCCTCGCAGAAGAAAGGCAAGAACTTCCCAGATCCAACCTTCACTTTTCCATCAATTCGCATATTAAATCCAGGCAGAAGATCCACGTCATCCTTAGAGTTCATCACCTTCTTTACTTCAACTTTCCTAGTACGCGCAGATTTTGAGGGTTTTCTTGTAGTAGCAGCAGTGAGGGCGCTAAAATTATAGCTTCCTTCCACACAAACATATACGAACTGACAGAGCTCCACCAAATACCTGATGAAATTGCAAGACACGTCTCGTCTCGAACCCTCCATGAAATGCTCACCTTCGTACCAGTAGAAAGCAACCACAGTGCGAGCCGCCTCTTTCGGAACGATAACATAGAGTCCAGGCTCAAATTTGCCACACTCCATCTGAGAAAGAACCGAATCAACTATCAGGCGCTGCTTGCGGAAGATCTGGATCATCATCTTCTTGTCTCCATAGATCCCCACAGTGGATAAGAGCAACCCATTTAATGCTTCGAAGTTTATATGGGTTCGAGGTGGGTCGCCCAAGGAAACAGAAGCCGATGTGGGCACAAGCTTATTACAGATACGTAAGACTTCAGGATGACAAAGCTGCACCTTTTCCACAAAACTGTAGTCTTGCTTGTCAGGGACAATAAGCATCACCCTTGCCAGATTAGGATCGGGGGTGAACAAATCCTCAGATTTAAGAAACTGTGAAACATGATTTGCATATACATTTTCGCCCGGCATCGACATAATCATAGCATTGGCAGTTACAGTATCCATAGTCGAGATGAACTGAAATTGCCCAGAGCTGAATCAAGTTGAGATTAGACAAACACGGACACAGAATTCAGAATACTGCACAAGAGAGATGAGAATTGAGTCTGTTTTCATAAAAGGGTTGGGCGATTTATTATGTCTAGTAATCACATACAAATCATATAGACTTTTAAACGAGCCAAACAGTACCGAATCTCAAAATGAGGAGAGGAGAGAAGTTGATCCAAATACAGCTCACGTTTGAACTTCAAAAGATTAGGGACATGGAAATTTCAAAGTGTCTTATACACGTCATTGAGACCTGTTGCAACCAAATCAAACCTATTGAAGTCTTCAACAGACCAAATAATGATTCTGTCAAATCAAACCTGCAAGTACCCCACCAAGACAGCCCATTCAAAATAATATTGGCTGCTTCTACACGGAGACCTTGAATGTCACATTCAAATCAAATACTTCAAAGGATTAATAGCCCGTAAGTACTTGTTTTATTGTAAAGTTTCCTTTCATCAAAATGCAATTTACACTCACCTAGCTATACAATATCAATTAAATTCAGCCATATTTTAAATACGAGGGTCGGATTTATTAGTTCCTTTCACTCGCACGATAGTATACTTTTCACTCTAGTCAATAAACAATTTAGTTATGAGCCAATGGAAATTATTTTTTTTTAATGTTGAGAATTTATTTTTACAACATCTTAAATAAAAATAAAATACAAATACAATTTTTTTTCATTTCTATTGACTACGGTTTAATGAAATGACAAATTTTAAGCCTTATTCAGGGCAAAATAAATTATAAATTTTTAATTTGAATATTCTAAAGCTAATATGTGTACTAACATTTATTATGAAAAGCATACAAAAAAAGATTTGACATAATTTTTTTTTATTATTGGTAAATGGTTTTGAAAGGGACCATACCTCGAAGTACAAAAAGGCTCCAAAGCCAAATGGAACAATTAGACCAAAGTGGTTTTAAACAAGTGGGGACCATCCCCCAAGAAAGGCCTGCAAGCCAAATATTCAAAACAAGTGCAAAGGTAGAGGAAACCATGCCCACAAAAAGCAAAAAACCAACAAGACAACAACGACACCATAGTTGTGACACAACGAGAAACCAACAAACCAAATCATCTGGGTGGACATACATTATTCTTAGGGATAGATTTCTTCTTTTTTCGCACCGTGTTCCAACCATTTGAATCCTCCTCAATAGGAAGAAAAGCCTCAATAGAATTTATTGGCAGATGTGTGCTTTGTTCCACATGAAGAGGAGGGATATTTTCCTTTGTCGCATTACTTTCGGTTGAAGCAACAAATTTGTTTGATTCTTTTGTATTCTCCTTGTTTCCCACTACAAGAATTTCAGAAAGATGAGTTTTTGAAACCAATTTGGAATTAGCGTCAGAATCGGTGTTTGAGTCCATATCCTCCTTGGCATAAAAAACCATATGTTCTAGGAGAGCATCTTTCCACCAATTTTTCTCTTTGTTTGGTGCTTTGCCATCCCACAATCAGTAGCAGTGTGACCTAAACAGAAACATCTTCTACATCTAAAAGGTAAGCCTTCATAGTCCAAAGGTTGAGACCATGTTCTATTTTGAACTTTAAAATCAATGCTTGCCAGAAGGTTTTTAGAGGTGTCTAATTCGACAAGAATCCTATCAAATGTAGTATGGGTGAAGTCAATAGTTTGAGAGTCAATAACAAGTGTATGACCCAGGACATTGCCAATAGAGATGAGGCAGACATGACTCTAGAACTTCAAGGGAAGATGGGGCATCCTAATTTAAATAGGTTTGCGGGAGGATTTCGTGAGCAGATTGAAAGACGGAAACCATGGTTTGATTATAAGGTAACGCGACTGGCATACCCAAAGCTTAGACACTATAGTATCCTTGTCATCTATTGAAGAAAAAAACCACAATAAAAATGAATTTTGCACAAGGGTAGAGATCTAACCTTCTAGAAAGGAGCGGAGTCTAATGTTTGGAGATCCAAGCATGTAGGATTGGTAGGCTCGGCCACAGACCGCTAAATCTACAGATCAACGCATGCTCTTGAAAATAACTTTTAGATTTAATGACTTCCTCGTCAAAATTTATGCAAGATGTGTTGGCAGCAGGCGGCATGATAGCTTTCTCCCCATTCAACACATCCTTGAAGGAGCAGCTTGATCCGTGATCAGAAAGGTTAACAGAAGTGTTGTTACCTCTGCCCAGGGGCAGGTGTGAGGGATGATGTAGAGGAGAAGGGGATCCGTGCCTCTTATCTGTCCCCATTCCAAGCGCCTTCCTGTCACTGAAGGCTCGATTAATCCAAGACACAAGTCTGAAATCCCCCGAATCCTCCACCTGCATCACCACAAAGTCACCTCCAGCACCGTAACAATGCTCATTCATTCTACTATTTCTCCTGGCAGTGCCACCGCTGCCTGTAATCTTAACAAAGATGTCTTTTCCTGTTCCCAGATCAATGCCCCCTCCATCTTTAGTGTTTAGGAAAGGGCTCGCTGAAATTATGTGATTATGGTTTCGTGAGAGTCTGTGATTAGGGCTCATCATGAGTCTGTACCTGAAATATTGTAGAGACAAGAAGATGTGACATAATACCAACAAATTGGCTTCAGATTTTAATTCACCCACTAAATTATTTATTATTTGTAATTAATTCATCATTATCACTTAAATGTGGAAGACAATTAAATATTTCAATTTATCTTTTGTCTGTCCTCAATATTTCAACCTATTCTTACCTCTAACCTACTTTAAGAATTTGTTGAAAAAGATTGTTAGGAAGTCTTTCAATGTCTTATAAATCTGCTTGTAAGAGTTCTTTTTGTTGTTCATTTTGATATCTCTGTTGGACTGAGTTGATATGCAACTTGATTGGGATTTTGCATTATGCAGGCACTCTGGACTATTGTTTATTTCCCATTTGGTCTTCTTCCTTATGATTGTTTTATTATTTAATTTTTTTGGTCTCTTTTGAAATGCTAAGATTATCTCTTTTTAATTATTCTCTTTACCTTTATGTGGTTTTATATATATATATATATGATTGCTAAGTGAATTTAATTAAGTTGCCTCTAATAATATTTAATGATTACTATTGAAAATTCTCCACCCCTGAAACTAAGTAATTTTCAAATCCCAAGTCAAAATCTAAAGGAGACAGCTAGGGGACCCTAAGCCTAGAATAAGATAATAATAATGTTAGGGTAATTTTTGGGCTTCAAGACCATATCTATTAGGTTTTAAAATTACAAAAACCCTAGTTACTTTTTGATTCAAAAATCTAAGGTCAAAATTTTAACCAACTTCAGACCCCTATAGGTTGTTAGTATTTGTCAACAAAATTACTCCTTATAAGTAAATCACCTCAAAATAATGCAAGAATGAAAACACACTACACACGATCTGATTACGAATTTTGGTAATAGCCTACATCTCTGGGTTCTTATAGAACCGATATATTATCCACTTAATGACTGCAAATCAAAATTACAATCTAATCAAGATAATACTGAATACAAATGGAACATGAACTTGAACACTGAGTAGCTATCCCAACTGATAAGCAAATTCGATACAATATTCATCTTCAGGCACAAAGCCACATGATTCCCCGGTGACGTACTCTGAAGTTGTGGCTTATTAATCCTGAAGAACCAAAAACCTCCTCCACAAACACCGAGTGACAATATCCCAGCTTATGGAGAGATCTAATCTTCTTTTGTAGAATATCCTATGGCACTAAAGTCCAGGCTCTACAATATGAAGAGTGGTGCAAAAGGCCTATTGGCTAGTTTGAATAACTCCCAATAAAAATGTTGCCTATTAAAATGTAACAAACTGTTATACCAAATCCTCGGGGCGTTAGTGAAATCCATACACCAGGATCATAACATCACACCACACTTCCATGGAGCCCGACTCAGGATGGGTTTTTGCACGCACTTCCATACGTACAAGCCCCACTTCACTGACATTTAGGCACCCCACGGGCCCTGGCTACATGACATAACCAACCAAGAAGGATTCAAACACGGGTGGTTTCTCTAATACCAAATGTAATGAACCGTTAGACCAAAACCTCGAGGCGCTAGTGAAATCTGCAAATCAGGGTCATAACATAAAATAGGTCCATCCTCAATTATTGCCTAATAAATAATAGGCCACTAAAAATAATGCATTAAAAAAATAATAAAGGTCTTTAATATAGCTTAGTAACTATATTTAATAACACCTTGAATTCCATTACAAAGCTTAATAAGCTTAAGGCTTGTGTGGTTTACAATGTATTTGGTCCCCCTATTTATATTTATTAGAAGCCTAAATTATAAGGATATTTGATAATATACGTGGCTTATTTTTAAAGAGCCCGTAATAATCCTCAACAGATTGGGCTTAGCCAAATTCCCCGTGGCATAATAATAATTTGTCTACTAAATATTTACAATGCTTCAAACAATATCAAGGCCTTAATAGGCTTTGAGTGGGTTAATAGGGATAAATTCCTTTTTTTTAAGCTTTTAAATAAGCTTAAGCCATATTTAAAAAAATCAACCCCATAATAATATTCACTCTTCACATAGATGGGGTATCTTCGTGTGGGGAAAATTCCACATTCTTTTCAAGCATTTTTAATAGGCTTTATCCACCATAATGTGTTTTCACATGGACTTTCTTCTTTTTCTTTTTTTATAAAAGGATTATAAAACCCTTACATGGGTAAAAAACCATAAACCCGCCTTTAATGCCACTTGTCCAAATAATACATCCAACTAATCAAATGTAGATTTTCTTCATGTCAAATGTAGTTGTGCCACATGTCACCATGTCATTTGTCCATTTCGTGCATCCTTCAGTTGTTGACCACCAGTTAATCGAACTTTGACCGGTCATAACTTTCGCATACACACTCATATTTTTTTCGTTCAAAATGCGTCGGAAAGGTATTTGTGAGATCTATGCCACGGTGCTAATATTTGATGATTTCAAAATCATCCATTTATCCTTTGACCAATGTTGAATAGTTGTTGACCAAACTTTAATCTGCAGTATCTCGCGGCCATGGTGTCTATTATGACTTGTTCAGAATGTGTTGGAAAGCTCTTGAAGACATATACCATATTGAATAAGTTTTGTGAGATATTGGGAACATAATATTCCCAATATGACCTATGGATCACACCTCCCCAATGGGAAAGGGTTTTTGTTCCAAAAATCTTGTGAATCCAAAATCACGTTGTTGAGAAGAGAACTATGCAGTATACTACCAAATCCACAGTCAAACAACCGATGGCTCAATATCTGATACCTAAAGCATTTGGCCTCACTACCACCTACTACATCACTTTAAATTATTCAGAAGACATCCACGCCTCCACGGTATCGTGCTAAGTCTCCTTTCAAGACTTCAATGCTTCCACTTTACGGTGCTAAGTCTCTTTCCAAACCTCAACACTTCTGATGCACGGTGCTAAGTCTCCTTCCTTTATCTTGGTTGCCACATATTCCCTCTAGGGGTCTTATACTTTGAAAATATGTGATGCCTGTATTGCCATGTCGATGATGATCAGCTACCATTTAGATGTACGGTCACAATGCCTTGACACCAAATGACGATCCGAGATAATCTCTCTCGAGCTCCTCTGGTGATGAAAAATATCTAGAACCATTATGTTGTATGGACATGATGGCTTCTTCATAGAATGAAGATATAACCTGATGTTAGATACGAGCAGTGATCGGATGCCATCCTATTGCATGGTCGCAATGCTGCTACTCATAATGAAAATATAAACTGATACCTACGAGCTCAATTGTATGCACAAATGGCTGACAAATCTCCAAGTTTATAGATATGAGTATCCAACTATAAAAGACACTCAAAAATATGATTAGGAGATATTAGTTGTGCCCTTAAAAGGGTCTTTACACAACTTCCAAATACAAGTGTAAGGAAAATATTTCCAAATACTTTATGCAAGATTAGTTGTTAAAATGCTCGATTTTTTGGAGTCTTTGTACAATAAGCTTAAATACAAAATATATAGAGAAAATAATTTTGCGTGATGAACATGTCACGAATATTTCTGCTATTAGGTGTATTGTGTACTTTTTCTTTTCCACTACATCGCAACATGGATTGAATTTATTTGTCTCCTCCCTGCTAGATAAATAGCTCAACAAGGACAAAATGTATTACATATCGTGGTGTTAGAAAAATCACCAAAATAATTTCCCTCCGGAGGTCTTACTAATACAAGTATAACATAGTACAAACATTGCCCAAAATTTTGGTCTTTTACTAATTTTCCTGTTGGTTCGAAAATCTGTTGCTTGGGTAGATTTATGGATAGACGAGGCAACAGTGTGCAGGGCATAGCCCCTCTTTGAGTCAGCAAAGTGAAACTGGTTTATTGCTATTCTACCAGTAGGAATCTGTGCAAGTCTCACAATATTCTACCTTTGGGGGTTTGGGATCTCATCCCAGTAGGGTGTTTCCGACTGCGGAAAGAAAGGAATGGAAGAGAGGATGAAGAAAGATCAGGTCCGAAGGGAGAAAAGAAATGAATTCCAAAGCAGAAAGGTCAGAAGGTTTATGTTTTGGGATTGGTAGTAAAAAGAGCCAAACCTACTTGCATAAATGAACAAAGCAATACTGATGAATAAATGACGATAAAACAGAAGCAGATCTAACAGAATAAACACACAGATCTGACATAAGAAATACCTGATGCATATAACACATGTATTTAGCACAAAGTCTAAATATTGTATTAATATTTCCTTCTGTTACAAAAAGCTCAAAGTCTTTTCTTCTCACTTCTATTTTTCATCTGAAAAGTATCCACCCCCTGAATACAACAAGTATTCAAGTATTTATAGAAGAAGAGAAGAGAAGAAGGCAAAAACAAACCAACCACTTACAAAATATCTAAAAAGTCAATAATTGACTTGGGCAAGTTTTTGGATGGCAACATCCCATGGTGCAACATGGATGAAGTCATCGTGTATGCCAACATGCTTTTTAAATATCTTACAAAAATGATCAATGGATCCCAAGAAGTAACCACTCTTTAGTGTAAAAGGGCGCACTTATCATCGTGTCAGCAGGAACTTATCAGCGCCTTGGCGTACCTATCAGCATGTCGACACCACATTGTCAGCGCCTTTGGAAATGGGCGCACTTATCAGCATGTCGACAAGAACTTATCAGCGCCCTTGGCGCACCTTTCATCGTGTCAGCATGAACTTATCAGCGCCTTGGCGCACCTATCAGCATGTCGACACCACATTGTCAGCACCTTTGGAAATGGGCGCACTTATCAGCATGTCGACAGGAACTTATCAGCGCCCTTGGCGTACCTTTCATCATGTCAGCAGGAACTTATCAGCGCCTTGGCGCACCTATCAGCATGTTGACACCACATTGTCAGCGCCTTTGGAAATGGGCGCACTTATCAGCATGTCGACATGAACTTATCAGCGCCCTTTGGCGCACCTTTCATCGTGTCAGCATGAACTTATCAGCGCCCTTTGGCACACCTTTCAACATGTTGACATGAACTTATCCGTGCCCTTTGGCGCACCTTTCGTCGCGTTAGCATGAACTTATCAGTGCCTTGGTGCACTTATCAGCATGTCGACATCACATTGTCAGCACCTTTGGAAATGGGCGCACTTATCAGCATGTCGACAAGAACTTATCATCGCCCTTTGGCGCACCTTTCATCATGTCAGCATGAACTTATCAGCGCCTTGGCGCATTTATCAGCATGTCGACACCACATTGTCAGCACCTTTGTGAATTGGCACAACTTTTTGGATGTCAACACAACAATGTCAGCGCCTTTGAAAATGGCCAAAAATGGCTAAGTCTTGAAACAACTTGATTTTTTGAAAGGGAGTTTTGGGCTATTGCGAACATTATCAGAGTTCTTCAGGGGACCAAAATAGAATTTTTGGTATGGTTACCTGCAAATTTCCCTTGTCAATTTTGCGGGATAACAGCTGGCTCTTTCTAGGGAATATCTTTGAGTGAAACTTAAGGGTAGAGAATCCCAGATCTTCATGTGCCTATCCATTAGGTAACAGAGTCAAAAACAAGGGCGACCGGAGGGCGAAAAAAGGGAACACACAACAAACAGAAAGCAAACACATGACAAAAATAAACACACAACTAAAGCAAACTGTACAAAGAAGAGAGCAAGCTCTACTTCCTGAAGATTTTCAGATGCTGCCCGCTATAGGGAAGCGGGAGCTCAGTTCTGTCCAGATATGATAGATAGAAACTATTCTCTCTGTTAATCTGCTTGATCTTGAAAGGTCCTCTCCACAGGGAATCAAAATTTCCGTGCATGCCCTTTGGCTCTCTTCGCTTGTCCCACAAAAGGACGAGATCTCCCACTTGAAAATCCCTCTACTTGGCCTTCTTATCGAACAGTCTCTTAACTTGATTCTGATGTTCGGTGATCCTGTCGACCACCCTTACTCTCTTTTCTTCAAGTTCTGTTAGATACATGATCCTCTTTTCAAGAGAATTTTGGAAAGTTTCATCTTCAATTGCTCGTGCCAAGCGCAGAGCAGGGATTTCAGCGGAAATGGGAAGCTCGGCATCAGTGCCATATAACACTTGAAAAGGTGACATACCGAGAGACCTCTTGGGAGTGATACGATCTGCCCACAAAGCATCATATAATGACTTGTGCCAGGACCGCTGATTCTCATTGACCAGCTTCCGTATGATGGTCACCAAGTTTTTGTTACTGGATTCTGCCTGACCATTTCCCTAAGGGTAATAATCTGAGGTGTGAGCCAAAGTTATCTCGTATTCATAGCAAAAACTAATAACTTCCCATGAAGAAAAGTTGGAAGCATTATCAACAACAATCTTGTTGGGAATGCCAAACATGACAATGATATTTTCTTTGATAAAACTACAAACAACCTCGAAAGTGGCATGTTTGACAGGTATGGCTTCCACCCACTTGGTAAAGTAATCTGTTGTTGTTAGTACATAACTATGTCTGACGCTCGATTGGGGATTGAGTGCACCGATAAAATCAATTCCCCACTGCTTGAATGGTTCGTCGACAACAACCGGCCTGAGGGGAAAAGCAGCCAACTTGGGCTTGCTGAAAAACTGCTGGCAAGGTTCACACTTTGCTACCCAGGTGGCTGCATCTTGGAAGAGCGTCGGCCAATAGTACCTGGCCCGAATGATCTTGTGTGCTGTCACGGAAGAGGAGAAATGGCCTCCACAGGCTGAATTATGAAAACTTTCCAGTAACTTCACCTGTCGTGGCTTGTCGACACATCGCAAGAAGACACCATCTATCCCGCGTTTGTATAAACCGTCATCCCAGATGACATATTTGGCTGCTCTGAGTTTTATAGTGCGCTTCTCCTTTGCAGTTAGGTGAGCTGGGCATTCAGCGTAGGTGAGGAAGAAAGCAATATCGGAATACCACTCATCGTTGGTTGCGATAAATAGGACCAGAGGCAGAGAATCAGGTTTTTCAGCCGGTCTTGTGCTTCATTGGTATAATCATCCTTTTCCTCAGGGTTTTCTGAATCTTTGTTTTCAGCCATAAGCTGACATAGGCCCTTTCCTCTTACCAGCTTGGTTGGTTTTATATCCAGGTCATACTCCTGGACCTTTGCAATCCAATTTCCTCGCAAGCTTCCTAACTCCTGTTGAGTTAGAATTGATTTGACTACCGTGTCAGGAACCAGCATCACTGTATGATAATTTAAAATGTAATACCTGAAGTTTTTTACTGCTTTGACAACGGTGAACGCATGCTTTTCCAACTGATACATTTTTAGTTCGTGAGACTTGAGGGGAGAGCTCATGAACACAATCGGAGATTCAACATCCTCCAGATTCTTTTGCATCAAGATGGTAGACACAGTATGCTCAGATGCATAACTATACATGATAAAATCCTTGGAGAAATTGGGACATACCAGGACTGGTGCGTGAGCGACAGAGGATTTTATTTCCTCGAATGACCTCTTCCCTTCCTCACTCCATCGGAAAGTTGGTGACCCTTTCATCATGTCTAATATGTGACGAGTCTTCTCAGCAAAGTCGGGAACAAAATGCCTAAGAAATTTCACCTTTCTGAAGAAAGAATGAACACCAGTCTTGCATGTAGGCAAAGTATGGCCCTGAATAGCCTTAACTCTTTTGGTATCTATCTTTGTTCCTTCTTTGCTAACAACATGCCCTAGCAACTTTCCTTCTATGACTCCAAAAATAGACTTTTTTGGGTTCAAGGAAATCCCATGTTCTCGGCACCTGGCCAATACTTTCTCCAAATGATCACAATGATCATTTTGTCATTTAGAGAACACAGTTAAGTCATCCAGATAAACCACAATGACCTTCCCCATCATACCTTTGAATGCAAGGTCCATGGCCCGCTGAAATGTGGCACCAGCATTGGTCAGACCAAAAGGCATCCTGTTGTAGGCAAACATACCGCAGGGAGTACTGAATGTTGTTTTAAATTGATCCTTAGGTGAGACTTCAATCTGATTGTAGCCTGAAAAACCATCAAGCATGGACAACATTTCTGATCTAGTTACCGCCTGTAGAACTTGATCCATTATGGGAAGTGGGTAGTTTTCTTTTAAGGAAGCCTGATTCAAGTTTCAAAAATCTACGCATATGCATATTTCACCGTTCTTCTTACGCACTAGCACAATGTTTGCCACCCAGGTACTGTGATGGATAGGAAAAATAATTCTCGCATCCAGCATTTTCTGAATTTCAGCCTGGATAGTACCTGAGATCTTAGGGTTATAATGCCTCTACTTTTGGCGAAAGGCTTTGACATCTTCTTTCAACAGGATGTCATGCTGGACGTCCTTTGGCTTAAAAGACTTTAGATCAGCATAGGACCATGCCAATACATCCATGTATTTCTTCAGCAGTTTGACAAACTTCCGCTTCTCTTCAAGCGTGCAGCATTTTCCAATGTTCACGAATTGCGGATGCTCTACTGAACCTAAATTAACTGGCTCGGTTTTTGGGGATGTGCTAGCATCATCCCACCTTTTCTTTTTTACAAAACGGTCATGCCTGTCGAACAACCATTCTAGAGAAACTAGGCCCTTCGGAATTTTATTTCCTTTGAGATGACATATGTCGTTGTTCTCTTCGGATTCATTGTCTTGATTGGTGATTGATTCACGGCACATGGAAGTGGATCCTTCAAAATGCAATTCCTTGAAATTTTCTACCTTTTCTAGAAATGCAATGAGTTGATTGTCATCATTGAATACTTTTCAATGCTGAGATATGTCTGGCAAACTTGGGCGGAAAACCACCTCAATGGTGTATTTGTTTGTTTTCAACCCTGGGTGAGGGAGCATGAGGGACGCTGAAACGACCAAGGAATCGGCCATGTCATTCTGAGCTCTCGGAATGGATTCTATTGAAAAGGCATCAAATTCCTCGATGTTGTCCCACACCGCGTTGCGGTAATGCCTGAGCCTTTCATTCTTCACTTGATATATCCTCTTAACTTGATTCATGACTAGCTCTACATCACCTTGTACTTTCAGATTTTTTATCCCTCTTTCCTTCGCAGCTTGCATGCCAAGTAGCAGAGACTCATATTCAGCAGTATTATTTGTATTGAAAAACTACAACTTGAAAGAGATAGGAATAACCTCCCCTTCGGGAGATATTAGCACAGCTCCAACGCCACATCCACTAGTTGCGCAGCTGCCATCAAACTATAAAGTCCAGATCTTATTAAGATCCTCCTCTTGAACGAGAACAACCATTTTTTCAGACTCGGTAGACAAGAAATAGTTCCCCATTCTTGATGATTTGAACAGAATTTGAGCTTTGGGGTCCTCAGAGTTAGTAACCAAGTACTTCTTTTGTGATTCTGGCTCCAAAGTCTGCATTACACCTTTGACGGGGATTCTAGCCTTGGACCAGTCCATATGAATTTCTCCTCCAACCTCACTACAAAAACTTCTTCCCAGCAAAATTCCATAGGCTGCTGGAATGTCGGCAACGAGGACGGTCATCTTTACTCTTTTCTCTGGGAATGCCGCAAATGCAAACTGCGCGTCTTTGATTTGACCAATCAATTGCACCTGCTTGGTTTCCAAAGAATAACATCTGCCAAAAGGCTTGGTAAGGGTGAGGCCCAAAGCACGAGTAAATTTCGCAGGCATGACGTTATCAGAAGCTCCAGAATCAATTATGCAGTTACTTAACTTGTGGCCATTGATTAGGAGGGAGAGGTAGAAGGGCTCTATCTTGCCTGATGCAGATGTTGAGGCAACATTTATGCGGGATGCAGGAGGAGTGGAAAGGATTCCTTTCGGGGGAACCTGGGGAGATATGACAGCTTGACTTTGAATATACTTAGTCAATCTTATCAGTTGTTCAGGGTTTGACTGAAGATACTCAGCTTCAGACATTTGTATCTTGGTCTTTTTAGCATGGTCAATTATGTCAAATGTGGCCAAGGGTTGCGCTGGTGAAGGAATGAGTCCCTCACTTCGTGATGGTAGGGTAGGACTACTGGTCTTGATAGGAATATGAGAGGGCTGGTTTGGAGGAGATATAGGAGAAAAATATCTCTTTGATAAATACTTATTGACAGGCTGAGTGGGTAGGGGATTACCTCTCTTTGTAATGGTTGGGTGTGTGGTTGATGCAGTCTTCTCTTTCTGCATATTGGCAGCAACCTCAGCTTCTTTTCCTTGCAAGTGGGTGAAAACAGCATATGACTGTTCGCTTGCATATCCCTGGGTACCTTCTTCATCGTCAGATTCCTCCTCATCAAATTCTATATACCCGATAGTAGAGTTGACAATCGGCTCACCGACATCTTGATCATCTTCACCTTGAGATGAAGGTTCTTCGTAATCTTGTTCCTCTTCTTCAATTTCGGCTACAGCGTTGACTGAAGGAGCCTCAAGTGCCAACCGTGGAGTAGT
The DNA here is from genome assembly GCA_019776745.2 of Taxus chinensis. NCBI lineage: Eukaryota > Viridiplantae > Streptophyta > Pinopsida > Cupressales > Taxaceae > Taxus > Taxus chinensis. Next base: position 384,617,680 of record CM034155.1, read on the forward strand.
TATAGGTAAGCGCGGCCTTTGTGGAACATTGATGGAAACGAAATTCCTCCATGGAATATCCTGGTTTGAGGAACTAGGGGAAGCTTGGGCTAATTGCTTCTTCAGTGCAAGAAAGTCGTTCGCCATCTTTTGAAATGCAGGATCAGACGAAGTAGTGGGAGAAGGGCTCAAAGCTTTGGGCTTGGATGGTTCCCTTTTTAATTTGCTGGATATGAGCAATTTGTCTTCAATCCATATTGCAGCAGCTTGGGCAAGAGGCAAGGTAGTTATTTGTTCATGTAGAAGAAAAATACTTATTTTTGAGCTCATTGCATTCACAAAGAAACACTTTTGATTTTCTAGTGTTGGCAACATGGCAACAGGCACTCGGTTGATTAATGCATTGAACCTGGCGATAAAATCGCGCATGGTCTCATTGGCCTCCTTCTTCAGGTGAGTGATCTATGATAGTAATGAAAATGCATCTTTTGAAGGCTTGTACCTATCTTCGAAAGCATCCCGCAAGGTGGCCCAACTGGTAATAGATCCGGTCGGTAAATGCTGAAACCATTATGCTGCAGGCCCTTGTAAAGTTTCCATAAAAAGTCGAACTGACACATCTTCATGGGTTACATCTAGGATACTGCATGACATGATGAATGCGGATATGTGTGAATCCGTGCTTTGGTTCCCGCTCCCGTCGAATTTAGGAAAATTCTTTCGCTTTCCGTGAGGGAGCGCGTGAACTAGATGTGGTAAATCCAGAGGGCCCATAGCATTTCCCCATGGCACTGCCATTTGAAAGGCTGAAAAAAGAACACGGGCTGGAAACAAAATTCCACTGAGCAACAAAGCGCTACAAAGGGATGTGGAGGCTCCTTGTGAAAGATGTTTCCTTCGCAGAGGTGAGGCGCTTCTGGCTGACTGATCATCTGAATTTAGTGATGAAAATCACGCCGGTGTTACACTGAAGTTGTGCCTTTGAAGTAGATCGAAAGTAGGATCGACTTCTCCACGATCTCTCCTGCTACGAGTAAATGGTTCACCCGCTAGCGTACCTTCCAGATCTGTGATGTTGTGGAGCAGATTTAAAATTTCTTTTTGGTTGCACCTGCTGATTTTTTGGTTTTCCTGACAAAAACCAGCAGCATATACTTTTCTGAATATTTAAAATTATCCCCTTCTGAAAACCGATTGCGGTTTAATGACAAAGAAAAATGAGGATAAAATGACAGTGAAGATTAGTAAGCTGATTTTCGGATCTAAAGTTGACTTTTTCAAAGAGTTTGAAAATTTCAGTAAACAGTCAAAAACTCAGATCTACGGAAAAATACATATCTTTATAAAAAATCAGTGAACTAAATGTCTCCAACTAGGCCAAATCTATGGATCTCAGAAGAAAATTTTTGATTTAGAGAACTTTTGGAAAAAAATTTGATTTTTAACAAAAAGTTAAAGTTTGCAAACAGGTATTGATTTTACAGATTTTTATTGATTTTCTATCATACCACCATCATAGATCGGATAGATCTATTCGTTCCCCGATGGAGTCGCCAAAAATTGTTGGTTCGAAAATCTGTCGCTTGGGCAGATTTATGGATAAATGAGGCAACAGTGTGCAGGGCATAGCCCCTCTTTGAGTCAGCAAAGCGAAACTAGTTTATTGCTATTCTACCAGCAGGAATCTGTGCAAGTCTCACAATATTCTGCCTTTGGGGGTTTGGGATCTCATCCCAGTAGGGTGTTTCCGACTGCGGAAAGAAAGGAATGGAAGAGAGGATGAAGAAAGATCAGATCCGAAGGGAGAAAATAAATGAATTCCAAAGCAGAAAGGTCAGAAGGTTTATGTTTTGGGATTGGTAGTAAACAGAGCCAAACCTACTTGCATAAACGAACAAAGAAATACTGATGAATAAATGACAATAAAACAGAAGCAGATCTAATAGAATAAACACACAGATCTGACGTAAGAAAGACCTGATGCATATAACACATGTATTTAGCACAAAGTCTAAATATTGTATTAATATTTCCTTCCGTTACAAAAAGCTCAAAGTCTTTTCTTCTCACTTCTATTTTTCATCTGAAAAGTATCCACCCCCTGAATACAACAAGTATTAAAGTATTTATAGAAGAAGAGAAGAGAAGAAGGCAAAAACAAACCAACCACTTACAAAATATCTAAAAAGTCAATAATTGACTTGGGCAAGTTTTTGGAAGGCAACATCCCATGGTGCAACATGGATGAAGTCATCGTGTATGCCAACATGCTTTTTAAATATCTTACAAAAATGATCAATGGATCCCAAGAAGAAACCACTCTTTAGTGTAAAAGGGCGCACTTATCAGCACCTTGGCGCACCTATCAGCATGTCGACACCACATTGTCAGTGCCTTTGGAAATGGGCACACTTATCAGCATGTCGATAGGAACTTATCAGCGCCCTTTGGCGCACCTTTCATCGTGTCAGCATGAACTTATCAGCGCCTTGGCGCACCTATCAGCATGTCGACACCACATTGTCAGTGCCTTTGGAAATGGGCGCACTTATCAGCATGTCGACAGGAACTTATCAGTGCCCTTAGCGCACCTATCATCGTGGCAGCATGAACTTGTTAGCGCCTTGGCACACCTATCAGCGTGTCGACACCACATTGTCAGCGCCTTTGGAAATGGGCGCACTTATCAGCATGTCGACAAGAACTTATCAGCGCCCTTTGGCGCACCTTTCATCGTGTCAGCATGAACTTATCAGTGCCTTTTGGCGCACCTTTCAGCATGTCGACATGAACTTATCAGCGCCCTTTGGCACACCTTTCGTTGTGTCAGCATGAACTTATCAGTGCCTTGGCGCACTTATCAGCATGTCGACACCACATTGTCAGCGCCTTTGGAAATGGGTGCACTTATCAGCATGTCGACAGGAACTTATCAGCGCCCTTTGGCGCACCTTTCATCATGTCAGCATGAACTTATCAGTGCCTTGGCGCACTTATCAGCATGTCGAAACCACATTGTCAGCGCCTTTGGCGCAACTTTTTGGATGTCAGCACGACAATGTCAGCGCCTTTGGAAATGGCCAAAAATGGCTAAGTCTTGAAACAACTTGATTTTTCAAAAGGGAGTTTTGGGCTATTGCGAACATTATCAGAGTTCTTCAGGGGACCAAAATAGAATTTTTGGTATGGTTACCTGCAAATTTCCGTTGTCAATTTTGCAGGATAACAGTTCCCTGATTGGTTAGATGTATACAAACATTGGTCACAAGGGGTCTTATTAATACATTCTACCTAGCACAATAGTTTGTTGGTTTTATTATAATACGAACAATAAATAATGCTCCAAATCCCTAAATAATAGCTGAATAAAATGTCAACATTTATTACACCTTAATATTCTTACCATCTATAAAATCCTCGGTGTCGGCCTATGCTACCTCAATAGGTGCCCTGTGGATCGTCAAGCGATATCTCATCTGCATATTAGATATAATGAATTAATCCAAATATAAATACAATAAAAATACTGAGGATGAAAAACATGTCCCTCAACCTATCCCACCAATCTAAACTCCACAAGTACACACCGATGCCATCACTATCAACTCATCCTGCAGTGATCAACCTACTAGCATAATAGTAGGTTCACTAACAAGAACAACCAACTCTGATACCAACTTGATCCGAAAATCTAAGGTTAAAATTTTAACCAACTTTGAACCCCTATAGGTTGTTAGTATTTGACGAAAAAATTACTCCTTATAAGTAAATCAACTCAAAATAACGCAAGAATGAAAAAACACTAAACACGGGTTGATTATGGACTTCGGCAATAGCCTACATCTCCAAGTTATTTTAGAACCAATATATTATCCACTAAATGACTGTAAATCAAAATTGTAATCTAAGAAAGATAGTAATGAATGCAAAATGGAACATGAAACTAGACACCGAGTAGCTATCCTGGCTAATAAGAAAATTTGATCTAGTATTCATCTTCAGGCACAAAGTCACATGGTTCCCTGATGATTTACTTCGAAGTTGTGGATTAATAAGCCAGAAGAACACAAAACCTCCTCCATGAACACCAAGTGACAATATCCTGGTTTGTGTAGAGATCCAATCTTCTTTTTGCATAATATCATATGGCACTAAATTCCAGGCTCTATAATATGAAGTGTGGCTCAAAAGGCCTATTGGGTAGGTTGAATAACTCGCACTAAAAATGTTGCCTATTAAAATAGGTCTATCCTAAATTATTTCCTAATAAATAATAAGCTAGTAAAAATAATTCCTTCAAAAAATAATTAAGATCTTTAATTTAACTTAATAACTATATTTAATAACACCTTGAATTCCTTTAAAATACTTATTAAGCTTAAGGCTTGTGTGTTTTGCAATGTACCCGAGTCCCCTATTTAAATTGATTAGGAGCCCAGATTATAAGGATATTTGATAATATTCATGGCTTATTTTTAAATAGCCCATGATAATCCTCAGCATATTGGGCTTAGTCAAATTCCCTGTGGCATAATAATAATTTAGCCACCAAATATTTAAACCACTTCAAACAATATCAAGGCCTTAATAGGCTTTGAGTAGGTTAATAGGGATTCATTCCCTTTTTTAAGTTTTTAAATAAGCTGAAGCAATATTTTAAAAAATCAACCCCAAAATAATATCCACTCTTGACGTAGATGGGGAAGATTTATGTGAGGAAAATCCCAAAGTATATGCAAGCCTTTTTAATGGGCTTTATCCACCATAATTTGTTTTCACGTGAACTTTCTTCTTGTCATTTTTTATAAAAAGATTATAAAACCCTTACGTGGGTAAAAACCCATAAACCCACCTTTAATGCCACATGTCAAAATAATATATCCAACTGATCAAATGCAGATTTTCCTTGTGTCAAATGTGATTATTCCACATGTCACCATGTCATTTTTCCATTTGGCGCATCCTTCGGTTGTTGACCACTAATTAACCAAACTTTGATCAGTCGTGACTTTCGCATACGGAATGGGATTTGGTCCATTCAAAATGTGTCGGAAAGGTCTTGGCAAGCTCTACTCAATGGTGCTAACATTAGATGATTTGAAAATCATCCATTTTTCTGTTGACCAGATGTTGACCAAAATTTGACCTGCAGTATCTTGTGGCCACTGTGTCTGTTTTGACCCATTCATAATGTGCTGGAAAGCTCTTGAAGACATCTATCATACCGAACAAGTTCTAGGAGATACTGGGAACAAAATATGCCCAATATAAATTGTGGATCAACTTTTTAAGGCTTCCGTTAATGTTTTGTTTTTATTCATTCTCACATTCTCTTCTATTTGCAGGTCAACCAGACAGAGTAGCCATGTGGAAACTAAATTTTATTTTTTTCTTTCAGAGTTAAATGTTAGAAACAAAATCCAATATGCATGGTTTCATACACGTTTTTAGGAAAGGATAATGGTCAGCATTCACGGGGTATATCCCTACTCAAAATATATTTATATTATGCCTATTTTGTGGGGATCTTGTAAAATCTTTGTTGTCATGCAATGTGCAATAGGGAAATTGACAATTTCCAAGCATGACAACGATACCCTTGTAGCAAATTTTTCATGTTTTATCATTCTGAGGTGCCCCGAGTCTACCTAGTTAGTCCAGTAACCTCCCAATTGGTGTTAATTAATTACCCTATGTGATTTAGGAAATTCAAATCAATCCCCTTAGGTTATTTTAGGAGTTTTTGAATAATGTTATCTCTGGGTAGTTGTGGGAAGGGCTATCACGGGCCTTCCTAGGACTAGAGAAACCCCTCGGAGCGAAACGAAGGAGCCAAAAAAACATGGAGGTGAATTGAAGGCCTAGATACATCATGGAATTAATTTTGTAATATTCAAGGAATATTTGGGGAGTTTGGAGTAGTTTGATCAAAATCAGGGTTTACAGGCTTAGGTAGTGCGCAGGCCAAAAGAAATGTTGAGCTTCGGAAGGTGACTCCGGGAGCTCTGGACAGATTTAGGAGAAAAAAAATATTTGGAAAATTAATTCCAAGATATATAATATGGTGAAATTATGTTTTTCACAACCGTTTGGCGCAATGGTTTTTCAAGCAGTTTTTCTCATTCACAGGTGGAGTACTAGATCCAAAATCTGATTTTTCAAGGATAAAATAGATTAATAAAGACCTGAAAACCAAATGATTACATTCAAAAGGAAATTTCAAGTCAATATCATATAAATTTTCATCAAAAAATTCCATCGGGAGCTTAATATATTACCGTCGCAAGTTATCCTCAAGGTTCGGGAGTTAGTCAAATTTTCAACTCCAAGAGCTTGGCGGGATTTTTTGTCCTTGATGTCCCTCAAGGTAAGGGAAACAAAGGTTAGGAAAATTTTCCCAGTCCCATTGAAGCCCTCTAAACCCACATATGATCTCCAAGATTTCCAATTCAGCCCCTAGGTGCTTACAGGAGCTTAAAACCTTCAACGTCGGATCTCCGCGACGTGTCATCACCTGGAGTGCCATGGAATTTGATGTTCCTCATGTCCCTTTAGGGAGAGGGACATAAAAAATTTAAAAATGATCCCAACCCCTAAGGAGACTCTTGGTCACTCATGTGACCTCTTCAAGAGCGAATTTCCAGCCCCCAGGTGTTTGTCAAGCCTCCATTCTCAACTGTCAGATCTCCGCCACGTGTCATCTCCTTGCTCACTGTGGAATTTGATGTCCCTCACGTACCTTTGAGGTGAGGGAAATAAAACATGAAAAAATATGCCCCACCCTTGCTGTTCATTTTTTTAATAATTTAAATTCGGAAATTCGCCGTTATTTACCCCATTTCTTCTTTTCCACTTCATATGTTGACATGGCTTTGTTCGTGATTGTCAAGACACCCGATCCACCACTGTTGCTCCAAACTAGATTTGACATGGCCAAAAACCCCATACATTCCATAAAAATTCATAGGTCATAGATAAAATATGGGTCAAAAAATGATAAATGATAGAGAAATGAAGAAAAATTGAAGATTTGTCGCGAGATAACCGTGAAGTCACCGAATCAAAAAATCTTCATATCTTGCACAATACAAGTCATATTGAGGTGTCGTATTTTACAGAATTCCAATTTTTTCAAGATGATCAAGATGCAATAGACCAGAGGTCGAATGGTGCCCTAAAACATTTTTTCCAACAAAATTCCCATTTCATGAACCAACTCACATTTGTAATATTTCCCATCAATTTGGCAAAGGAAACAAGCTAAAAACTTGCACACAGGATCCAAATGAAAAACCTATCACAATGGAGTTATTTTCTTTGCAAACAGAGACAAAAACCAGACCTACAAATTTTGATCTCCATTAATGGCTACCATGGCAGCTCCATGCTCGACGTCACTGCCAGGTGAAAATTTTAAATTTTATTTCCAAGCATTCTAGTGAGTGAAATCATGTGAAATTCAGAGGAAAAGATCATGAATACGATCATGAATATGATCTGATTCCAAAAAAATATGTTCCATCGCAAATCGATTAGTGGAAGTTCACTTTCTAAAAATGGTAAGTTTTTGTATACAGACTCATTATGTTTGGAAATTCATCATCAAAAGTGGATATGGAAAAGGCAGTGTGCACTGAAGATTACCAGGAAGCTAGAATCATTGTCTAGAGCAGAAAACAATGAAAATGACCACTTACTAAAAATAGCAAGTTCCCTATATGGACTGCTTACTAAAAATAGTAAGTAAACCCATGAAGTGGCTAAGGGAGTTCATCACATCACGATGGTCAAGAAGAGGCAAAAATAACCTCTCACTAAAAATAGTAAGCCTTCCATCTGGAAACTTACTATTAATAGTAACTTATATTCAAAGGGCAGTTTTGACACAATGGGACATAACGGGATGATCATTCAGGTCAACACCATCATTCAGGATCATCCATGGGCATTGCTCATAAGGAATCTGAGACTCGTCTCATAGAATTCAATAGTGTCTTTCGACACTCACTAGATGGTTTGGGTCACAAGTATATCATACACAAGGTCAGAATTATGGTCATCAATAGAACAATTCATTCAACTCGACAAGTATCTGTGAGTGAATATGAAGGAATTTCTCAGGGTACAAACAGTTTGGAGATGTAGAGTTCACTACAGTGGAACACCTCATCGGATCATCTAGAAGGAGATGCAGAATTCATCAAAATCATATTATTCATCATCAGTATTTCTTCCCCTGTTTCTTCCTTTTTTCTCTCCTCTCTTCTTTCCCTAACTTTCTCTCTTCTCCATGTTCTAATTCTTTGTTGGGGGGTGCACTTTTTAGATGTCCTTTAATGAAATTAAAAAATAAAATGTATACTTCTAATGTAAAAGTCACCTTTATGTTATAAACAGGGACTTAATATTCTCTTAGGAAGTTGAAAAGTTTTAAGTTGCATGAGGACATGAAAATCCACTGGGGGGTAGATGATGAGTTATCTCTCATTCTATAAATTGTAAATCCATTCTCTTTTCAAAGGGTTGGTGATTGATTTTGTAAACTCAAGAGTGCATTGAGAGAACAAAGGAGATAGCATAATTCTTCCATTCCCATGATTCTCAAATTTCCTCCATTTCCCCACTATGTACAACTTTGGTTTGAGTAATCAATACAAGAAGGAGTTTCTATCTTTCTTTGACTAAGGGATTTAATGATGCTTTATGCTCATCAAATTCTATTTGGTCTTATTGCTACTTATAGAGTTTTTTCCTCTTAATTTAGTACATGTGATGAAGTTTCTAACTACTATGTGCATGAATATGATTTTCTACTTACAACATTAGTTCCCCTACCTCATATTCTCACTCCCTTTCCCACTTCTAGACAAAGTCCTCTCTAGAAATAATTTTCTATTTTTGTTGTAGGGTCAGTGGAGTGCCCCTATTAGATCCCCGACCATGTGGACACCAAGAAAAATCCACCTTTTTAACTCGTGCATGCATATACGTTAGTTGCGCTGGCTAAGTAGAGGGACTTAGACTCCCAGAGTTTTGGAAAGAAACCCACAAATTTGTCCCCTACACATTTTCTTGCCAACAATATTTCAGGTTATGGGATTGAAAGAAGACACGTTATGCATGGTAAGGGATTAGATATAATATTTATTTTTTATGTGTTTATTTTTGTGGTGGGATGAGCATATGTGGGCAGCCATGGTTGAGATACCAGGGTATGGGAGAGAGGTGCATGGCCAAGTCATGGCCTATCTTAGTAAATACACACACACACACACACACACACACACACACACACACACACACACACACACACACACACACACACACACACACACACATATACAAGATACGAATATCCATATCCATCTATTTGTATATAGTAAAATGAGGAGTTATTAGAGTTACATATTTATCAGAAATAAAGGAATCACATGTTTAACCGAACAACTATGAACACAGCCCTAGCCACAAATGACATATCTAACAAAAATATCATTATCACAATCTTGAATTGTTTCAAGAATCACTCTTAATGTTTTTAACAGTCATCTTTTAGTTTTTTCCCTTATCTCAAGCTTCAGGGGTCATGAAAGTGCTTTCTTTTCTCTTTTATCTCTTCCCTTGCGAGTTTTCGATTACCGTAGATCATTCCTTTCTGTATTGTACTCCTTTCCTCTTTGTTAACTATCTTTCTGTCTATCCTTTCCACCATGGAAAATGCAAAGAAGATAGCTTCATGTGTAAGTGGAGGTAAACCTTCATTTAGGGATGCATTACACGGTCCCTCAACATCAAATATGAGCAACATGTATTTTAAGAAATTTCCTCTTCGAATGCCTATTTTTGACCGTAGAAAGAATGATAAAGGATGTCTAGGAGTGAATGATGGTGTTCCAATCATTCAGCTCAAGAAGGAAGATGTGGAAGACAATATTCATGAACTAGAGAATTGTGGATTGATAATCAGATTTATTGGTTTTTGTCCTTCATTTTCAAGTCACAAAGAATGGGAAAAGAAAATTTGGCAAACAAAAGGTGATTCTACACTTTCTGTGTTCCCTAATGGTTATTTTCTGGTGGTTTTTACTTTAGCAACAAATAAGGAGTATGTATTCCAAGGAGGACCATGGTTTATGGGTCATGCAAGTTTACTTATTAAATAGTGAGATCCTATGTTCAAACCGGAGGAAGAGCTACCTTTGGTGGCTCCTGTTCGGGTGGGAGTGTATGGGTTTCCAAAGGAATACTAGAATCAAACTATTCTTATGGCTATTGGAAACACATTAGAAAAATTCATGATGATATTTAATGCTACGATCTAGTTGGAATATATGTGTTCTCATGCATCTAAATAACCCACTTCTATCCAAAAGTTCTTTGGAGATTAAAACAAAAAAATGGGAACAAATGGTGGAATGCGAGAACATCCCCTTTTGGTGCCAAATCTATCATGAATACAAACATCTAGTGAAATATTAAATTTCTAAAATGCCACATTCAATAGAGGGGGAGAAAAATAAAAATGAATTTATTACTCCGAAGAAGAAGCAAGTAATTAAAAATTCTAAAAAGGAACAAGCTAGAATCAACAACTCTAACATATATGCTAGCCTTCACAAGGAAAACGAAGAAGAAAAAGTGGAGGATATGATGGAATCAAAGGTTCTAGAAACTCAACTAGATAAACCAAAAATAACAACAATTATCTCACAACCAATGGATATCCATAATCAAATGGTGGTATTCCAAACTAATCCTAATAATGATAAATCCCAGCTAGGACTAAAAATATACCAAAGGAAAAACAACTTCAATGATGATTTTCAAGAACAATATCAATTCCCAAGAGAAATGGACAACCTGGAAAAATATTTAATAGTCAAAGAAAAAAATAAGTCATACGAGGAAGAACAATCTCTAGGAGTGGAATAGGATCAATATACGAAATTAAAAGTAGATGTCAATATAAAAATGGGAAGGAAATCCAATCAACTTAAGATTCAACAAGAAGGACAAAAGCTTAGTAATTCAGGAACAACTAGATATCCAACCCAATATCTCCAAAAACCTTCTCAATGAAGATAATAATATGGAATCTCAGAGGTTTGAAGGGATATCCTTCAAAGTTTTAGGAGATTAAAAGAATGATTGCAACACAACAACCTTCAATGGTTAGTATCTAGGAAAAAGACATCCATGAATCTCATATCCACAATGACATATAATATTTGGCCTAGGTCCCAACATATCTCTAATAATTCATCTGAGGATTCTGGAGGTTAAATTATTCTTTAGGACCTATGGTCAATTTCTGTTCTCAATTCATGTTCTTTGAAAAGAATGATTTTTTTACATACTCATAACAAATAGGAAAATCAGTAATTTCTAGTTTGTAATGTATATGCTCCTATGTCTTTAGAATAAAAGAGACAATAGAGGAAAGGTATGGACTATATAATAAGGTTTTTCCCTCACCTTTCGGTATTTTTTGGAGGAGATTTTAACACTATCCTAAATTTTTTAGAAAAACAAGGAAGGTACAAGACTCATTTGTATGCTAGTTCAACTGAGTTAAACCGGTTCATACATTCTCATAATTTAGTAGATGTGTATAATGTAAATGGGATAATGACATGGAATAATAGAAGATAGGGACCCCACTATATGGTAGAACTTCCTTTCATTAGTACCTATATATTCGTATAATTTCTTAGTCTGGATTTAAGTCAAGAAATCATTCACAAACAAATAGGAGGGCTAAAAGTGTGTGCACTGTGTCCTTATTACTCCCCATCGATTTAAAGGTTCAATTCCTAGATGACATTATTGTAGATATATTAGGCATTAAGTGCAGTATTAGTCATGATGGATTTACCCGTAAGTGCTTCCTAGAGTCATTGTTTATACCAAACGTTGCGAATGAGATCAAAGATCTCGTGAGTGATTCATAACCAAATTTAAATATTTTTTAGTAAAAATCTCTACCAATTTTACAATAGTTACAATGGTTTGTGGTTGAATATGGCAACCTACAAATTAGTACAATACACTGAAGTATATAATTATATTCAAAATTCTGAAAAAATTGAATGACGGGATTTGTTTTTTGTTTTTCAAGGCCCCGGTGGCTTTCGGAGCTCAATACGGCTTCTTTGTGTGAAGAATTGCTAAAAAAATAGTTTTCAAATGTCCCTCCTTTGGAAAAAAATTCCCCAGAATCAAAAAATAAGCAATTTGGGAGAAATTGTTTTTTTTCCCCTAGTTTAGGGTTTTATCCGCTATTTTTAGTAGTTTTCCCAGTTATGACTAAGGGCTTTAGTGGAGATTTTTCTACTATTTTTACCTCCAAAGTTGGAAGGGGCGGGGGGGGCATAAATTTATATATAATGAAAGGTTGTGTTGTGGATGGGGGTAGACCTCATTACCACCTATCCCCTATCTAACATAGCATTATATTTTCTTTGCATATAAAATGAAGCACTTTGTATTTAAAAAAGATCAAAATCGAATTACCTTTTGAAAAATAACCTGGCTATTTGCATGGTGGTTGATGTGGCCGATTTGATGATCCACGTGGTCTAATAAGGTTGAGGGAGAGGGGTAGCGGTTTAGGGTTCCGCGTATGCAGGATCTCCTTTTATCTTTCTTTGCAAAGTTTGGTTGTCATTGTTTATTTGTTATTGATTTACTAATGTGGTCTGGTTTTATTTTTCTCTCCACCATTTTTGTTATTGGTTTCAGGTTCTTGGCTCAGCTTTTGGGGGTAGCTACAAGATAACTACAATAGAATGGCCATTTTTTTATATGTTGTTGAGTGCTTGATCTAGCTGTAGGAACCACTTCACAGTTTGGAGACTCAGCCCATTTGGAGAGGTGCTTGGTCTGGTTGAATTCCTGACATGCTTGGATGGCTTGATCGAATAAAAACAAGCTTTAATCATTCACTTAACACCCTATTCGATTCCCAATAAGAAGACTCAACCAGTTTTGGAAGGTTCTCAATTTTTGCATGGAGCTCGATAAACAATGTAGGGCTAGATGGAGTCTTGATCAACGCACAATGGACATCGTATAAATACACAAAAAATTAAATCTAAGCATCTTTCTCAGTGTTTTTTGGGTCAGCCTGCTTAGGCTCAATCTCAACTTGCCCCAACAAGGGCTTAAAATATTTTATGTAGATCGAATCCTTCTAAAAAATATAACTGTAGTCATTTTTATGCCCATAGAACAACAATGTAATCCTATGCATGTCGGCCTATCACCCAGCACGCGCTAGATGATCACCTGAGGCACGCGTGGGCACTAAAACCCTCTTTTATGTGAGTTTTATGAGAATACATCCCCTACTGACCAAATATTATATGCAAGAAGGGAAATAACCATGCATTCATTCTGAGGGTCTTAGGATGCGTTACTATATAGATGCATCTATAAGGAAATATCAAACAAATAACATATTTGATAATACAGAGAAATGACACTAGGGTTTATACTCGTGAACAATGCATATATTTGAAAAGAAATCCATATATTCATATTACTTTCAGTAACCACATTACATTCCTCAAGGTCATTACAAAACAAATTTCTTAATGCAGATAACACTTATACATCAAAATCGTAAACTATGATTTCCAGATTACAAAGATGTTCATAGACCAATGCCTCTAGGTAACTCATCTCTCCTATAGCCTCCCTAATGAGAATCCATAAAAGCCATCGCTATTACTGCAGAGCTTAGCCTTTCCTCTTATTTTTTTCTTCCTCTCTTGATATCTCTCTTGATGCCCTCTTCCCAATGATCTGTCCCTTCCTTCAACCCAAGCACCACTATATATAGCTTTTACATCCACTTCCATGCCTTTCTGAAGTAGTAGATCAGTTATCAAGTGTTCATGTGGTCCTTCTATGGAGCATACTTCTTCCCATCTGAGATCTCCAATTTCTACAATGATGTGTTTTTGGATCCTTCCATCTCATGGAATATTCCTTCCTTGACCATCGAGCTACCAGGATGACACCTTATCCACTTTGCATGCTCAATCGAGTCATGTTTTTCTCGTGTGCCTCCTAGGATGCTAAATATGGTTAAGTCATGAAACCCCCTCCTTTACCTCCATGCATGCCTTGGGTTCTTATAAACCCTTCTAAAACCCTATCATGTGCACCTTCACCCTATGCGCCCTTCTTCATATAGGTCTCGCATGCCCATGGGCCTTCTTGTACTTAGCCAATATTCTTAGGCCCAACATCTCCCCACACTACATGTGTTCTCTGTCCCTACAAACACTTATCTTCAATTAATAAAGAATGGTGGGTTCTAAATAGCTGGAAAAAGAATGAAGGAATGAAGAATTGGGAGAAATAATGAAAGAATGGGGAAATGAAGGAGAACATGTTCATTGTTGAAGGAGGAGGGCGAAATCCTTCCCTATATCTAACTCTAGCTTCTCCTAGGAATTGACCTCACTCTAAGTTTGTTGACAGAGGTCACTTACTAGAGCATTTACCTCCTCAAATATTATCCCTTCCCCCTTGTTTTTTCAACAATTTCTTCTAGTTGTTTGCCCAAATCCTCGAGGGCATACATCTTGTGGGTGATCTATGGATATAACTCCTGCAGCGAGTTTTTGATCAAGCCCCACAAGGTCTTGATAGCCTCTAATTTCTTCTCCACCTCAGCTAGGATCCTATCCCAATCTGCTTTGTTCCCCTCATTCTTCTCTTGGAAATCCTCAAGTTTCTTCTTATGTGTAGCAACCAAGATGTCTGCTACTCTATCTCTATCAGCATAATTATCATAGGAAAATTCAGAAACTTACACGATGGCCTTCACATTGGCAAGGAGTTTGGTATACAGAGCCAAAATCCCTACGACCTTCATTTTGTCTTCTCTCTCTTGGCATGCCATCACTTCTTCTACGGACTCTAAGATGAGTGGTCACCTCTCCATAGTGAGGGTGTGAGTTAAGTCCTCTAGCCACTGCAAGTTTGATTCATATTTTTTCTTGGGCAGTGCTAGGTCAGGATGCTTTAAAACAATAGCATCTGTAATCATTTCAATTTTCTTGTGTAATCTATGCACCCTTGTCTTCTCCTCTTTCAGTTCATGTCTTAACTATGTGTTGATCATTTCTTCTTGTTTCAAGTCCTTTCTTTTCTTGAGAAGCTCCTCCTCCTTCTTCTCCAACTCTGCCTCTAGTAATCTCACCCTATCATTCCTCCCAAAGATTCTAGCCTCAACCTCAACTGAAACTTTGTTGAGTGCATTACATAATTTCTCATCTGAAAACCGTTAAGCATTCACCAAGGTATTTACTCCTTTCATCTCTGACACCTTCATCAATGCCCCTTGCCTCACTTCAAACTCAAGTTCATCAACATGGGATTCAAACGCCCAAGATAGCATTTTCTTGTTTCTTAGGTATGTGCCTTCTACATCAAATGAGGGCATGGCCAGGAGTTGTTTTGTTAGCATGGTGCTCTAATAGCATGCGTGTAACACCTTTCTTAGATCATTGATGTAACCCATTCCTTGCCCTTGTGCTACCACTACACGCTTCCCACCTATTCACACAACCTTTGGAAAACTCATTGTTAGGTTGGGATCTCCACCCATGTAGCCATAATCCTTTCCAATGCTTTCTTCATCAATCTCCCTCATCACTTCATGTGCACTGTGCTCTACTTCCCGTTCCACAAAAAATTCCATGATTCCTTCCACTTCTCTCTTTACGGCCTCCTTTATCTGCTCCTTGGTGAGGCTTAGGGTCCTCTAATCTCTTATGTTCACTTCTTCACTCAGCCCCTTGCCTTGAGCATCTTATTCTTCCTCACCATTCTTCCCTTCACTTCCTTCTTCTTCTAAATCATGTATATATACACAGGAGGATTATAAGCTTCTTCACCTTCATCATCATCCTTCTCACCCCTGTAGTCCTCCAATTCCTCTGTTCGTATCAGTCTGCCTTCTATACCACCTTCTGTTTCTTCCTAAATGGTGATTCCAGTTAAGGAGACTCTTCCCTCTCTTTCTCTTCAGTAGGATACTCCTTCCTTGGTGACTCTTCTCTTATGAGGTGCTCCCCTTTCTCTGGTACCTCTTCTTCTCAGGTCTTCTCCTTGACTAGGGACTTTTTTCTATGCACGTAAGTACCTGGCATAGCACTTGTTTCCAATGCACCCATAGGTTGTGTTGTCTACACACTTGGTGCTTGCTTCTCATTCACCTATTCTCTCTCCATATTCTTTGGTGTGGCCTTATTTCTTCCTGTGGGGTCTTCTGGAATGGAGACATCATTCTCCAGGTAGGCACCCTTCTCAAAATTTGGCCTTATGCATAGATATACCCTTGTAGCCCTTATGGCGATCGGCAACGTTATTGGTTTCATCATCTACACTTTGTGGGAGACATATTTCTCCACATATGCGTGCTTATTTGGATATACGAGCTTTTGGTGTAACTCGCGGTCATCTTGATCTACCTCATTAAGGTCAAACCTTAGTCTCTTGGCCTCCTTAAAATGGTTGACCCCCGCTTGGAAGTATTGCGGGGTGAAAGAAAACTATAGATTACACCATAAAATCTTAGTCCCGTCTGTCAAAGTGAATCCTCTGATGTAGAAGTGCTGATATATAGAAAACTCATGTTCTTTATCTATGAGCACAAACAACTACTCAGGTCTCCTCCATTCTACCCTGAATATGTCACACATCCACTTGTACCATTTTTCCAGGTATTTCTTGTGAGCAACCGTCATGGTCTCATAAGTATATTTCTTAAACATTTTACAGGTGAGGGATTTTCTTCTGGATACTCCCATATGAACTTCTCTAGCCCATCGGGCACTCAAATCTCTGAGAAGATAATGGTAAGGAGAATGTTTCCAAACAGTATCTTCTCTCCTTCCTACACACTGCTAATGATCTCTTCTGTAATGTAGGAGAATAAGTTGTAAATGGTGCCTTCAGAGATCTTCTGGCATATGTTTAGCCATGCCTTATTCACTTGTGTCCAGCTTTCTTGATCATTCAGCTTGGTAACCAAGTGTGCGGACATTCTCATAACAGGGTTGGGCATATCTGTGATATCAAAGTAGCACAAACCCTTCATGTACTCATAGGCCTCCAGAGTTTCCTTGTTGGCCTCCTTATCATCCAAGTCGTCATCTATGGAGTCTCCTTCACAAATCAGGCTAGTGAACTTTGATATGAGTTTAGGAGATATGCTCATTTTACAGCTTGCAAAATAGAAGTGGTCTTCATGTACACATGACATCAACCAATGGTATAACCGCTCGGGCTTTCCAAAATACGAAAACTCATAAATTTGTAGTAACCCGGCCTCCTCCAATTTCACCTTCACTTTTTCATTGTAGATTGGCATTTCTTCTAGTGTCCTCTTATTAGTTGGACGAAACAATTCCAACATCATCTCTTTTTTTGTAATGCTCGTATGATGATTATAGTCGCTTACAGACATCTTCCTTAAGTGCGATTCCAACTATTTCCCTAGATACTAGTTGGAATTACACTAACATACTTAGCATTAAATGCATATTTTTACACTAAAGTTGACCTTAAGCACCCTTACCCACACGCCCAATCCTACGTAAAAATATCTTTACAACCTTCTGGCGTGCAAAAATGCTTACTAACCGAAGACTCTTATGCGCACGTCTTCGGTGCTGAAGGCACTTCTTTTGCCCTTTACCTGATTTTTTTCCCTTGTCTACTACATGTTGTTCCTGCACTTTTCCTTCTCTGTACATGCTATTTTAAAATCCTTATCCTGACACAAACCATTCTCATCCACCACTTCCACACGTGTTTTTCTATTTTTTGCACCTTTAATCCTTTCATCCTGGGCTTACAACTTTTACTGTCATCTTATACTTCACTTCACACTACTCTACCCCACACTAAAACATATGTGTGGTCCTTTGTGTATGCACAACCTTGTGAAAATAATGTGGTTACTGACGCACAAGGAGAAAACCATAACACAAAGAAAGGAACACGCAATGAGAAAGGGAAAAACACGAAAAGAAAATGCATAAATGGAAATCCTAAGCTAACTGGCAATACTTCCTTATTTACAAGCACCAGGAAGGCTTATTTATAGTAGGGATTCAACCTAATCACATTGAAATGGCATGGTAACTTTGTCCCATCTAGCGCTTGTAACTGACATGCACATGAAATAAGGATGTACGAGATGATGTAAGGGCCCAACCAATGGACTTTCAAATTCTCTGGATGGCACAGATACTTGAAATCATACAAGAAAACCATCTACCCAACCTCAAACTGCTTGTTCTTGATATGACGATCATGTCATGCCTTTTGTCTAGATTTTTCAGTCTTCTAACTCCATCTAGCAAGTGATCGCCTTTCGTCTAACTACATCAATTTGTTCATCATCTAAACCTCTTGCACACGTTATACACAATGATGGTAACATGAATTCAACTGGAAAGACAACCTTGGTGCCAAAAACCAACTGAAATGGTGTGGCCTTATTCAACCTCTTGTATGCTATCTTGTATGCCCATAGAATGACTGATACTTTTTCATCCCAATCCTGTCTTCCGACATCACAAATCTAGTCAATGTTTTACTTAGTATCTTGTTAAATTCCTCAGCAGTTCCATTTTCTTGTGGATGATAGGGGGTATTCTTGTGATGGGCCACCATAAACTTTGCTAGAAAAATATTGACCGTTTCATTGAGAAAATGAGTACCCCTATCACTAGTCAAGATCAAAGGACATCCATACTTGTTGTTTATGTTTTCCCATTAGAACCTAGCATTAGTCTCTCTAGCAATCCTTTGTAGGCGTTGCCTCTTCCCATCTTGTCAAGTAATCATTGCAAGTAATGATATACCATAAAGTGGTCCTTCACACCATTGGAGAAATTGGTCCTACAAAGTTGATTGCCCACTTTTCAAATGGCTCTCCGCTGGCTATTGGCCTTAATGGCATCTCATCCCTCTTTCCAATTTTTCCTAGGCGCTGACAATGGTTGCAGGCCTTACGAAATTCAATACAATTTTGGTAGATGGTTTCCAACCAGATCCCTGCCATTAGAATCTTCCACATGGTAGCATTTCCTACATAGTGTCCTCATGAAATATCACCATGTGCTTCCTCCATAATTTCCACATGCTCATGTTCTGATACACATCGATACAGAACCTAATCATGTCCTAACTTATACATGTCTCCACTAATCAACATGTAGGACATGACATGTACTAATAACTATTTTCTCTCCAAATCCTTCATCCCATTTGGTGCCACACCTATTTTAACAAATACCACAATATCTTCCAAGTACGAGGGCATGCACCATAACCTAAACAATTGCACATCCATCATAGTTTCCTCAATGCTTTGCTCATCCTACCTTGAACTAATCCTTGATAAGTGGTCAGGCCATGAATTTCTTTTTCCTGGTTTTACAACCACTGTGAAATCAAAATTTTGAAATAATATGATCTAATGTTCCCTTCCAAAATGAGCTTATTTACCAAGTACTTCAGTGCCATGTGATCTGTGTAGAATATAAAAGGTATTTCTAGTAGATACTTCCTGAAATTATGCAATGCATAGATCATTGACAATGTCTCGTGCTTAGTAGTGGTATAATTTTGCTCTGCTTGTGTCAAATTCCTAATTCCAAAAGACAAGGGATGATCAATAATCCCCTCAACAGGTTATGCTAGTATTGCTCCCATGGTTGTTCTTGAGGCATCAACATATACATGTAAAGGCTTATCCCAAGAAGGAAAATGTAGTATGGGCACAGTGACTAGTCTATCCTTCAAAGTGTCAAACTCCTTTTGTTGTGCCTCTCCCCAATCAAAGGGAATCTTGTGATTTATAAATTCCTCCAAGGGCATGGCGATCTTACAATATCCTTTGATGAACTTCCTGTAGTACCCCGTATGCCCAAGAAATCCACACACTGTGCTTTAACTAGTAGACTCCACCAATCTCACGATGACTGTAACTTTGGCTGGATCCACTAGTAAGCCTTCCTTACATATAATATGTCCCAACATGGTTCCAAATGGAGTAGAAAAGACACATTTCTTAATGTTGAGGGATATCCTCAACTTCCGACATCTCTCAAACATTAACCTCAAATTGTTACAATGGTTCTTGACTAGCCCATACACCGTCCAGTCATCCAAGTAGACTTGAATAAATTTATGGATAAAGTCATGGAATGCTTGTACCACGATGCGGGAGAACATATTAGGTGCATTCTTTAATCCAAGAGGCATGAAAATGTAGGAAAATATTACCCACTCAGTTGCAAACATTATCTTTTTTTGGTCTTCCTTTGCAATCCTAACTTGGTGATAGCCTAAAAAACCATCTGTGAAAGAGTAGACCTCGTGCACGGCTACTCCCTCAAAGATTTATTCAGTAAAGGGGGTTGGGAAAGGATCGATGACATACATTTCTTTCAGGTCACTATAGTAAACAAAAATCCTTATTGTTCCATCCTTCTTGATACTGATGACCATTGGGATTATCCATTCTGATTCCTCCATAGCCTTTATGATACCAGATGCTATCATCCTGTCTATTTCCTCCTTGACCCATATGCGTAATTTCGGATTCATCTGATAATGCCTCTTTAGAATCATTCGTGCACCTTCCTTCAACTTGATTCTCATCTCCCCTAAGGAATGGTGGATGCCTTTGAGTTCATGGTACCCACGTGGGAACAAATCCTCAAAGTCGCGCAATAGATCAATGATATTTGCAACTTATTTCTCCAATCAATAGTCCCCAATGATAGCTTCCTTAGGTTATGTATCTGTCCCAATGTTAACCTTATTTTTTTTCAAGGGCTCATGGTAGGTACATTCTCTCTCATCAGTTCTATCTATGACTTCACATGTAACTTTAGAATGGTTAGCATCCAAATTTTCCATTTCTTTACCATTTACTACATAGACCATTTTTCCTTTTCCCTTTTCATTACATGCGTGCTCAAGTTGTATTTATTTTGATTTTTCTTCATTAAGGTACATCTCCAAACAAGGTTCACCCAACAAATCAAGTAGCATATCTTCTACCATAACACTATCTCCCATTGTAAGGATCTTGATAACTTGCAACGCCTTATCCACTGATGACTTGGTACTTCGATACTCAAAAGATTGAATGAGATCAACCATTAATTCCTACCAATTCCCTGTATGATTACGTGACTCTGAGTGGATATACCATGTGTGCACACAACCTTGTAAGGTGGAATACAACTTATGCACCCATATTGAAGGTGGTAAAGCTTCTGTGCTTCCCTTCTAGGCTTTCTCACAAGCTTGGATATAAAACAAGGTGGGTTTTTTTCCATGGTAGTCTTGGATGACAGTGGGCTCATTGCTTCTGCATAACCTTACAAAAAATGTGACTCTTACCTTTCACCATTCCAGGAGACTCATGATGTGTTTCCCACCAATGCATTGTAGTCCCAAACAAGTTATAACTGAGCATACTTCTTCTTTCATCCTCATTTTTCCACTGAGCCTCCATTTATCATAAGAAATCATCAGGGCTTCCTCCTCTGGAGTAACTTCAAAGCTTATTTCTTCCCAGGCACTTGACTGAGCGCTCCTTTGTCACCCTTGTTACAGATCCTCTCAATTTTCTCTTAATCAACTCATAAGTCATGTGCACCCAATTGTCACATGCTATGCTAGTTATATCACTCATCGAGTGAGCATCTTCAAATTGGATGACTCCTTCTATAGGATGAATTACCTCAGGATCTCTGATGGAGCACACATAGATTATGTCAAATACTTCCTCTCCTAAGGGCTCAGTATAGGCCACTGATTTCCCTTATGTTAAAGAGATGATCACCCTTTCTTCCTTTTTCTCGAAACTGATATACCCCTTGTTAAATTGTAGTTCAAAATTGTTTTTGTAATACTAGGGGCTCCCAAGTAATGCTATTAAATTATCCGCCTCGGTGAGTGCCAAGACTTAAAATTCCTAAGTGAACTTGGACCCTTGAATAGTGATAATCACATCTTTAAAGACTCCAATGGGCATCTCTTTTGTCTTGTTCACCATATACAACACATTCGAAGATGTATATAATGTGGGACTTCCCATTTGATGCCATGCATACAAGGTGAGGACATTGACCTCCACTCCTGTGTCGATGAGGATATTTATTAGAAGCCACCCATCAACAACTGAATTCAATGTAATCTCTTTATCATAGTCAAGGCTGTGAGAAGGAAGATTGACATTTAAAACCTGACATTTACGCTCGCTCCTAGTGCATGGTACCTTCTCCCTTAATTATTATCATAATATGGGAATGATATTCTCCTGCCTTAATATCTTGCACACTTCCTTGACCTCATCCATATCCTTCTGCGGAGCCTCGACATTCTTCCTTTGCTCCAACTGCCTTGATTACTCCTTTAGATATTAAATTTTCCTTTGCAAACTTTGAATCACATCCATAGTATCTTGATACACTTCCTTCTAATGAGTAGGATCTAGATACTTCCCATGCACCACTTCTTCCCTAACAACCAATTTCTATCTTGGCATCTCCCTTGTGTGTGCAACCTATGCTCGCATTATCACTAGTACAGGTTCTAATCTTGACTCACATGCCACTTTTGGCATCCACTGAAGATCATACTTCTTTATACTCATCATCCTAGTTCCTTTTTCTTTCCGGTGTTGTTGGATCATGTGTTTAAAAAACTCAGGGCACTCCTCATACTTATGTTTCTTTCCACACCATGAGCACTACAATAGATTAGGACACTCACACTTATAATGCTATGTAGATCCATAGTTATAACACGTTCCTCATGGTAACTCACTTCTTCCTCTGTTGTGGTTACTATGACCACGAAATCCTCTACAAAAACCCCTTCCACATGCTCCTTTATCTATGCACCCTTCATAGTGGCAATCATCATCCTTGTCCAACTGCTTACAAGCCAAGTTTGGCGCACACCAAGATCAACAGCATCATGAATCTAGTCAATCAACCTAAAATCCTTGGTATCATGGGTCGTAGAGGTATAAATCTTGTAATAGAAAAAAAAATTCTTGCAGATTGAGCATCGTAGTAGAGGACGCCTATTTACAGATCGTGATCCCCATGGAAAATATCATAGTCTACCACCATGGTACATACTGAATTCTGAGGGAAACTATCCTTTGCATGCCCTTCCACTTCACATTCTTTGCACCAAAGACCACTACGGACCTCATGCACTGAATTTGCACACAAATTCTCCAACTGCTTGTCCATTACAACAATTTGAGCCTCAAGAAAAGGACTAACACCAGTATCAACGCTCCTAATAGCCTCAATGCATAGGGTGGCTTCCAAGGCCTTGCGCATGTTTGTGAAATTATTGTGTGACAGTGCCCTTCTAAATGGTGTTATCAAGGCCCTAACAAACCATTGAGCACATGCTGAATGTTGGTGTCCATTTTTATCTTGCACTATTTTGCCCTAATTTTCCCTTTGATCTACGTATTCTAGAACATATTTTGTCTCTCAATTTGATGAAGTAAAGATTTTTATCTCCATTTGAATGTCGTGATTTGTTTACAAAATCCTTATTGTGCCTTATTTTGAATAAGTCTCCAAGCTTACCCTATTTTTTCCCTAATTTTGCAAATTTGCGGGCTCTGTCATTTTTTCCTATTTTTCCTGATCGTGGATGCTCAAAAATGATCAATGTATACTTGTATGCCTTTGAAAATCCAAATCCATGGTCAAAAAAATATTGGAACCATGATTCACTTGGTTTTGTTTCAAAATTTTCCATCCTTGGCGAAAAAATTAGATTCTAGGCATGATTGGAAAATTTCTTTGTTTTTGACAATTTGACAGGCGTATTTTACCCATCAAATTCTTCCTCAGCATTTGTTGGATACGTGGCCTCTTCTGATTGGTCAAGGGATGGTGGATAAATGTTTTAACTTATCTCTTTTTGCTTCTTTGGCAAAAGGGAAATCTTGGGACCCCATGGCTCCACGTTGTTCTGATTAGTTTTAATGGTGCTTACGTGGCTTCTTCTAATTGGCTGAGGTGCGACGGATTTATTTTGAGAACTTGTTCTTTTTGTATGCTCTAGAAAAATTTTGAACTTGCCCCGTGGCACCACCAAGTTCTTATTGGCTAAAATCAAGCACTGAAGACAATTTCTTATTTTTTCCTGAAAATGTACACGTGTCACATGTTGAGCAATTGTGGGATGGCAGGTCTTTTTTGTGCTCTAAGGCGTTTCAGAAAAAAGAGTTAAAATGAGAAATAATTCCTAAGCCCCGGGGGAGGACATGTGGTGAATTTTGAATCAAAGATGGAATTGCGGGTGGTTAGGTTGCTTTAAAGTTTTTTGACTTTTTTTTGTGAGAAGAGATAGATTTTCAAAGTTAGCCACGGAGCTGCAGGGCTCCAGAGGTGGACACGTGTCATGTTTGGATCAAAGGTAGGAAGGAAGGCTAGCAAAGGACTTAGAAATTTTTTTCCTTTTTGGTGAAAAGGAGCAAAAGTTGTAGAAAAGCCCGCATTTTCGCTAAGGAAAAACATCATGCCTAGGTCAACTTTGGAAATGGAAAAATGGAGAAGCAGAGCATCAAAGAACTTTGAAGTTTTTAGTTGCCTTTTGGGGTAAAAAGGTTAAAGTGTTAGAAAATTTTGCAAGCCCACTAAAAGTAAAGTTAATGCCTTGTTCAAAATTTGTTTTGAAGGTCAACTACGGGTTGGCGGGTCGTCGGAGGAAAGTGAAACTTTTTTTCTTTATTGTGAAAATGTATAAATGAAAAAATTGAGTGCGACCTTGAGAAATGAAAAGTTGAAGTATACTTTTTAAAAGATCAAAAGGTGGAGGTGCAGGCCTTCAGAGGAAATTTGAAAGTTTTTCCTTTTCATCCAAATCGAGTAAGTTTCTAAAAAATAAGCGCGCCCCTGCCAAAATACTTAAAGCATGTTTTAAAAAAGAAAAAATGGAGTGGCGGGCCACCAGAGAATATTGATTTTTTTAACTCTTTTGAAAATGAGTTAAAGTATAAAAATGAAGCGTTGGCCCACAACCAATCAGAGGAAGACAAGTGGCAAAGTTTGAAAATTCAGCGCGGGGAGTCGAACCTCTGGAGAGGTTTGAAGGATTTTGACACTTTGAGAAAATGAGGTAAAGTTTTGAAATGGAGTGTGGCCCCATCAAGGAGTTAGTATAAATTTTGCATAAAAATGCGAGGTGGATCAACAGGTCATCGGGAGATTTTGAAACTTTTAACTTTTTTCTGAGAAAGGGTTAAAGTTATAAAAGTAAGTGTGGCCCCGACAAATAGCTATTTGAACCTTGCGCAAGAATGCGGGTTGTCGGAGGAAAAATGAATTTTTTTCCTTTTTGGAAAAATAAGTTAAAATCATGAAATAAAGTCACAGTCCCACAGCAAATCATAGAATAACACGTGGCAAGGTTAGAGACAGATGTGTGGGCCTGCAGAGAAATTGTGGAAATTTTTCCTTTTTGGAAAAATAGGTATAAAGTGGGAAAGAGAAGCGTGGGTCTGTTGGGACCCATGTTAAGAGCTGAAGGAGTGAATGCGGAGATTCGAGGAAAATTTGGAAATTTTTTTTTCTAAAATAGAGCTAAAATGGCATAATCAAGCCACAATTCCGCTGGGACCCACATTGGGACACGTGTCAGGCCCGGAAGGGCGAGAAAAATATCAAAACATAATAATTTTTCCCGAAAGTTATAGTGTTTAAAAGTGCTCCTGGCCCCGTTTCCTATCAGGTTTTGCAACATTGCTAGCTCTATTTAAAAGTTGTAAAAAGTTTCCCAATCTTGCTTCGAATCAATTTTTTCCACGTGGAGGGCTCAGATTAAAAGTCGAAGGATCAGGATCAATGGTAGATGTACATCGCGTTTGATTTTTCTGCCATTAGAGCTCTGGGATATTTGGAGATGCGATTTTTTCATCATTATTCATCAAATTTTGTTGGATTTCATGTCGTTTTGGCATGCAGAGTTCAATGGAATCAATTTAAGGGTTCAATTTATGAATTTAAGGTTATTTCAAAGTGGATTTTTACTCAGGATCATGTAAAAACATGAAATATCAGATCCAAAAGTTACAGAGTAAAAATTCAAAAGGGAGAAGATGAAATGATAAAGGGAAAGGGGTCTACATGCATAGAATATGAAAAATGTGTCTCCAAATAGAACAATGATGCGAATTTTTTTAATGATTCACCTTTTTGAGGTACCTGACAACTTTCAAATGTTTTTTTGTTAAACGTCCCTTTCTGCAAATCATGATGGAATTTTGTAAAAAACTTGATGCTTTGGATATTCTTTGCTTGGGAGAGAAGGCTTAGATGTAAACAAATGATATATAATGCATATTTGAGAAATACAAATTCTCGGGAATTCATTTTCATGAGAAAATTTTGAGAAAAGCTCATCTTTTGAGAAACCTTTCTTAGAAACCTGATTAAATTCTTATGTGTTAGATTCTCATTCATGTTGATTTGGTTACAAGTGTATAGCAATCAAAAATCTCTGAGATTGTTTAAAATAACTCTCCCCTACTGATTAATCTAATAAATTTTGAGTTAACTTCTGTCAAATCTCTGGCAATTTTGTGTTAATTTCATTTCAGAATGTGTGCAAGTAGTTTTCCTTATTCCTATTGCAATCTTGTATCAAAATATCTTTTAATCACATAGATCTTCATCCTTGTGATAGTGTAGTGGCATCTGTAATTTCATTCTTCAAAAGAGATTTCATCTGGGAATGAAATAAATGATTTAAAACTACTTTTCTTTCATTTGTTGACAGAGATTGTTTGTAAGCCTCTAGGTGTACCTCAAGCATGATTGATCTTAGATTTTTATGTTTTATTAGGTCTTGTAACTCAAGCCTTTGTGTTTAATTCTCAAAGATTGTGTGAAAAAGTGAAAATATGGGCCTCCATTGATGCACACCTTCTAGTTGAAGGAATGTTTTGACTATTTTGAAGTTTTCTATTGTTGATGTTTCCATTATTGTGAAGTTTCTCAAAGATCTGGCATAGTCCAATTTGTCTTGTTAATCTCCCACCAAAAATCTTTCAAAAACAATGAATCCTACGCATATTACGCCTGTTTTGTCCTGTATATGAAAAAATGCAAAAGCCTACTGTCAAAAATATGTAGAAGTAATAAGGATTCCGAATGTCTTTAGTAACATTTTCCTTGTATTGAAAATATCTCCATAATATGGAAGTGACAACTTGTGAGAGTCAAATTTGGTGTGTTGATCATATTTTCCCAATGTCTTCTCTATAAAATTTGTGTAAAACAAGGATTTACGAACATTATTCAATAACAAAGGTTATATAATAGGTTCTCTTACCTTTTTTGAAAAGGAACAACCTAAAATAGTTAGGAGAATATTAAATCCTTCAAGGTGCTACCCACTTCTCCAATGCATGAGTGTTGAAAAGTCAAATAAATTTCTTCCTCGACTAAAAAATTTCATACAAAATCATTTATCTATCTCTAAGTGTCTCATTAAATCTTTGTTGTCTCTCATTTCTTGGAGAAGGATTAAATCTGGGTACCAACACTGAGAAGGGTGAATGTCATAGGATAGTTTTGACAAGAGAGTTTTGAATCATGTGTCATACTCCCGTACATTGTGTGTCATTCCATATTGGATCTCCTTCAGAGTGCTGATGCTCTTATGCTCAAACTCAGGGATATGAAACTCTACTAGGAAGGTATTCTTCAACACAGTATAATCCACGACTATCTGGTCTGGGTCATACTTGCGGTACCAGATATGCACACATTTGTGCAACATCGTTACAAACCGACATGATTTTCACTCTAGGGTAGTGATCCCCTTCGCACGCCATAGTAATTCACATTTGTGCACATGCTATGTAGCATCTTCAATACCTTTGTAGTCCAAAAAATGTAAAGACGTCTTAAAGAATACTTGTGGAGTTGGCTGAGGCCCTTGTCCACCCTACCCAGAACCTTGGTTTCCTCTCGTGTTTCCTTCGCCACTAGATCCAATAGACCCACTAGTTCTTGTTCCTCCTGACCTAATAGATCCTTCAGATCCACTAGGTCCACCAAGTCCTCCAGCTCCTATACCACTAGATCCTCCTCTTGTAGCCGTAAAATGGCCTGAAGTGGTTGCGGCTAGTGTCCCCAATGTCCCACTAAACTACACACTAATGGTTTGTGATATTTTCCCGATGCCCATTGTGTGTCCCGTAGAACTTCCAGACACAATACCCAAACCTTGTGTATTTGCACCTTGTCCAAAAATTCCTCCAAATACAGGAATGGTTTGCGCAACCATGGATGTAACAAACGAGAAATTATATTTCCTAGACATAGATCGGTTACTTCCACTGATAAAAACTAGATTATCAATACTTCTTCCTTGTTCTGGAAAACCAAACATCAGGGGTTGGTCACCAGGTGGGTTCAGATGCACGCCGACGGCTCTCCTTTCTCTATGCGACGAAATGTCATCAAAATTTGAAGGGGATTTTCTCCCTCACTTGCCAAGATGGGGTAGTATAGACTGCTCAGGTTCCACATCCTATGCGTGAACCTCAACTCCTTCCCACAATGTATGCCTCCATAGATCTATCACACCTGTAACCTTGCGTTGTCTAGCCATATCCCTTTCACGAGATTCTTTATACTTGATTCATCTCTCTTATCTTTCCCTTAAAGCTATAATGTTTGTCATCTTCCTCCACCCTAGCTTCCTTTCCCAGTGCTTAGAGAAGCTTAGCCAACCATAAGGAATGCCTCTAAACTTAGGGTAATGATCAAGATCTTCATAGTCAAAGGGATAACATGTAAAAATGATCCTTTGTTCTCCCTAAGAAACTCAAGCTCAAAAACATCTATGTAAGAATACATAGAAATGGCGTATTCTAGAGTATAATTGGTCAGGACTCCTTTCCACTAGTGATTGACAACATGTGTCTAAGTAAGATATTCATCATGTAGCCTCTAGTAATCATCTTGGATCCATGCACGCGATCTATAGTACCAACTCGATCTTGATGCATATGCTGAAATCCATTCATATAGTTCTATTGGAAAATAGTAGAATAACATGTTGTATAACTCATGGTATAGGTTCTCTTCTACCCATCTACGTGCATCGAACTCAGTCCCATGCTGAATCTTTGAGAAAACACGTCCTTTGTGCTCTTGAACCATGCTTCAACACTCTCCAAGGTTAGACCTTCTGTCATCATGCATCACAGGGACCAAGATGTATGCCAGTTCTCACAAAAAATTCAAAAATATGTCCTAGAAATGGAACTAATATGTAGTCATTTTTATGCCCTTAGAACAACAGTCTAATCCCATTCACGTCGTCCAATCACCCAATGGTCATTGGGAACACACCCAAGGCATGTGCGGGTTCCTAGCCCCTCTTTTATGTCAGTTTTGTGATAATACATCCCCTACTGACAAACTCTTAGATGTAAGAAGGGAAATAAACATGCATTCATTTTGAATGTCTTAGTATGAGTTACTATATAGATGCATCTATAACGAAATATCAAACAAATAATATATCTGATAATATAGAGAAACGACACTAGGGTTTATACCCATAAACAATGCATATATTTTAAAAGAAAGCCATATATTCATATTACTTTCAATAACCACAATACATTCCTCAAGGTCATTACATACTAAATGTCTTAATGTAGATAATACTTATATATCAAAATCCTAAACTATGCTTTCTAGATTACAAAGATGTTCATAGACCCATCCCTCTAGGTAAGTCATATCTCCTATAGCCTCCCTAATGAGAATCCGTAGAACCCATCACTATTATTGCAGAGCTTTTCCATTCCTCTTCTTACTTTTTGTCTCTCTTGATATCTCTCTTGACACCCTCTTACCAAAGATTCTTCCCTTCCTTCAACCCGTGCACCACTATATATAGCTTTTGCATCCACCGCCATGCATTCCTGAAGTAGTATATCGGTTGTCAAATTTCCATGTGGTCCTTCAATGGAGCATACTTCTTCCCATCTGAGCTCTCAACTTTCTATAATGATGTCTTTTTGGATCCTTCCATCATATGGAGTATTCCTTCCTTGACCATCGAGCTACCAGGTTGGCACCTTATCCACTCCACATGCTCAATCGGGTCACACTTTTCTCGTGTGCCTCCTAGGATGCTGTCATCACCAATCCGGCACTATGATAATTCTTCACTGGGAAGTCCTCGTGCTATGATTATTTACTAATGCACAGCCTTTAGTTTGGTGGATGTAATCTGGAAACAAAACAACAACATAACACAAGAATACCATCGACTATGATAAGACAGAATGATGACAAATCTGAAATATCAAAGTAAATGATAATATTAACATGAAATTGTTACAATCTCACCCATGAGGTACTTCAAGTGTTATTGACTTCACTTGCCTTACACCAAGACTATGGGAGAAACTTTACAATTACACCTCTTAATGGCTTCTTCAACACACCTTTAAACTGATGGCTTCCTTCGCACACTTCCTACAATATTTCTCACTACTTCCTTCTATGCTAAATGAGGGGGGTGGCCTCTCTATTTATAGAACTTCCAGGCTTATCCATCTTATCTCTAAGATAGGATAAGAAATCCACTCTGACGAATCATATTCCATACCTTAACTCTTATCTGTACATGTAAGCTTATCTTTTAAGATAAGATAAACTTTATCATTTTACATGGGTTCCACATTTTTAGAATTTTTACAAATAAAATACACAAAATATTTATGACCTCACTCCTTGTCCTTATTACCAATATAATATTTCTAATTCCTAATCATATAGACCCTACTTCTCTAATTACCCAAACTTTGACATTTTAACATTACCGGACCACTTACGACAAATATTTACTTTTTACAACATTCCTATTGTACTTTGACTGTTACCGTACTCCACATTATTGGCGGCACCGTACTGATAGCACCGTTATCTTCTATCAGACGCTACTACTAATTATACTTAACAACATCCTATTCCTAATACATACATTAATGAAATAGAAATTATGGAGGAAAATTTTAGTGTCGACATCTTCCCCCTTCCTAGCTTCTACTCCGTCCTCAGAGTAGACTCTTCTGGTGCTTGAAAAATCTTCAACTTGTTGTGATTGACCCATTTCATAATGGGAGTGCCATCCAATTCCTCCAGTCGGTATGTACCATTTTCATGCACAGCTGCTATTTTGTAGGGCCCCATCCATTTTGGAAGAAATTTTCTCTGTCTTCTTTTTTTGTATCTGGAATCATATACTAGAACCAAGTCATTCACATGAAATGGAGACCACCAGATCTTTTGATCAAAGTATTCCTTCTACTTCATTTTCTTCTTATAGCTTTTATCCTTAGCTATTTCCCACATTTCCTCTAGCAAATAAAGATGCACCAACCTTTCTTTTACTGAATCACTTTCATCCATTCTTTCATTTTTCATTACTCTGACCGTGGGAATATCAAACTCAATAGGAAGAACTGGATCAATGCCATAAGCCAACTGAAATGGGGAGTATCCTGTTGCTGATTTTGATGTTTCCCTATATGCCCACAATGCTGCATGAATCCTTTTATCTCATTTATGTACCTGCAAGGCTGCATCTTTTGCTAGAATTTGACACAACACAAAATTTGTTCGTTCCACCTGTCCATTTGTGCTTGGCTTGTATGTTGTTGCCTTCCTGTGCTTAATAGTAAACTTATTGACTAGGGCTTCTACCACCTCATTAATGAAGTGGCTTCCTTGATCTGTTACACTTTCTAATGGACAACCAAATCTGGTGATAATGCATTCATATATGAACCTTGCCACTTCATCCATGGAAGCTATTTTTAATGGCCTAGCTTCAACCCACTTGGTTAAATAATCTGTGGCAACTACAATATACTTATTTTGGCATGAGGTAGTTAGAAGTGGACCTACAATGTCTATTCCCCACTTTTCAAAGGGACCAAGTGGAAGAATAGGACATAATGGAGCTGATGAAGTCTTACGGTTACCATGTGTTTGAAAAATATCACATGTCTTACAATAATTATAACAATCTTTAAAAAGAGTGGGCCAGTGATAACCTGCATCCAAGATCCTTCTTGCTGTAAGTTGTCTAGAGAAGTGCCCTCCACATGTACCATTGTGGAATTCTTCTAGCAGCTCCTTCCCTTGATCACATCCAACTGCCCTCTTGTACTGTCCATCAGGTCCTATTCGAAATAATACTCCATGCAGAATAGAATATGGACGACTGGCTTGAGTAATCTTTCTCTTAGTATTTGCATTGGCACCATCAGGAAACTTGAATTCATTCAGATAATTCCAAATATCTATGTATTCACTAGGGATTGTGTCAAGGGATAACAATGCTGCATCGGGGAAATCATCATCATCACAAGATGATCCTAAACCATCATAGGCTCGAGAGAGTGCATCTGTATTGACATGCTTCTTTCCTGGCCTATCTATAATATCAAATTCAAATTCTTGTAGCAAAATTATCCATCTTGCTATCCTCCCTAATGGGTTAGGCTTATTTACAATATATTTTAGAGCCTGCTGATCTGTTACAACTAGAATTTTTGCCCTAGCAAGTAATTTCTAAACTTCTTTATAGAAAAAATGATAGCCAGAGCCTCTTTTTCAGTTACAGTATAATTTACCTAAGCACTTCTCATTTGTCTGCTCCCAAAGTAAATTGGATGTTCATTCCCATTTTCATCCTTTTGGCTCAAAGTACTTCCTAGTGCTGCATCTAAGGCATCAGTGTACAGAATGAATGGCTTGCTCCAATCTGGATTCTTCAATATAGGAGAAGACACCAGGGCTTCCTTCAGTTGTCCAAAAGCTTCATGCACCTTATTTCCTGGTTCATAAGTAACATCTTTCTTCAAGAACTGGGTTAGTGGCTGTGTAATCTTTGAGAAATTCTTGATGAACCTTCTATAGTAACCCACATGGCCTAAAAATGATCTCAACTTACTTCTATTCATAGGAAATGGTAAATCTTTGATTTTTGAAACTTTATCAGGATCAGTACCAATACCATCTCTGGATACAACATGCCCTGACAAAATGCCTTTAGAACATCCAAAGACACACTTTGTAGGGTTTAGTGAGGCCTGTGCTTCATCTAACCTTTTAAATGTCATCTCCATCTAGTGCAGGTGGTCCATCTTTCTCCCATAGATGCAAAAATCATCCAGAAATACTCTGATGAAGGTCTCAATGTAGGGTTCGAACACCCTATTCATCAAACACTGGAATGTTGCTGGAGCATTACACAACCCAAAAGGCATAACTCTATAAGCAAACGTTCCCCAAGGAGTGGTGATCATGGTCTTCAGCTGATCTTTCTCTGCTATATGAACTTGGTTGTAGCCGCTATATCCATCAACAAAACTATAGCACTCCTTGCTATCTACTTCGTCCAAGATCTGATCTGAAAATGGAAGAGGGTAATGATCCTTCTTTGTTGCCTTATTGAGCTTCCCATAATCAACACAAATGTGTAGCTTCCCATTATTTTTTATTGAGATCATAATGGGAGAAACCCATTCTGAATTCTCCATAGCAAATATGAATCCTGTATAAGCAACTTATCTATTTCTTCTTTTACAGTCTTCGAAAAATTAGGATTCATTCTATAGGGCATTTGCTTTATGGGCTTAGCATCATCTACCAGCTCAATAGAATGTTCTACCCAACTTACTTGACAGAGTTCCTTGTAATCAAAAGTGAATAGGTGTATGTACCTTCGAAAGAGCTGGAGGTAGGATTCCTTCTCACTCTCCATCACAGCATCACCAATCTTTATTTGTTGGAGATGATCATCAACTTCTTCTTCAGATAATTTTATGGGGTCATGAGTTGGTGTGACTGGAAGGATATCCATGACTGAAACATCAACCTCACTTTCTTCATCTTCAGTGTCCACTTCACTGGTACTAGAGTAATCAGAGGATGTCCAATTATTAGTTTCATCACTTGAATCCACAGGTTATGCCTTATGATGTCGAGGGATCACGTTTATCTTCACCCTCTCTCTACCACGTCCAAGTGTCATGAAACCTTCATTCCAATAGTTTCTTGCATGAACTCTCCTTAGCCATGGTCTTCCCAACAACATTGGGTATGCAACAGTACCATTTTTCATCACCTGAAAGTTTACCACACATACAACACCCATAATAGATATTGCCACATTTGAAACTACACCTTCTGGTTTAGTTTTTCCTTTATTTAATGACCTTAACATAAGTGTTGAAGGGCGATCAATTTTTAAACCCAACATATTCATTACAGACTCAGTCATTACATTAACTGTAACACCTCCATCAACTAAGACATCATGAATTGAAATACCATTACATAATACCTCAGCTTGTGGAGCATAGGGATATGCCTCTGCCTCCAAAACAGGGACCTCAACCTCCTTCCTTCTTCGAGCATTGAGTCCACCTCGCAACTCCCGCCTCTTCTCAGAAGACATAGCCAAGAGTTGACCATATGTAATATTTGCAGGCCTTTTGGACAGATCTTCCAAGATGGAGTATGGTCCTTGCCCCTGTGAAATCTGAAAATCTTGCACACCCAACTTTCTTCTCCTATGTTTCTTACTAGTTTCTTCTTTCATCTTCTTAGGATCATTTCCATCTTGGTTATCTTTTTCTTTCTTTCTTTTTGTTACAAACACATCTACTTCATTATTTGTGCTCTTATCTACTCCATCAAAAGAATTCACAGGTGCTTTTCCTTTATCATTATCTCCTTTACCAGATGTAAAAGCTCTATCTGGACAATTATACTTATAATGACCCTTTTTATAACAACCATAACATACAACTTCAGAAATATTTCTTTTTGGACCTCTATCTCCTCCCTGAGAACTAAATTCCTTTCCTTGAAGAAGATTAATAGTTAACTGACCCATATTTTTGAGAAAATCTTCATACTCAGTAGATGTACTAGGAGAAATATTTGTGCTCACCAGGAGTGGTTGTGGATTCTGGACCAAAGGTGTTGGTGTAGGCTCTACTTTAGCAACAATTTCTTTGGGCTCCTCTTCCATGCTTTCTTCTTGCCTTCTTGCAATCTCCTTTGCTTGTTCAATGGTAGCTGGGTGGTCATACTTCACTCGTTGTCTGATCTCTGGCTTCATCCCAAGAATGAAGTGCTTATAGAGGAGATTATCCACGCCATTCATCAACCCATCCACTAATCCTTCCTTCCGGATCTGGGCATCGAGCTTCCTCCTTAGCTCTAGAACACAAGCATGATAATCCCTTATCTTCTCCTTCTCTCCTTGGGATAGCTTTGTGATCTCGATCATGAGATCTACATATTTCTGTTGTTCACCAAATTCTTCAAGAAAACTTTCAGTTAATAAATCCCATGAATTTTTCACATTATCACCTAGTGTTTCAAACCACCTAAGTGCTGAACCATCCAAAAAGGTAGGAAAAAATTCAGTCCATTGTTCCCTTCTTATAAGGCCATTACAAATACAAGATTTCTTAAACTCTTGAATGAAAGAAGAAGCATCTTCATTAGATTGAGCTGAAAAAATAGGAATGTTTCCCATTTTCAAAAGTAACCACCGTAAAATACCAACCCACAAGTACAATCAACAAGACTTATGTGCACAAATAATTAGAATCACTATACTAGAAAGTGACTTTACACCTTTCTACAGTAAAATAGAAATGACCACGGTAAACTATGGTAAAACTTGACTTACTGCGGTAAAAACTGACTTTACTGTGGTAAACACTATTCACGGTAAAAAGTGAAGTTATTGTGGTAAATACTATTCACGGTAAAAAGTGACTTTACTGTGATAAATACTATTCACAGCAAAAATGACTTTATCATGGTAACTACTATTCACGGTAAAAATGAATTTACCATGGTAATTACTATGCACAGTAAAAACAAGGTTACCCTCAAAAATTGATTTTTGACTAAGTGGGAATATCTCTCAAGAAAATCCACCAACGAGGAATGGTCCCGGCAACGGAACCAAAATGTCATCACCAATCCGGCACTATGATATTTCTTCACCGGGAACTCCTCGTGCTATGATTATTTACTAATGCACAACCTTTAGTTTGGTGGATGTAATATGGAAACAAAACAACAACATAACACAAGAATGCCATCGACTATGATAAGACTGAATGATGACAAATCTGAAATATCAAAGTAAATGATAATATTAACATGAAATTGTTACAATCTCACACATGAGGTACTTCAAGTGTTATTGACTTCACTTGCCTTACACCAAGACTATGGGAGAAACTTTACAATTACACCTCTTAATGGCTTCTTCAACACACCTTTAAATTGATGGCTTCCTTCGCACACTTCCTACAATATTTCTCACTACTTCCTTCTATGCTAAATGAGGGGGGTGGCCTCTCTATTTATAGAACTTCCAGGCTTATCCATCTTATCTCTAAGATAGGATAAGAAATCCACTCTGACGAATCATATTCCATACCTTAACTCTTATCTGTACATGTAAGCTTATCTTTTAAGATAAGATAAACCTTATCATTTTACATGGGTTCCACATTTTTAGACTTTTTACAAATAAAATACACAAAATATTTATGACCTCACTCCTTGTCCTTATTGCCAATATAATATTTCTAATTCCTAATCATATAGACCCTACTTCTCTAATTACCCAAACTTTGACATTTTAACACTACCAGACCACTTACGAAAAATATTTACTTTTTGCAACATTCCTATTGTACTTTGACTGTTACCGTACTCCACATTATTGGCGGCACCGTACTGACAACGTCGTTATCTTCTATCAGACGCTACTACTAATTATACTTAACAACATCCTATTCCTAATACATACATTAATGAAATAGAAATTATGGAGGAAAATTTTAGTGTCGACAATGCCAAATATGGATAATTATTGAAACCCATTCCTTTTCCTTTCATGTGCGCCTTGGGTTCTACTAAACCCTTCTAAAACCCTATCTTGCGCGCCTTCACCCCGCATGCCCTTCTTCATATAGGTCTCACGCGCCCACGCACCTTCTTGTACTTAGCCAATATTCTGAGGCCCAAAAATAAGTCGGTCGGTTTAGAATTCAACCGAAATCACCGATACATATACACAACTCAATTCCCTAATAAAGAGCTCAATGATATTCTTTGAAGGATGACTAGGTGTTGAGATATTCTACACATCTCTAGTGAGAAAGGCTTCTCAGTGGGCGGAGACACCTCCAAATATAGTAGAGAACATATTGTCCCTCTTAATTATAGACAAAACCCTTGATGGGGAATTTTGTTTTTAATATTTCAGAAGATGATTAGCTTTCAGGAAGCAAATTTTCTTGGTGCAGAGGGAACCAAGGGAAAAACATTGCTTTACATTTACCTAGAGATCAAACAGGAGGTTTTGGGATTGTAGGGAGATCTGGGAAGCTGTTGGAGGAAGCACCGACTCTCTAATGATGCAGATTTGTTCACCAAGGGTTTTCTTCCTCTGCAACCTCTCTCCAACCTGGCCAAAATCTCCAAGCTACTTTGGTACCAAATGTAATATGAAGAACACGGAAAAAAGCCTGGTAATTTTATTAATAATGAATCGAATAAAAAATACACTAGGAGGCTGTAATATTTATAGATATTGCATAGCCAGTTACAACCATATGAGAAGTTACATAGGTTCAACCAAAAACCACATGGATATAATACAAACAAATAGTATGTTGCAACTATGTAAAAAACTACCCTACGTATAGTTTAAACAAACTTATATAATTAAAAATAAATGGTTATACAAATATAACCAAATAATAATATTAAACTACCTAGTAAATCCACAATTAACCTAGGTAAAATATATTTACCCTAACAACAAATATGTTTAAATTTGTTAAAAGGATGAAATACCTCAAGGTTAAACTTCAGAGATGGAATTGGACAGGTTTTGGGGATATTAAAAAATAAAAAGAGAAAATTTGAAAAGATCTTGAAAGGTTTAATGAGGTACACCATACATCACATATTACTATGGACCTCTTTAAGTACGAATGCAACCTCAAGGAAGAAATAAGAGAATGGGAAATCCATGAAGAAATCATGTGCAAATGAAAGTCTAGAATTCAGTGGCTAAAGGAAGGTGATAAAAATTCTTCATTCTTTCATTAGTCATTATTAGCTAGAATAAATCATAATTACTTTCATTTTTATCAAAAGAAGGCAGGGCCAAGGAATATTCAATGAAAAGTATGAAACAGCTAGCTAGTGAGTACTTTTAACAATTATTTTCGGCACAATCTCTTGATGTGTTAGATCAAAAAAAGCTTTTAGATTTGCTTCCCAAAAAAATTAGCCAACACGATAATGGAAAGCTAACCCTGCCAATCATAGAAGAGGAGCTTCAAAAGATAGTATTTACCATGCAAAAAGGTAAAACATTGGGGTCAGATGGACTTTTAATCTAAATCTTTCAATCGTTTTGGGAAATCATTAAATTTTATTTACCACAGGTGGTGGAAGAAGTGAGGATAGGCAAAACCATTCTAAAATACTAGAATAAAACCTTAATACCTCTCATACCTAAATCTATAGAGGTTGAAGATATATTTGGATTTTGTCTTATAGCTCTATGTAATGTGGTGTATAAGATAATACCAAAACTTATAACAAAGAGATTGAAACCTTTGCTAAAAAAAATATTTCATTGGAGAACAAGGTGGATTTGTACCAGGGATACATATTCATGATGAAATTGGGCTTGCTCAAGAAATTTTGCACTCAATAAAAATCTAGAAAATTTCATTAATATTCATCAGGTTGGATTTATCTAAATCTTATGACCGGGTGTATTGGAATTTCCTTAACAAAATTTTGGAGCACTTTGGATTCTCACTGTATTGGATACAAAGGGTCACATCATGCTTCTCTTTTGTTTCTTTCGTTGTTTTAGTTAATGGATCACCATTGGAAATTTTTTGAGCATCTAGGTGAATAAGGCAATGTGATTCATTATTCCCTTTCCTATTTATCATACAAGCTGAATGTTTGGGAATATTGAGTCGAAAATAGTGTCAAGAAAATAATATTAATATAGTGAAATTAGCCAAAATTGTCCAACCTTTACCACTCCTTCAGTTTTTGTATGATTCTGCAATGATGGGTCAAGCTACTATGAAAAAATCTAAGCACATTAAAATTATTCTTCATACCTTTTCATCTGCCATTATTCAGAGTGTAAATAATTAAAAATCCAATATTTATTTTTTCCATTGTTCTCAACGGCAAGAAGAACAGATTTTGCAAATTCTTCAATTCCAGAAAGGAACTCTACCAGTGAATTTTTTGGGTATTCCTTTAGCTCCCAACAAACCCAAAGATTGGAAATGGTTAATTGACAGATTTGAACAAAAAATCCAAAATGGACAAACAAGTGGTTATCTATAGGAGGAAGTATGACTCTTATTAAGGTATTTCTCCAAGCAATGCTGATTTATATGGCATCTGTTTTTAATATTCTAGATACTATTTTAAAAAATATGGATTCTATATGTTAAAAATTTCTATGGAGTGGAGCTTAAAAAAATAAAAAGTGGGCATTGATTAAATGGACATATCTCTGCAAACCAAAGAAACATGGTGGACTGGGCTTTTGGTTATCCACCCAACATAATATAGATTTGGATGCCAAATTATACTGGAAGCTCATAATTTTTCCTGATGGTCTGTGGGTTGTTAAGTTTAGAGGCAAATATTTGGAAAATAGTTGACCAAAGAGGATAATTAGGACTTCTCTTCTTAATAATGGATCTCCAACATTAAATTTCATTAAACGAGGAGAAAAACTTATCAATAAACAACGTTTCTATTTAGTTCATGATGGTCATTTGGGTAATTTTTGGATGGACTCATGGGAAGGTCAACCTCTAATTTTATCAATCTTTCCTCAACTTCATCATATTAAGGAACAAATGAAATCGAAGGGTTGGATCAATATAAGTCATTACACTCACACAAAAATTCAGCCCTGGTGTAATGAGACATAGTGAACACCTCTTTTGGATTGGCCCACGAGGATTGAGAAGCAAGATCAAGAGCGATTGAATAATATTCTAACAGGAAGAGCTCTTCTATTTTCAGTAGATCTAGATGAACTAGGATGGGGAGACAACTATTCAGGGAAATATGATGTTTCTTCTAGATATGCATCCCTCATTATAAGTTGCTCTCATCCTTTAAAAACCTTGTTCCAGCGTATATGGAAACTAGATATATGGCCTAAGGTAAGTTTCTTCATGTGGCTTATCATTCAAAAAAGACTTTTAACTGAATATCAACTCCAAAAAAGATATTTCAGAGGACCTTTTAGATGTGAACTTTGCACTCAAGATGACGAAACATTGGATCATATTTTCTTTGAATGCCCATGGGTTTCTATGTTATGGAAACAATTGGATCGGTTGTTTAAATTTCACTAGAACATTTTGGGATCCCTTGCTCAGATTAATGATACTTACAAGCAAGCAATTCCCAAAGGACAAAAGTTGAACCCAGTTGTTTGGAGTCGTATTTCACTACTTCTCTGGAACACATGGAAAGAGAGAAATTATAGAAAATTTCAACAAACTAGAAGAGAAGTTATATAGGTTTAGAAAAAAATAAAAAGTAACTTAACTAAAATCCTCAAACATAAAGTATCCCTCCCTGATGAACCATCTCAAGAATGGGAGTATATCTTCCATCATCTTTCTTTGGATCCTAAGGAAGCCACCACACCTCATTTTCATAAGAAAAAGATAGTAGAGAATGATATGAAAGTAAAGGATGGGATGATATATGATGTGGTGATCAATATAGATGGTTCTTCTAGGGGTAATCCTAGCAGAACATCTATGAGAGGGATTGTCCGTAATAGAGAAGGAGAATTTAATTTCTTATTTGCTAAAAAATTAGATATTTCTACCAATAATATGGCTGAAATTAAGTCCATCCATAGAGGAATATAAGAAGCTATTAAAATATTTTGGCGAAAGATCAAAATCCAATCAGATTCTAGAATCCTGAGTAATTCTAGTAATGGATATCCTCCACAATGGATAATTGCTAAGGAGATTTTTGAAATAATAAATCTGTAACAAAAGCTTCAAGAAATTTAGTTTACCTATATCCCCAGACAAAAGAATAAATTTACATATATATTAGAAAGTTGGGCTCTTGACAAGAAGGATATCCTCTACTATGAGTCACCCCCTCTATGGTGGTCAACTAAGATTCAAGAAGAAATCAGGAAGATCACAAACCTTGACTCGTATCAATTATTTTTTATCTTGATATTTTTGTTTATAATGCTCTTAGATATGGCTAATAGATTCCATGCTTGGTATGGTAGAGTATGTATTTAAATTTTTATATTAATATAAGGGGTGACGGCTTTCTTTAAAATAACATATTTATCTCTATGTGCAGGGAAACCCTTTTACACACACACACACAAACCTAAAAAATAACATGACAATTCAACTATATAAATTCTCCAAGTTTACCTATTTTTCATTGAAATGATCGGGTATATCTTCTTCCTTTATTTTTAATAAACAAGTTGTGGGTTACAATGGGAAAACCATTTCTTTGAAATGCAGATATCATTGAAGTATTCTTTTGTTGTCGAATATACAAAGAAACAAACAACAATTTGAATACTTAATCCATACGATTCATATAATATCCTTTCAACCTAAATCATATCACTTTAAGAAATATATCTGTTCAATGACATTAAAAAAATATAATATGTGTCCTAACTCTGCACCCCCGAACCTCTATTAAATTTGTTTTATTAAGGAAATATAATAACCAAGGAGCAGAATAAGTATTATTTTATATGAAACATGAAGGATATTTAAGTATAATTTTAAAACTATTACAACTAAAGTTTTCATGATTTAATTTCAGAGTTAATACTAAAATATTAAAGCAATCTCAATCAACAAAACCTCAGTTTAAGCCATACTCTATAGTTTCTCATTTTAACCATTACAAAAAAATATTACAAGCTTGATTTTAAACACAATAGGATAGTAAATAAAACATATATATAATTTTTTTAAAAACTTTTCTATATCCAAATTTAATTTATTTCCTTTTATGATATGCACACTTTGAAACTCAAGAAAATAATTTTCTCACTAACACTTTTTCTTCCATTTTCATCAATTTTTGCATAGTACAAAACCATATCACATTTATTTGCAATTAAAATAAAAAATTATTCTCACCCAAATCCAAAGGGTAATAATAGAATTAATTTAATTTTTCCCAGCCTAATGATAAATTTTTCAATACTCTTACAATAGGAGAGTACATAACAAGGCTTCCTCTAAATCACATATTATAAGAATATTAAAATACAAGTGCAAAGGCGTCCCCAAAATGGGGAAAAAAACATGGCCAAATTTTCCAACTTTATCCATCCATAATCCAAGTATTATTTCGAATATTTAACACCACAAGAGAGTCTTAAATGCACAAGAGAAAAGTGGCCAAGTTTCCTCCCAACCAAATGGCATCATCACATACTATCTCTAACAAATGGAGAACATGTTAGCCTCCCTCTAAGCCCATGGAGAGAGACTAGAAATCCTCAAGAATGCACAATAAAGTGAGACAAGGGTGAGAATCATACACACACAACTTGGCAACACACAAAAAAACAAATTAACAACACTTATCACAAGAGGATAACTGTATGTTTTCCTCAAAGGGGGAGAGTGGCAAGGAGCTCACCGTAAGCCATAAAGTGAACCAACCATAAGAACACATAAAATAATATTCATAATAATAATACATCCTACCTTATCACTCTATCCCAAACTCTAATCCTCCTCTAAGTAAGGATTTTCAAACCATTTTTAACCATGAGATCTAGTTTCTGTCACAAGGATGGAAGATGAGGTTCAAACCATATGAATAGTCATCTTCCACATTAAACAATATGGGGGGAGGAAATAATAAAATAGACCATCATGAATTTTCCATCAAGCCATGTGGTGTAAGAGGGAAAATCCCCCCTCTTCCCATATAACTCCAAAATCCACCTCAACATAGGATGAATTAAGAATAATAAAGGAACAAGACTCACACAATACACCCACAACCAAACATGCAACAAACAAGATTTAAACAATCATTCTTTCTTTTCCACATTATACTATATAAAAAAAAGCATGAGGTATGAATCCTACCTCATATTAGAAATCAAACTTCAAGAACAAGAAGCTCCCCCAAGCTCCAAGCTCCAAGATCCAAGCTTTCTCCAATTCTCATAGTGAAAATGACAAGCAAAAGTCCACACCCCTCTCCATGAGGAGGTATAGAAAGAAGAACCAATGAAAAATATGCACAAATGAGATGGTGAAATGTGTCACCCATCTCATCCTTCAACATAAGATTCCAAAATCCAAAATAAATATAAGACAAAACACTTTTATGAAGTAGGCTCCCACATTTCCTAAAAATCCAATAAGCCAAACACACTTCAACTGTTAAGAAATCACAAAACCAACCATACTTACAAGATGGTGACATTAGAGGGGTCATATGGGAGGTAAATTCTCATTTTACCTTGAAAAAAGACCCCCCTACCCATAGGTAGGGTCTAAGGGACTCATTTCCATGCAAGGGAGACCCCAAAAGTGAAAAGAGGCCCTTATAAATGCCACATTTAGCCCAAATTCGAGATTGGGTAATGTGGCTTAAGGGTAGAGGTGGTGGGGCCCACCCAAACGATAATTAAGTGGTACTAAACCATTAACAACAAAATTAATTAACTTTAAACAAAACTAACACATGTACGGACCATTAGGTCCCTAAACTAGCTTATCACAAGGCTTAAACAAAAATACAATTAACATAAATGCAATTAGGAATCACCAAAGGTGTCCAATCAAAAATATGCCACATAAACACAAGGCTACAAAAAAACATGCATGACTAAAGGACTTAAACTAGTCATCCGCTTGTCCATCTTGAGGTGTAACTCATATATCCACATTCTCCTTTGTGCCCTATAATCTACACACTCAATTCACACATTAAACATACATGCTCGATAAATAATAAATTAGAGAAATAATCCAATATAATGACAACCAAATGAATTATGGATAGTCATTCAAATTATACAACAATAAATAATTATTTTTCTTATGATTAACAATCCAAATCCAGAAAGTAACCCACATCTAACAAGATAACTATCCACAATGTTACATATGGTTCTATAGTACATAAAAACATAGAATT
The DNA here is from genome assembly GCA_019776745.2 of Taxus chinensis. NCBI lineage: Eukaryota > Viridiplantae > Streptophyta > Pinopsida > Cupressales > Taxaceae > Taxus > Taxus chinensis. The sequence continues at coordinate 384,662,070 of CM034155.1, forward strand.
CATACAAGTTATTCCATGATACCATACAATGAAAAATCATCATAATTAATGGTCACAATATGAAATAGATTCGTCATTCATCCATCATATGTCTAGTAAAATTCATTTAAGTTACATCCTATTAGTATCTATAATAGTGTGGGTGCAAGAAACTAGCAATATGTATCATAACAGTTTATTGGCACAATGTGCCTCAAACACCACCCATTTCCCAAGAGTAATTTACAAAAAAACCATATAATGCTTAAATAGTATTATATCAATGTCAATAATCCATAATGAAACCACATATTATCCAACTAGTGTTAAATCTATATCTACAATATAGTAAATGAAATGATTCAGTAAACGTAACGATGTAAGAAATGGGTGGACACTACATCCCCCTCTCTAAAGATTTGAATTCATCCAGGAAGTCACTGGAAGATATAGGGATATGACCTCATGAGGTATTGTGTCATATCATGTGGTTGTTAGTCACAAAAAGCATGTCCCACCAATTCAAACCTGGCCCTATACTAGGTATTTCTCTCATATAGAGTAATTTAATAAAATAAAGTTATATCTTCTAAGGAAATTGTTATTAACATCATTTTATAACCGCCCTACATTTTCACACATAAGTGGATGTGTAACGCCCATAATTTCGACGTTCAAAACCACACAAAAACTATCAATTTAACTAGGGAAACATTTGTGGAAATATTTTTTTTTGGTTTGAAGGGTAAAACATTAGCCATGATTTAATTAATTCTCGATTATAAATCTTACACAATTACATGGCGGTCGGAAATAAAATTTATCATTATTTAATATTGACCCATTTCCAAACTAATATTATGATTTAATCTTTTCCTTCTTACTAGGTTCCAATAGTTTATTTAAATATTCCTTAACATGATTTTCATTACTTAGCTCCATTAATCTCCTTTACCTTTATTTATTTAAATGCCCATAATCAAATTTAAAATTTAATTAGACAAGATTTATAATCATACAGTTTAGAACCATGCACAATAACATAGATTTATTACTCCAAAAAGAAAAGGGTACACAACTTAATCTAACCCTCTTAGGCCCTATTAAGACAATACCCTTACATTTTTTATTTTTTTCATTCCCACCAAATAATGTTGGTTTCCAATAATAACCCAATACATTTTTGATCTTAAATCTGCAAGTTTAAGGAAATCTTAATATCAAATCAATTACAACTTTACATACTTTCTTTCTAAGATATGTACATTTTGAATACTTAATATAAACCAATCTTTCACAATGCATTTACAAGAAGTAGGAAACTTTTAAAATGAAAGTAACGAGCTCTCTACTGAGGTAGAGACGACATGGAAAAAATTTTATAAGGTAGGAATTGTTCCATGGCTCAACAACAATAATCTTCACTAAAGGTGCACTCCTTACACTTCAAGATTTTCATTTATTCAAATCAAAAATAAGAGAGGGGGTATATACAACACTCACCTCCCAACCTTAAATCCAATGAGGGAAAGAAGCCATTTCCCTCACTTTCTCCCGCACCCTAACTATAGTGAAAGAACCCATGTTTACAACCAATGGAAAATTAACAATTACTTACACATTACTCACAAGCCAAACAATACAAACAATCCATACAACACAAGACGTGAATCACATCACATAGGCTTATACCGAAGTTGAGGGAGAATAAAACCATGGAAAGAACCTCCTTTTATCTCCAAAATGAGATAGGGGTTTCACCCAATATGCCTCCAAATGCAAAATCAACTTTTCAACAAATCCCCTTTTCCCTCCCAAGTAAAATACCAAAGGCAAAGTAATTTTATCCCTTTTATATCCCATGGGTGAAACTCCTTATTCATACTCCCTCCATAATGTCTAGAATATTCATTTTCCATCCCATAATGCTTTCATTTTATATCTCCCATACATCCTAAGGCATTTCTATACCAACCACAAGCACACCAAATACATACATAAAACCATTTTCTTTGCAAACACACAAAAACAAGTAAATGAAGAACAAACTAAAGGACCTACCTTGCCATCTTGAGCTTCCAAAATATCAACAAGATTTTAATCTTTCCAAACCAAAAAAGTCTCCCCATAAGAAATCTCCAAAAACTCCAAGAAGAAAACCAAGCAATTTCCAAAAGAACAAGAGTGCAAAAGTGAATGACTAATCCCCAACACATCAAACAAACATGCATATATAGAAAAGAGAGAAGAGGATGGTGATGTGGATCCATGTAGGATTCCACGTCATTTCTCCTCAACTCCACATAACCTAAGTCAAACATAAAACCAAAGGTAATAAATTGGTGGTTAAGGATATGACAATCCTCTTCCACACAAAAACACTACCCCCATTGATCCGCAAACTACTACTTTGGAACTCTACGAATCACCCAATTATATTGTTATACTTTCAAATTTGGAAAATGATAGATTTTCTTGAAAAATTAGAGCTTTGTGACTGATTATATAGTGTTATAGAAAGGAAATTGTAGATAAGGAAAGAATTCAAAAAAAAACTTCAACACCAACAATATTATCCTGGAAACCTCCAATGGAGGAAAACCAGTCGGGAAGGGAAACAAATATTTCTTCCCACTTTTATTGGTTTAATATAGACAATTATAGATTAAAATAAGTATGAAAATAAGAAACAATGTAAACCTTCTCTCTAATTAGTTTCTTGCTATGTTTCTACACCTTGCTCCTATAATTCCATTCTAGCACAGAAGATCTTGCTCACTACTCTCATTAAAATTTTCTTCTCGATCTCTCTGGATCTTCGAATGCTCATTATCTGGCTCCTTTAATGCATTTATAGGACTTCCCATGTCCTCCCATGCACTAGAGGATGTGAAAGGGCATTGAAGGGGAGGAGACATGGCTTAGAGCTTCAAATTTGTGTCCATTCGCATTCCATTCTTCTTTTATGTTCGAAAGTGTCAGGATCGCCACCTTGAGAAGACCAACGGTCTCAAGACTACCATCATGATTGGGTGGTGGTCTTAGGAACATTTCCCTTGTAGGGAGCAGTGGTTCCTAAACCCCCACTCTACAAAAAGTGACGGTTCCTGCCAGAACCTCTGTTTACCTCATTTTATTCACTTTTCTTGTTTATCCTTCTTGGTGGTGATGGAATTGATGAAGTGGTGTTTTTTCCTGGATCCGTAAGGATCATACATCCCCTACTTAGGAGGCTTTTGGTACCACAAAATATTATTGGGGGAGTGGTAGAGGAATCAACTCCCTCTCGTGCTCGTTTGAGTAGCACTGGGTCTGCCTTGGTGTCTTCTCTCGTCTAACCTGCCAAGACTCATGTGGATCTCTAGTTTGTTTCTCTAGTGCTACATCCTCCTTTGAATTTCGTCAAGTATAATCCTCTTTGTAAGGTATCTTCTGTATCTTTCCTTCTTCATCATGCATAGATGGCGTTAGTGGATGTGAGCTCTTGCAACTTGCTATTATGTGCATCTACATGAAGTATGGCCTGAAGGTTTCTTATCTAACCTGCTCAAGTATGGAGAAGGTCCCATACTGTAGTGGTTTAGGCATTTCCTGTCTTTGTCTCTTAAGATGGATTGGCCTAATCCTCTCCAAGTTCATTGTTGTTATAGTCACCACCATTCCTTGTATCTCATGTTCTTCTTGTTGCCCCATGGTCAGGTCCAGTGAATCCATAGGTATATACGGTGACTGCATAGTGAAAGTTTGTTTTTCTCCTTCAATGAGTAGTTCATGTGGTTTCTTCTTCTATAAAAACTAAGTGCTATCCAAATTCTCCATCCTTTGGTCAAAAATATCCTTTCTCTCAAGTCCATTTTGCTTTTCTTCCAATGAAAGAAAATAAAACTAATGATTTTCCTAAATAAGTCTTGGTGCTTGCTTGGCACTTACCATAGCCTTATTTGATTTGTTCTGGGGTTCCCATATGTTAAAACTGGCTCCTTCTTTGACCCATATGTACCGGTTCTCCCTTCTTTTGAACATGACATCCCTGGCATACAAGTAAGGACTTCTGAAGACAGTGTCAAATGCATCAAGTGGAAATAGAGAATTTTGAAGGACATGTAGATGCAAAATTACTGGATAAATGGCTAAAATAGTTGGAAGTCTACTTTAGTGTGCATAATGTCACTAAGGTACAAAGGATCACCCTTACATGTCTCAAAATGGAGGGTCATGCTCTGGTTTGGTGGGAAACCCATCTAGCCACTCGTGACAAGAAGAGACGTCCTATTGTGAATACTTGGAAACGTTTTAAAGAATTGATTAGAGCTAACTTCTATCCTATTTTCCATAAGTCTAACATGATGATTAAGTGGTATTACTTTAGACAGGGCAGCACTCAAAGTGTGCAAGACTACACTACGTAATTTTGGAGACATGCCATGTTGCTGAATATGGACATGGAGGATGAGGAAATTCTGACCAAGTATTTGGGAGGACTTCACACTCACCTTCAGAGGAAGGTAATATCCACGAACTACAAGGATCTCAATGAAGCTTGTATACAAGCATACGACATTGATGACGAGAAGAAGCAAGGAGAAATAGATCCAAATGGAGACCAGTCAACAAAACAATAGGAAAACGAACAAGGGAAGACAAGTAGTAGAGGTGGATGGAAAGGTAAACATGTTGCTACTGATTTGCATACTTGTAAAGATCCAAAGAATTTTTTTATGAATTGTGATGTAAATGGACATATTAACGCCACATGTTTGAAGTTGCATCTAGAATTGCACACAAAGCACCGAACCAAGGATTCTAAGAAATCCATGGCCATTATGAAGACAGAAAGAGAGGTGGAGATTGAGGATGATTCAAATATAAACAAGAGGTTGGGATGCATGGTGACTAACATGTATGGGGCAGTAGAAAAAGAAGAGATAAGTAAGCTATTTCAAATCAGAATCCAAATTAAGAAGATTAAGGTAAACACTTTTGTAGATTTCTCAGACAAATTTAACTTCTGATGTAGTTGTAGGACAACTTGGTCTATAGACTTATGCACATCCACATCCATACCCACTAGGATGGGTGAAGAAGGGTGTAGAAATATGAGTTACAAGGAATTATAAGTTTCAGTTTGGGATAAATACCCAACACATAGATGTATTAGTGGTTGATATTATTCCACTTAATGCATTTGACGTTTCCTTCAAAAGTCCTTACCTGTATGCCAAGGATTCCTTTTTCACAAGGAGGGAGAATTGGTATAGATGGGTCAAGGACAGAGTCAATTTTAACATCTAAGCACACTAGACAAAATCAAATAAGGATATGGTAAGTGCCAACCAAGCACCAAGAAGGAGAAACAAGAAAAGTGAATAAACTGAGGTAAACGGGACCACCGGTCTGCTAGGCGGAAATTTTAGGACTGCTGCCCTTATAAGGTAGAGGTTCTGAAACCGCCACTCTGCACAGAGCAATGGTTATTTCTAGAACCTTTATTTACCTCATTTTATTCACTTTTCATGTTTCTCCTTTTTGGTGCTGATGGAACTGATGAAGTGGTGTGTTTTCTTGGATCCCTATGGATCACCCATAATCCAAATGACACTAATAAAATAAGATGTAAGAGAGTGTAATTAATTGCCTCTTTTCTTCCCCAAAACACATAATGAAGCCTAAAATCAACCCCCCACTTCATAGGTATAGGTTGTGGGTGACTTTAAGAGGTGTGTGACTAAATTAGCTTGTCCCATAAGCCTCCAAAATTGGCTTGCAAATAAAAATCCGAATTTAGAGTTATGGGTTGAGTACAAACCAAGCAAATTAATTAAAATCCAAATACAAATCACAAGGTCAAAAGGACTATCTTCCCAATAAATGCTCCCCTTTGGTCACATATTAAAATTAGCTTAGTTAACATACTTAATTACTAACAAGAGTACATTAAATTGATAATATAAAAGTGAATTACAATGCAATAATAAAATACAAAAAGAAAAATTATTCAAAGGAAAATCAAGAAGGTAACATTTCCCATGGTCACAATTTGAGGTTTTTCCCCCCATGGGGACCTCGTAACATCCTAACCACAACAACAACATAACATAAAGTTTCCATGGTGACCGTCATTGTAACTATCATATATCTTATTATGGTTGGTCTCTTAACCCCCTTTTGTTTGTGATACAATCACCTACAAAATAAAACAATACCTCCTTCGGCCTTGCAGCCACATCAAATACATCAATGATAAAAATTATGTACATCTATCTAGGTAAACATCATCATATCACGAAATCATCGTAATCTAACCTAATCCATGCTATCATTCATTTACAATTTTATAAAAATTTCCTATTCTACCATTCCATCAATAACATGGAAATCATAAGATTAGTTTGGACATCAAAACATGATCAATACAACGATAAGTTACAAAAATTATTATATAAATAGTCTAAAAACACATCATCATCATCAATACCAAATGTCTATCAGTGCGTCAAAGAATCCATATGAATCATAATATCAGTCACAGCATATAAGTGCTCAAAATACCTCTATTGTCTAACATAATACTATTCCAATAATATATAGTAATGTCCATCTATCAATATCAAAATTCAAATGAGATAATAATGTCTGTCTAAAAATTTTTGCAAGTCAAATATACAATGACATCCATGTCTCTATTCCATAATGATAAATAAAAGATAGCAATATGATGTTGAAGAGGACTAGGCATTACATCCCCCTCCCCTTAGACTTGAACTCCTCCTAGAAGTCACTGGAACAAGTGCGGGAACTAGACTCTAATAAAGGTGACGTCCTCCCATGTAGCTGTAGTTTCATCATTCCTATCCCATTTCACTCGCATCTAATCAATCTCACAGCTTTGAAGGCCCAGGGTCCTACACTCTATAATGCGCACAGGCTCCAACATCACCTGTCCCTACTCCTACACCTGTAATGCACTCTAATCCAATACATGAGAAATATCTGGTATATATATCTTAAGAATATAAACATGGAACACATCATGAATGCGAGACAAGCTAGGTGGAAAGGATAGATGGTAGGCTAAGGGACCGATCTACTCCAAGATCTCAAATGGAACCATGAATCTAGGAGTTAACTTAGATCCTTTTCCATAACGGATAGGAATATTTTAAGGTATGACACGAAGAAAAACATTAATTCCCACCTCATAATTGTGGTCAACTCTCCTCTGATCTGCATACTTCTTTTGTCTATCCTGAGCCTCCTGCAATCTCTACCTGATCAACACAACATGCTGCTCCATGTCTTATAACATATCTGGTCCAAGAGATATTCCATCCTCCAACCTGTCCCAACTTAGTGGTGTCCTAAAATCTCTGCCATAAAAATCCTAAAACGATCCCATGCCAATAGAAATCTAAAAGTTACTTTTGTAAGAAAAATCAACCAAGTAGAAATACTCCTCCCATCTCAAATGATAATCCATGACGTACATTTGAAGCATGCCCTCTAGTATTTGATTCACCCGTTTTGTGTATCCATCTGTCTCTGGGTGACAGGATGTCCATACTACATGGTAGTCCAAAAGTGAGAGGTGTGCAACAGGTCTCAGTCAAAAATAATCTTCCACAAAATCCTGTGTAGTCTGACAATATCATATAAGTATACTCATGCCACTACACTAGCTGTATAGGCAGTATTCACCAGAGAAAAATGATCCACTTTTGTTTTATCCACCGTGACCATATGACATCATGGTGGTATCTCGATGTCGGCAGTCCTAATATGAAATCCATTGAAATGGTGTCCCATTTCCACTCTAGTATGGTATGTAGGTAAAGAAGGCCAGATCGATGCTAATGCTCGAGCTTCACCCTCTGACAATCCAAACAATGAGACACAAAATGAGCTACATCCCTCTTAATTCCTCTCCAATGGTAGAAATATCTCAATGTGGCTTGCATCTTCTTCACCTTGGATGGGTCGAATAAGGTGCACGATGAGCATCTATCAATATATACTATCTCAATCCTACATCATCAGGTACATATATCCATCCTCTATATATGAGAAGTCCATCTGGCTCTAATGTCAGTCCCTCAAAGTTCCCCTTAAGGGGTCCCTGAGACTCAATCTTTTCTATTGTTGAAAGGTAGAAGGTGTTATGCGGAAGTTGTTGCATGATCCTACTCCACAAGTTTGTGCCCAAAGAAGTAGCCATAGACAAGTGCCTCCGACGACTCAAATCATCTGCAAAAATTTTATCCTTCACCTTCACATGATTTATCTCCATGTCATACTCACATAATAACTCCATCCAACGCCGTTGACAGGCATTGATATTGGGCTTCATGAAGAGGTCTCGAAGGCTCAAATAGTATGTCCTAAGAAGAGCCAAAAAGGCGCGAACCGGCCGAACCGACCGAAAAGAGTCAAGTCAGTCCGAAGCAAAGTGGGACAAGCGGGCCAAAAATGCCCGAACCGGCCGAAATGGGTCCAAAGGTTCCAAATCAAATGGGACATCCGGGACAAATGGAGGCGAAGTACGCGAAGGAGCCGAATCAACCGAGGACCAATCAGAAGCTGCCACGTGTCCTCATCAAGAAATGTGTTGGAGGGGTTGGAAAACCCGATGCAAAGGGAAAGCGGGTTTCAAAGTCAGGAAAACATGGTGGAGGAACATGGCGCAAGGACATGTCGGAGGGGTTAAAAAAAACTGACACAAAGGAATTCGGGTTTCGGGTTTCGGGAAACACGAAACATAAAACATGCAAATGCAAAGGAGAATCCCGAACCCGACAGACTAAATACATTGCTCAGCCAATCAACACATGACACGTGTCGTCCAGTTGGCAAAACGCGGGAAAAGCTTTTCAAATCCATTTTTGCCTGTTTTCTTCAAATCGTCGTATCTTTTGATCCAGAGCTCGGATTTGCATGTTCCTTATATCAACGGAAAGCTAGTGAAATCCTCTACATGATTCTGGGATCAATCTTGAGTTTTGGTGCAGTATGAAGAGAGAAAATCAAGAAACGGCTCTGACGTGTGGTAATGGCCAGAAGCGACCTTTCAACAACCCGTATTAATGCTAATGGGTCGCATTCTTCTTCTGCACGGCCAGAAGTGACATTTTAGCGGCCAAATTAATACAAATGGGTCGCATTCTCCTCCAAAATCAGTCAAAGTGACAGGGTATGGGTTGGTAAGATCCTCCATGCTGATTCAGTGCATCTACAGTCAATCAGGAATGGGCTGGCACGTTTTCCTATGTTTTCTGTCCCCTGGGCTCGACCCATGCAATGTAAAAGCCAGATTTGGCTCATAACAAAAAGTGGGTTCATTCTTTCTGCTCCGCCCTCCCTTCTTTTCTTCTCTAGGGTTGAAAATGGAGTTCGAACCTCCTCCCTACTCTGTAATGGTGCTTTTTGCCTTTTACTAATGGAATGATGTTCTGTGCAAACTTCTGAAGCAACAAAACATGTTTTGTGATGCATCTGTCCATCCTTTCTCGTTTTTGCTTGTTTTCTTCTTTCCTCTCTTCATTGCAGGTATTTGTGCATGTTTGAACGTTCACTGCAGATCTGGAGCTGTGTTCATGGAGTTTTGGGACACTTTCTGTGTGAAATCTATCCTTGGGCCTGTGATGCATCTGTCCATCCTTCCCATTGCTGACCTCTCTTTGTCCCATGGCAGTTTTGATAGATGTTCAACATTCTCCTTCTCTGGTGTATCACCGTTTTAGTGTAGGCTTTTGTTGTTTTTACCTTCTCTCTCTCTCTCTGTCTCCTTGGCATGGTTAGATTAGGATTAGATTAGCTTGCCTACACTGGAATAGCTTGTGGCAGGTAGTTTAGGAGCAGGAACCAGCCTTGACTAGAGATTCCTCTCTCGGTTTTACAAGTCCCACGCTTGGAGAGAGGTTTCCATGTTGTGCAATCACACTGGATGCCTGAACATCAACCTAGAAGCCTGATGTGCGTCCAGGGGTGCTGTGATTTTGCACTAACAGTTCTGGCACGCCCGGTGGGACCTTAGAGGTCTTTCACTTCATCTTTTGCAGGTTGGTGTGTTCCTGTGAAGATTTCAGCCTTTGGAGGCACTTGCAAACACATCTGGCGACTCCATCTGGTCAACAACCCATCTTTGAAGTTGCAGACCTCCCTTTCCATTCGTTTCCATCCATTTTCATCCATTCTTCCTTCCATCTCTTCCATCATTCTTTCATTCTATGAAGTTGTGCAATCATGACTTCATTTCCATCATGGAACTCACATTTCCAACAGTAGTATATCACACCTCCAACACATTTTACAAATCCTCCAAATCAGCGTTTTGAGCAGATTCAAGATCAGTATGCATACCCATATGAGCAGCAGTGCCAAAATCAGTTTGGCTATGGAGCTTTCCAAGAGCAAGGGTGTGCATACAATGAAGACCATCAGATCCAAGATGTTGGTCTGTTGGAGAAAATCCAAAAGATGGAGGTGGGGATGGTGCAGTCCAGAGCAACAGCTCAAATGAGAGATTTTGGAATCGGTTATGGAGCACCCTGTCCATGGGTGGGACCTTTTCCAAGGCATTACAGCCCTCAGGAGAAACTTGACTTCATGATTGCAACGCTGCCTTTGCTTTCAAAGTGGATTGAAGAAATAGAGGTGTATGAGAGAAGTATTCAGCAACCTTGTCGACAGGTAAGCATATCATCTCATGCCTTTTCTTTTCCTCTTTCCCAATCTGTTTCATCTAAGCAATGTCAAGTTTCAAACCCTCCATCTGCTATCCCAAATGTGGAATCCATGTCTCCACCTCTCAGTCTTCCATCCCATCTCAATTCTTCTTTCCTTTTTCCTTCCAAACAATCATCCCCTCCACAAGAGCTAACAGAAATACCCCCCCCCCCTCCAAAGAAACAAGAGGTTCTACCTCCTCCACCACCACAAAAAAATGTAAAATCAGTTGAGTTTCAACCCATCCCTCCTCTTGCATTCCCAAATCCATGTTGGGAGGTTGAAAATCAGAATGCCAGTCAAGGAAAACAACAGCAAAAAGAGAGTGCCAACAAAGATGAAGAAATTCAAAGCCTGAAGAATTGGGCTCTTAGATTTGGGATGAAAAAGATCCCCTTGATGGTTAAACCTACAGAAGAGGCTAAGGTTGAGCAAATGGTGGTGAGGACTGATTTTGATGAAAAGGAAGATCTTGCAGTCCCAACTTGCCCTCTAGAGCAGCAGATTGAAGAGTTTGACTTGACAAACTTCATGCTGGAGAAGGAGTTCAATCAAGAGCAAGATTGCCTTCAAACAATGGAGGAAGGAGAAGCTGCTCCAAATCCAAAAGAAGAGGAGCACAATCTAACTATGGAGGAGTAAAACGTAGATCCAAGGGCTTTGAGCACAAAGCAGGTTACAGAAGAACCTTCAGTTCTTCTTTCCACTTCATCTCTCTCAAGTTCTAGCATTGAAAAGGAGTTTGATCTCTCAAACTCAATATTGGAGAGTGAAGGAAACCATGGTGGTCAAGTTGCAGATCAAGAGGACACCATGGAGGAAGTTGAACACGAGCAGCAGGACAGCAATGAGGCAGTTTACCTGTCAGATTTGGAGGACTGTTTTGATGGAGAAGAGCCGGTTGAGCTTTCACCTTTCTCTCTTTCATCATCCACATTCCAAACACCAGAGTCTATTGTCATGAAGGAGAGCTTTCATTTGCATCAGCCTGCATCTTACAACAACCCTTTGGAATCAAGATTGGAAGATTCTAATCTTCCCTGTTCTTCATTGGAGGAAGAGAAAGGACAGAAGGATTCCACCATTTCTTCCACACCATCCATTCAAGGTCTACAAGAAGACTCAATTCTTGGAGTTGAAAATCACAGCAATGGGCATATCAAACGGATCAGACCTTGCCCAATCAGGTATTTGGCTTCATTGGAGCCAAAGGAGAAGCCACAACCAGTCATGCTTGCTTCTGAGCATGAGGATGAGCTACAAAGTACCAAGGATCAGCTGCCATACCTCTGCAATCCAAATGCAGAACAACTAAAAGAGGTATTGGATTTTTCAGTTGATACCTTGATGATTTGGATAAAAGACCATCTTCTTGTTGATTTTCCATCCATCCAAACAGCCATGATCAGTGTCAAATCAATTGCATGGCTGCCAATTTTGAAGAAAGGAAGCTATTTCTCACAACCAGTTGCAGGGTTTGTTTAGCTTGCCTTTGCTTCCAGTTAGAATAAAGTAGGTAGGTTTTCTTTCAGCAGAAGAAGTGCTTGTGCACACTCTGCATGTTCCATTTGGAGCATGTATGATTTTCAGTTTTGTACGTAGTTTTGGTGTTGCTGGTGTTGCTCTTGCACAGTTCATTTCAGTGGCATCTTGGTGAGAACACTCCATGTCCGATGGGTTTCCAAGTGGCTCAGAGGGAAGTTTTTAAAGTTCAGATCATTTTTCAGGCCTACTCATGACTCCATGCCCAATGGATTGCTTCAGGCTACTGGTATTTTCATCTAGCAGGCAGATGACCCCACTGAGTCGCCAAACTGTTATCAAAATTTCACCCCCCTGGGTAAATTTCGATAACATGCATCAGATTCTCAAGTCCTAGGAAAATTGATTGATTCGGGGCCAAAAATCATGTTGCTAGAGTCCCCTCAAATATTTTCTAAGTCCCCTGTCTGAGAGGAAAAGAGCAAGCTCTGAGAAAATGCAAAAAAAGGTTGCAGAAAGGCAAGTAGGTTGATCCAGGAAAAAGTGTGAAAATTGGCTAAGTCCTGCTCAAGGTAGCATTTGGGACAAATGGGACAAAAAGGCCCGAACCGGCCGGCTCGGCCGAAGTAAGCACAAACAGCCTGCAAAGCAACAGGGACATCTGGGACGAAAGTACGCGGTGGACACGAAATGCCGGTTCGACCGAGAGGGAAAAATTGGCTAACTGCAGAGAAAGACGACTATGGGACAAGCGAGCCAAAAAGGCGCGAACCGGCCGAACCGGCTGAAAAGAGTCAAGTCAGTCCGAAGCAAAGTGGGACAAGCGGGCCAAAAATGCCCGAACCGGCCAAAATGAGTCCAAAGGTTCCAAATCAAATGGGACATCCGGGACAAATGGAGGCGAAGTACGCGAAGGAGCCGAATCAGCCGAGGACCAATCAGAAGCTGCCACGTGTCCTCATCAAGAAATGTGTTGGAGGGGTTGGAAAACCCGATGCAAAGGGAAAGCGGGTTTTGAAGTCAGGAAAACACGGCGGAGGAACATGGCGCAAGGACATGTCGGAGGGGTTAAAAAAACTGACACAAAGGAATTCGGGTTTCGGGTTTTGGGAAACACAAAACATAAAACATGTAAATGCAAAGGAGAATCCCGAACCTGACAGACTAAAGACATTGCTCAGCCAATCAACACATGACACGTGTCGTCCAGGTGGTGAAACGCGGGAAAAGCTTTTCAAATCCATTTTTGCCTGTTTTCTTCAAATCGTCGTATCTTTTGATCCAGAGCTCGGATTTGCATGTTCCTTATATCAACGGAAAGCTAGTGAAATCCTCTACATGATTCTAGGATCAATCTCGAGTTTTGGTGTAGTCTGAAGAGAGAAAATCAAGAAACAGCTCTGACGTGTGTTAATGGCCAGAAGCGACCTTTCAACAACCCGTATTAATGCTAATGGGTCGCATTCTTCTTCTGCACGGCCAGAAGTGACATTTTAGTGGCCAAATTAATACAAATGGGTCGCATTCTCCTCCAAAATCGGTCAAAGTGACAGGGTATGGGTTGGTAAGATCCTCCATGCTGATTCAGTGCATCTACAGTCAATCAGGAATGGGCTGGCACGTTTTCCTATGTTTTCTGTCCCCTGGGCTCGACCCATGCAATGTAAAAGCCAGATTTGGCTCATAACAAAAAGTGGGTTCATTCTTTCTGCTTTGCCCTCCCTTCATTTCTTCTCTAGGGTTGAAAATGGAGTTCGAACCTCCTCCCTACTCTGTAATGGCACTTTTTGCCTTTTACTAATGGAATGATGTTCTGTGCAAACTTTTGAAGCAACAAAACGTGTTTTGTGATGCATCTGTCCATCCTTTCTCGTTTTTGCTTGTTTTCTTCTTGCCTCTCTTCATTGCAGGTATTTGTGCATGTTTGAACGTTCACTGCAGATCTGGAGCTGTGTTCATAGAGTTTTGGGACACTTTCTTGTGTGAAATCTATCCTTGGGCCTGCGATGCATCTGTCCATCCTTCCCATTGCTCACCTCTCTTTGTCCCATGGCAGTTTTGATAGATGTTCAACATTCTCCTTCTCTGGTGTATCACCGTTTTAGTGTAGGCTTTTGCTGTTTTTCCCTTCTCTCTCTCTCTGTCTCCTTGGCATGGTTAGATTAGGATTAGATTAGCTTGCCTGCACTGGAATAGCTTGTGGCAGGTAGTTTAGGAGCAAGAACCAGCCTTCTCTGGAGATTCCTCTCTCAGTTTTACAAGTCCCATGCTTGGAGAGAGGTTTCCATGTTGTGCAATCACACTGGATGCCTGAACATCAACCTAGAAGCCTGATGTGCGTCCAGGGGTGCTGTGATTTTGCACTAACAGTTATGGCACGCCCGGTGGGACCTTAGAGGTCTTTCACTTCATCTTTTGCAGGTTGGTGTGTTCCTGTGAAGATTTCAGCCTTTGGAGGCACTTGCAAACACATCTGGCGACTCCATCTGGTCAACAACCCATCTTTGAAGTTGCAGACCTCCCTTTCCATTCGTTTCCATCCATTTTCATCCATTCTTCCTTCCATCTCTTCCATCATTCTTTCATTCTATGAAGTTGTGCAATCATGACTTCATTTCCATCATGGAACTCACATTTCCAACAGCAGTATATCACACCTCCAACACATTTTACAAATCCTCCAAATCAGTGTTTTGAGTAGATTCAAGATCAGTATGCATACCCATATGAGCAGCAGTGCCAAAATCAGTTTGGATATGGAGCTTTCCAAGAGCAAGGGTGTGCATACAATGAAGACCATCAGATCCAAGATGCTGGTCTGTTGGAGAAAATCCAAAAGATGGAGGTGGGGATGGTGCAGTCCAGAGCAACAGCTCAAATGAGAGTTTTTGGAATCGGTTATGGAGCACCCTGTCCATGGGTGGGACCTTTTCCAAGGCATTACAGCCCTCAGGAGAAACTTGACTTCATGATTGCAACGCTGCCTTTGCTTGCAAAGTGGATTGAAGAAATAGAGGTGTATGAGAGAAGTATTCAGCAACCTTGTCAACAAGTAAGCATATCATCTCATGCCTTTTCTTTTCCTCTTTCCCAATCTGTTTCATCTAAGCAGTGTCAAGTTTCAAACCCTCCATCTGCTATCCCAAATGTGGAATCCATGTCTCCACCTCTCAGTCTTCCATCCCATCTCAATTCTTCTTTCCTTTTTCCTTCCAAACAATCATCCCCTCCACAAGAGCTAACAGAAATACCCCCCCCTCCAAAGAAACAAGAGGTTCTACCTCCTCCACCACCACAAAAAAATGTAAAATCAGTTGAGTTTCAACCCATCCCTCCTCTTTCATTCCCAAATCCATGTTGGGAGGTTGAAAATCAGAATGCCAGTCAAGGAAAACAACAGCAAAAAGAGAGTGCCAACAAAGATGAAGAAATTCAAAGCCTGAAGAATTGGGCTCTTAGATTTGGGATGAAAAAGATCCCCTTGATGGTTAAACCTACAGAAGAGGCTAAGGTTGAGCAAATGGTGGTGAGGACTGATTTTGATGAAAAGGAAGATCTTGCAGTCCCAACTTGCCCTCTAGAGCAGCAGATTGAAGAGTTTGACTTGACAAACTTCATGCTGGAGAAGGAGTTCAATCAAGAGCAAGATTGCCTTCAAACATTGGAGGAAGGAGAAGCTGCTCCAAATCCAAAAGAAGAGGAGCACAATCTAACTATGGAGGAGAAAAACGTAGATCCAAGGGCTTTGAGCACAAAGCAGGTTACAGAAGAACCTTCAGTTCTTCTTTCCACTTCATCTCTCTCAAGTTCTAGCACTGAAAAGGAGTTTGATCTCTCAAACTCAATATTGGAGAGTGAAGGAAACCATGGTGGTCAAGTTGTAGATCAAGAGGACACCATGGAGGAAGTTGAACACGAGCAGCAGGACAGCAATGAGGCAGTTTACCTGTCAGATTTGGAGGACTGTTTTGATGGAGAAGAGCCGGTTGAGCTTTCACCTTTCTCTCTTTCATCATCCACATTCCAAACACCAGAGTCTGCTGTCATGAAGGAGAGCTTTCATTTGCAGCAGCCTGCATCTTACAACAGCCCTTTGGAATCAAGATTGGAAGATTCTAATCTTCCCTGTTCTTCATTGGAGGAAGAGAAAGGACAGAAGGATTCCACCATTTCTTCCACACCATCCATTCAAGGTCTGCAAGAAGACTCCATTCTTGGAGTTGAAAATCATAGCAATGGGCATATCAAACGGATCAGACCTTGCCCAATCAGGTATTTGGCTTCATTGGAGCCAAAGGAGAAGCCACAACCAGTCATGCTTGCTTCTGAGCATGAGGATGAGCTACAAAGTACTTAGGATCAGCTGCCATACCTCTCCAATCCAAATGCAGAACAACTAAAAGAGGTATTGGATTTTTCAGTTGATACCTTGATGATTTGGATAGAAGACCAGATTCTTGTTGATTTTCCATCCATCCAAACAGCCATGATCAGTGTCAAATCAATTGCATGGCTGCCAATTTTGAAGAAAGGAAGCTATTTCTCACAACCAGTTGCAGGGTTTTTTTAGCTTGCCTTTGCTTCCAGTTAGAATAAAGTAGGTAGGTTTGCTTTCAGCAGAAGAAGTGCTTGTGCACACTCTGCATGTTCCATTTGGAGCATGTATGATTTTTAGTTCGTCCAGGGGTGCTGTGATTTTGCACTAACAGAATGAACCTCCTGCCCAAAAAGAAATGTCTCCAATGCATGAATGCATGGACCACTACCGCAAGCTTAAGGTCATGAGTCAGGTAATTGAGATCATAATCCTTAAGTTTTTGAGACTCAAAATCTACTACTTCACCATCCTGCATCAAAACACCTCCAAATACTGCCAAAAAAACATTTGTACACACAAAAACTCCCTCTAGGGATCTGACATTGCAAGAATAGGTGTTTTTGTAAGGCATTCCTTTAGTGTCCTAAAGTCCTTCTCACATCTATCTAACTAAATAAACTTATTCCCTTTCTACTGAAGGGAAGTGATGCGATGCTCAATACGAGAGAATTCCCAAACAAATATCCTATAATAACCTACCAATACCATGAAACTATGCACCTCGGTCACTTGGTTGGTGCTGGATAATCCATAATAGCTCTAATATTGGAAGGATTGACTATGATACCTTTCCTATAAATAATGTGACATAAATATTGAACCTCTGTCTGGAAAATGCACACTTCTCTAGGTTCTTATATAGTTGTTGCTCTCAAAGAAACTGTAGAACATGTCAAAGTTTTTCATCGTGCTCCTCACATGTGTGTGAGTATATCACTATTTCATCTAGAAATATGAGCATGAAGCAGTCCAATAATTTCCGAAATACCCCATTCATCAAACTCATAAATACTGTGGGGGCATTCGTTAAACCAAATGGCACTACTGTGAACTCGTAGTGGCCATATCTCATGTAGAAAGCTGTCTCTTGGATATCCACCTCCATAATCCTCAGCTGATCGTATTCTGACTTAAGATCTATCTTAGAAAACATAGTCACCCCCTTCATTTGATCAAACAAATAATCAATGCGTGGAAGGGGGTAACGATACTTTATCCTTACTTTGTTCAGCTATTTGTAGTCGATGCACAAATGCAATGATCCATCCTTAATTTTCACAAAACTCACTAGTGCACCCTAAGGGGATACACTAGGACATATTAGGCCTTTCTAAAGAAGGCCCTATAACTACAACTTGAGATCACATAGCTCAGGGATGGTCAACCTATATGGCACATGCGAGATAGGATTTTCTCTAGGAACTAAATAAATGTAAAAATCTATCTTGCATGGGGGAGGTAAACTTGGCAACTCCCTGGGGAAAAAATATGAAAACTCCCTCAAAATATGGTGATCATCAAGTGACATTCTAGGAGTCTCATCCTCCAATCGGTCACTAACTATGATAGTATACACCTAACATCCTCATCGCGCACACCGAATAAGATGCATAGTGGATATGGTGTGAATAGAGATGTCCTTCCTAACTCCAACTATTAACATATCAACTCCCAAATCGTCTACACAAGATATCACTTTCCTGTAACAATCCACTCTAGCTTTGTGTGTAGACAACCAAACCATCCCCAAAATGAATCCATAAGAACCCAAAGGAAGGATATGAAGATCCAAGGTCATTGTGAAGGGGCCTAGGTCAACTACACACTCCTTGAGTAATGATTCCACTGTGATCTTGGCTCCAGAAGCCATATCAACATCCCAACTAAGACCCTTCCTATGTGCCACCATCCTACATCACTCTACTAATGATGGAGAAATGAAAGAATATGAAGATCCTAAATCAAATAAGATAGGGGTAGAAATACAACCAATGCTACCAATGGTCTCAATCACTGAGCCTTGATGCTTTGCCTGGCAGTTCTCAGCTACTCCATAAATCTTATGGCTCTTGGCCATGTTACCAACTGTAGGCTCAGAGATAGGTCCCTTACCCTTATTACTAGGGTTTTGTGGACACTCTCACCGATGGTGTCCTTATACACTACATCCATAACATGTGTTTGGACCCATCCAATGAAAGGAAAACCCTTCAGTGGCTCTCGAGGTTAGTTCCATAGACCCTGATGATACTATCATGGAATGTTATGGGTATTATGGATGTCCTCCTGCTGACTGAGCCCTGGGTGGATCCTATTTCATGATGGCTTGTCTGGGTGGGGGCCACATGCTACATCCTCTTTGTGCATATTATGTTTATGGAGGCCTATAAGGTAGACAAGTTTGTTGCTGATACTAATCCTATGGATGCTAATGAGTTATGAAAGAAGACTAGGTTGAACTATGTCTACCTTGGGGAGGAGGGACTTACCTCCTCAACATACTATCTTGCATCTGCTGAATATGGCTTTGCACTTTATCTCTAGCAAGCTATTTCTTCCCCCTGTTCTCCTCTACTATGTAGCCCTTCTCAACAACCTCTGATAGTGTCTACAGGAAATGCATGCAAAATTCTCCTCCCAGGTCAAATTTTAGGCCCCTGATGAACCCGTGTATCTGAACCTGCTCATCTTGCATGAACTTGAAATACTGCAACAATTCTAGGAATTGACTCTCGTACTGAGCCACTGTCATAGATGCTTATCACAGATCATTAAAATCATCGATCTACTACTAGATGAATCTCTTGGATATGTATCTACTCCTGAACCGATCCTCAAAAATATCCCAAGTAACCATCTTTGAATCCATATGGAGCTTCTACTCCTCATTCCTCCACTAAACCATGACTTCGTCTCTCATATGGTGGATGGAAACACGATCATTCATTTTGCTGGTACAAGGCCATAGCTTGAAACATCCACTCAAGCTAACTATCGATGCCTCATCCTAAAATCCTCCTGTGTCTCCACCAAAATGAGGCAGGTGTAATTTTTGTATCTCTCTGATGTGATCCACTTTCATCGAATGTCGCCCCTTAGGTCTCTTTGAATGATAATATTGTTGACCAAAATAAGCTCCCACTTATTTTTGATCAAATAACCTCCTTTTTCCCTCCTTTTTCACTTCAATCTCATTTTTTATACATTTTAATTTCTTAAGGTTTCCTTTAAGAAGCTTCATCAGATGGAAAATTTCTTCCCCTTTCCGAAAAGGTAAAGAAGTCCTTCTAACTCCAAGTATTTTTCAAGTTACGAACCGGTGGGCATTAGAAGGATTTTTTACCCAAATGCGGGTCAGCAGTTCTGGGGAAGAATTTATATGAAAGGAGATCACGGACTAGTGGAGATTATTTGGCACTTAGGCATTTTGTAGTAAAAGCACAAGTTACAATTGCCGGCCCGCGGGCCTAGAGAGGTTTCTTTGCTAAGGGAAAAATGCGCACTTGCGAGGTAGCGGAGGAAATTTTTCCCCTGTAGAAATTACGAAGCCATGGAGCCATAGGGAAATTTTGGCACTTAGACCTTTTTTCACCAAAAGGAGAAAAATCATAGTTACATGGGCGCGAGCCCATGGAGAAAAGAAGGAAAATTGCCTAGGGCCCGAAAAGAGACAGGTGGCTGTGTTTCAAGTCAAAGTCAAAGCAGTTCAGTGGAGGCATTTTAAATATTTTAGCTTTTCAGTTTGTAAAGGCATAAAGGATAAAATGTAGCCGCACCTCCACCGACATCCAGAGAAGCCACGTGGCAGGCCATTGTCAGCTACGGGGAGGTGGGCTATTGGAGGAACTTTGAAATTTTTGGTTACTTTTGCAAAGAGGTGTATTTTGTAACTTTGAACCCCGAGGTCTGCTTTTGGGCAAGTTATATGAAGAATGCTGGGGCGCAAGCCATCAGAGATCTTTTAAACTTTTAAAATTTTCATGAATAGTGCAAAATTAATTTTGGGTCCTCAAAGCCTTGTGCCAACATGTCATTTCTGAGTGGCGGAGCCTCTGGAGAATTTTGCACTTTTGCATTTTTTGCGCGAAAGGTGAAATTTAAATTTTGGGTTTGTGGAGCTAAAAACTCAAGTTGCAAGTGTGGGCCTGCAAGCCTGAGGAAGGTTTTTTCACCAAAAGGAAATTTGTGAAGGCATGGACTAGTGGAGCGGCAGGAAGTTTTTTACCTTTTTGCATTTTTACGCAAAAATCTCAATTTCTATTTTGTGTCCCCAGAGCTTATTGGCAAAGGTGGATTTTAGGGTTGCAGGGCTACAGAGGTTTTTTGGAATTTTTCAGTTTTTTCACAAAAGGCACAAAATGAATTTTGGGCTTGTAGATCCATTTTGAAAACTTGTTTTTAGCCATTTTTGTATAGATTCGAAGAAAAATTTCAAATGGCCATATCTTTTGACAGGAAGATCAAATTTGGGAAAAAGAGGACTTTCTGCAAATCTCTCGACGTCTACTACATGCCAATGGCCATGGAGAACCGATTAGATATCTGATTTTTGGGGAAAATACGGAAAAACGTCTTTCAATTCATTAATGCAGGATCCGATTGCTTTAACCAGATCCAATTTTATTCGATCTGCCTTTCTTCCTTCTCCAACATGCTAAATATGGAGGATCTGATTTTATAGATTACAAATAGATTTGAAAGGATTAATGGCTATTGGTTGAGCTAACAAAATTAGATTTCCCTCTATTTTTTCTTCTCTCCCTTTGCTTCATCTATATATGTAAGAGCTCGGCTCATTTTCAAGATTTGGACATTTTTTCTCTCTTCCCCCTCTCTCTTTCTTCTCCAGGGTCAAATGTGGAGTTTAAACCTCCTCCCCTGATATGTAATGGTTTTTTCTTTCCTATTTCCTGATAATGATGTACTGTGTGAATTTCTAGAGCAATAAAATATTTTTTGATGTATTCGTCCATCCTTGGCTCGTTTTATTGTCTTTTCTCACCTCTCTTCATTACAGGGTATTTTGTGCATATTCCTTGATGTCTTTGCAGGTTCTGGGACACATGTTTAATGGGATTTGAAGTGGTTTTCCATGTGAAATATATCTCTGTTTTGTGATGTGTTTTTTCCATCCTCTCCATTTCTCACCTCTCTCCATTCCAGGCAGTTACATCTATGATCAGCACTTTCCTTCTCTGGTGTATCACTGCTTTAGTGTAGGCTCTGTGTTTTCCCTTTCTCTCTCTCCTTGGTCCCTTGGAATGATTAGATTAGGATTAGATTTAGTTTTACTACACTGGAGTAGATCGTGGCAAGTAGTTTAGGAAGAGGAGCCATCCTTCTCTAGAGGATCATATCAAGTCTGCAAGTCCCACAACTTGAGAGATGATCCAATGTTATGCAGATCACACGTAAATGCCCATTTTCAAATTGTAGATCTGAAGCCATTCAGGGGTGCTGTGATTTTGCATCAATAGTTTTGGCATGCTCGGTGGGACCAAGAGGTCTTTCACTTCATTTTTTAGAAGGATGATGTGTTCCTGTTAAAGATCCAACCTTTGGAGGCACATGCAAGCACATCTGGTGACTCCATCTAGTCAACAACCCATCTATGAAGTTTCATACCTTATTTCCATTCCTTTTCATCCATTTTCCATTCATCCTTCTTTCCACATATTTCATATTCTTCCGTTCCATGAATTTGTGCAATCATGAATTCATTTCCATCATGGAATTCACACTTACAGCAGCAGCAATGCATTCCACCTTTAACATATTTTACAACTCCTCTAGATCAGCATTTTAATCAAATCCAAAATCAATATGCATACCCACATGAGCAATGCCAAAAATAGTTTGGCTATGGAGTTTATCAAGAGAAAGGGTACATATATGATGACATCAGTTACATGGAGAATGCAGATCTGTTGGAGAAGATCTAAAGAATGGAGGCTAACTTGGTGCAATCAAGGGCTACAACTCAAATGAAAGCATTCAAAATTGGTTACACGACACCTTTTCCATGAGAAGGCCCTTTTCCAATACACTGCAACCCTCAAGAGAAGATGGACTTCATGGTTGAAATGCTTCCATTACTTGAAAAGTGGACTGAGGGAATAGAAACATATGAGAAAAGTGCTAGACAACCTTTTCAATGGGTAAATCAGCCATCAACTCCTTGTTTTCCTTTTCCTCCTTCTCAATCAATATCATTTCAGTAGGGTCAAGTTTTAAGTCCATTACCTGTTGTCCCAATTGTTGATTCCACTTCTCCATCTCCTAATCTTCCATCCCATCTCATTTTCTCTTCCCTTTTCCCTTCTAAATCCAATTCCCCTCCACAATATCTAAAAGTAATACCTTCCCCACCACCACAAAAAATTACAAAATCAGTTGTAACCCAACCCATCCCTCTTGCATTCCTAAATCCATGTTGGGAAGATGAAAATCAGAAAACCAGTCAAGGAGACTAACAGCAAGAAGAGCCAAACAAAGAAGAAAATATTAAAAGCTTGGTAAGCTTGGCTCTTAAATTTGGGATTACAAAGATCCCCTTGATGGTTAAGACCAAGGAAGTAAAAGTTGAAGATCCAGTAGTGGCTAAGGCTGATTTTATAGCAGCAGTGGAAGAAAAATACTAGCAGTCTATTTGTTCTAAATGTAGTGTCCATGTTGGCACTTTATTTGAAGAAAATGTTGATTCATTTCAAGCCACACAATCAGCCATAAGGGAAGAAGAAGTTGCTCCAAATCCAAAAGAAGAGGAGCACATTTGGGCTATGGAGGAGAACAATATAATTTCATAGGCTTCAAATACACAGCAAGCCATAGAAGAACCTTCAGTTCTTCCTCCCACTTCATCCCCTTTGATATCTAATGTTGAATAAGAGTTTGATCTTTTAAATTTCATGCTTGAGGATGAGGAGAGTCATGGTTAACAACTTGCAGATCTAAAAGAAACCATGGAGGAGGTCAAGCACATGTAGCAGGGAAACAAGGAGGGAGATTATCTGTCTGACTTGGAGGATTTTTTTGATGGAGAGGAGCCCGTGGAGATCACTTCATTTCCTCCTCCATCATCCACCTTCCAATCACAAGATTCCAAGGCTATGGAGGAGAGCATTCAATTGTAGCATCCTGCACTTTATAACATCCCTTTCGAACCGAGGTTGGAAGATCTAAATCTTCCATGTTATTCACGAGAAGATGAAGGGAAAGAGCAAGAGAATTACATCATCTCTTCCACGCCATTCATCCAAGAAGGTCCACAAAAATAATCCATTTTGGGAGTTGAAATTTAGAGCCATGGGAAAACCCTATGGATTAGACCATGCCTAATCAAATACTTGGCTTCACTAGATCCAAAAGAGGATTTTCCACCAGCCATGCTTTCTCCTGAGCATGAGGATGATATTTAAAGTACCAAGGATCAGATGCAATGCCTCTTCAGTCCAAATGCAGAGAAAATAAAAGAGATATTTAATTTGTTTCTAGTTGACACTTTGATAATTTGGGTGGAGGAGTGGCCTCTTGCAAGTTTTTCACTCACTACAACAGTGATGTTCAACACAAAATCATTTGCATGACTGTCATTTGTAAGAAATGGAAGCTATTTTGCACAACTAGTTACAGTTTTTTTTAGTTCCCTTTGCTTACATTTAGCATAGAGTAGGTAGGTTTGCTTTCAGCAGAAGAAGTGCTTGTGCACACTTTGCTTATCCCACTTATGGTATGTATGATTTCCAATTTTGTACATAGTTTGTTGTGGAGTTTTGTTGCTCTTTCAGAGTGCATTGGACTTGGCACTTGATGAAGATTAGTTTCAGTTTTAGTGGGTTTCCAAGTGGCCAAGGATTAGTTTTCAAAGTTCATATTAGTATAAGGCTATCACTCATGACTCCATGCCCAATGGATTCTTTAAGGTCACTGATCACTTCATCTAGCAGGTAGATGACCCCTGTGAGTCGCCAAATTGTTGACCAAAATAAGCTCCCACGTATTTTTGATCAAGTAACTTCCTTTTTCCCTCCTTTTTCACTTCAATATCATTTTTTATACATATCAATTGCTTGAGTTTTCCTTAAAGAAGCTTCATCAGATGTGAAATTTCTTCCCCTTTCTAGAAAGGTAAAGAATTCCTTCTAACTCCAAGTATTTTTCAAGTTACGGGCCGGCGAGCCTTAAAAGGATTTTTTGCCCAAATGCAGGCCGTCAGGCCTGGGGAAGAAATTTTGCCAAAGGAGATCACAAACCGATGGAGCGATAGAGAATATTTTGGCACTCAGGCATTTTTTGGTAAAAGCGCAAGTTACAATTGTTAGCCCGTGGGCCCAGTGAGGTTTCTTTGCTAAGGAAAAAATGCACACTTGCAGGGCCGCGGAGGAAATTTTTCCCATATAGAAATTACGAAGCCACAGGGAACTTTTGGCACTTAGACATTTTTTCACCAAAAGTTTCAAAGTTGTATTTGTGGGCCCTCGATCCCGCAAAGAAAAGAGGGAAAATTACCTAGGGCCCGAAAAGAGACACGTGGCCGTGTTTCAAGTCAAAGTCAAAGCAGGTCGGTGGAGGTAGTTTGAATATTTTAGATTTTCATTTTGTAAAGGTGTAAAGGATAAAATTGAGCCACACCTCCACCAACACCCAAAGAAGCCATGTGGCAGGCTGTTGTCAACTACGGGGAGGTGGGCCATCAGAGGAACTTTGAAATTTTTGGTAACTTTTACAAAGAGGCACATTTTGCAACTTTGAACCCCAAGGTCTTCTTTTGGGCAAGGAATATGAATAATGCGGGGGTGCGGGCCGTCAGAGATCTTTTCAACTTTGAAATTTTTTATGAATAGCGTAAAATGAATTTTGGGCCCACAAAGCCTTGTGCCAACATGTCATTTCGGAGTTGCGCGGCTTGGGGAGACTTTTGAACTTTTGTGTTTTTTGCATGAAAGGTGAAATTTCAAAGTTGGGCCCGTGGAGCTAAAAGTGCAAGTTGCAAGTGCAAGCTCGTGAGCCTGAGGAATGTTTTTTCACCAAAATCAAAGTTGTGAAGGTATGGGCTGGCGAAGCGGTATGAATTTTTTTACCTTTTTGCATTTTTGCGCAAAAAGCTCAATTTATATTTTGAGTCCGCGAAGCTTATGGACAAAGGTGGATTTCAAGACTGCAGGGATGAGGAGGTTTTTTGGAATTTTGTATTTTTTCACAAAAGACAAAATGAATTTTGGGCTCATGGATCCATTTTGAAAACTTGTTTTCTGCCATTTTTGTATGGATTAGAAGAAAAATTTCAAATGGCTATATCTTTCAACTAGAAGATCAGATTTGGGAAAAAGAGGACTTTCTAGAAATCTCTCAACGTCTGCTACATGCCAAAAGCCATGGAGAACTTATTAGATATCTTATTTAGGGGAAATATTTTTAAAATTCTTTCAATTCATTAATGTGGGATCCAATTGCTTCAATGAGATTAGATTTTATTCAATCTGCCTTTCTTCCTTCTCCAACACGCCATAGATGGAGGACCCGATTTGACAAATTACAAGAAGATTTGAAAGGATTAATGGCTAGTGGTTGAGGTAACAAATCAGATTTCCCTCTTTATTTTCTTCTCTCTCTTCGCTTCATCTATATATGTAAGAGCTCAACTCATTTTCAAGAGCTGGTCTTTTTTCTCTCTGCCCCCCTCTCTTTCTTCTCCTGGGTCGAATGTGGAGTTTAGACCTCCTCCCCTGTGCTCTGTAATGGCAATTTATTTCCTCATTCCTGATAATGATGTACTGTGTAAATTTCTGGAGCAATAAAATATGTTTTTTGATGCATTCGTCTAGCCTCGGCTTGTTTTATTATATTTTTTCACCTCTCTTTATTGTAGGGTATTTTGTGCATATTCCTTGATGTCTTTGCAGGTTCTGGAAGCCCTATTTAAGGGGATTAAAATTTGTGTTCCATTTGAAATCTATCGCTGGTTTGTGATGCATTTTGTCCATCCTCTCCATTGCTCAGTTCTCTCCATTCCAGGAAGTTAGATCTATGATCAACACTCTCCTTTTCTGGTGTATCACTACTTTAGTGTAGGCTTTGTTTTTTTCCTTTCTCTCTCTCCTTGGTCTCTTGGAATGTTTAGATTAGGATTATATTTATTTCACTTTCACTAGAGTAGCTCATGGCAAGTAGTGTAGGAAGAGGAACTAACCTTTTATGGATGATCATCTCAAGTGTGGAAGTCCCACAACTTGAGAGATGATCCAATGTTATGTAGATCACACCCAAATGCCCATTTTAAAACAATAGATTTGAATCCATTTGGGGGTTGCTGATATTTTTCATCAACAAATACCTTAGCCTAGGGCTCCTAGACCTGTCTATGTATCCCATAACTCTATATTTGTGATCTCTAGGGGGTGGCTCATGTCTAAAAAACTCCACATGGGAGTTCTATGCCCTATCCTCAACACTATGATGTGAAGTTACGTTAGCCTCCATTGATGGATCTATGTCGTGTCTTCTAGGTTTCCCTCCAGAATATCCTCCGTGTATAATGGCATTAACATTTTGTAGTGTATTATAGTCTTCAAAAACAATAGTCTTCACTCCAAGATCACTCCTTCAACTTCAAGCTTTTCATTGATTCAAATCACAAACAAGAGAGGGGGTATATACAAAACTCACCTCCCAACCTTGAATCTAATGAGGGAAAGAAGCCATTTCCCTCACTTTCCCCCACACCCTAACTGTAGTGAAAGAACCCATGTTTACAACCGATGGCAACTTAACAATTTCTTCCACATTATTCACAAGCCAAACAATACATACAACACCAAAATACAACAACACAAGCCATGAATCACATCACATAGGATTATACCAAAGCCAAGGGAGAATAGAACAATAGAAAGCACATCCTTTTATCTCCCAAATGAGATTGGGTTTTCACCCAATATTCCTCCAAATTCATAACCAACTTCTCAAGAAATTCCCTTTCCCTCCCATGCAAAATACCAAAGGTAAAACAATTTTATCCCTTTTCTCTCATATGGGTGAACATACCTATTCATACTCCTTCCATAATTCCTACAATATTCCTTTTCCCTCCCATAATCCTTCCATTTTCTATCTCCCATACATCATAAGGCCATACTATACCAACCACAAGCACACCAAATACATACATAAGAATATTTTCTTTACAAACACACACAGACGAGTAAATTAAGAGCAAGGAAAAGGCCATACCTTGCCATTTTGCACTTCTAAAATCTTCAACAAGATTTTAATCTTCCCAAACCAAAAAAGTCTCCCCACAATAAATATCCAAAATCTCCAAAAAGAAAACCAAGAAACTTCCAAACGAACAAGAGTGTAAAAGTGAATGAATAACCCCCAACACATCAAACAAACATGCATACATAGAAAAAAGAGAAGAGGAGGGTGATGTGGCTCCATGTAGGATTCCACATCATTTCTCCTCAACTTCATATCACCCAATTCAAAAATCAAACTCAAGGTAATAAATTGGTGGTTGAGGATATTACAAGCCTCTTCCACACACAAATATTACCCCCATACTCCAAAGGAAAATAATAAAATAAGATGTAAGAGAGTGCAATTAATTTCCTCTTTTCTCCCCCAAAACACATAATGAGGCCTAAAATTAAATCCCCACCTCATAGGTATAGTTGGTGGGTGAATTTAAGAGGTGTTTATGTGACAAGCTTAGTTTGTCCCACAAGCCTCCAAAATTGGCTTACAAGTCAAAATTATAATTTAGAGTTATGGGTTGAGTACACACCAAGTAAATTAATTACAATCCAACTTCAAATCACAAGGTCAAAAGGAATATATTCCCAATAAATTCCCCCCTTTGGTCACATCTCAAAATTATCTTGATTAACATACTTAATTACTAGTAAGAGTACATTAAATCAATAATACAAAAGTGAATTAAAATGCAATAATAAAATACAAACACACAAATTAATCAAAGTAAAAGTAAGAAGGAAACATAACCCATGGTCACAATTTTAGGTTTCCCCCCCCCATGGGGACCTCGTAACATCCTAACCACAACAACAACAACATAACATAAAGTTTCCATGGTGATTGTCATTACAACTATCAGATATTTTTCTACGGTTGGTCTCCTAACCCTATTTTTTTAGATACAATCACCTGAAAAATAAAACAATACCTCCTTCAACCTTTCATCCGCATCAAATACATCAATGATAAAATATATGTACATCTATTAGTAAGCATCATCATATCACGAAATCATCATCATCTAAGCTAAGCCATGCTCTCATTTGGTTACAATTTCATAAAAATTTCCTATTCTTCCATTCCATAAATATCAAGGAAATCACAAGATTAGTTCGGAAATCAAAACATGATAAATACAAAGAGAATTCATGATGTCAGTAGATAAATAGTCTAAAAACACATCATCATAATCAATACCGAATGTTTATCTGTGTCTCTAAGAATCCATACGAATAATAATATGAGTCACAACATATAAGTGCTCAAAATACCTCTATTGTCTAACATCATGCTACTCAAATCATAAACAATAATGTCAATGTATCAATATCAGAAATCAAATGAGATAATAAATTTTTTCTTACAATTTCTGCATGTCAAATATATAATAATATCTAGGTCTCTAATCCATAATGATAAATAAAAGATAACAAGATGATTTCGAAGAGAAGTGGGAACTACAAGATGTCCAACATTATGGTTTCACTAAGGTAACTATTTTTTTGTCTCAACAAACATGCCTCACAAAATATAACATGGTTCAAATTCAATTATATTTCAAATAGGAGAATATTAATCAAGGGAAATTCTAGCTTACAAAGAGATTCATTTGCATCATTGTCTAACTTCCCAAAAGGGTCCACTTAACTCGATCATAAGGCCCACATTTAAAGGAAACTATTGATGGGATAGACAAGGGAACATCATAGTTTTTTTAAAAGGGGTATCAATTTTTCATACTTGATGTGTACGAGCCCACTCATGGATACCATCCAAGGTGCCAAAAATACCACACAAGAAGAGAGTAAAATTTTCCAAGTTTATGTGTGGTTTCACCTTCTAGCACACAATTAACTTAAAATTTTGGAAATGGTTCAAAAGACTCTCCTATTTAGTCATAACATCTACATTATTCATTAAGGGGTCAAGGATGAAGATTCACATAATACTAAGCATAATAAAGGGGTGATGACTTGGTTTGACAAGAATTTTTACATTCACATAGTGATAGTACTAGAAAATTGTTGGTGAAATATCTATCCAACCATCAGGTTAGGATTTATTTTCTAGTTTGGTTTTCAAGGTTTCGTTGCATGTACCATTTTCTAGAACATATCAATTCTGGTTCAAAGTTTTATTTAGAAAACTCATAAGGGATATTTTAATTCGGTATTGTTTAAAATTTTACCTAATTTTTCACCATGACAAATAAATTTCTACACTTCCTACACCCCAACAAAGCCACATTTACTTAATGAAACAATCAAACAATAAATTTTCAATTCAATAATACATGAAAAGTTTTACTTAAATTTTATCAACTTCTTTATCATCATAACTAAGAGAATATATAAATGAGCTAAGTGAACAAAATACATTCAAAAGGATGTTTCTAAAACCTATTAAGATACTATGAAAATTATAAAATTAACATAGATGGGATACAACAACTTTACCGTTGATACCTTCCTTAAGAGTTCAAGAAGTCAATGCACATTTTTATTTAAGAAAAGGTATGGCCTAACACTACTCAAATAAAAAACCTATGCTAACTTTAACTCAACAATTATTTTGGTCATAATTGACCCATTAGGTCAAAAAAGATGTATATAAATATACTTCTTAGCTAGAGGGTGAATCCATTTCATATAAGGAATTTAAATTTTTCTACCCTATTTAGTGGTAAAATAATGGGGTCATGTTTTCAAGAGTAACCCAAAACAACATAGCTCTCAAAACAACTCCAAATTTACATTTCTTAATTAAGGTTTTCCCTGATATTAAAAGATGTCAGTACCCAAGGTGGGCAGAATGAATAGAAATTCATCATTCTTATTCCTCACAATAAGGGGTTATATCATTTATCCTATAATAAGTTACTTAGAGTTTTCTAATTTGAAATAAATCTTATGCAACTAAGAGTCAAGTAACCAAAGGCATATCTAATTTGTGAGACCATTGCAACCTTTGATGACCAGCATTACCATCTCACCTAGAATCTTAGGAATGACCCTAAGTTACTTACATAAGACCAACAATTTAGAGTGTAATCCATATAACATGAATATCATATAACTAAGAATAATAAACATCACTTATTCCATTTGAAACAATAATTTATGATCACCTCAATTTTTTAAATTTTAAGGCGATAACAATTGATAACATTGTTGGTCAACCAAGGTTGTTTAAATACATATTTGAAGAGTTTTTTTTCATTTAAATGTAATTTCATGATGTTATTGTTGTTTATAAGGTTTAAGTACACACACACACATTTGGTGGGTTACAAATCATTGAATTCATCACTATTACACCATATTACTTGTAATTTTATGGGACACACTAGCGTTGGTATACCATCTCACCCAACCAAAAGAATGATTGAAATTAAGTTATTTATCTTATTCTGAGAAGAGAGAGCATGAGAGAGAGAATGAGATAAACGTATTATTATTTTTTTGCATAATTATTGTTATTCTATCTACGACATAAGGTAAGAGAGAAAGAGTGATTCCATGATTTCTACACATAAGTCTTAGTGTCATAAACATGAATATTTAATAACATTCTAACCAATTTGAG
Source organism: Taxus chinensis (assembly GCA_019776745.2). Classification (NCBI taxonomy): domain Eukaryota; kingdom Viridiplantae; phylum Streptophyta; class Pinopsida; order Cupressales; family Taxaceae; genus Taxus; species Taxus chinensis. Next base: position 384,693,469 of record CM034155.1, read on the forward strand.
AAGTTTTTTTTTAATCATAAGTGTATCTTCTAGGGAGAAAATATTTAACCAAGTTATATTGCACCAAAACATAATAAATGATCATAGTATGAAAATGGGATTGTTGAGCTCAAGAAGGTTTATAAGTATATTGATCATTACCAAAGTGATTCACAAATATTATACTGAAGGCCTTGATAACTAATGTTAAGTTGTGAAAACCAAAGTTGTTTTCTAATGACTCAATGTATTCCTAGTTTACGAGAAGAAGATAAAGTAACTATGAAATATCACTTCGAGTAAAGCCATCATATAAAAGAGACACTTATAATATTTCCCCTTTATCATATATTTATTAGATATGAGTTATAGGAGTCTATGTTAGAAAAAATTTTCATCCACGTATGCTTGATTTTGAAATACAATTTCAAAAAGAAAGGGAAGGTTATAAGGTTGTGTTGGTAGATTTTCTTATGAGAAGAGTTATAAAATTGAGATTAGTAGCGTATACATGAGTAGTGAAAATTATTCTAGTTTTTCATTAATGAAAATTTTAAAACGTGGATGAACATCTTCTCTTATTAGGTTGTCCTACAACAAGGTACAAATGTTCATTTCACGACCATACCAAGAGGGTTTTGTTAGTTTTAAATGTGGTTCCCTTAACATGTGATTGAGTTTCCTAAGAAATAACTGATGACTCAAAGAGGGAAATCCAACTAAAAAATACCAAAGAATATCCTTATATTTAAGGAACAATTCTACACTATCATATTGAGTTACTAATAATTTACAAAACAACCATGACTGTGTATGGTGTTTAACATGACCAATTTATACCAAGGTAGTTAACACCAAAAATGCCTCGTAGCATCTAAATTTTTGGGTCATAACATTCAAACTATAAAACATGTCAAACATAAATATAATCATAATCTAAAATCCTAATACCTCCAAGGTTTTCCTGAAATGTGAAGTGGGTCATTAAGACCTCGTTCTCCTGTTCTATGATCTATTCAAAATGGCTATAAAAAGGGCCTCTGGCCTACCAAAAAACTACCAAATACCCAAATGGTAAAATAAACACATCCAACCAATTATTTTTTATATAGGGAGTCCAAAAAGACATATAGAACCCACAACTGGTGAATAAATCTTGAACTGGAAGAACCTTCCTGGGGCCAACTATTAAAGTTTTGTTATTGCATTTTAGGATATTTTTATCCAAAGTGGCTATGAATAGGGTTTCAAAAGAAAGCGTTAATAACTTGAAAAATCATTTTATCAAATCTAATATATTATTATATATATATATAAATAATTAGATACAACTTATAGAATATAATTCTAATAACTAAAAATCGAGTTATGAACTCGTTTCTAGAGCTAATTTATATGATTGATTAGTTTGTTTTTTATGCCCGAATAACTAGAAGATTTCAAAACACACTTGAAAAAATAGCTCCCAAGTCCATTTTCTCAAAACCAATGGTTGAAACCAGTTGAAATGTATAAATAATAAGGATTAGAAGTGGTAGATTTCATTTTTCTAATAAAGTTCCCTAAATCATGGGTCCAAATCTGATCAGGGGATCAATTTCAGTGTCAAATGTTCCCTAAAATTCCCTAAACCATGATAGTGTAGTAGATCCTTTAGAGATATTTCTGATGACTGTAATAACGTGAAAAATAGACACTATGAGCTCAAGTTATATCCAGTCAAATTTCAGTCAATAGGAAAGTCAACTCTAGTCAACAGGTCAATAATGGACCAATAGCAACGTGACACATGGAAAAAGGACAAAAGGAAAAAATGAAGGTTGTTCAATTTTTTTGCAACCTCTGGTCTTAGACACACGTAAAAGTGGGCCAGAACAAGAGGCTCAACTTTTGTTATGAAAGGGAGCCTGACCGCCGTGAGGACGATTATATTATCGTCGATGTGGTGGGTCCTCAAACCACCACGTTGCTTGCCACCACAAGCTCGACTTTCCTATCGAGGGTCAACAAGTGGGCTTATTTTTCATACTTCATTTGGGTCAAATTTCCATATTTAATTATTGGAATATCAATATTATTTTAAGGTCAAATTCTACATTACTTTGTAATTCTTCACCATGTTTGAGCTTATCTATTGAAACCATCAAATTCCATTATACTCAGTCAAGGATATATGTTATCCCACATTACTTGGCATATTACTTGGGATGGTCAATAATTTAAAATATCAACTTGGCAGATCATATGTATTTCGAGAGGCTACGTGGGCTCATAAACATTCACACTGCCCACTCATGGCATTTCAAACAATGCATGGGATCATATTTTATCCCACTTACCACGACAGGTCTTTCATCCACCACAACCCACACAATGGGCATTCAAACCAACAACTTGCTACCTCACCGAACACATCGACTATAAGATCAGTAGAACCAACAACTCGCTACCTTGCCATGCCAATTATAATGCACACTTGCCTTATTAAAGGATTGAATGGACCGCTCATCGGAGAATGTGCGATTCTTATCCCCCAATGCAAAACTGACTCCGCCATAATGCATGCCACCGGGTCTTGAATCCAAGACCTCCATTTCACAAGACACATCCTCCAACCAACTCGCCCAAGGGGCTCGATGGGTTATAAAATGGCTCACTGCAACTTATACAAGGAGAGTGTCAGGTCTCTTTATAGGCAGAATAGGGGTACTTGGAGGAAAATGCAATTTTGAGGCACTTCCACTCAAAACCAGATCTCAAGTTATATATGAAGAGTTGCTTACAATTTTGAGACAATAAAAATTCTATGATCATTTCTCCGATTTGGATCTTTTGTGATAGAATTAGTTGTTGTTAAAGTCACATGAAGGTGTAGAACCAAAGGGAGACACCGCTGTAAGTGGATTAGGAAGGTGAAAGACAGAGGTTGAGCTCCATTAACGTCCTTCGAAGGTCTGAAAGCATATTTTTGTAGGTTTTTGATTCATTATTGGTTAATGTAAAGGTTGTTGTAGTTACATTTTTTAACATTATTAATGGATCAGTTAACCATGAACCCAGGGACGTAGGAATTTGAACCCCATAAACAATTTGGTGTTGTGTTCTAATTCTTATTTTCAGTTTCAAATTATTTACAATAATTGAAGTTCCAAAAATTAATGTGGATGCAACTATAATTAGTATTGATAAAATTGGAAAAATCAATTAAATCAGCAACAGTGACTTTTTAGGCTGTGATCAAACAGTGAAATTTTGAGTAACTTGCAAACTTAATTTTAGTTTGAAAAAAATTCCTAAATCAGAATTTGATCAATTTTTGGAGTATAAAAGACTTCAAGTTGATTAAAAATTAACAATCCTTGAAAGCATTTAAAACTAGAAAAAAAAAAATAAACACCCATTTTCGGATCAAGTTTGGTATCAGAGCAATTAGATTGTCGGATTAGCTTCTAATTGTGTTTGAAATTTTGGCTTCAATTTCAATATTGATTTCAGTTTTTAGTGTGTAAACATGTTTTTTCTTGTTAATATTCTTTCGAAGTGTGTAGTGTGGGAGTTACAAGTTATTTACAAAAAACGGGGAATCACGGGCAAGTCATCTAAACATGAGCAACTGGATGAGCTTAAAGCCATAAACCTACAACTCCAGGAAGAAAACTCTTTCCTGAGAGCTAAATTTTATTCCTTGGAAGAGGAAATAGTGTGTTTAAAGTCTGAGCCATAATCCTCTATAACCAAGAAAGAGGAGTATGTCAATGAGATGCTTATAGAGAGAAAGAAGTTGATGGGCTTTGTTAAAGAGTTGCAAGAAGAAATACAGACCAAGGATGCCCTCTTGGAACAGTTGCAACAAGGTGAACACAAGAAGGAAATGCCTTCCAAATCAGATGCATGTACTATGATAGAATGCACTGTAATTTGTTCACATTTTAATTCTTCCTCTCATCCAGTTTTAGATATTCCTTTGGATCAGTTTGAAAAACATAGTAAGGGAATCAGATCTAAACTAATGGTTAGTATGGGATTTAATGGAAAGGTCCTTGGTAAAAATGGACAAGGTGATGTTAACCCAATATAGGTAGAGGATCAACATCATTTTTTAGGTTTGGGTTTTCTACCGGGAAAATGGAAATTGGAGAAATTTCCAAAGAAGATGAAGGAAGACAAGCTTCCAAGAGCGAAGGATCTATGCCTCTAGAATTACAGGATTCCACCATCAAGAGGAATAATGAAAGGTGTAAGAAAGTAAGTAAATGAGGTAATGAAATTCCACCACCTCCCACTTACACTAAAAATAACACTAAGGGGAAATTTAATCCTAAGACTTCTAAAACACTCTTTGAGTTTGAAAAATATAGCTTTGGTAGACAAAATTATGGTTTTCCTTGCATGTTTTGTGAAGGTTCTAATCATTCTGCAGCATATTGTTGGAAGAGGAAAACAATGGTTAAGAAGTTAATGCCTTTTGTGAATGATAAGGCAGGTTCTAAAGACCAATCTCTCCTTGGCAAGGCGAGAAATGGCAAAAAGGTTACCTCTCCTAAACATAGGAATCATTCTCGTAGAAAGAGTTTAGGGAATGCCAATATGGGTAAGACTCCTAAAAATAGGGAAGCTAAGTTTTGTTCCCATTGTAAAAGGAATGGTTATGATGTTAAGATGTGTTGGTATCTTCCTTAAATGTAACATTAGAAAGTTGTTAAAAAGGAAAATAATGTCAAACCAAAATTTGTTGATCTAACTCATGTAAATGCTCATTTTGGTACTGGGGAAGTAAAACCACCTAAACAGAGAAATCCAAGTAATTGGATGGGAAAAAATTCCTCAACTTTATGTTTGCATTGCAGTAACTAGTGATAGTATGCAAAATTTTTCAAAGATATATGTTAGAGATTTAATCCTATGTTTATATTTAGCTTTGAAATAATTTGGAAGTGGTCTAGAGAAGATTTGACGTGATAGGTTCATCATACTCATATTCATCTTCTCACATTTTGGTTGGTTATTTCATTTATGACAACAATATGTAGGGAAATGGGCATCATCAGAATGTCTATTTTGAAACTTGTAGTTTTATAGTGTTGTCATTTGTGCAAATTTATGGATAGATTTAGGATAATTTGATCTTTGTAACTATTAGATGTGGTTGTAATTAGGGTGTAAATCTATTACACTAACAAACTGGTTTGCAAAGTTACCAAGTGATCATTTTACAGATTATGGCAGTTCACCAATTTGGGTAAGCATACAGTTTATAATATATCCCTTTACAATTTAGTGTATGGATATAATATTTGCATATTCACATTGATTCAGATTTTGACTATAGCCATTTTGGGTGTTGATAGTTTAATTATTCTGGATAGTGGATATTTTCAGTTGTAATTAGCATAATCACAACGTGTTAGTTGAAAACTAGCTTCCATTATAGATGAGTGTTATTATATAACTTATTATTTGTGATGGTGATACCATTTTTTTGGTAGATTCACGTGGATTCAGTTGTTGACTATAGCTATTTTTGGGTGTTGATAGTCTATTTTATTCTGGATAGAAAATACTTGCATTTTCTATAGTTTCAAATGGATAATGGGCACTAGCCTAATTGTGGGCAGTTTAGATGTTTGGTATACTGATATGTGGTTATGAAATTGTAATCGACTGTATCACAAGGTGACAATTGAAAACTATCTTTCTATAATAGAATGGGTTTTATTATCTGGTCAATTATTTGTGATGGCATTACAGTGGGGTATGACAGTTCACAATTGTGTGTAGAGTTGACAGGGTTGCAGCATTTCACTTGAACACTAGCTTAATTAGGTGTTATTATCTGATCGGTTATGTAATTAGATAATCAACCATTCATTTTATTAACCTATAATGTTATTTTGTATTGTATGTTTTTTTGGAATGCAGGATATAACATGTTGATACACAACTTTTTGTGGACAAAAGCCTCTCAATAGGGAGGAGTGATCAGGGGATCAATTTCAGTGTCAAATGTTCTCTAATCTTGATCTAGTTATGTAGAGCCTTCAAATATATTTCCAATTTATAAGAACATGAAAAATGGACACTTTGAGCTCAATTTATGTCCAATCAAATGTAGTCAACAAGAAGTCATTATTTTTCAACGGGTCAATAATGGACCAATAACAATGCGACACGTGGCTTCTCAGGAGAAAAGGGAAAAATGAAGATTTTTTTCACTATTGCAATTTCGGTATCACCTAACACATGTAAAAGTGCTAGAGCCTTCAAGAGGCTCAACTTTTTTTATAAAGTGAAAAAATGTATCTCGCCATGTGGTGGGTCCTCAAACCACCACATGGCTTGCCACCACGAGCTCGATTTACCTATCGAGGGTCAACAGGTGGGATTATTTTTCATACTTTATTTGGGTTGAATTTCCATATTTCATTATTGGAATATCAATATTATTATAAGGTCAAATTTTATATTACTTCTTAATTCTTCACCATATTCGAGCTTATCTATTCAAACCATTGAATTCCATTATACTCGGTCAAGGATATATGATATCCTAACTTACTTGGCACCAACTTGAGAGATGGTCAATGTTTAAACTATAAACTTGGCAGACTCAAATGGTATTTCGGGAGGTTATGGGCTGTGACAACAGTCTTGCCCACTCATGGTTTGAAACAATAGAAGTCAAAAAGCATCTAGAAGGGGTTATACGGTAGTCTTCTATCCACCACGACCCACACAATGGGCATTCAAACAAAAAACTCGCCACCTCGCCAAACATATTGGCTATAAGCTCAGTAGAATACATGTCAATCCAAGAAAAATGCTTTGATATGGCTTGTGGCACATCAATTATAATGCACGTCTGCCTTATTAAAGGCTTGAATGGATCACTCACCGGAGAATGTGGGATTCTTATACCCCAATGCAAAATCGACTCCACCAATAAATCATGCCACCAGGTCTTACACCATAGACCTCCACTACCCAAGACACATCCCCAACCAACTCGCCCAAGGGGCTCTATGGGTTATAAAATGGGTTGTTGGAACTTATACAAGGAGAGTGTCAAGTCTCTTTATAGGCAGAATAGGGGTACTTGGAGGAAAATGGAAATCCCAATATGTCCTTGACCACTTCCACTCAAAGAGGCCAGATATGGAGTGAAATATTTTATGAAACTTTGCAAATTTGATCCCCATACTTTCCCATGATGGTTGTAGCATTTTTCTGAGATTTGGAGCTTTTGTGATAGACCATTTTCTGTTAAAGTGCACATGAAGGCCCAACTACTAAATAAAGACACCGCTGCAAGTGGATCAGGAAGGTCAAGGACATGAAACTGAGCCCATCGATTTCTAATTAATGTCCTTCAAAATTTATTGACATAGTGTTTCAAGTTTTTGCCATTATTGGTTAATGGTACCAATTTTGTGTATTGTATTAACAAATGTAAACATTATTAATGGATCGTGCGAGCAGCCATTCTTGGGTCTGGCACGCGTTTTCTGTAAACATTTGACGTGAATGTTGTTAACTGACTAGAGCCGAATTGTTTCTTTTATTTAAATAGATCTAGTTCTCATAAAAATTAATAAACTTATTTTTCTATGCAGAGGAATCGTGATCGTTCCAGAAAGTCCAATTTTATGAAAAGTGAGCTTGGAGTCAAAAGTTATGGCCATTTAAGGTTCGAGTAAGGTGCAAACTTTGACTTTTCAGTTTGCTCCAACCCATCCCTCCTCTTTTCAGAAAAATTGGGTATCCACGTGTCCCGGAGTCTAAAATATTCTTCCATAATTTTTGATTCAATCTTCCTTGTCCTTGAAATCACCGTTAACTGGGCCATGAAAAATTTGAAAACTTCCCATTCTCGCATCCCGAATTGAAACAAGATTTTGCTTACTTTTCACCTTTCTGTCCCCGCGTAGTCCCAACCGTCCTAGACAATTTTTCCAGGGCCAAGCAATGTATTTACTTGCAAAAAGAAGATCAGCAATCGATTCACATGAACATGAACTTTTTTCCCAGATGTCCCAGACCGCGCATGAACATCTAAATTCACGCTTTTGCCAATTTTCCACTAAGCCTGGAAGCCATTTTAGCTTTGTGTGTCCCACGCGTACCTGTTGCCCAACTGCCATGCGGACCGCTTGGGACAAAAATGTCTGATTCATAGCCTATTTCTTTGTATTTTAGCCCCACAAACTTGGTACGATCTCTCGAACCTTCCAAAAATATGATTTTTTGGAAGAATTACAACCTGCACTGCTACGACCCGCAACCTGTTTAAAGACCCGAACAACAATGCATTAAAACTAGCCTGTGACTTCATGCAAGAGGGAGAGACCTTGATTTTTTCAGGAAATTTTGCTAATTTAGTTGGATTTTTTCATAGAATGGGGAAGTTACAAAGATACCAAAGGGACCCCAAAACATGATTTTGGGCCTTGAATCAATTCTACTTGCTCAGGACTGAAGAATTTGATACATGTTATCACAATTGCCCTTGAGGGGTCAAATTTTGGATAACATTAACTTTGGTCAATAGGTCAATAATGGACCAATAACACTATGACACAAGGAAAAAGGGTGTTGGAAAAATTAGAGGTTTGAGAGGTTTTCACCTCTGGTCTTCGACGATCATAAAATTGTATAGCTCGGTGGAACAAGAGGCTCAACTTTTGTTATGGAGGGGAGCCCGACCGCCGTGAGGATGATTATATTATCGTCGATGTGGTGGGTCCTCAAACCACCATGAGTTCAATTTTCCAATCAAGGGTTGATAGGTCAATGATCTTATTTTTTATACTGCATTATGGGTCAAATTTCATATTACTTTGTAATTATTTCACATTTATTCCAATCACCATGCATTTGCCTAAGTATAATATTTATCACATATTAATCCTCCAAACATTATTGGAAATCCTTATCCTTCCACCACTTTATCTCCTTGATCCCTCCAAGTGGATCCACACAGTTTATCCTACAGGTTTCTCACTGTACATCATTATCAATGTGCCAAACTTGTCAAATACCCATCCACTAAACCCACGAAATTTATAAATGGCTCAATAGCCAATTAAATTCTAATCTTCCAGGTTTTTATTAAAAACCTCCTCCAACATATATACAAGGAATAGGTGTAGGTTTGTTCAATCCCATAGTAGTACTTGCTAAAATCTGCAAGGCAAGTGATTTGAACCCAAGATTCCATCCCAATATAAAGTGCTTTGACTACTCGTCTTGTTAGGCTTGGGCGTGTTATAAAATGGCTCGCATACCTTTATAGGTACAAGATTTAGTTCAGTATCTGTGTCAAGGGAATAAGGAGGTAGTTTATTAGGAAAAGTGTAATTTTGGGGCACTTCTACTCACTTCCAGATCATCGAGTTATAAAGGAAAGTTACTTATTGAATTTATTAGAATATTGTGATTTTGTGATCATTTGTCCAATTTGAAGCTTTTCTGACATATTTATTTTCTATTAAAGTCTTTGGACACAAAGGCTTAGAACCAAAGGGAGACACTGTTGCCAGTTGATCATGAAGGTGAACGACAAAGGATAAGCTCCATTAACATCCTTCACAGTTCTAAAAGCACAGGTACATTCTTTTGATTCATTATTGGTTAATGTAAATGTTATTGTATTGCTACATTTTTTAACATTATTAATGGATAAGTTCACCACGAACACGGGGATCTTAGGACTTCTGAACCCCATGTTAAACAATCTGGTGTATGTGTTCTAATTTATATTTTCAGTTTCTAATGCTATTTGACATAATAGAATTTTATACAAAGAATGTGGATGCAATGGTATTCAGTATTTGACAGGACTTTGCTCAAAATTGATTAAAATAAAGAAACAATGAACTTGGGATTTGACCAAATAGTGAATGTTGGAATAAAAAGGAATTAGCAAAAATTTAAAAATTAGCCCTTGGTCATATGGTATGGTCATATGAGAGCTTAAAGCTTGTCAATTCCTACTAGTAGGTGCTTAACTCTAGCCCCCTTTCATTTTATTTGTGTGGTGAAGGCAAGAGCATTTTATTTTATTTTAGTGGAAACTAAAATACATAGTAGAGCATAATATTGAAAAGCTTGTAACTTTTGATCGGTAACTCGGTTTTGAATGTTGTTTTTTTGTAAAAGTGCTTGTTTTTCCGTGCTCTTTCCATTGGCAATATTTATTTTGAGAATTTCACTATAATTATAAAGTGCCATATTGTAACACGCACTCATTATAAAGTGCCAAAATCTAGGGGGGCTCTTGTTGCATTGCTTGGGGGTCTTTTTGCATTGATTGGTTCTTCCATTTCTTTTGGTATTTTTTTTTTTGAGGATGGAATCTACTTCTACATTAGATAATGTTGAGCCATTAACAACACATAATTACCACACATGGAAACCAAGAATGGAAACAATAATTAAGCGGAAAGGATTATGGGCTTTAACTTCTAAAGAACAACCAGTGTTCACTAGAGAATATGAGAAATTTCCATACGAGTGCAAATTTCATGAGTGTATGGGTTTGATAGGAACTTATGTAAGTGACAATATTATGTTTTATTTATAAAAATGTAACTCTCCTTTCAAAATATGGGAGAATTGGAGGATTTATTTGGTAAGGTGGATCATATGAGAGCCATGCAAATTGAAATTGAGATCACCTCTCTTAATCCTGAATATTTTCCAACAATTATATACTATCTTACCAAGTTCAAAAATTTGTTGACATAGTTGAAGGGGAGTGGAAGAGATAAGAAAGATGAAGAGTGTGTTTACTTGATTCTATCCAAGTTGAGAGGACCATTCCAAATTTTTTCTTCTACCTTTTTCTCTAGCATGGATGCCTTAGGTGACACCTTCAAAATGCCTAACTTAGAAAAATTTTGTGAAAGACTTACTAGGGAAGAATCCAAATTATCTCACCTTGAGTCTTCCACCTCTCAAAAGGCATTAGTTACATCTAATCCTAAGGGCAAGGGAAAACCAGAAAAGTAAAACCAAATCCACACCTTCTCCATCTCAAAATACTCCTAAACCCAAAGAAAACAACTCAAAACCCAAGGAATCTTCTAAATCCAAGAATAAGTCTAGTGTTCAGGTAGCTCTTTTTGTGGGGGGTAGTAATCATGAAGAAAATAGGTGTTATAAGTGAATGCAAGCCTTAGAGGATGCAGTCAAGAAACACAAAATTTCTATCTCCACTCCACCTCCTTCTAATCAACATGGAAAAGCACTTAATGTTGTTGGAAGATCTCAGTCACCACTTACAGACAATTGGGTTATAGATTCTGGTGCTTGGCTTCATCACATGAATTCTTCCAAGAAGTCTTTTGTTTCTGTGGGTTTGAGTTCTACTTCCAAAATTGAGGATGGATATTATTACTTTCTTTCTTTTGAAGGAAAAAGTGATATACAACTTGATGGTGGCAATATCCAAGATGCACTATATGTTCCTAACATCACTACAAATTTACTTTCTGTATATCAAATTTGTCATTTTGGTTAAGGGAAAACAATGACTTTTACACCACATGGGGCAGAAGTAAGAACTTTGTTGGAGCCTTATTCACTTATTGCTCAGGGTATTACTGATCATAGTTCAAGATTATATCACTTTGAGGGTTTTGATGACACTTCTTCTATAGGGACATGATTGGTTTCTCATTCAGATTATAGAGATTAAGCTTTGGCATGAAAGATTTGGACATCTCAATTACAACTATTTGAAGGAGTTGAGCACTCATGGTATGGTAGATGGTCTTCCTAGAGTTTCTAGTCTTGAGGGAGTTTGGCATGGCTGTACATTAGGAAAACAACACCAAGATCCTTTTCCTTAGAATGTTTCTAAGAGAGATTCTTCACCACTTGAGCTTGTGGATAGTGACTTGATGGTTTTTCCTACCCCCATCTTTCAATGGAGCTAAGTATGCACTTACATTTATTGATAATTTCTCAAGGCGTACTTGGGTTTATTTTCTCAAGTACAAAAGTGATTTTTTTTCACACTTCAAATTCTTTCAAGGCTTTGGTCGAGAAACAATCTTCGAATTGCATAAAGAACCTTGGCACTGATAATGGGGGGGAGTACTTTAGCAATGGGTTTTCTGATTTTTTTGCAACTTAAGGCATTATTCACTAGCATTTTGTTCCTCATACTCCACAACAGAATGGATTAGAAGAAAGAAAGAATAGAACTTTAAAGGAAATGGCTAACTGTATGATGCATTCTAGAGATTTACCTCCTATCTACAGGGTATAAGTATTTAATTGTGCTAACTACATTCAAAATTACACACCACACAGAGCACTTGAACATTTGACTCCAGAGGAATCTTGGTCCAACACTAAGCCAGATGTCTCATTTTTTCAAGTCTTTGGGAGCCATGCTTGGGCCTTTGTGCCAAAGAAGAAAAGGAAATCTTTGGATAAGAAGAGTAAACCCTTGATCTTTGTAGGGTATTGTGAGGACATTAGAGCTTATCGACTTTTAGATCTTGATACTCATGATGTTATTTTTCAAACACATGTTCAATTTGATGAGCGCTTCACTCCTCATGATTCTTCATCTTCTTCCATGCCTCATCTTCTTCTTCATCTCATCTTGAGAATCCTTTCTTTGAGGAGGTTGATGAGGAGGTTATAGATGCCATTGAGGATCATATTCCCAATGATGTTATCACTATGCCTAAGTGGGCTCATACTATAGTTTCTGAGGCAACACCTTTCATACTAGATCTTCCACCCACTAGGCATCATCATGCACATTCTACAGGTTCTGGAATTTTGTGTCAAGCAGTTTCTGAGGATCCACAGTCTTTTTCAAAGGCTCATGGGATACCAGAGTGGGATGATGCAATGGCAACTAAGTATTCTTCTTTGATGAAGAATCATACTTGGGATTTGGTATCTCTTCCTAAAGGAAGAAATATGGTTAGGTGTAAGTGGGTATACCGAACCAAATACGCAGCTGATGGGTCCATTGACAAGTATAAGGCTCGTCTTGTTGCAAAGGGTTTTTCACAAGTTGAAGGTATTGATTACTCTGAGACTTTTGCACCCGTTGCCAAGATGGATTTTGTACACCTTGTACTTGCTATTGTTACATCACAGGGGTGGCCCGTATACCAGATGGACGTGAAGAGTGCCTTCTTACATGGATATTTACAAGAGGAAATATACATGGAGCACCTGGCTGGATTTGTTCAGGATTCTTCTCTTGTTTGTAGACTCTGAAGGTCTCTCTACGGTCTCAAACAAGCCCCTCAGGCTTGGTATGAGAAGATGGATTCTTTTCTTCTATCTACTAGTTTTGTTCATTTCCAATCCAATCATACAGTGTATCTCTAACATGTTGGTGAGGATATCATGATACTTTTATTGTATGTTGATGATCTGTTACTTAATATAAGCTCTTCTTCCCACATTCAGAGTATTCAGAGGGCTCTTTCTACACAGTTTGACATGATAGATCTTGGGTTATTGCATTATTTCCTTGGTTTACAGATTTCTCAGACATATTCAGGGATTCATTTGAGTCAAAAAAAGTACACCCATGATCTTTTTCAGCATTTTGATATGGTTGATTGCAAGCCAAGTCCATCTCCTTTTCAGTCTGGGGTTACTCTTACTTATACATGTACCACAACACTTTGTGATCCTACATTGTATATGTAGTTGGTTGGAAGTCTCATGTACTTGACCCATACTTACCCTGATATTTCATTTGCAGTCAGGCTTATATCTTGGTTTGCACATTCTCCTCATAGTAGTCACTGACAGTTTGCTAAAAGGATTTTGCGCTATTTATAGGGAACTTCCCACTTTGGCCTACACTACACTAGGGGTTCTACTTAGTTGGTTGGGTATACAGATTCAGATTGGGTGGGTTCTATTGATGATAGATGTTCCACTTCTGGATATATTTTTTGTATTGGTTCTTCTCGAGTTTCTTGGGCATGCAAAAAGTAACAGGATATTGCACTTTCATCTTTATAAGAAGAGTACAGGTCAATAGTTACAATGAGTTAACAGATTCTTTGAATTTGACATTTATTGATAGATTTTGGATTCCCACATGATTCACCGACTATACTTTGGTATGACAACCAAAGTGCAATTCACATTTCTCGCAACCTAGTTGAGCACTAGTGGAAAAAGCATATTGAGATACACATCCACTTCATTCGTCAGCACATTTAGGATGGAGATATTTTCTTGAAGTACATTCTGACTCAGCAGCAGGTTGTGGACATATTTATGAAGCCTTTTACATCACCTCCCTACCTTGCATTACGTGGAATGCTTGGGGTTTCAGAAGTTTTTCTTAGGGGGAGTTCGTGAGAACATACTCCTTCTTCTTCTTATTCTTTCTCTTTCCTTCTAGCATGATTATTTCATTCTTTTGGTTCAATATTTCTTCATGGATATATTGTACATGAGTACTTGATCAAGCATAGTTTCTGGGACTCATATTATGGATATGCCACTTTTATTTTTGGCCCCTACCTTCACTTCAAGGGGTGTGTTAGAGTAGGTATTTACCTTATCTCATGTTCACCTAGGTACTTTATTTACCTTTATTGTATTTATCCTTACCCACTTATGTGTGTGGATATTTCTTTTTATTTATTTTTATATTAGGGGGATATTATCTAGTTGTTGGGTATAGTTCTTTCATTGATCTATGGTATTGACTAGATCCTTGATGTCTAGTTTTTTTCTAAATCTATGGTCTTGACTAGTTCTTTCCTTGATTTATGACCTTGATTAGTTCTTAGATTGTTATTCCTTGCTTATATAAGTAAGGAACATTCTCATTATATTTCATTAAGTTCTATAGTAAAATATGATATTACTGCTCATTTGTTTGCAAAGGTTTTATTAAATTTATTCCATTGAATTGTTTTCATCTTATTGCTTGTGGTGTTTGATTAACATTTGAGTTCTTTACTTGGTACGATCTGGTTATCGTTCCACACACACACACACACACACATGATTAGTAATACTTCCATGGTAATTTCCATGATGCTTGCAATGGAATTAAAAGTCACACCTAATTCATGTAAGTGTTTAAGTTTGCAAGGATCTTGGATAAATTCTTAATAACGATAACAAAACACATAGATTTATTAAGGAATCATATTTTTTACCTAAGTATCCATTTTCTATAATGGTTCAATCATTCATTGTTTTAATTTGAATTTATATTTCAACTATTATCACGCCCGCAAAAATCCCACACACATATTCCACTAATCGCATAAAGTAATTAAAAGAAATATTAACTAAGGCACTTGAAAAATTCCCATATTCAACACTATTTTGTATTTATTTAATCACCTTAAATAAAATCCCCTTATTCACACATCCTGGGTGAGAAGTAATATATTCTAACCTTACTTTCCAAATTCCAAAACATAAGTCAACCTGGTCTTCTAAAGCAAGAGGAAATTATCTATATTAATTAATGGCCTTAACATTGAATTCATACCCACCGTAGATCCTAAAGTTTCTTAAAAACTAATACTCCATTTGGTATTTTTCCTTATGATTGTATTTTATTATTATTATTTTTTGGTCTCTTTTGAAATGCTAAGAGTATCTTTTTTTGGTTGTTCTCTTTACCTTTATGTGGTTTGTTTCTTATTTTTATATGATTGGTGAGTGACTTTAATTATCTTGCCTGTAATTATATTTAATGATTACTATTGATAATCCCCACCCCCAAACTAAATAATTTCCAAATCCCAAGTCAAAATCTAAAGGAGACGGCTAGGGGACCCTAATGTTAGAGTAAGATAATAATAATGTAAGGGTAGTTTTAGGGCTTCAAGACCATAAATATTAGGTTTTAAAAAAAACACAAACCCTAGTTAGATTTTTAAGGCTTCAATTAAATTTTAATTGTTATTGATTCTCACATTCTCTTCTCTTTGCAGATTGACCTAGACAGAGACGCCATGAGGAAAGGGAATTTTGTTTTTGTCTTTGAGAATTAAATGTTACAAAAAAAATTCAATACACATGGTCACGTACATGTTTTTAGGCAAGGATAATGGTCAGCATTCACGGGGTACATCCCTACTAAAAATATATTTCTTTGATGCCTATTTTACGGGGAGCTTGTAAAATATAGCGTTGAGAGAAGAATTGTTATGTGTGGTAAGGAATTCAGTATAATAGGTTTTTTATGTGTTTATTTTTGTTGCGCGCTGAGAAAATAGGAGTGGCCATGGTTGAGGTGTCAGGGTATTAAGGAGAGGTGCACAACTAGTGTTATGAAATAAGGGATAAAATACATAGAACAATCCCACACAGAATCGCAATAGTAGAAACAAATATTCAGAAAATCTTATAGATCTAAAATAAAAGTGTAGAATAAAAAGAACACAACAAAAAGAGACAACATTTAACGTGGTTCACCCGATTTGGGATACATCCAATAAGAATCACTTGCTCAAAGTACCCAGATCTGTTTGGAGCTATGCTCAACAAACACTATAGAACTCACATTTAAACTCACACACATCTGCAATGTTACATCAACCTTACCATATGCAACAAGCCACATAAATAGGCAACAGCTTAACTAATTTTATAATACCATGTGTACCAAAACCATGGGCCAAAACCATCCCTTAAACCTATGGGTAAAAAATCCCGCCCATATGAGAAGAGCATGTTTTCTGAGGTATCATACATGTTTTTGAGGCCAAAAAAATAACAGTAGATAGTGTACAGTCTTTAACACTTCCACACATGAAAACATGCTCCACAACATAACAATATCCCACTTAGAGACTATTTTTCCTCTTAGCAAGCTTCTCAACCCTTCACTATTTTCCGTGAAGACTAACCAAAGCTAAACACAAATTCAGTTTCTCTCTTGTGACCACCTTGGTCATTATGTCTACAAGATTCTTACCGGTTTGAATCTTTTGTAGCTTCAACTTCTCTTCCTCCAAAGATGTCCGAATGAAATGGTACCTTAAATGTATATGATTTTTCCTATAGTGGAAAGAAAAGTTCTTAGCTAGGTGAATAACACTCTTACTATCCCTATGTAATTTCCCTTCCTTCTGCTTATGCACCAACTCCTCAAGACATTTTTGTAACCAAATCATCTCTTTACTTGCCTCTGTGGAAACAACATACTCAACCTCTATGGTTAACAAATCCACCAAATTTTATAGTCATTAAATCCATCTCACTATTGTCCCACCTACAGTGTAAATATAACATGTCGTGCTCCTCCTGCTATCTACATCTCCTACCATGTCTGAATCTACATAACCATGTAAAGTGGTGTCCGACCCACTATAGAAAAAAACTTTCCCCATGGTCCCTCTCAAATACCTAAGGATCCACTTTACTACCTATCATTTCTCTTTACATAGATCACTCATAAATATACTCACTGCTCCCACTGCATGCACAATATCAAGCCTAGTGCACACCATGGCATACATAAAACTACCGACCACTGATGAGTAAGGTAATTCGGAAATCTGGTTTCTCTCTTGCTTTGTCTTGGGACACAACTCCTTTGATAACTTGAAATGACCTACCAAAGGAGTCCCAAATGATTTAGCATCCTGCATATTAAACCTCTCTAAGACCTTCTTAATGTACTCTTCCTAAGATAAAGTCAACTTTCATTCCTTCCTATCCCTAGATATCTTTATATCGAGTTTTTTGGCTACGTCCAAATCCCTCTTATCAAAGAAGTCACTTAGTTGTTTCTTGAGTACTTTTATTTCCTGCATGTTTTTACCTGCAACTAACATGTCATCCATATATAGACACATGATAATATATCTACCATCCTGAAATTTCTTTTTATATACGTAATGGTCAGAATGACATCTAATATAACCTTGATCCATCATGAAGCTATAAAATTTATAATACCATTGACATGGAGCTTTTTTTAGGCCATAAAAACTCTTATTTAGTTTACACACCATATCCTCTTTACCTTTAAACTCATAGTCCTGTGACTTCTGCATATATAGATCCTCCTCCAAATCACCATGGAGAAATGCAGTCTTCACATCTAGCTGCTCAAATTTTAAGTCTTATCCTGCCACTATTCCAAGAAAAGTTGTAATAGAAGTCATTTTTACTACAGGATAAAAAATCTCATCAAAATTTATACCTTTTTTCTGTGCAAGCCACTTGGGGAACTTTTTGTTATCACGTCATGCCCTTCGGTCTTACGAACGTAGGGGCAACTTATCAACGCGTGATGACCTACATCTTCCATGACCTCTTACACCATCTTCCATGACATCCTTGGTAAATCCAAACACCATCAAGATCATCTTCTTATCCTTGCACCTCTCTTTGAGAGACTCATTCATTTATGTCTTCACCTAAATTCGTCTAAATGCATATTTGGAATTCTCATTGGTAAACTCTTAGGGTTTATCATTTCTATCAGGGGTATTGAGGTCGATCCCGCAAAACTAAAGGATATCATCGAGATGCCTCCTCCTTCCAACTTAAAACAACTTCATGGTCTTCAAGGATGCCTTCAATCAGTGCATCACTTTATCTCGTAGCTTTTAGACCATTGTCAACCTTTTCATCACCTCCTCCATAAAAACATTCATTTTGAATGAGATGAGCATTGTCAAAAAGACTTTGATGATCTCAAGGCTTATCTTCTTTCTCCACCTGTACTCACTCCTCCACACGAGGGGGAGCCATTCTATCTTTATATTTCTATTACTGACCATGCTCTAGGAGCCATGATCTCGCATCAAGATGCTAATGGTAAGGAATAGGCTATCTATTATATCAGTCGCACTCTTCATGAGTATGCAACTTATTATTCTGAAGCTGAAAATTTGTGTTGTGCTCTCTTCTTCACAAATTCTAAGCTTCATCATTATCTCCTTAATCATAAAACTTACATTGTTATGAGTGTCAATCTGCTCAAGACAATTCATGTAAAACCATATTACAATGATCGCATCAATCGTTGGCTCATGCTCATGACAGAGTTTGACCTCGAGTTCATCTCACAAAAATCCATCAGGGGCCAGGTTATTGCCAATCAATTAGCTAATGCCCCTCTTCTTGAAAATCCAATCCCTCTTGCTCGATTCCCAGATGAATCCATCCAACAAATTGATTTCATTCTATCTCCATTTAAAGTTAAACTCTTCTTTGATGGGTCCAAGTGTTAGAAAGGGGGAGGAGAAGGTTTCGTTATGATTCCTCCTTGGGGTACACCTATCCCCGTTGCACACAACCTTAACTTTGAATGTACCAATAATATGGCTGAATATGAACCCCTCATCTTAGGCCTTCAAAATGCCATTAATCTCAGTGCTCACCATATCGACATCTTCGGTGACTCCGAGCTCATCATTAATCAAATCACTAGTGTCTATCAATGAAAAAATGATATCCTTCAAAAATATCGTGATATTTTCCTCATTTAGCTTCAATCTTTTAATAAGTTTACTATCCAGGCTCTTCCTCGCACTGCAAAAATATTTACAGATACAATGGCTTATTTATCCTCTCTTATTCCTCCATTCACTGAGGATTCGTGACTTTACATGGTTGTTCAGCATCTAGACTGACCATCTCATCTCAAGCAACTGCCTTCAATCAACACCATCACGACTGATACTCAAGATGAGTGGTATCAACACATTTTTGATTATCTATCTTACTCAATTCTTCCTCCAGATTTGACTACCAATGGCAGAATATCTTTCTTTAATGTGCAAATTGCTATACTATTCTAGGTGGAATCCTTTATAAACGTGGTTTTGATGGTATTTTACTTCGATGCCTCAAAACCTCCGAATCTGTTAGGAAATAAGGGATAAAATATGCAGAATAATCCCTCATAGAATCGCAACAGTAGAAACTAATATGCAGAAATTATTACAGATCTCAAATAAAATTGTAGAATAAAATAACACAACACAAAGAGACAGTATTTAACGTGGTTCACCCAATTTGGGCTACGTCCACCTAGAATCACTTGCTCATATTTTATTACAAGCCACCGCTCTCTCAATACAATACCCAGATCCGTTTGGAGCTATGCTCAACAAACTCTACAGAATTCACACACGAATTCAAAACACATCTGCAATACATTTACTTGTACATCTATCATATGCATAAGACCATATAAATAGACAACTGCTTAAGCAGTTTTACAAAACTGTGGGTATCAAAACCATGGGCAAAACCCGTCCCATAAACCTATGGGTCAAAAAACTCGCCCATATGAGAAAAGCACGTTTCCCGATATTTCGGGTGTAATTTTTTGAGGCCAAAAAATTTACGCCTAAAAAAATTGTACCCCGGCGAGGATACATGAAAAGTGTACAGTACTCTTAGTGTACAGTCTTCAACACTTTCACACATAAAAACAGGCTCCAAAACCTAACAATCTCCCACTTGGAGACTAGTTTTCCTTTGAGCAAGCTTCTCAACCCTTCACTAGTTTTTGTGAAGACCAACCAAAGCTTAACACAACTTTAGTTTTTCCCTTGTGACCACCTTAGTCATCATGTCTGTAGGATTCTGAATGGTATGAATCTTCTCCAGCTTCAAATTCTCTTCCTCCAAATCTATCCTAATGAAATGATACCTTAATTGTATATGCTTTGTCCTAGAGTGGAAAGCAGAGTTCTTAGCTAGGTGTATAGCACTCTGACTATCACTATGCAACTTACATTCCTCCTGCTTATGCCCCAACTCCTCAAGAAATTGTTGTAACCAAATCATCTCTTTTCTTGCCTCTGTGGCAGCAACATACTCAGCCTCTGTGGTTGACAAAGCCACCAGCTTCTGTAGTCATGAAATCTAGCTCACTGCTGTCCCACCTACAGTGTAAATATAACCTGTCATGCTCCTCCTGTTGTCTACATCTCCAGCCATGTCTGAATCTACATAACCACGTAAAGTGGTGTCTGATCCACTGTAGCACAAAACTGTCCCCATGGTCCCTCTCAAATACCGAAGGATCCACTTTACTGCTTGCCAATGCTCTTTACCTGGATCACTCATAAATCTACTCACAGCTCCCACTGCATGGGCAATATCAGGCCTAGTGCACACCATAGTATACATCAAACTGCCAATTGCTGATGAATAAGGTACCTTGGACGTTTGGTTCCTCTCCTACTCTATCTTGGGACATTGCTCCTTTGATAACTTGAAATGGCCTGCCAAAGGAGTCCCAACCAGTTTCGCATCCTGCATATTAAACCTCTCTAAGACCTTCTTAATGTGCTCTTCCTGAGATAAATTCAGCTTCCGTTCCTTCCTATCCTGAGATATCCTCATACCAAGGATTTGTTTGGCTGCACCCAAATCCTTCATAGCAAAGGATTCACTTAGCTGCTTCTTGAGTACTTTTATTTCCTGCATGTTTTTACCTGCAACCAGCATGTCATCAACATACAAACACAGGATAATATAACTTCCATCCTCGAATTTCTTTGTATACACACAATGGTCAGAATGACATCTGATATAACCTTGATCCATCATGAAGCTATCAAATTTCTTATACCATTGACGTGGAGCTTGTTTCAGGCCATACAAGCTCTTCTTCAGTTTACACACCATCTCCTCTTTACCTTTGACTTCATATCCTTCTAGCTGCTGCATATATAGCTCCTCCTCCAAATCACCATGGAGAAATGTAGTCTTTACATCTAACTGTTCTAAGTGCAAGTCTTCTGCTGCCACTATTCCAAGAACAGTTCTGATAGAAGTCATTTTTACTACAGGAGAAAAAATCTCATCAAAATCTATACCTTTTTTCTGTGCAAACCCCTTGACCACCAACCGGGCCTTGTATCTTTTCTTTCCTCCTTCTTCCTCTTTAACTCTAAACACCCACTTATTCTGTAATGCTCTTTTTCCTTCAGGTAGCTTTACCAAATCCCATGTCTGGTTCTCCATGAGAGCCTGATGCTCCTCATCCATGGCTTGCTCCCACTTCTTCCTGAAATCTACCTGCATTACTTCATCAAAGATCTATGTCTCTCCACTATCAGTGAGTAATAAATAATAAAGAGAAGGAGAAAAATGTTTAGGTTCTCTTCTTACCCTATAAGACCTCCTCAATATAGGAGTTTGGGGTTCCTATTGAGTAGGTTATTGAACTAATTCATATTTCACTTTCCCATATGGAATATCCTCTACCACTGCATATTCTTTCTTGGATTCTTCCCTATTTTCCTGTAAATGTTGCCTATACATGACTTTCTCATTAAAGACCACATCCCTAAACAGAATGATTTTCTTGTCCTTAATACTCCAACATTTAAATCCAAAGTCATCACCACCATAACCAATGAAAGTACATTTTTCTGATTTAGCCTCTAGCTTGGTCCTATCATCCTTGTCTATATGAACAAACACCTCACATCCAAAGACTCTAAGAAATGAATAATCAACTTTCTTACCGGACCAAGCCTCCTCAGGTATGCCTCCATCCAAGGCACTTGAGGGTCCTCTGTTTATCAAGTACACAACTGTGCTCACCACTTCTGCCCAAAAAGAAAGAGGTAGTCCTGCATGTAACCTCATGCTCCTAGCACGTTCCATTATTGTTCTGTTCATCCTTTCTGATACCCCATTCTGCTGCGGAGTTCCTGAAACCGTCTTTTACCTGCGGATTCCATTCTTAGAACAGTAATCATCAAATTCATTGCTACAATACTCCCCTCCATTATCTGACCTGAGACATTTTAGCTTAAGACCTGTTTCATTCTCTACCAAGGCTTTCCATTTAACAAAAGTGTCAAATACATCAGATTTGTTTCTAATACAATAAACCCAAACTTTCCTTGTTGCATCATCAATAAAAGTAACATAATAACTTGAACCCCCAAGAGATGATACCTGAGCCAGTCCCCACACATCAAAATGTACCAGCTCTAACTTACTCTCTTTCTTTGTAGGTCCAACCTTGAGAAACCTTACTCGCTTCTGTTTCCCATATATGCAGTTCTCACAGAAATCCAAACCTGTTTCTGTATATCCAGGAAAATTCTTCTTTATGATGTTCATGCCCTTATGGCTCATATGACTGAGCCTATAGTCCCATAATGTTGTATCTGCATCTGAAGCCATAAGTTTACAATCATTAGTACTATCAGTGGTTAAATACAAGGTTCCAACCTTCTTACCTCTTGCCACCACAAGAGCACCCTTGGTAACCTTCCAAGATTTAGCTGTAAATATCACAGTACAACCATCACTTCCCAATTGCCCCGCCGATATCAATTTTCTCCTTAATGTAGGCACATGTCTGACATCCTTCAATAGCCATGTATTCCCATTCTGCATCTTAACCTGAACAGAACATTTTCCAACTATACTGCAAGGCTCATCATCACCAAGAAAAACATGCCCAAAATCTCCTTGAACATAATCAACAAAATAATGCCTATGTGGAGAAGCATGGAAAGAAGCCCCTGAATCTAAAACCCAAGATTCAGTAATATTGTGCAAAGAAAGAATCAAAGCATCCTGACATACATTACACGTTGCCACATTTTCCTCCTTGGTTTCTTCTTGTTGTTTTTTCTTATCCCGAAGCTCCCAACAGTCCTTCTTTGCATGCCCAGGCTTTCCACAATTCCAGCATACAATCTTTTTCTTGGATTTTGACCTTGCCCGATCTTTTGATTTTCCACGGTTTCCTCTATTCTTCTGTCTCCCTCTAGTTTCCACTATCAAATCATTCCCTGAAGTAGAAGATTCCCCAGAGATTTTTCTTCACATTTTCTCGCTTAGAATCACCCCCACAACATCCTCAAACTTCAACTTCGAGTTAGCTGGAACCGAGTTACTTACTGCCATTAGCAGGCTATTCCAACTCTCAGGTAAAGAGCACAGAATTAATAAAGCCCTAACTTCTTCATCAAATTCTATTGTAACCGAAGCTAGCATATTCACAACCATATTGAAATCATTTAAATGATATGCTACTAAACTATTTTCAGACATCTTCATATTAAACAACTTTTTCATTAAAAATATCTTATTAGAGGCAGAGGGTTTTTCATACAACTTCCCTAATGCATCCATTAGATCTTTTGTAGTCTTTTCCTTTGAAACATTAAATAATACCGAAGATGCAAGACTCAGCTGGATCGTTCCAAGTGCCTTCCGATCCAACAAATCCCATTCTGCATCTGTCATACTCGAGGGTTTGTTCACCTTCTCAGACAACGAAGTATAAAGATCCTTCTGATAAAGGTAATCTTCCATCTGCATCTTCCAAAGACTAAAATTCTACCCATTGAATTTATCAACCCTAGATCTTCCTTCATATGCCATAGCTCCCACTCAAGCTAAAAATTTTCCATGCGATTCAACACTTCAACAAACCAAACCAGGCTCTGATACCAATTGTTAGGAAATAAGGGATAAAATATGCGGAATAATCCCTCAGAGAATCGCAACAATAGAAACTAATATGTAGAAATCATTACAGATCTCAAATAAAATTACAGAATAAAATAATACAACACAAAGAGACAGTATTTAACGTGGTTCACCCAATTTGGGCTACGTCCACCAAGAATCACTTGCTCAGATTTTATTACAAGCCACCACTCTCTCAATACAATACCCAGATCCGTTTGGAGCTATGCTCAACAAACTCTATAGAATTCACACCTGAATTCAAAACACATCTATAATACATTTGCTTGTACATCTATCATATGCATAAGACCATATAAATAGACAACTGCTTAAGCAGTTTTACAAAACCATGGGTATCAAAACCATGGGCAAAACCTGTCCCATAAACCTATGGGTCAAAAAACTTGCCCATATGAGAAAAGCACGTTTCCCGATATTTCGGGTGCAATTTTTCGAGGCCAAAAAATTTATGCCTAACCCCGAAACCCGGCGAGGATACATGAAAAGTATACAGTACTCTTAGTGTACAGTCTTCAACACTTTCACACATGAAAACAGGCTCCACAACCTAACAGAATCATCTAAAGCCATTCAAGAGGTCCATAACGGTATCTATGGTGGACACTTTGGTGGTTTGGCCATGGCTAAGCACATCCTACATTTAGGTTACTATTGGCCTTCTATTAATCAAGACTATTACGAGTATGCCAAGAAACGAGTCAAGTGTCAACAACACACTAATCTTACACATATCCCTAGTCAGGCTTTGCAACCTGCAACAAATTTATGGCCTTTTTCATAATGGGGTCTTAATCTCATTGGTCTCATCAATCCTCACTCTTCACAGTGTCATCAATCTATCATTACTGCCACATAATACTTCACTATATGGGTGGAGGCCACTCCTCTTCCATCAACCAAATTGAAACCTATTGTTGATTTTGTCTATCAACACATCATTTGTCACTTTGGTGTTCCTCATAAACTCATTACGGACAATGGAAAGTCTTTCAAAAACAAAGATATGAAGAAACTTTGTGATGCTTTCAATATTAAGATAGGATTTTCTTCTCCATACTATCCCCAAGCTAATGGCCAAGCCAAAGCTTCTAATAAAACTTTGCATAATATCCTCGCGAAAGTAACTTGTCGAGTTGGTAGGGATTGGCATTTACACATCCCTTTTTCTCTTTGGGCTTTTCAGACTAGCTCTCGTACCCTTACCGGTGCTACTCCCTTCTCTCTCATCTATGGGTCTGACACTGTCCTTCCTTTGGAAGTCTAGATTCCTTCACTTCGCATCTCTCTCAGAGATTTGGTCTCTAATGAAGACTATCGTCAAAACCGTCTAGCATAGCTTGAGTTTTTAGATGAACGTCATCTCAACGCTCTTGAGCATCATCAAGCCTATCTTGAGCATGTCAAACATGCTTATAATAAACACTTACAACAGCATGAATTCAAAATTGGTGATCTTGTTCTTAAAGAAAACCAAAATGTCACTACACTGGAATGGAGTCAACGTGGTAAGTTTGCTCCTAGATAGATTAGACCATACGTTATCACTCATAAGTATGGGTCTAGGGCTTATCACCTGTCTTCCATGGATGGTATACCTGAAGTGGAACCTCTTCATGCATTGCATCTAAGGTCCTTCTATTGTTAAAATTTATCTTACATGATCTTAGTCACAAAATATATCTTTCATCCATTTGTAACCAGTCATGCATTTCGTAGTGATTTGAAACTATGTGGTTCTCCATGTTATTTATTTCTATACCTTAAATGTGAGTACCATAGCTCTACTCAAGGAATTTTCCTTACGGATTTATTCCTCCTCATGGTAGGAACACCTTAATCACTACTTCACCTTTCCTAGGTGTCTATCTTAATCGAATCCACTCAGGGCATGAGTACGTGCTTGTATACATTTCTTCCCCTCTATCTGATGTACTTGGTCTAAACTAATTTTCTTCCAAATCTCAAAAAAAAAAAAAGAATAAGGAGATGATATCCGAATCCTAGAAGATAGAATGATCCCTCGAAGATAGCTATCTATGCCTTATCAAATAAATCAAAAATTTAGACCATTCCCTCGAAGGATGGCTACCATCAAAATCAAAATACAGACCACTCCCTTGAAGGATGGTTGTTTGTTTCATGGAATTTCCAAGATTCTCATATTGCTCAGCCTTGGCAGCAACAAACTTCCCATATCGATGAGTTTGTTCACTTTTTAGCATCTCTGAAAGACTTTCCGTATCAATCAGTCTTTCCATATCTAGCAAACTTCCCACATTGATCAGTTTTCTTTTCTATAAAAAAAATCATGAAGCTGGGGTATAAGACCTTTTTGATCATATGGAGACCCTATTTTTTTCCATATGAGCGCATATTTAGTCCTTTGTGTGTTTTGAGGAGATACATACTTA
The DNA here is from genome assembly GCA_019776745.2 of Taxus chinensis. Lineage (NCBI taxonomy): Eukaryota > Viridiplantae > Streptophyta > Pinopsida > Cupressales > Taxaceae > Taxus > Taxus chinensis. The sequence goes on from CM034155.1 coordinate 384,720,318, forward strand.
TCTCTCATTCCATCTACCTCCTAAATTTGGTTTGTGACTAAATAGTGTCAGGTTCATTTTATCCATGTCTATGGCCTTATGTGCATCGTCTTTCAGTTTACCATCAAGGTCTCTAGTTATGGTCGGTTAGGGGTCTAACTTATTGTTCATCCTCATATCTAGGTGTAGTGATTTTTATTTCTAAGGGATAAGATCATTACATAACTTTCTTTTTATCAAATCAAATAGACGTTACCTGTGTTTATTTGTTGTTCATCCAATTAAATTGACATCTTAACATGTCGGCGCCATTTATTCTAGTCAGCGCCATTTATTACAGTCAACGTCGATTAGGTCTAGTCGATTCTGATTAGAAGAAATGGTGCCGACTGGTTAGGTTTGGATATATTTTTTCATCTCATCCCACCAGGATGCGCTTCATCCTCATCTGTTATCCTATCTTGTGCATGTGTCACATGTAGCATGTAGTTGCCTTATCCTGTGCTCTTGCCTAGGGCACCTTTATCTTGTGACTTCACTGAGTCTCTCATGTGTGCCACCCATAGCACACTTGTCATGCCTAGTCTGTTAGCGTGCCTATTGTAAAAGACCATTGTTGTGGCCATATTTCGATTCTCGTTATGGGTCGCGTCTCGACGGCCCTCCATTCAAGTTCGTCATTTCATCCTTTTTTCCTAAGCGTTGATGCTTGGTTTTTTTATTTGATCATCGTTATGACCTTATTTTCACCTTTTGGTGCATATTTTTGGTGTTATCACCCATTATGAGTTTCTCCCTGTACATGGGTAACTCGCATTTGTTACAACCTAAAGATAGCAGGTCTGTAGGTACTAATGTCGTCTCTTTCAAAGACCATATAGTTGTCCCTACCAATGTGTCACTCATTGGTTGTTACTATTTTACAGTATCTCTTAACTCACAAGTCTGTAGCCACTAACGCCGTCTCATACGAAGACCGTATAGTCTGCCCTACCAATGTGAGTTCCTTAGGTCACTGCCTTTTTTTTACACGTTTCATCAATGGTTAGATTTCTTCCAAGCATCTCATTGGGGCATCATCCATTCTTCTCTTTCTCATCTATCTCTTTCAAACTTGGGATTGGTTTTCTCTTTTGGGGGCCACCCCATCCCTAGTTTGAGGGGAAGCACATCATCAGTATTCTTCCCTTCTTTAAACTCCTTGTTTTTGTCTCGCAGCATTTCTTATCGCAAGTTACTCGACAAAAAGGGGCAAATGTAGATACCTAAAATTGGTAACACAATTTAGTGTCCCCCGTGTTCGCTTACCTATTCTATTCTCGGGCCTAATTAAAATACCTATCCTAAGTTTATTCCACCCCATTATATTTCACCCATGGATAATTAAAAATTAACCATGTAATTCTACCTTTTTTACCATTATTCCAACTACTTATTCACCCCATATCATTTCTAAACCTATTGTATCATTATTCTTCATCCATCCCACCTTTTTCTCCTCTCCTAAACATGTGCAGTAGGTTTTTACCCATATTTGAGTTGGAGGGATAAGTTTCTTTTCCCCACAACTCATTTCTTTGCCTCTTTGGGAGACTTTTCCCTGATCAGCACCGATCGATCTTCAGTCGACACCGATTTTATCTCAGTCAATGCCGACTATAAATACACGACTAGAGTTCTTCTCTGGTTAGATTCAGAAGAACTATTCACCTAGAGATTATTAGAGAGAGAGAGAGTTCTATGCATTTTAATCCCTTAGAGGTGTACTGTTACTCTACCCGTATAACTCCAGAAACTTTGCTGAAGTTCCTCAAACTTCCTAGTATCCCCAATTTTCCTTCAGCCAAGGTGAAACTCTGTCCGTGTGTCTACAGCTCTCGTGGGTCTCCACAGCTCCCTTCATTAATCATTAATCACCAATCAAGCATTTTCTAGGTATTTCCCTTTGTGGATTTTTATAATTTCCTTTTGATCGACACTGATTAATCTTCCATCGAAACTGATTCTTCCAATTGACATCGATTCCATCTGAATCAAGGCCAATCACTATTTGATTGACACTGACCATCCTACAGAAAATTACAAAATTTAGGTAACATAATTTAAGTTTTGTTTTTATAGTTTCCTACGTTCTTTCAGTTTCTGTTGATGTTTTTACATTCTGTTTGCAACTTAAAATTAGAAAATATAGACATTTTCTTACATCTTTTATCATGTATTCCTTTATCCTTAATTGAGAACATGAACTAACATCCACCGAGGAAGCTCATTGCTTCCTGAACGCACTTTTCGGGTAATTCACTCTTTTATCTTCTAACGTTGTCTTTTTCTTTTAAGCATTTTTGCATTGTAGATTTCTTGGATCTATTCCATCGAAATTTATTTATATCTTCAAATCTTTTCCAATAAATTAGATATCAAATTTATTTGAGTTTTTCCAACGTTTTTTGTGTTTAGTTTGGTTCATTGACTTGGATAGGACCCTTAAAAAACTTGACACGGGATAGCCCGTTAACCATTTTGTTTTGGATCAATTGTTCAAGGTAGCGATAATTTAGAAGTCTGAAATGCTTATGCCATAGCTTACTAACCTCATTTACATGAATGAGCAAGGCAGTGGGCGTAGAATCAGAAGTAAAGTGAGAAAATCTATATAACCATGAATGGTGATCTGCCTTTCCCTTAGCCACTGTAGTGTCATTGTTAAGCTCATGAATAATCACCGAGTTAGGACCAAATTCCACTCACATTCCTTCACCAAGGTGAGTAATTTGGTAAACTGATAGAAGATTGGTAGATAAATTAGGAACACTCAACACTTGGTTGAATGTTCCCCCATCCATCTCTACCGATCCACTACCAAAAACTGACACTTTCATGTCATTACCCATCGTGAATTTGGACATACCGTGCAAGGCTCGATGTTGGAGAACTCAACATGAGAAGAAGCCATGTTGTGCAAGGCATCAAAATCTATAATCCATGTTGATGAAGGAGAAACTTTAGATAAAAGGGACTTTCCTTTCTTCTTATCATATTTAGAACCTTTTGCAGTAGAAGACTCTGCCTTCGGTGCATTTTGTTTGATAGACTCACGAACACCTAATTGATTTTTCTCAAGTAAATGAGTAAGGTGATGAATTTTTTTCCTCATACATAGATACTCTTTATGACCAAGCTTCTTGCAATAGGAACACAAATACTTGTCTTTCTATGCTCTAGGCTCAAAAGTCAAAGTGTTTGTGTTATTTTTAGTTTTGGTCTTGGTTTCCTTCTTAGGTTGATCCTTTTTTTTTCTTCTTGTCAGTATTCTTTTCCTTACTAGTACTTGCTACAAGGGAATGTGACTTGGACTTGAGAGACCCCATTTGAATAAGTTTATCCTATTCTCGAATGAGTTGGGATGAAAAATAGTCAAAGGAGGGCATATTCCAATCTTTTCCCAAGGCAAATTTTGTAGCGTAAAAAGTTGACACAAAGACAAGATATTAAAGACCTAACTTAGAGAGAATTGACAAGATCAGTTGGTAATATTTCTTCTCTACTTGGCATTCCTTTAACAACAATATAGTGTGGAAAAACTTTGAGAAGAATGCTTGTAGTTTTTCAAAATTACTAGGATTTATCCCTAGTAGTTTTTTTTCCAACTCATATGCTCTCATGTCACCTTTTTATCCAAACATTTCATCTAACATTTTCCATGCAGACTTAGGTGTTTCGGATGACTCAATGTGGAAGAGAAAGTCAGGAGAAGAAAACATGTAAAGAAGACCTAAAGCTTCATCACTACGATTTAACCACTTAGATTTTTCAGGGTCATCATCTAGTTCAGTCTCAATTCCCATGGTGATGCGGAATAACCCTTTACCCCTTAGTTTGATAATTATTTTTGATCTCCATTCGAATAATTTGAACGACGTAAGTAAAGGAATTGAAAGTGAATCCATAGTGAAAAGAGAGAGAAGGAATGCAGAAAAGAAACACAACCACCCAAGACAATATAATAACCCCCCTTCTTTCGGAAATTTATAGTTTAGTGCGTTGAATACAATCAGGTCCGAGCGTGCATCTTGAAACACTTGGTAACTCACCTTGCAATCACCGTAATAACACGCAAGAGAGGAGACCACAATCGTGTTTCATGGAACGTAACAAAGTGACATCATACACAAGCACAATTGCAAAAAAATAGGAAGGAGGTGAAATCAAATACTGGTTATGAGAAAAAGTGTCTCACATCGCAAAGGATACCCCCTTATTGTTAACTATGACGGATGTGCTCACTAGTCGCAAGCAATAATAAGGGTAAAATACAATGTTTTAAACGAACTCAAGATGAGTCCTAATGATCTTTAGAATGCTGGAAAAGCAAGTGGAAGAAAAATAGGTGCTCGAAGTGTTACTGCACACTTGAGCGCACGATTAGTAAAAAAATTGATAATAACGCCTAAAAAATTATCGTTTTGAAACGCCTAATTTAGCTAATTTTAAAGCTATTGGAATTTTTTTTAAATCACAATTTAATGTTATTTTAAAAGGATGATTTTAATACTTTACTAATCAAGAAAAAGAGATCGTAATTAATACAAATAATTTTAATTACAATTAAATCTTATTAATTACTAATTAAGATAATGAAATCCTAATTAATTACGAAGAAATAAAGAAATACTAATTAAGATCTAATTAAAATTAAATCCTAATTAAATATTTAAAAATACTTCCCTTTAAAAGTATCCCCAAATTTGAGAAAAATAAGATCACCTCTTTAAAAATTTCCCACTTTAAAGATTTCCAACCGAATCTATTAAAAAATATACTTTGTATAGTTTTAAAATCACCCACTTGCAAAATATTTCCTGCAAAGAGTTTTAAGAAAAACTTACAATAAATAAATTTAAAAAACTTACGGTTTGAATGAAATAAATAAAATTTAAAAACCTTACCATAAATAAGTTTACCATTTGGTTGAAATGCCGAGTTGGATGTGGAACTCTTGAGTTGGAAGTGTAATGGCCATGCTTTAGGGAGGGAGGATCCCGAGTTGTGTGCAACAGTTGAGGGAAGAGTGTTGAGAAGAAAAATGCAGAGAAGAGTTCGAAGCAGGTTGATGTCGGTGATTGGAGGGAAAGTTAGGTGCTATTGGGAGAGGGTGCTCGGCCATAGGAAGGAACATATGAGTTTGATTCGAACATGTAGGTAAGTCTGAGCATAAACCAGAGGAACGTTAGAAAGGTCCGGAGTTCAAGCCGGTGCAGAGGACGAAAAGTCAGGGCAAAGACAATGAATGTAGAACCATAGAGGAGGCCGAGAAAGATCGAACCAATGGCAAGAAAATGGTCAAGTGCCCCAAATTAGAAAGGATCCAAAGAAAAAAAAGGATTTGGCCAAGGGTTTGAAGCAAGAATGGAGACGGCTCGGGGCAGAGCCTGAACAACTCACCAAAAACGCAAGGCAAAAAAATGACTCACTAAAAAACATGACTTTCAAGGAGTTTATAGGAGCTTGGTGGAGGAGAGTGCTCATAGTGAGCTAAAGGAGCTCAAGGAAGAGAATAGGAGCTTGGTGCAGTTAAACACCACAAAACCTTCAACCTGAGATTTGAACCCGCATTCTACAACAAAAACAACAAAAACAAAGAGAAACTAGAAAACAGAGATCTAAAAAATAATTTCCAGTTTAATAAATGATTAAAAAACCAGAATAAAGAACCTCTATTTTTAGATGATCTACTAAATGTAGCTGCAGTTAGCTAAATGTAGCTATAAAACCCCTGAAAAACTCAAGGAGATTTACACATGCATGAAGAACACAGCAAAACCGAAAACTTTCCAAGAACATCTTGTTAAGAACGTAGTAGGTGCATGATAAGATAAGAACTAGTATAAAGATACCATGAGCAAGAAGAAGTGCATGTAAGGTAAATACACATATACACATTGATAAATTGAATGAATAATTACTCGTATTAGGTAACTCTTTATATAAATACATTATATAAATATTGATTTCCAAATTTTGATGCATATTATACATTGAAAATTCTAGTACATTTACATCATTAAATCATGAAAAAATAATTCATAATGTCTTAAATATTGTCAAGTTTACATCATATTAGTTTCATACAAAAATAATCTCAAAAATGTAAGGTAACATACACAATTATCGAGTTCCAAATAGTATTAACATTGACAAAAAACATAAAAAAGCCCAAATAGGTCATATACTATCAAGTTTAAATTCCATATAGGCATACATATAATTCCATGCACATAGGAATACAAACAAAATGTCATGTAAGACATATATATTTGTTAATTATCAAAATGCATCCCTCTCTTGGCCTTTCTCGAAGAAGTCCATCCCTTGGATGAAGATGGAGATCTGTGAGATGACTTCAGACTTCCCATGCCCATGATATGATTCCTCTTTCACAGAACACTCGACTGCAATTGAACCTGTAAATGCAAATAATTTTTTTGTCAAAACTTAATTTATATATGTTTTTAACATGTATTTAAGACCATGTTATTGAAATTATTTACATAAATACACACACTTACCATAATATTTCGGTCACGCTAAATCTACATCTCGTGCTTAGATGATTCATTGGGAGCTCCTAGAGCATGAATGGGGGAATCAAAACAATGAGATTGAGGGGTTCATGCCCTCTAAGTCGAAATGGAGGGGGTTTAAATTCCCTATATACACATAAGATCACAAAATCAACCATTAAAATTAGCCACAATAGAACTAAGTAAATGTATGTTTAATGACAATATTTTAACCAATTTAATCAGTATACAACTATTTGTTTTACCATGCCATGCTTGTGAATCAAATGAACATGCCGCTAATTTTCGGAGGTAACTCTTTCATATACACAATGAAGGACATTATTAACATAATTTAATAATGTTATAATGAAGGAAATTATTAACATGTAATTTAACATAATATGAATTATACGAGCAATTTAACGAAAAAATCATGTTTTTTGAATACCTTAGTGAGTTTCTATGAAGATGTAATCACAGAGGCAACACCTTTCTCTACTCATCGTAGATATGGTGGGGTGTCTAGTGAAGTCAACATCTTTATCAAACATATATCACATCAAGTTACTTGAACATATAAGAACATACATATATTTTAGTTCAAAAATTATATAAATATATTTGCATACGTGAAAACTTTACACAATTAACATTCTAAATTACCTTTGTGAATGTATGTGTAGGTATGGTGCTCACAGCTTGTGGTTGGGATGATGACACCCCTCCTACATGTTGTAATATCAATGCATATATGTACAAATACAACTATTTTAAAAATTTAACATATATAAGTAAATCAAGTACTCTGATATTTTTGTAACACATATAATAAAACATAACAAACACCTATGAAGGTGAAACCGATGACTTGCTAAAAATGTATCGCTTAAAAAGGCATCTGAAATAGAGGCATTATCATGTTTCCCCCTAATGAAAACTCATACAATACCGGTATGCATGAAAGTATCGTCCTCCTTGGTCCCCAAACATATGCTACCACATGATGTGTAAAGATGTGGCTTCATGCTAGTACTCCTTGAGGGAATATTATGTGTACCTCCACGAGCATCTGGATCAGAAATCTCCCTCGTATGTTGAATAAGGGTATTAAATATCCCCTTAAGCATGTGGAGTGTATAAATCTATAATATCTCCTTCACTGCTAGAGGGACAATCTTAGGGTTAGGGGGCTTTTGTGCGGGGACTCTACCTTGCTGAATAGATCCACATTCTGCACCTAGTCAATCTTGTGCAGAGCCTTTTCCTCAGCCCTAGAAATACCAAAAATAAAAATTGTTCAAGATCTTGTTGAGGATAAACTCACAATAGATTTTCCTCATAAATTATAGTGGTACCTCATTGTTATTGCAAAGCAGAAAATTAAACCATCTGCTATCGGTCCCAAAAATTATTTTTAAAATAAAACATTATTTCACTAGTGGATGGGAAACCGTTTGCATGACAATGGAACAAGAAAATTGGTATGGGGGTCTGTGAATAAGGCACATATGAGGTCTTTTGTAATTTCTTTTTTCTTCACATCCACATATGATAATTTATTAGAATAATAAACCCTATAACACTCTCTATAAGATGTCCAATGATCAATTTTCCTCATTCCTACGTCAACTTGAGACACTAATGACTCCAATGTGTTTGCAAGAGAGGTGTGGTGTGGTTTTTTATAATGTGAATCCCTCGTTGTTTTTTTTACATCCTCAATTTCAATATTAATTTTAACTATATGGGCTGCTAAATATTCTTGACTTCCCAGGGAATGTTGAGTAAATGTAGGATGGATAAGAGGGATCAAAAGAATTACAAGATTTTTTTGTGGTTGATTGCATTGACCTCAAACTGTTATAATAATAAAATGTATTGAATTCAAATTCTACTCTCTAATTTAAAAATTTAAATGCACTTTTGAGAAAAGAATTGTGCCTACCTCTTCTCTGTGGTGCCATCGTGGATTCCAATCTTTGCAGTGATTGTAAGATGATTGTTTGATAAAAATACATATGAAAAATGAAATGTGAGGGCATGGTTTTGATGTAAAAATTATGTTTAGGGGGAGTTAAAATGATAAGGACTCAATGTGTTTTTTTGGTTTATAACATAACATAATGTGTACGCTTTATAGCTTTGTGAATTACCAAACCAAATAAAATATAACTTGATCATGTTATAAAAGAATGCGTACATGTTTTATTAATTTTAAGTTTTTGTCCACTTTTTTGGCCCCCCAATTTGGTGCACTTATCCCCTGTACTCCTGTGAGTTTTTCAAGCGATCTCAAGTCACCCTGGCTGAAGAACTGTAGGGAGGAAATGCTCTGTGTCTTCTAACTCTAACCGCTTCTGCTTAAATTTTGTGAAGATATATCTATTTCATCCTAGTTGTTTGGGAAATATGACGCCAACTAGTTGAAGAAGTATAGGGAGGAAATTCTCTGTGTCCTCTAACCTTTAACTTCTCCCCACAAAATTCTAAGGACACCATTTCCTATAAAAGCCACTATGTATGGAGTTTGTAGACTAGTCTGAACTCACTTGTTGTATGTAAACCCATAATGCCAAGGGTGGAAAGTGCACTATAATGAACCTATGTAAATACGTTGTGTTATTCTGAAAAAATACTCAACGATACTCTCCCTCTTTGGGGGTGCATTCTACAACGTTGAAAGGACAATGTGACCCCAAAATAGGACCTACCGCACTCTGACCTATAAAACTCTTCCTTTCAGGGGGAAGGGAAAGCGCTTGGTAGAAACCAAGGCACGCACAAAAGGGGATGGCCATACAAAACAAGGATTTTTCCATAAACACATGCATGCAATAAGACAAGTGTAAAATATAAAACCAATGTAGTAACTACCAAACAAAGTAGTGTAAAAACGCAAGAAAATAAGTAGACCACACAAAGTGGGTTGAAAACATGGGACATAATGCATGATGTCACAAGATACCCAAGGATGTCATGGGCACAAATAAAAAACAAGTGTGCACATAAGAAAAGGGAAAATCCCACATAGAATATTAAACAAAGAAGACAAATAAAGAAAACACACAAGTAGTCATGGAAAAATGTAACCCTACACAACAAGTGCTACACATGAAATACCCATTAGCATGTTAGAGTACTAACCAATATGTCAAAGTGTGTAAGATAAAATAATATAAGATTTTAATTAAAAAATGAAATAATAACTCTTGTATGAGATGAACATGGATGCCCCCAGCGTCTAATATAGTAAGGGTAGAAGGAAAAGCATCCATGTCGTGTGTAAATTTTATGTATATAAGATTATACTAGGAAAATGCATGACCACACATGTGTGTATGATAATGACATATAAGAAATCAAGCTAACATGTGTATCAAAGTGATCATGTAAAAACACTAGTAAGAAAAATTAAATGCCCCCAAGACCATGTAATATGTTGTGGATGGATGGAATGGAATCAAAAATGGAATGATAGGAGAAATGTTCCCCCCAAGTGTATGGAAGTGTATGGAATAACGTTCATTTTTCCCCCTCATTCATCTAGAATGAACCATAAATGAGAGTGCATCATGGGTAAATGGTTGAGTAATTGTTTGTTATGTGTATCTAATGTGCTGAAATGAGTGTGTATGTGTAGTGGTGGGGAGATGTGACATGTAGAATAGATGTGCGTGAACCCTATAGGTGAAGCATATATCATGTATTTTTTGAATAGATTATTGATGATTTATCCCTAAGCATATATCACTATGAAATGAATAATGGAGGGTGGTGATGAAGTGTGAGATGTAAAAAGGATGTGCGTGAACCCTATAGCCAAAGCATACATAACGACTTGTTAAATGGGCATGCGATGTTTTAGCCCTAAATGTATATCACTACAACTAGATTGAATAAGGTGACTATGTATCCTATAACATATGTCACTATGAGATGGAAGTATGGTGTGGTTATTTAACATAAGGTGTATACCACTATAAGATGATGGAATAGGCGACAACTTGGCCTAATGTGTATGTCATGATAGGATGGATAGATGAGTGATGATGTAGTACTAAGTGTATGTCATGATAAGATGAATAATAGGGGGTGGTGATTTAGCCTAACGTGTATACCACTAAGGATGATAGAATATTAGGGTGGTGATTTATCCTAAAGCGTATACCACTAAGGATGATATCAAAGGAGGGTGGGTGACGATTTAGCCTAAATCATATGTCACTAAACAAGAAATGTTGTGTGATGAAATGTTGCATGGGGAATGTAAGGTCCATTTGATTTGTAAACCCTCGGTATTCAAATATGGACCGAGGAAATAAATTACATCATAGGGTGGTGAGTGTAGTGCATAGAACAATGCAATGTATGTATTAAAGTTGAACAAATGGTGAATAGGATGTGAAAAATTGTGGTGTAGATAATGCAATGTAGGATACATAATATGGGGTGACATTAGTATACAATAATAGGATATGTATGGTGATAAGATGTACATATAGACCCATATACAATGTAACCTAACATAATATATGGAGGTAAAATGTGTGGTGTAAAATGTGACTACATATGTAGATAAGTGAAACAAATCTGATGTATAGAACAAATAGTATAATGTAGAATGTAAAAGCAGTGTAGAACAGATAATGTATGACATGAAATATATGGTTAAGTGCAATGTTTAATGCCTAAGTGTGGTGTTTGGGGTTAATTGTAATGGTAATCTCTCAACATTCAAGTGTGAACCTGTTGTCCCCTCAAAATTTTCCTTCATTCTTCCAAGTCTAAACCTAAATTTTTGAGTTTTCCCCCTTTGAAAATGGTCAAATCTGAGTATTTTGAATTATTTGTCCTTTCAAAAGGCCTAAAGATGTTTGAAACCTACTTCATCAGATGGGAAATTTCTTCCCCTTTCCAAAAAGGTAAAGAAGTCATTCTAACTCATTGTATTTTGCAAGATATGGCTTGGCAGACCTAAGTTCCATTTTTTTCCCAAGGTGTACTGGCAGGGATGAGGAGATTTCTTTGACACTTTTCCTTTTCACAAAAAAAGTGTAAATTAGTGATGGTGGGCTCGTGAGCCCGAGCGGAGTGGAAAAAATAATAAGGTTTGATCCCCACAGCCTATCAAATGCTGACACATGTCCATTTTTGAGTTGAAAAGTCAAAGATGAAGTGTGGGCGGGTGGAAAAATTTAAGATTTGAAGTCCTTTGGTTTTAAAAGTTAAAAGAGAAGAAATAACCCATGTCTCCACAGCCAATGAAATCATTCCACGTGTCCTTATTGACCGGTCAAAGTAGGTGATGGGCCTTTGGCAGGATTTTAAGTTTTTATCCTTCAGGGTTAAAAGTAAAAAGTTTAACAGCACCCTTGCAGCCAATCAGGAGATGCTACGTGTCTTTCCAGCATTGACAACTCAACGCGGGGTTGTAGGACACTGGAGGATTTTATAACTTTGAAATTTTTTCCAACAAAATTTCAAAATGTTCTAAATTGAGTCGTGACCCCGAAGCCAATCAAATTGTGCCACGTGTCCACATTGAAAAGTCAAAGTAGACTGATAGAGAAAATTGTTCCGAATTGCCGAATTTTGAAAATTTTATAAAATGAAAAGGCACTCATCACGACCACTCCAATCACCTTCTACCACGTGGATGGCTCAAATTTAAAGTTGTAAAATCTAATCTAACGGTTCATATTTAAACCCGCGAAGTTTGTAACGGCTATAATTATGAATTCTCTAGCATTTCCTGCTAAAAGTCATTTCTCTATAAATCAAGAACCAGAAACAACCCGAATGATTGCTTTTGATTGAAACTATTTCTTGGATGCCTTGGGAAGTTGTAACTTCCCCTTGTGGGCTATTTTATGCCCTTTGGAAGTCTTTGTATGGGTTTACAATTGAATTTGGAGACTGGAAATGTGTTTTGCAAACAGAGGAAAATAACAATAGTCAACATTTCTTCTATTCTTCCTTCTCTATAATTTTCTTCTATTCCCACTCATTTGTAAAAATTTATGCTTTGGTTTCAATAAGAAAATAAGGATTTCTAAGTCTCCTTGATGGATAAATGAATTGGTACTTTGTGACCAAGGTTTTCTTTTCTATTTTATAGCTAGGGTTTTGTAAATTTGTTCTTCTTCTGATATCTAATGCATGTTATGAACCTTCTTATCAATGTATACAGGCCTCTGATGTTCTACCTCCATTATTGATCTTCTTTTCTTCATTCTCACTCACCTCTCCCACTCTCAAACCAATTTCTGCCCTAGCAAGAAATTGCAGGATTCGCGATAGGGTTAGTGGAGTGCCCCTATGGATCTTTGGTTGAAAAAACACCATTGAATCCACCTGTTTTACATGCATAATATGGAAGCTACATCATTTGAATTAGAGGGAATTATATTCCCACAGTGTTGGTGAGGAAAACTCTAAATTTTTCCTAAAGACAAATTTTTAAGACAACAGTTTTGGCACCCATCGTGGGGCAAATTTTACAACATCTGCACCCTATAAATGAACACAAGGTCATAACATACCATTTGAGTTTATTGAAAATTTTGAAGTTCCTTGTGATCCACATGGATACAAGTCATGTCTATTCTTGCAAACCCTCCTATTGAGAGACCTACCTTATTCTTTCATATTCAAGAAGATATCATTTCTGACCTAAGGGAAGCTATTTGGCATAATAGGAAGAGTGTAAACCATTACTCTATTTCCTCAAGAATTTTGGATCAAGAAGAAGAACTTGGTGTTGAGTTGGAAGAGAAAAGACAAATCTTGGTACCTCAAAGAAGACAATAAGCCTTCAAGAAAGATAATAGAAGGTATAATCAACAGTTGAGGCAAGGAGTGTTTGATCCTACTTTTGAAGAAATTGAGAGGGAAGAATCAGAGGTAATATTTCAATTTGATAGAGAAGAAGTGATCAGGGCTCAACTTGATGAGATTGAAAGACTCCAAATAGAGGTAGAAGAAAGAGAGGTAGCCCTAGCTGCTCAAGAAGCCAGAAATAGAAATAAAATGGGTGATAATGAACATGAAGCACATAGACCAAATGTGCCATGGGGAAAAAATACTGGTCCACTTGCTCTCTAACAACCACTCCATGATCTACCAAGATGTTCAAGAAAGAACTTCCCCAAATTTAAAGGAGATGGTTCTCAACTCCCTAAAGAGCATTTAGCAGCATTCATCACTACCTGTGGCGTATTGGGGGTTGAGGATGAAGATGTATTTGCTAGACTCTTTATGGAATCACTTCAAGAGAAGGCTACTAAATGGTTCTACATGATTCCCCCAAGATATATCATTGGTTGGGATGACATAAGGAGTGCATCTGAAAGTAGATTCAAGAGCATAGAAGATTGCCAAGACCTATTGGTCCAGTTGGTGCAAATGAAAAAAGAAGTCTTTGAGTGCATGAGATATTTTGTAGCAAGGTTTGAGAGAGTGACAAGAAGAATCCCTGAAGATCCTCTTGAAAATAACTTGAAGAGATTCTTCATCAGTTCCTTGCCATCAGAATTTGGTTTCTTCCTCAGAAGATCCCAACCAAGAACATTGAGGTATGTTAAAGACTTTACAATTGAGACTGATGATGACTTAATTCTTTCTATAAAAGTGAAAGGCCCAAATCGAAATAAAAAGGGGCAGATTTCCAGTTTAGTCACAACATATTCAATGTTCCAAAAAATGGTAAATGACTTGGTTGCCTTGATGAAGCAACTGTCACAAATCACCATGAGAAATTCTCCAAGAAGACCAAATTTCCATGATAGGCAAAGGATTGTACCACCTCCTCGCCAACTTGATCTAGAAGCACAACCAGTCAATGTTGTCTATGACACCAGAGAATAAAGGGAGGAATCTGAGGTTGATGAACCTGAAGGAGAAAATGCAAAAGATTATGAAATCTACCTTGAAGTTGAAGAAGTTGATATGCATAATGGCCTATTTGAATTTGTTGTTGATGATGAAGAATATGATGATGAAGCCCCAATTTTTTCATGTGATGTCTTCACCAGAACACATTCTAAGAAAAACACTCCATCTTCAGTGGCTGTAAACGAGAAGAAGACTAAAGAATATTCTACTTCAGAGGTTACTCAAAACAGAATCATCAGTAAAGGTTCTCCATTACCACCTTCCATGGATTCTGCCAAAGAGAAACAAGACTTGGTTGTTCCCAGATACCATACTGTTATAAAAATTAAGTCTTTTTTTCCTTCTTCTAGTTCTCAAGTTGTTAGGAACACTTCTCCTTCCATTGGAATCTTTGCAAAAATACCTAAAGTTCAGCCAAAGGCTACACCTTCACCTTCTGCTAAATTGATTGCTTCACCTTTGGGAGAAAGCCCATCATCCAAAACATCCAAGGTTCCTTCAAATCCTTTGCCTTGTAAATCCTCCTCCACTTCAGGAACTTCTTCCTCATCCAACATTGTCCCATTTGACTTTGTAGAGCATGTAAACAAAATCAAAGTCCAACTTTCAGAGATAAAATATCTACAAACACACCCTGCTCAATTTGACAGATTTATCGATGCAGTCCAGGGTATTAGCCCTATGTCTTCAAGTCCAATTTCCAAAGGACTTCTTATAACACCATCCAAACCTCCATCTCAAAACGTGTTAGCTCTTAATGCTTCCAAAACAACCCAAGGCTTAGACACTATACAAATAGGGTTTGGGACTGCATTGAATCCTTTGATGCATTCTCTATTGAAGCCATTCCGAGGCAACAAAATGAAAGGGCTGATTCTCTTGCAGTGTCAACCTCTTTATTAACACCTCATCCTTCTTTTGTAAAATATAAGGTAACTATTGAGATGGTTTTCAAACCTAGTGTGCCTAATAATGCAAATCATTGGCAGGTCTTTAATGATGACAGTCAAATTTTGTCCTTCTTGGAGCAAAGAGATAATTTCAGTAATCTCTTCTTTGAAGGAAGTGTCAATCCTCATAGGGAAGTTGTTACTGAAGAGGAAGCTGATGGAATTGAAAGAGTTGATGATGAGGGCATGATCAGATTGAAAGGTAACAAGATTCCCAAAGGCTTAGTCTCTTTGGAGGACCCATTTGATAAGCATGACAGATTCATTCAGGAGAAAGAAAAGCTATCTTCTCGGTGTCCATATGAATTTGAAAAAGAAAACATTGGTACTGTATAAGATCCAAGAATGGTTAACATTGGAAAATTTTGTTCACTTGAAGGAAAAAGAAGGTTTTTTTCTCTGCGCAAGAATTATTATGATGTTTTGGCTTACTCCTATGAAGAACTCAAATCTTTCCAACCAAAATAAATGCACCATTCCATTCTTTTGAAGCAAGGTGCTAAGCCCTTTAGGAAAAAGCAAAGGCCCTATAACCCAAAGATTTCTGACATCATTGAAGAAGAAGTGAATAAGATGATGAATGCCAGAATAATTTTTCCCATCCATCACTCAACATGGGTGGCTAACATTGTATTAGTGAGGAAGAAAAATGGTGAGATAAGGATATCTGTTGACTTTCAAAATTTGAATCAAGCCTCACTCAAGGATAACTACCCTCTACCAATCATGGATCACATTTTGTAAGCAGTCACTGGATCTAAGATGCTCTCTCTGCTTGATGGGTTTTCATGGTACAACCAAATCAAAGTGGTAGATTAACATTGTAGAAAAACAACATTCACAACTCCTTGGGGCACTTTTGCTTATAGCAGAATGCCTTTTGACCTAATCAATGTAGGATAAACATTCCAAAGAGTAATGGACTTGGCCTTCAAAGATCTAAAGCATTTCATTATCATATACCTTGATGACCTCATTGTATTCTCAAGAAAAATATAAGAACACGTCTGTCATTTGGAGAAAGTTCTTGGAAGGTGTAGGAAAGATGACATTTCATTGAACCCTAAGAAATACATCTTTGGAGTCACAGAGGGAAAGTTTCTGGTGCACATTGTGAACAAACATGGAGAACACATTGACCCTGAGAGGGTGAGAGACATTCAAGAACTATCTCTGCCCACCAGCAAGAAAGGAGCGCACTCATTCTTTGGGAAGGTAAAATTTCTTCGCCACTTTGTCCCTAAGTTTGTTGAACTGATAAAGCACATCACCTCTATGATGAAGCCTGAAGAAAGTTCCAAATGGATCCATGAAGAGAAAACTACCTTTGAGGAGATCAAAAGAGCTATTACCAAAGCTCCAACCCTTGTATCCCCTAATTTTAACAAAGATTTCATCATGTACTGCTATGCCTCAGAACACTCTCTCTCTGTTGTCCTTGTCCAGAAGAATGATGAAGATTTGGAAGCACCTATTGCTTTCATGAGTTTTCCTTTGAAGAAACGTGAGTTAAACTATAGCCAATTCAAGAAACATGCATATGCAGTGGTTAAGGCTATGAATAAATTTAGGTTCTACATCCTTAATTCTCATACTATGGTGATGGTCCCTAGAATTGCAATCAAATCCATCTTGACCCAACAATATCCTAGAGCCAAAAGAGGAAATTAGATTGCAAATACTCAAGAGTATGATTTAGAGATTAAGCCCTCTAATCTAGTAAGAGGAAATGGTTTGTGTAAGTTGATTTCTGAAGATGAAACTATCAAATCTTAGCATGGGGAGAAATATGTCACTTGTTCAAACTACTTAGAAGACTGCCCTCAGGTTCTCTTTATAACCACTACTGATGAGTTGTGTGCAGATATTGATTTTCTGCTCACTTATGGATAATGCCCCTCTCATCTAGATTACCAGAAAAGAAGAACTCTCAAGCTGAAGGAAACCAAATATGTGATCTAGAATCATGAACTTTACAAGAAAGGGATGGATGGTTGTTTCCTTAGATGTGTTGATAAGGAGCAACAAGGAAAGTTGCTTAAGGCCTATCATGACCAAGCATGTGGTGGACACTTCTTAGCAATGGTGATTGCCCATGAGATTATTAGAGGTAGGTATTATTGGCATTTTATTTTTGTTGATACTCAAAGTTGGGTTTCTAAATGCAAAGCATGCTAGCAATTTGTTGGAAAACCACAATACGCTGCATTACCTCTCAAGCCTGTGATCATTGAAGAACCATTTCAATAATGGGGGATGGACTTCATTGGTGTGTTGAATTCTCATTCAAGTGCATGGCATACTTATGTTCTCACTACCATAGACTACTTCACCAAATGGGTAGAATCCATTCCAACCAAACAAGGTAGCTCTGAAGTGGTATGTAGCTTCATCAAGGAATACATCATTGTCCGTTTTGGAGTGCCTCAGAAGATTGTTGTAGACAATGCTACTTATTTCTCTTCAAAGGAGCTCACAGAGTTTTTTTATAGCTTTGGAATATCTCTAGCCCATTATTATGACTACTATCCACAAGGAAATGTTCAAGCTGAGTCAAGTAACAAGAACATTGTGACCATTTTTAGAAATCTTGTTGATGGAAATCAAAGGAATTGGAAAAAGAGATTGTATGATGCATTATGGGCTGATAGGATCACCCCCAAGAAGGCCATTGGCACATCACCTTTTTAGCTTTTGTATGGAGTTGAAGGAGAGATCCCCATCACAATTGAAATGCTAGCTCTCAAATTGCTTCAATCAGTGTATGATGGCCAATACAAGGACTCGATTGACAAAAGTATCCTTTTTCTTGAGAGGTTGGAAGAAAGTAGATCTCAAGTGGTGGATAGAATCAAGGAGCGTCAGTTGAAAGTGAAGAAATTATTTGAAAAAAGGACTAAGGCAAGAGATTTCAGATTTGGAGACCTTGTCGTACTTTGGGACAAGAGAAGAGAACCAAAGGGTAGTCATGGAAAATTTGATTCTTTGTGGCTAAGTCCTTTTCAAATTCATGGAACTTGTGTTGAGAATGTTTTTCTCTTATCATACTTGGATGGAACTCCATTAGGATTTCCTAGAAGTGGGAAATATTTGAAGCTATATCATCAATGAAAGTGAGTTTTCCCTCACCTTGTATCATAGTTTTGTTATTTCCCCTTTTCTGTTGTGTGTTTTCGGTTTTCCCCTTTCTGTTTTGGTGTGTTTTTGGTTGTGTGTCCTCTTCTTCCTTCTCTCCTTCCTCAGTAGTTGTACATGACTCTGCAAGGCCCAATGGATAAGGCACTGGTCAATGTTATATGTTTTAACACTTGAGATTCTGGATCCTCATGCCATGTTGTCTTCCTGTTTAATCCATATCATGTCCCCAAGCTAGAGCCAACTGTTTTCCCCTCAAAAATTTCCTTCATTCTTCCAAGTCTAAACCTAAATTTTTGAGTTGGTCCCCTTTGAAAATGGTCAAATCTGAGTATTTTGAATTTTTGGTCCTTTTCAAGAGCATAGATGTTTAGAACCTACTTCATTAGATGGTAAATTTCTTCCCCTTTCCAAAAAGGTACAGAATTCGTTCTAACTTGTTGTATTTTGCAAGATATGACTCGACAGACCTAAGTTACATTTTTCACCCAAGGCGGAGCGACGGGGATAAGGAGATTTCTTTGACACTTTTCCTTTTCGGAAAAAAAGTGTAAATTATTGGTGGAGGACCCGCAAGCCAGAGCAGATCGGAGAAAATAATAAGGTTTGATCCCCGCAACCTATCAAATGCCGACACGAGTCCATTTTTGAGTTTAAATGTCAAAGCGGAAGCGTGGGTGGGTGGAAAACTTTAAGATTTTAAGTATTTTGGTTTTAAAATTTAAAAGAGAAGAAATAACCCGTGGCTCCGCAACCAATGAAATCATGCCATGTGTCACTATTGACCAGTCAAAGAGGGTGATGGGCCTTCGGTGGGATTTTAAGTTTTTAGCCTTCGGGGTTAAAAGTAAAAATTTTAACAGCACCCCTACAGCCAATCAGGAGATGCCACATGTATTTCTAGCATTGACAAGTCAACGTGGGGTTGTGGGCCGGTGGAGGATTTTATGACTTTGAATTTTTTTCCAAAAAAGTTTTAAAACTTTCAAAATTGATCCGAGAGCCCAAAGCCAATCAAATTGTGACACGTGTCCACATTGAAAAGTCAAAGCGGGCCAGTGGAGAAAATTGTTCTGAATTGCCAAATTTTGAAACATGTATAAAATGAAAAGGCATTCTTCACGACTGATCCAATCACCTTTTGCCACGTGGATGGATCAAATTAAAATTTGTAAAAGCTAATCTAACGGTTCATATTTGAACCTGCAAATTTTGTAACGGCTATAATTATGAATTCTTTGTCATTCCCCGCCAAAATTCATTTCTCTGTAAATCAAGAACCAGAAACGGCCTGAATGATTGGTTTTGATTGAAACTATTTCTTGGATGCCTTAGGAATTTGTAACCACCCCTTGTGGGCTATTTTATGCCCTCTGTAAGTCTTTGTATGGGTTGGTAATTGAATTTGGAGACCGGAAATGAGTTTTGCAAACAAAGGACAAAAACGATAGTCAACATTTCTTCTATTCTTCCTTCTCTACAATTTTCTTCTATTCCCACTCATTTGTAAAAATTCATGCTCTGGTTTCAATAAGAAAAGAAGGATTTCTAAGTCTCCTTGTTGGATAAATTAATTGGTACTTTGTGACCAATGTTTTCTTTTCTATTTTGTAGCTAGGGTTTTGTAAATTTTTTCTTCTTCTTATATCTAATGCATGTTATGTTTTTTATGATCAATGTATACAGACCTCTGATGTCCTACCTCTATTATTGATCTTCTTGTCTTCACTCTCACTCCCCTCTCCCAATCTCAGACCAATTTCTGCCCTAGCAAGAAATTACATGCTTTGCCATAGGGTTAGTATACGGGCCTCTGATGTCCTACCTCCATTATTGATCTTCTTGTCTTCATTCTCACTCACCTCTCCCACTCTCAGACCAATTTCTGCCCTAGTAAGAAATTGCAGGATTTGGGATAGGGTCAGTGGAGTGCCCCTATGGATCTTTGGTTGAAAAAACACCATTGAATCCACCTGTTTTACATGCATAATATGAAAATTGCACCATTCAATGTAGAGGGACTTAGATTCTCATAGTGTTGGTGAAGAAAACCCTAAATTTTCCCTAAAGACAAATTTCCAAGCCAACATAACCAAATTACAAGAGTGCGTAATCAGGTAATGACGGTGCTTATGACGCGCAACATGGTTATACGTATAGGAGATGATAGCAAGTGATAAATGTAGAATGTGTAATGTAAGACTATGTAAGTATTATAAAGGAGGGCGATGTGTAATGTGATATGCGCCCTGCGCATGTGCATAGTGATGGTAGCTAAGATATGCCATAAAGTAGATCATCACTATCATGGTCAAGACCTACGGGGGCTGCATCACAAACCTAATAAGTGATAGAGTGGGACAGATCATATAATGAATCATTACATAAAAGTGTATAAACGTTCATTACATATTCTTCATTAGTAAAGGAAATTGGTGGACACCCATGAGTATACCAATGGTAAATGTTGGGAACATAATTAGGAATAGAAATAGGACTGAAAAGGCACAGGGAACGTAAGCGATGAGAGAAGGGGTCAATGGTGCCACCAATATAATCGAACAAAAAATGATTAACTAAAATTATCTAAATATGGAGAAATAGTAACCCTAGTTAATCTAATTAGGAGGACTAAAACATTGTATAAATTCAATAAAACAATATGAAAAATATCTAAATAATTAGTCTAAGTGAAATAGAACCCTAATTATACCAAAGAAAGGGAGATAATGGCTTAACTAATTGTTGGAGTCATTTGCATAGTGTTGCATGTCTAATTGTAGATTCTAAAGACCAGAAGGAACACTCAGAGACCCTATGAAGGATAGATATAGAGGTTTTGAGTTGACTGAGGCACCCTGGAAGATACCCAGGTGCCCCAGTGTGCCCTAGTTTTTAGATTAGTTTACCTGATTTTTGAAAATGCTTGGATGTATGGT
Organism: Taxus chinensis; assembly: GCA_019776745.2. NCBI lineage: Eukaryota > Viridiplantae > Streptophyta > Pinopsida > Cupressales > Taxaceae > Taxus > Taxus chinensis. The sequence goes on from CM034155.1 coordinate 384,741,777, forward strand.
CGGAAGTTGATGTGAAACTATCTCTTTCTATCACACTGGATCTGTGAAGTTGAGTCGAATTTTTTGGATAATGGAGTGACAACCTGTAATACAAAAAGAAGTATCACACCCTAGAAAAAATAAATATACATAATGAATGGGTTAGACTGACCTCAGCTACTAAATTTGTGGTCTTATTAATGAGAGCTACACTACATTTCGGACCCCGAAGTAGTTTGGGTGCGTGTGCTCATGTCGTGCCCTAGTTTCTCTTATGCCAGTCATAATTTGTGAAGTAGTGAGAAATAATAGCTATATAAAATGTATTAGAATGTGTTCATTTAATATAATAGAACCCCTCCCCCTATGTTGTGTATGTGATGCAAATATCCTAGGCTGTATGCATGGAAATAATGGATACAAGTGATGCAATGGATGTAAATATAGATGGAATGATAGTAGTGTGTGATTCCAGGGCCCTCATTATGGTCTCATAACATTATATTTATAGGGTTTTCTTGCTTCAATTTCGTAATTAATCTGGACATGACTGACCATAAAAAAGATAAGAATGTAAAATGGCTAGAAAGAGCCCAAAAGAGGCAAGAAAGTGGGAAAATGGACTGAGGTGCCCCGGGTAGGATTGGGGCATGCCAAGTGGATCTAGGGTGCCACAGAGCAACCTAATATATTCCTGGTCACATAGATCTATGTGAAATTGATAGAAAAATACTGAAATGGGTGGATATGTGTGTGGGAATATGTGGGAAATTTGAAATAAAATATAAAGAAGAAGACCAAAAGTTGGGATTAATTAGTATTTTATTAACTTAAAAACCCTCTAAATATTAGTATGATGATAGGGATAAATAATGTCTAATGTGTAATATTTTGTGACTAAATTTTTCCCCAACTTTATGTTGGTGAGTGGAAATCTCGGTAACATAAAGTAGTCAAGAAGTACATACCTAATATCCATGAAGAGTGTAAAAGAGACATGCTAATGAACTAGAATCAAGCGTGGAATGACCAAAAATAAAAATTAGAGTGTGGTATTATAAATATGAAAAATGCACATAAAAAGTGATGAGAGTGACCCTAGGGTGGAACACGTGTGTATTCATTACAGTGTGTAGTGTTCATGCATGGTTAGTAAAGGAAAGTATCATCGCAGGGTGTCAATTTTGCACTATCATCATCGTTGTTATTTTTTCCCCCAGTTTGACTTTAAGGAGAAAACAACTAAGTATTAAGATATATTTATATGTAAAAATGCTATGTCAAATACGTAAATGTGAAATACGCAAGTGTAAATACACAAATGTAAAATACGTTAAATCAAAGTGTAAATATAACTATCATGGCCAAGATATTTAATGAAATATTATTCAAACATTATAACATAACATTACAATAAATGAAATAACTTTAAAAATTAAATGAGAGATGTAGTAATTTTTATGTGCCCTTATAACAAAACTCTAATCCCATGCACATCGGCCTATCACCCAGTGGATGCTGGGCACTCACTCAAGGCACGTGCAGCCACAAATCCCCTCCTTTATGTGAGCATTGCGAGAAGATTTCATTGATAACATATTAAATGTAGAAAATTAAATGATCATGCATATACTCTGAAGGCATAGGATGAGTTATTATATCAATATAAGCATTCAGATAAGAGAAACATCATACATAAAGAATATTTGAGTCATGACATAAAGAAAGCATACTAGGGTTTGCACCAATGAAAAATATATTCAGAACATATATTTATATTGATCATAGTTCCAGTAACCACATTACATCCAAGGGGGTCATAACAGACCAAATGTATCAAGACAGACATGACTCATGAATCATATACCCTATCTATGCTTCCCATACTAGATAAATTTTCACATACCCATCCCTCTAGATATGATATCATTACTACAGCCTTCTAATGGTAACCCCGGCCGTTAAAACCTACTACTCTTTTCTTCACCTTTCATATTTTCTAAGATGATCCTGAAGCTTCCCCTTATCGACCTCTCTCCATTCAGGTGTATCTCTCTCTCTTCCTTGCTCTAAAGCGTCTCTATAAAAAAATTTAGCACCCACCGCCATGCCTTCCTGTAGGAGTAGATTGCTTGCCAAGTGTCCATGTGGTCCTCCAATGGAGCATGCTTATTCTGATCTGAGCTCTCCACTTTCTGCAATGATGTATTTCAAGAATGTTCTATGTGTGGAATATCCTTTCCTTGACCACCAAGTTGCCAGGTTGGCACCTTATTCACTCAGCACACCTAGTCAGGTCACAATTTTCCTCAAGTGCTTCTTAGAGAGCCAAAAGTGCCTTGAACACATGCTGTGGTTTCTACTAAACTCTTATAAAACCACTGTCTTGTGTGATTTTCCCCACCGCGCCCTTATTCGTTACTCGAACTACACACGCTTGTGGCCTTTGGTGCTTAGATAATATTTTGAGGACCAACATCACCCAATACTAAGATTATTCTCTGTCCTCATAAACATCCTCTCTCCAAAGAATAAATAATGGTTGGACCTTGAATGGTTAGAATAAATAATGAAGGAATGAAGAATGATAAATGAAAGAAATAAAGAAGGGATGAATGAAGAAGAATCTATTCATTGTTGAAGGATGAGTGGGAAAAACTTCCTTATATCTACTTCAATGTTTTCATAGGCTTCCACTTCACTCTGTTCCTGTTGACAGAGGTCACCTAATAGTAAACTTACCTCATCAAAACTTAGTTCATCATCCTTAGTATTTATCATACTTACAATGTCTTCCAAATATTTGTCGAGATTTTCCACCGCATCTATCCTACATGTGATTTGGGGATATAATATGATAAGTCAGTTTTTGATCAAGCCCCGTAAGGTACTGATGGCTTCTGACTTCTTCTCAACCTCGGCTAGGATTTTATCATGCCATACCTTATTTCCCTTATTTTCTCATGAAACTCCTTGAAAACTAACTCATGTGTAGCAATTAGAATGTTTGCTACTCTATCCCTATCAATGCAATTGTCATAAGTAGCTTCATCTATCTGAGCAGTGGCCTTTACAGTGGCAAGGAGATTAGTGTATCAAGTGACTATCTCCACAACCTTTTGATTTTCCTCTTTCTCTTGGGGTGCCAGTGCCTCCTCTATTGATTATAAGGAAAGTGGTTTCCTTTCCATCATAAGGATGTGATTCCAATATTCCAAGCATTGCAAGGTCGATTCGTATTTCTCTTCGGGTGGTGCTAGGTGTGCATGCTTCAAGACAATAACATTTATAATCATCTCAATTTTATTATATACCTCACGGAACTTTACCTTTTCCTCCCCCATCTCATGCCTTAATTGTGCGCTGATCATCTCTTCTTGCTACAGATCCTTTCTCTTTTCAATCCTCCAAAAATCTCACCCTCTCATTCCTCCAAAAAATCATTACCTCTACCTCAACTGAAACCTTATTAAGTGGATTACAGACCTTCTCGTCAGACAACTATTGAGAATTCAGTAGTGGGTTTATTCCTTTAGTCTCTAGCACCTTGATCAACGACCCCTGTTTAACTTCAAACTCAAGATCATCAACATGGGACTCAAATGCCCGAAATAGCATTTTCCTGGTTTGTGGGTACGTGCCTTCTTCTTCAAATGAATAAATTTCATGGAGTTGTTCTGTAAGCACAATGCTTTGGAACCATGTGTGAAGTACCTTATTTGGATCATGGATATAACCCATTCCCTATCCCTGCGCTACTACCATGCTCTTTCCTCCTGTTCATACTACCTTTGGAAAGCTCACTGCTAAGTTGGTATATCCACCCATAATTCAATACTCCTTTCCTACACTCTCTTCTTCTATCTCCTTGAGTATCTCATCAGCTCTTCTCTCCACTTCTTGCTCTACTAACTTCTTTATTATGCCCACTCTTTCTCCTTTTATGGCCTCTTCTATCTTCTCCTTGGTGAGGCTGGGGGTACTCTGATCCTTAGTATTTACTTCTTCACTCCCCCCTTTTCCTTGAGCACCTTCCTCTTCTTCACCCTCTTCTTCACCCTCTTCTTCACTCCTTTCTTCCATTGATTCGTGTACATCATACATGTGATCATCCTAAAATTATTCATCCTCACCGTCATCTCTTTCGCCTTTGTACGCCTCCAAGATATCCATCTCTTCTGAGTATTCCTTCCCCACTACCTTCTACTTCTTCTTAACTGGGGATTGTTCATCCTCTTCATCTCTAGACGGTGATTCCTTCCTTAGAAAATATTCTTAGTCTGACACCTCTTCCTCAGGTGTCATTTCCTTATCCTTGATGGGAGACTTCTTCCTATGTGTGTATGTTCTCGTCTTGGCACTTGCCTCCCGCACGCCTACAGATTGTGTTGTCTTCACACTTGGTGATTTATTCTCTAGCATCTTTTCCCTATCCATCTTTCTTGGCGTGTCCTTCTTCTTACAAGTGGGATCCTCTGGGATCGAGACATCCTTCTTTAATTAAGTGCCCTTTTCATACTTGGGCCTAATACGTAAGTATACTCTTGTTGCGGTTCTTCCAAAAATTAGCAATGTCATGGGTTTTATCATGCACACCTCATGGGAGACACATTTCTCCACATAAGTGCACTTCTTGAGGTATACGAGCTTTCTCTACAAGTCTTTTTGGTCCTGGTCTACCTCTCTAAGGTTAAACCTTATTATTTTAGCTTCCTTGAAGTGGTTGATCCCTACATGGAAATACTGCGCAGTGAAAGAGAAGGGTAATTTACACCATGGGCTCTTGGTCCCATCTGAAAGAGTGAACCTGCCAATGAAAAAGTGTTGATAGATAAAAAACTCAACATCTCCACCTACTAGTGTTGTCAATTGTTTAGGTATCATCCAATCATCCCCGAATGCTTCACATATTCACTTGTACCATTTTTCTAGGTGTGCCTTATGGGCAGTTGTCATGGTGTCGCAGGTGTATTATTTAAACCTCTTCACGGGGGAGGGTTCTTAATCTATATACTCCCAAATGAATGTTTATGATCTATTGGGACTCAAATTTCTAAGAAGACAATGGTGAGAAGAATATTGCTAAACATAATATTATCTCCTTTCTACATGGCGCTGATGATCTCTTCTGCAATGCATGTAGACAGGTTATAAATGGTTCCTTTTGAAATTATCCGACACATATTCAACCATTCCTTGTTTACCTATTTCCACCTCTCTTGACCATCCTCATCATGAGGGCGGAGATATCAGGGATGTTGAAGTAGCGAGACCCCTTCTTATATTCATAGTCTTCCACAGTCTTCTTAATAGACTTTTTATCCTCCAAGTCATCATCTAACAAATATCCTTCACATATCAGCCTAGTGATCTTATATATGAGTTAGGGGGTTATGCACATTCTATGGCCCACAAAGTATAATTCATCCTCGTGTACGCATGACATCAACCACTGGTATAGTCTATTAGGGTTGCCCAAATGTGGCAACTCGTAAATTTGCAGCAACCCTACCTTCCCCAATATTACTTTCACCTCATTGTTGTATATTGGCATTCCTTCTGGTGTCCCCTTATCTATTGGACGAACCAGATCTAACACCATCTCCTTTTCTATGGTTCTTGTGTGACGGTTGTAGTCACTCACGGCCATCTTCCTCACATCTGATACCCATTCTTTACCAAGTAGCACTCCATCTGGGTATTGCATATCTACATACCACTCCTCATTGAAACTAGTGGTGGTAGTTTATTTTACTTTTCCCTTTCCCTTCTTAGGTGAAATGGTTTCATTCTTTGGTGCCATTTTCTTGTCTGGTTGAAAACAACTTTTCCTTGCTCCTCTTTCCTCACTTTACTCAAATATGTGGCTCAGCTCCATGAAAAATAATTCTATTCATGTGCCCTAGCTACAGAACCCTACCTTGGAAAACTCTTCCACAAGATAATGCATTCCACTGAAATCTTCTTCCCTATTCCCATGTACTCCTTCCACCCTAGTTCACAGATAACCCCAGTCATGCACTTCAGATTTTCACTCTTCTTTCTTCACCAAAATATTTCTTCACAGATGCCCTAGTTCGCAAGAGCTCTTCAAACTCATAATAGAAAGGTAAATAATGATGTTTCTGACCCTTTACTTATAGCTTTTTTCTATGCATTACAGTAAATGTTAGGCCACCTACCAACATACTTAGAATTAAATGTGACTTTTTCAACTAAATCCAATCTTAAGAACTCTTTCCCACACGCCCAATCCTGCAAGAAAATCCTTCCAACCTTCTAGCATGCAAAAATTCTTTATGACCGAAGACTTTTACGCGCGTACTTGCAGCGCTGAAGGAACTTCTTCTGTCCTTGACCTAATTTTTTCCCTCGCCTACCTCATATTGTTTATGTGCTTCTCATCCTATTTGCGTGTTATTCATAAAGTCTTATCCTGACACCAAAATTTCTCATCCACCCACGTGTGCTCTCCTACCTTACGTGCTTTTGAGATTTTAACCCGGGTCATTAAAACACTACTTTCATTTCTAGCCTCTATTTCAATTCGGTCTACTCCACCCCACACTAAAACAAATGTACGGCCCTTTGCGTATACATAAAATTTAAAAGTAATGTGGTTACTGGCACACGAGGTGTACATAAAGGAACAAACAACAAGAAAGGGAAACCCAAGGAAAATAAATGCATTAAGGGAAATCTTAGGCCAATTGGAAAAACTACCTTATTTACAAATATAAGACTTATTTATAGTAGGGCTTCTTCCTTCTCCCATTGAAATGACCTGATAGTCTCATCCCATCTAACACTTGTAACTGAAAAATTCCTGAATCAAGTATGTATGAGATGATCTATGGTCCCAACCAATAGATTTTCAACTTCCCAGGATGGTGCATAAATTTAGAGTCATATGATAAAACCATCTTCCCTACCTCAATTTTTTTGCTTTTGATATGACGATCATGTCATGTTTTTTGTCTTTTCTTCTCTGTCTTTTGACTCCATCTAACAAGTGATCACCTTTCGTCTAGATCCATTAATTTATCAATCCTTTCTTCAAGCACTTGTTCATCAACCAATCCTCTTGCGTGCACTATATATAGCGATTGTAACATAAATTTAATTAGTAGAACATCCTCCATGCCAAATAGCAATTGAAATGGGGTGACCTTGTTCAATCTATTATAGGTTGTTCTGTATGCCCATAGAATGAATGATGCCATATCATCCTAATCTTGTCTTCCAATGTCACAAATTTTGATTAATGTTTGACTTAGTATTTTTTTAAATGCCTCAATAGTTCCATTTGCTTAGGGATGGTAAGGGGTGGTCTTGTAATGGGCCACCATAAATTCTACCAACATAATCATGATCATTTCATTCAGAAAATGTGTACCCTTGTCACTGTTCAAGCTTAAAGGACATCCGTACATGCTGATTATGTTCTCCCATAAGAATCTAGTTATTGTCACTGCAGTGTAATCCTTTTTAGGTGTTTCCTCTACCCATCTTGTCAAGTAGTCAACGTAACTGATGATGTAATGCAAGCCATTCCTTCATGCGGCAAGTGGAATAGGTCCTACAAAGTCAATTTCCCATTTTTCAAATGGTTTTGTGATGGTTGTTGGTCTTAGGGGCATCTCATCCCTCCTCCCAGGTTTTCCAAGGTGCTGGAAATGGTCACACGCCTTGCAAAATTCAATACAATCCTCGTAGATACTCCCCCACCAACACCTAGCAAGTAGAATCTTCCGCATGGTTGCATTTAATGCATAATGTCCTCCTGTAATCCCACCATGTGCTTCTTCCATAATTTACATGCACTCATGTTCTAATACGCATCAACGCAGAACCTCATCTCGGCCTAACTTGTACAAATATCAACTAATCAACATGTAGGGCATGACACGTATAACCAACTAATTTCTCTCTAAAGTATTCATTCCTTCTAAAGTGACACCTGTTTTAATAAATACTGTAATATCCTCTAAGTTAGAGGTATGCGTCACAACCTAAACAATTGTGTTTCTGGGATGGTATCCTCAATGCTCTGCACATCCTCCCCTAAGTCAATTCTTGATAAATTATCAGGTCTTGAATTAGTCTTTCATGGTTTTACCACAACTGAAAACTCAAATTCTTGAAATAATAGGACCCAATAGAATATGCGCCCTTACAAAATGGGCTTGTTCACAAAGGAATTCAAGGCCATATAAACTATGTAAAATATGAAGGGTGTTACCAATAGATATTGTCTAAACTTATGCAGTGCATAGATAAGTGAAAGTGCTTTGCGTCTATTAGTGGTGTAGTTTTTCTCGGCTGGTTTCAAATTCCTACTTACAAAACAAAGGGGGTGATAAAAAATCCCCTCACCAGGTTGTGCTAAAACTACTCCAATGGTTGTCCCTGAGGCATAAAAATGCATGTGGAAAGTTTTATCCCAAGAGGGAAACTGTAATATGGGTGCAGTGACAAGCATATTCTTCAAAGTGTCAAACGTTGCCTGTTACACCTCTCCCTGATAAAAGGAACTCTTGTGTTTTAATAACTTCTCCAATGGCGGGGAGATCTTAGCATACCCCTTGATAAACTTTTGGTATTATCTCATATGCCCAAGGAATCCGTGCACTGCGCTATGATTGGTAGGCTCCCCCACTCTTACAATAACAACAAATTTGGAAGGATCCACAAGCAAACCTTCCTTACATATATTGTTTCCCAACAAGGTTCCAAATGGAGTAGAAAAAAAAAACTTATTAATGTTAAGGGATATCCTCAACTACCGACACATCTCAAACATCAGCCTAAAATTGTCAAAATGATATTTTACTAGTCCACACACAGTCCAATTATCCAGGTAGACTTACAGAAACTTATGAATGAAGTCCTGAAATGTTTGTACCATAATGCGTGAGAACATGGCTGACACATTATTCAATCCAAAGGGCATAACCATGTAGGTAAAGTTTCCCTATTCAGTGGCAAAATCATCTTCTTCTGGTCTTCTTTTGCAATCCTAAACTAGTGATACCCTGAGAACCCATTCATGAAGCAATATACCTCACGCCCAGCTACTCCCTCTAAGATATATTCAATGAAGGGGGTTGGAAAAGGGTCAATGACACATACTACATTCAGGTCCCTGTAATCAACACAGATCCTTAACCTTCCATATTTTTTAATGCTTATGACAATTGGTCTTACCCATTCTAATTCCTCCATAACTTCAATTATGCCTAAATATATCATCTTTTCTATCTCTTCTTTGACCCATACACACAAATTTGGATTCATCCAATACGACCTCTTACGGATTGGATGCACACCTTCCTTCAACTTTATCCTCATTTCCACCAAGGAGTGGTGAACACCTTTAAGTTCATGGTACCCACATGGGAACAAGTCCTAAAATTCATGACAAAAGTTCAATGATCTTACAAATCTATTTCTCTAGATAAATAATCTCCAAACGATAGCTTCCTTAGGTTCTGCCTCTGAACCAATGTTAGACGTTATTTATTTTCAAGGGCTCATGGTAAGCACACGCTCACTCATCAGAACTATCCATGACTTCGCGTATACCTTTAGTATGGTTAACATCCAAACTCTCCATCTCTTCACCATACTATTATGTAGACTATACTGTCCTTTTTATTTTTCCCTACACGTGTGATCATGTTGTATCTCCTCTTATTATTCCTTATCAAGGCGTGTTTCGAAACCAATTTCACCCAATAAATCTGATATCCTATCTTCTACCATGGTACTATCTCCCATTGTTAGGCATGCTTAACAACCTACAACACTTTATCCACTAACATTTTAGTGTTTTGTTATTCGAAAGCTTGAAGAAGGTCAGTTGTTAGCTCCTATGCCAATTTCCTGTCTAGACAGAGCACAATCTTGGATTTTATATATACCATGTGTGTGTGCACATCCTTGTAAGGTGGAATACAACTTATGCACCCATAAAGAAGGAATGACAAAGCTTACTGTGCCTTCCATCTAGGTATTCTAACATGCTTGGATGTGAAATGATGCAGGACCCTTGCCATGGCAGTCTTGTATGATAGTGGGTGCATTGCTTCTGTAGAACCTAACAGATGAACGTGAATCTCAACTCACACCACTCTAGAAGGCTATTACGATGTGTTTCCCACCAACGAGCTATATTCCCGAGTAGGTTATAACTGATCATTACCTCTCCTTTCGTCCTCATTTCTCCACTGATCCTCCATCTCCCACCAAGAAATCATCAGGGTTGGCTCATTCAGAGTAACTGGGTAGATTCTTCCCTCCTAGGTGTTTGACTGAGTATGCTCATTTATCACCCTTGTCACAGAGCCTCCTAACTATCACCCAATTAACTCATAAGTCTCTGTACACTCATTTGCCACATGTTGTGTTGGTTGTATCACTCATAGACCAAGTGTCTTCAAACTGGATAACCCCTTCCATAGGGTAAATTACTTCAAGATCCCTGATAGAGCACACATATATTCTTTCAAGGAATTCCTCTCCCAAGGGCTCAATATAGGGCATTGACTTCCCATCCGTTAAAGGGATGATAATTCATTCTTCCTTATTCTCAGAAACTGATATACCCCCTGTTAAACTATAGGTCAGCATTTGTTTTTATAACACCAGGGGCACCTAAGCAATGCTGGAAAGTTATCCGCCTTGGCTAGCACCAAGACATCAAAGTCTCCAATGAACTTGTCCCCTTGAATAGTGATAACCACATCCTTTAAGATAACCAATGGGAATCGCCATCATCTTTTTTCACCATATACAACACATTCAAAGATGGATGTAACAGTGGACCTTCCTATTTGATGTCATGCATCCAAGGTGAGAACATTGAATTCTGTGCATGTATCGATCAGAATATTTCTTAGAATCCATCCATCTACAAATAGCATTCAGGGTAATCTCCTTGTCATACTCAAGGCTATGAGGTAGTAAGGTTAACATGCAGAACCTTACCTCTCGTTCTCTCCTCCAACACGTGGTACCTTCTCCCGTAACCATTCTCCTAGCAAGGGAATGATATTCTCTTTCCTCAAAATCTTGCATATTTCCCTAACCTCATCCAAATCCTTCTACAGAGGTCTCATCATTCTTCCTTTTGCTCTAACTGCCTTGAATTCTCCTTCAAACACTGGATCTCTCCTTCTAAACTCTAAATCACATCCATGGTTTCTTGATACACCTCTTTCTGATGAGCAGGGTCCAAATAATTTCCATGTACCGCTTCTTCCCTTGTAACTAATGTTCTTTGTCTTGGTATTTCCTTGGCGCATGTGGCCTCTGCTCACATCATCACTAGTACATGTTCTAGTCTTGACTCACAGCACCACTCTTGGCATCCACTATGATTTGGCCTTCTTTATGCTTACCATCCCAATGCCTTTGTCATTTCCAGTGCTACTGGCTCATGTGTTGAAACATGATCAGTGCATTCCTCATACTTATGCTTATGTGGACACCACAAGCATTGCAAAAGATCAGGACAATCACACTTATAATGTCTTTGTAGACCCGCAATTATAACACATCCCACATGGGACCTCACTTCTTCCTCCTCTGCAGTTATCGATGGACCATGAAATCCTCCTCGGAAGCCCCTCCTGTGTGCTCTTCCATCTACATGTATCCTTCATAGCGATGATCATCATCCTCGGAAACTACTTCCAAAGGCTTTTCTTGACACACACCAAGATTAATGGCATCATGTATATGATCAATCAACCTATAATCCTTGGTGTCATGGGTCGTAGAGGTACAGATCTCGCAATAACAAGACACATTGTTATGGATCACACACTATAGTAGTGGGATATCTACTTGCATCATGATCACTATGGAAAATCTCACAGTCCACTATCATGGTGCGTACCAACCTTCGAGGATAATTGTCCTTTGTGTGCCCCTCTATCTCATAATCCATACACCATATACCATTATGAGTCTTATACGTCAAGTTTGTAGATATTTTCTCTAGTTGCTTCACCATTACAGCAATCTGAGCCTAAAGGAAGGGGCTAACACTTGTATCTATGCTTCTAATATCCTCAGTGTGCAAGGAAAATTTTAATGCCTCACACAGGTCTGTGAATGTCTTGTGCAAAAGCACTCTCCTAAACGGTGTTATAAACCCTCCAACAAACCAATGAGCTTGCTGAGAAGGATGAATATCATAAGATATTTTTGATAAGAGATTCTTAAAACGTGAATCATATTTCTGTACACTCTCTTCCATTCCCTATTAGATCTATTTCAAAGTGTTAATGCTCTTCTGCTCAAACTCAAGGATATGGAACTCAGCTAAGAAGACATTCCGAAGCACAGTGTAATCTACCACCATCTGATGGGGGTCATTCTTTTAGTACCAACTATGCACGTACCCCTGTAATGTCATTGCAAATTGACTTTCCTTTTGCTCCGGGGTAGTGATCCCCTTCACGCGCCATATCAACTCACACATGTGCACATGCTCTGTAACATCCTCAACACCCTTGTAATCTAGTAGATGTAACGACATTTGAAAAAATACTTATGAAGGTGGATGAGGTCCTTGTCCTCCTAAATCTTGATTCCCTTTAGTGTTTCCTCCACCACCAGATCCACTGGATCCACCAGGTCCTATCCCTCATGATCCTCTTGATCCTATAGATCAACCAAGTCCTCTAGCTCCTACTCCACCAGATCCTCCTCCTGTATCTGGCAATGGGCCTAAAGTGGCTACACCTAGTGTTCTCAACATTATAATAAATTTTGTGCCAATAGTTTGTGATATTGCTCCGCTATCATACATGTATCCTACGCCACTCCTAGACGCGCTATACAAACTTTGTGTACTTGTAATTTTCCCAAAAATCCCTCCAAACAAAGGAATTATTTGTGTGGCCATAGATTTCTGAAACGAGAAGTTATACCTCTTAGGTACAGATTGGTAACTTCCATCGATACCAACAGGGTTAGCTATATTTGTTTCTTGATTTGGAAAACTAAGAGCTAGGGGTTGGTCACCAGGTGGGTTTAGATGTGCATCAACGGTCTCCTTTCTCCACGTGACAAAATAAGGGGTTTCTCTCCTGCACTTTCTAAGATGGGGTAGAATAGACTACTCAGGTTCTACGTCCTCTACATGAACCTCAATTCCTTATTGTAACATTTTCCTCCATAGATCCATCACTCCCTAACATCGTGTTGTCTACCCAACTACCTTTCATGTACTTCATTATAATTGAGTCGTCTCTCTTCCCTCTCCTTTTCTGCTGCAATTTTTTCCATCTTCTTCCACCTTAGCTTCCTCTCCCAACACTTAGAGAAGCTTAGCCAGACATAGGGAATGCCTCCAAACTTAGCGTAATGATCAAGATCTTCATGGCCAATGGGATAGATCTTAAAAATGATCCTCTAGGTTCCCTTAGGAACTCAAACTCAAAAACCTATAGAAAATAATACGTAGAAATGATGTAATCTAGGGTATAACTAGTGAACACTCTTCTGCACTAATGATCAACAACACGTGTTGAATTCAGATCTGCATCATGTAGCCTCTGGTAATCATATTGGGTCCAAATATGTGATCTATAGTACCAACTTCACATGGATGCATATCTTGAGATCCATTCATACAATTATACTAGAAAATAATAAAATAATGTCTCATACAAATCATGATATAGGTGTTATTCTAACCATTTCCGTGCATCAAACTTAGGTCCATTACTAAATCTTTGAGAAAACTCATCCTCTGTGCTTTTAAACTATGCCTCGACACTTTCCAAGGTTAAGCGCTCTATCATAGCGCATTGTTCTCATAATAGCTTCAAAACAATGTACCAGCAACAAAGACAAGATGTATTCATTTATACGTGCACTTAGAATAACACTCTAATCCCATGTGTGTCATCCTATCACCCAGCGGGAGGTGGGTGCTATCCCGAGGCATGCATGGACACTGAGCCCCTCCTTTATGTGAGCATTGCAAAAATATTCCATTGATAACAGATTAAATGCAGAAAAGTAAATGATCATGCATACATTCTGAAGGAATAGGATGAGTTATTATATCATTATACCCATTCAGATAAGATAAACATCATACATAAAGAATATTTGAGTCATTACATAAAGAAAATATACTAGGGTTTACACCCATGAAAAATATATTTAGAACATATATTTTTATTGATCATAGTTATAGTAACCACATTACATCCAAGGGGGTCATCACAGATGAAATGTATCAAGACAAACATGACTCATGAATCAAAGACCCTAGTTATGCTTCCCATATTACATAATTTTTCACAGACCCATCCCTCTAGATATGATATCATTCCTACATCCTTCTAATGGTAACCCCAGCCCTTAAAACATCCTACTCTTTTCTGCAGGGCTTTTCCTTTCATCTTTTCTGAGATGATCCTAGAGCTTCCCCTTATTGACCTCTCTCCATTCATGTGTATCTCTCTCTCTTCCTCGCTCTAGAGCATCTCTATAAATAGGTTTAACACCCATCACCATTCCTTCCTCTAGGAGAAGATTTCTTGCTAAGTGTCCATGTGGTCCTCCAATGGAGCATGATTCTTCTGATCTGAGCTCTCCACTTTCTACAATGATGTCTTTCGGGAATGTCCTATGTGTGAAATATTCTTTCCTTGACCAGTAAGTCACCAAGATGGCACCTTATCCACCCAGCATGCCTAGTCAGGTCACATTTTTCCTAAAGCATTTCTTTGAGAGCCAAATATGGCTAAGTCCTAAGATCCTCTGTTTGGCTTTGTGTGTGCACCGTGGTTTCTACTAAAACCTTCTAAAACCCCTATCCTGCATGCTTTTCCCCCACGTTCCCTTCTTCTTTACGGGACCCGCACGTGCACGCACTCTTTAGTGCTTAGACAATATTTTTAGGCCGAACAAGAGAACACATTGACACATGATTTAACGTGGAAAACCCGTAAATGGGTAAAAACCATGAAGAAAAATCCACTAGTATGATAAAAAATTATTTACAATCCAGTAACTCCTCCCTCCTTCTACCCCATGTTTTACCAATGATCATCCAGATTCACGTGAGTATATTTTCAAATACATTTCAAATATGACCCAGTGTCATATAACCCTCAAGGTTATGTTTATTAAGTGACGGGGCACACCCGATTTTAATTAATAATTAGTTACTTAATAACTAATTAAACATAATGTATACTTTATATTTACAAATATAACCTCCTTTACAAATATATGAACACACTGGACTGTACTTTCCCCATAAACTCTATTATTTTACTTTTAGATCATATAAGATCTTTTTCCAATGCTTTTAACTAGAGTAGAAGTATAGAGGAAGAGGATTCAATCAACCGTCTGACCATTAGGAGGTGACATTGCATGCCCACTCCCCCTTAATGGAAAGTTTGAAAATCCAATCATTGCACACACTTGCATTATTTTATAGCACACAATGGCTCGTAAAAATATCTGCAATATAATCTTCAGTTTGGAAGAATTGGAGATCCCTATCACCACAGAGAACCATATGTCGGATAACAGGCATATGAACTTCAATATGTTTTATTCTCTGACATTGAATTGGATTATTTATCAAAAGTAATAAAACTTTGACCACCACATAGAATAGGAATACTTCCTTCAACTTCCATGTATATTTCTTCCAATAGTCGCTTTTGTAGACACCTATAATTTAGCTCAAGAAATTTAAATACTTAAATTGCGCTAATTATACCCTTTCCCACATATCGTCAATATCACACATTTTATTTGCTATCATCATTAATTAATTACATTACGTTAGTTAATTAGCTCTTCTATCCAACAATGACGCCAATTAATGACCTTCTGTTAATCAACGCCCCTTTCTATCAAGATTAATTAATTATTTCTAATTAATTAAGCCCCCCTTTCTATTTACATTAATTAATTATTTCTAATTAACTAATATCCCTTTCAATCTAGATTAATTAATTATTCTTAATTAATTAATTCTCTCTTCTATTTAATCAATAAATCATCATTTATTTGATTAAAATCCTTTCATAGTCTAAATCATGCTAACTATTCCTCTAAAAAGATTCTATAAGCTTGCACACCTATTAATTAATCACTTCGGTTAATTAATAAATCTCCTCAAACCTCATGGGTCACTAAAGGACAAAATAAAATCTCCTAAGGTTGACTCAACCCTTTCTAAACCTTTATATCCACAACTAACCCAACCTCTCCATTTAACCCACATGAAGAGGGATGTAGAGATTATTCTATCCATTGGGCTATATAAGGAGCCCTCCTCCTAACTTTCTATTTACACCTACATTCCTAAATGAGCATAGAGCATACACTATATCCATTTATCATCTTTGAGCATTATTCCATTAGAAGAGCTTGCCTTCTCCATTTCTTGTATTCATCCACCAAAGTTTTGAAGTCATATAGAGATATGTTGAATGGTCTTATAGCCATGATTTGAAAAGACTCCATTCTTAGAAACCTTGGGATTTCAAGCACATAACCAACTCTTTGATTGCTAGAGGTCTACCTAGGTCAAATTTCATCTTATATTTAGCATTCAATAAGAGATAGAAGTTAGTTTATTTAGCATATTATCTTGAAATGATGATTTCATGTTTAATGTAGAAATGTTGATAGGTTAGCTTTGTTTAAACTCTTAGCACGATGATGCATAGGTTTAGTTTAGTATTGTATTGAAGGTACTAGGTGTTAGTTTCAAATTTACTTGTATTACTAACTATTTCATGCATACAACTTCAGCCACATGGATTCTTTATTACTTCCATTGTGTTGGTGCTCGATTTGATCTCACCCAATTTATTCAAGGAATTATTTAATCCGCCTGGTTCGTCATATTTTCTATCTCCCCGAATGGATGCATGAAAGGTTTTCTTCATTTGTATGCCATTGAAAATATATTTCCATGGTCGTTGATTATTGTCGAGCCATGAATTATTTGTAAATTCTTTGTCCTTAGAGAAAAATTTAATTTGGGCCCAAATGGTGGTCTCCCTGTATTTTACTATTTGACAGGTGTGTTTTCCCCATCAAATTATATTTCAGCGTCAGCAAATACATGGTCTTATTTGATTGGATGAGGCACGGTGGGTTTATTTTATAAAATTTTCACTTTTGGATATGTTTGCAAAAATATTAAATTGGTCCCGTGGCCCCGTTAAGTTCTAATTAGTTAATCGAAATTATGAAGTGGCAAAGCAAATTTCTTATTTTTTCCCCGAAGGTGTACATGTGTCATAAAGTCAAGCAGTTATGGAAGGGTGGAACTTTTTTGTGTTTTAAGGAACTATGGTGAAAAGAGTAAAAATATAAAATAAATGCCTAGGGCCCGCAAGAGGACATGTGGTCACTTCTAAGTTAAAACCGGAAAGGTGGATCATCGAGACACTTTGAAGTCTTTTGGCTTTATTTTGTTAAAATATGTAAAGTTATAAAGTGAACCGCGACTCCACTGGGGACCAAAGAAGGACACGTGGCAGTTTGAAAATTCAAAAGAAGAGTGGCGGATCAATGAAACACTTTGAGGAATTTTAGGTTTGTTTTGTAAGGGAGTAAAATTACAAAATAAGTCACGACTCCGCTAAGGACCAACTCAGCATTGAAAATTCAAAGCGGTAAGGTGGGTCACCGGAGTTTTTTGAAACTTTTAGCTTTATTATGAAAAAGGAATAAAGTGTAAAAGTGAAGAGCAGCACTGCCAGAAGTCAATTAAAGCCAGCGTTGAAAATTCAAAGGAAGAGATGCGGGTTGTCGGAGAAAATTTAGAAATTTTTGGTTTTTTTAAATGAATTATATAAAGTATAAAAGGGAATTGTGACTCCCCTGGGGCCCACATAAAAAGCTAAGAGCGGGAGGGCGGAGCGCCGGGGGAAATTTGGAAATTTCACCTTTTTTGTAAAAAGAGGTAAAGTTGCAAAATTGAGCCGCAACTTCACCGACGCCCAGATTAAGCCACGTGTTGAGCCCGTTTTTCAAAGGCGGAGGGGCGGGTCAAAATGTTAAAAATGCACATTTTCTCCAAAAGTTATAAAATGCAAAAAAATTCCCCCATGCCTATTTCAGCTCTAATCTTTCCATGTGGATGACTCTAATTGATGATTTTGATATGTTGTTCACAAATTTTTTGGAGTATTTTCCACTTGGATTTTATTTGGTTCTTGTAAATATGCTCTAAACTCTTTTTGTACTCTCCCATCTTGGGATGTATTTGTATCTTGAACAAACAAGTATTGTATCAAATGTTATGTTCTCTCCTTCCTTAATAAGAAGCTTGTATGGATGTATATGATAGGTTGAGATGTTGCTCCTCTTCTTGAGAAGGAACATAGTTATAGTGTATCTTGATTTTTCCATGTTGAAAGAAACTCTTATTCTTGCCTTGTGCATGTTTTGTAAACTTTGCATAATGAAAGAGATTTTGTAGGCTTGTATTATTGTAAAAGCATATTGAATGGCTTGGGTTATGGATGAGAAGTTTGTATTTTATCTTGTTTGGAAAAAATATAATTTAATGAAATGGAAGTATGTTGAGACTGATAAATTTTCTACTCTTGCACTATTCATCTTGTTTGTGGTATTAAGGAAAAATGAGATTCATATTTATTAGTCATGGTGGTTCATCATGTTGGTATCCAAATTGATTATCCTTTGCAAACCGAGCAGTATCATAGATTTGACAAGATACTTAGAGATAGATAAATCATCATGTATGTCATTTTGTAGCCGGGGAGGCAATTTAGTTGGCTCTCTATCACTTAAATGTTGGAGAATTAGATAGCACCTTCAAAAGGATTTGATCTATCCTCACTACTTTAGGTTATGCCTTTCAACCAGGGTGAGAGGACCCATTGTGTAACCTCTATTGATGAATAATATGAAGAGATCCTTCTTATTTGCACAATTATTCAGAGAAAATCTTGAGAAAATATGATCAATGCACCACAATTTTAACTCTTACGAGTTTTCACTTCTAAAAATATGGAGATATTTTCTAAACAAGGCTTAGGTTACTAAAGACATTGAAAACTTGATTTGCTTCTGCATATTTTGGCAATGGATTTTTTGCATTTGTGGATATACAGGACAAATAGGGGTGGTTTAGGTAGGATTCATTGTTTGAAATAATTTTTGGTGGGAGATTAAGCAGGACAAACTTGATTTTCCATATCTTCGAGAGCCTTTACAACAATTGGAAAACTCAACGATAGAAAGCTTCAGAATAGTCAAAATGTTCCTTCAACCAGAAGGTGTGCATCAATGGAGGTCCAGATTTGCACGGTTTCACACAATCTCTGAGAATTTAACACAAAATATCAAGTTAAAAGACTCAATTGAACATTAAAGATCCCTGGTTAATCATGCCTAAGATGCACTCAAAGGCTTACAAATAATCTCCATCAACAAATGAAGGTAAAGTGATTTTAAATTGTTTATTTCATTACCAGATGAAGGATCTTCTCATAATGAAATTGCAAATGCCACTAAACTATCACAAGGATGAGACCTTGTGTGATTCAGATAGATTCTAACATAAGATTGCAATAGGAACAATAAAAACTATTTGCAGACATTTTGAAATAAAGCAGACACAATTTTGCCAAAGATCAAAACAAATTAATTTGAAGTTGATTAGATTCATCGGCAGGGGAAAGTTTCATGAACAATCTCAAAGCTTGTCAATGGTCATACAGTTGCAACCAACTTGACACGATTGAAATCTAAAACATAGAGATTAACATGTTTCTCAGATGGTCTCTCAGAAAGATGGGCTTTCTCAAATTTTCACAGCAATATTAACCCTCGACCATTTGCATGACTGAAGCATGCTTTTTATTACAATAATTTTACATCCAAGCTTTCCCCCCAATAAAATAATATTTTAAGTACCTTTGTTTGTTACATATTTCATCATGATTTCCAGAAAGTGACATTTAACAGATTTGCAACAAAAAGTTTCTAGTTGTTCAAAAAGGTGAATCTTTTCAAATATTTGCATCATTGTTTTAACTGGGAGCACGTTTTTCATCCTTCATACTTGCAGCATCCTTTTATGCATCTTTCCTCTGTAATTTGATCCTCCAAAATTTGATCCTCTGGTAATTCTTGTTTTTTGTAAGTGCCCGAGCATTTCTGATTTCAAAATATCAACCTTTACATTCCTTGGATTCACAAATTTAGCTCCACACAATTTAGATGCACTTTGTTGACAAAACGACAAGATATTCATCAAAAATCGATGAAAAACGATGCAAAAATCACATCTCCATAACTCTTGGAACGTTAATGGAAATAAAATTAGATGGAATGCACAACAACTGTTGATTCTTCCCCTTTCTCAAAAATATATTAGATTCGTCCACATGGAATATTTGAGCCGAAATGGGCCTGGGTGCATTTTTTTACATTGTATAACTTTTGGGGAAAATGTGCAATTTCAACATTTGACCCACCCCTCCGCCTTTGAAAAAATGGGCTCGACACGTGGCATAACCTGGGCCTTGATGGAGTCACAGCTCAATTCTATAATTTTTACTTCTTTTTACAAAAAGGCAGAATTTCCAAATTTCCTCTGGAGCTCCATCGTCCTGCTTTGAGCTTTTGATGTGGATCCCAGTGGAGTTTCAATTCCCTTTTATACTTTATACTTCATTTCACAAAAACCAAAATTTCCAACTTTGCTCCAACGGCCCACACCTTCGTTTTGACTTTTCAATTGTAGGCTTAAACTAACACTGGTGGGGCCACACTTCACTTTTATACTTTATCCCTTTTTTATAATAAAGCAAAAAGTTTCAAAACCCTCCGACGACATGCCTCTCTGCATCTGACTTCTCAACTTAACTCAACTAAGGCATTAATTTGATTTTTAGCGGAGTTGCGGCCCATTTCAAAACTTTAACTCCTTTTCACAAAAAGGCAAAAAACTTCAAAGTTTTCCATCGATTCGCCACTCTACCTTTGAATTTTCAAACCTGCCATGTGTCCTTCTCTAGTCCCCAGCAGAGTCGTGGTTCACTTTTTAAATTTACTCTTTTTACAAAATAAAGCCAAAAAACCTCAAAGTAACCCGACACTCCGCCTCTCTCCTCAAACTGCTACATGTCCTCTTGTGAGCTTTAGGCATTTATTTTCATTTTACTCTTTTTTCCATAATGCCTTAAAGCACAAAAAAACCCTCTTCTCCACAGATTCTTGACTTATTGACACGTGTACACCTTCGGGGGAAAAATAGGAAATTTGCTCCACCACTTCAATTTTGAGCGGCCAATAAGAACACAACAAGGCCACGGGACCAAATCAACCCTTTTGCAAATATAACAAAAGTGACATGTTTGTCGAATAGATCTACCATGCCTCAACCAATCAAATGAGACCACGTATCCACGAATGCTGAGATAGAATTTGACGGGGAAAAGACACCCATCAAAGAGTAAAATGCAGGGGAACTTCACCATTTGCGCCCAAAATGAATTTTTTTTACCAAGGACAAATATTTTTTAAACAATACATCACCAAACATGATTCATGACCATAGAGAAGGATCTACAATGGCAAACAAATGAAGAAGACCCTTTTTCATGCATCCATTCGGGAGATAAAAATATGACGAACTAGGCAGATTGAAGCATTCTTCGAACAAATTAGGGCACGATCAAATCGAGCACCAACACATCATATGTGGGTTTTATTGGCATGAATTATGGAAAGGAAGATAATAGTTTGTGTGTGTATTTGTTTTATCATCTCATAGAAGGAAATGTAAAACACAAAGTAGAGTGCAGTTGTATTAAAAGGAAAATATGCATTTGGTAAGACTCTCACTTATTTCTTGTTACAAACTTTGGTAGAGAAATTGATTTAAGAATTTTGCAAGTTAAATAAATTTGCCTTTCATTTATTTTGAGGAAACATATTGGAATACTATTTTTTATTATTTTAAATGTTGTATTCTTAACATAATGTTTGAGAAAGGATTTTTTTGGAACTTAGTTTTCATAGCTTTCCTTCAAACCACTACACACACACACACACACACACACACACACAAACGTATATATTGTATTCTAGACATATCCATAAATGAATTATACATCCTTTTGTTAAAACCTATGGGTTTATAACTGTGGAAAAATTAGAAGATCAGTCACTTTCTACCTATTTGAATACACACACACACACACACACACACACACACACACACACACACACACACACACACACACACACACACACACACACACACACACACACACACACACACACACACACACACACACACACACACACACACACACACACACACACACAACACACACACACACACACACACACACACACACACACACACACACAGATATATATATAATACAAAATAATGAATTGAATTGGAGTTAAACGAAGTAGGGGGGTCAAAGCATATAACTGTGTCCCACTTTTTTGTAGTTTTTGTACTTTCAGCAAACTATGTCTGACAACCAAAACATGACCAAACACATATAAAATGACCAAACATGTATTTTTAAGAGGATATAAATACCAAGGTGCAGGGCATCCAGAATTTACGTGATTTTTTAAATTTTTATAGTACTTTTAATTATTTATTTACTAGTCATATTTTAAAATATTTATGGCCACAAAGTGGGACACACTTGTATGCTTTGACCCAGGGTTTTGTTTTAGACTGAAGATATTTCAATGGAGGGACAGGTCGTGGCCTGGCTACGACCTACCCTCCCTACATACTCCCCTCTCCCTTCAACCCTGCCATGGTGGTGGCATAAATCCCCACCACTGTGGCCACTCCCTTAATACTCCCCCCTCCACTCTATGGTGCCCCCCACCCCCAAAATGTCATCCCTCTCCATGGTGGCTGCATAATAGCAGACGCTGTGCAAGCCCTTAGGGAATTGTTTAAATGTTACAGGGGTTGTGTGTGTGTGTGTGTGTGTGTGTGTGTATGAACCAACTCCTTTCAGTGTTAAAAGAAATAAAAGGAAAAACAGACCCAAAAAATTCTTGTTATGGAATATAAATAATTAAATGAATATATATATATATATATAATAGAGAGATTTCATTTGAGCAAATCATCCCCAAGATCACAAATGGAAGAGTATTAATCCTTCATCCATGAGTAGAAGCACAAAATAGTCTCCATAATATTTCCTCCTTCATTCCTTCTTCAAACCCTACATGCACAAAGGAAAGACAAACTAAACAATGGAAAAGAAAAGAAAAGAAAGGATATAGGATAGGATTAGGGCATTTCTAAAATCCCTAGGATCAATGGATTAGATCTACTCAATCCAAGGGCCTAAAATAAATCCTACACCCTTTTAAGTTGTGGGTTTCAAAATGCTTTTCATTTTTATTAAAGGGGTGGGGTGAATTTATTAAATTGGGTGCCTTAGGGAAGCTTTTTAAAATAAAGTATCTTATTTTTTATTGAAAATATACCATGATGTTATATTATAATGGGGGATTTAATTTCTTACGAAATACTTTTAAATTAAGCGACCTTTTTATTCTATTAAGGAATAGTTAAGTATGATTCATGGAGGGGTTGAATTAAATATTTGGGGGAGATAAAATAGTGCTCCGGGTATTAACAAATTACTTAAATATAATTAATTAAAAATAAGGTTATACCATAACCTGAAAACATTAGGGTGAGTATGTAAAATTAGTTTAAATACGTTCTAAAAAAATTAGACCGAATTTTTTGAAGTTTAGGTTGTCTTATAGTGCCCTAAATAAGGGACATTACACCTTTTCACGCATCCCTGGGCATACCAACTATAAATACAAGGTTTTAGAAGGATTCCAGCAAGTGATTTTGGGTGAATTTTATTGTGATAAAAGTTGGAGAAGATATAATTTTTTCTTGTTTGTTCATTTGAGAAGATTTCTTTTATTTAGAGATTGTGAGAAAGTAGATACAATTAGATGGAGTATTTATTCTTCTTTAAATCCAATCATTAACAATATGTTTTATTATTGGAGAATTACATAGTGAGGGGCAGTAAAATCTCTCACCCACTAGAGATTTTACCACGTTGGGTTTCTCCGAGATAAACCTTGTCTCCTTTTGTCTCTCTTTTCTCATTTTTCAACATAATTATGTGTTGGTTTTACACATTATCTTGGTTAACAAATAAATCAACATACTTCATTTATTTTTCATGAGCATAGTGATATGTTTATTGTTTGAACTAAGCATAGGATCATATTGGTATCATATCAGTTAAGATTTCATTTTTTGTGTGGTTAACTTGTGTTGAGATTGCAATTAGATGCCCCTTACCCAAAAGGGAAAATAAATTTGTGAAGGTAGCCTTATTCATTTTGAATCATATATTTCTATAAGAAAGTGGAAGCAAGGAATTCGGGAGATGGCTCGTAGAGAAGATGTAGATGATAGTAGTAAAGTGAGTTTTTATAAGTTGGAGGAAAATGTGGCAAGTATTTCCAAAGGTGTGGGCAATATTTCCTTCTCCATCAGGAAATTGGAGTCCATCATGGGACTACTCATGGAGAAAATTTGTGTTCCAAATGAGACACTGAAGACGTTGAAGAAGAGATTCGTTAAGAAGAGTAGTACCATGCCATTCCTACACCTCCTTCATTTAAATAAGAGGCCAAGATATAATGATGGATATGTAAATGCTGAGAAGTTAGACCATTGGCTAGCTCAACTTGCAGTATATTTCAGTCCACATCAAACTATTGAAAGTCAATAGATTTCCTTTTCTCGATTAAAATTAACCAAACATACTTTAACTTGGTCTAAAATTAATGTTCATACATTGGTTATTAAGAAGCTTCATCCAATTACTAAGTGGTATGTTTTTAAGAAACTAATCAATAAATAGTTTTATCCTATTTTTTATGAGGAAGAGAGGTCCATATATTGGTAGTATCTTAGGTAGAAACAAGGTCAGAATGTGCAGGAGTATACCAGTGAGTTCTGGAAGAAATATATTCAGATGGGAAAGGATGTAGCAGACTCGGACCTATTGATGAATTATATTGGTGCACTCATAGCCACTTAAGTATACCCGTTCTCTTGGCCAAGTCGGCGTATATAGGTGAAGCTTATACGCAACCTCACTACATGGATATGGACAAGAAAAAGAGTTCATCTACCTCTAGTATGATTTGAACAAACAAGGTGACACCAAGTAGAAAGATAAAGGAAAAGGAAAGGGTATGAAAAATGCTAGTTCTATTTCTAAAATGGATATTAAAGTTCATTGTGGGAATTGTGATGTTGAGAATCATTCCGAGGAAAAATTTTGGAAGCTCCACCTAGAATTGCATCCCTTCAAAAACAATAAAAATAAGAATAAGTCCATGTCAGCCCTCTAGGGAGTGGAAGTATTTTGCAGCGAAGAGGTGGATGAGACTATGTGTTGTGCCTCCGTCCGCAGAGAGGTATGTTTTTTTAATAATAGTGTTTTTCAAGATAATGAACTAATAAAGATTTTTCATTTAAAAATAAAAGTGATGAAGGCTAAGGTGGATGCTTGTTTAAATACATGTACTCAAGATAATTTGATTAGATAAGAGATAGTGGACATGATAAAGATGGAAACTTACAATCACCCAAGTCATTATTATTTGGTTTGGGTAAAGAAAGGTGTAGACATCAAGGTTACTAAGCAGTGTAAGACCACTTTTGGTATTGACAAAAAGATTATTGATGAAGTTATGGTGTATGTTGTTTTGTTTGATGTGTGTGGTGTAGTTTTTGGCAGCCCATATTTGTATGTCAGGAATGCTACCTTCACGAGGAGAGCTAACTAGTACCACTTGGTGAAGGATGGTAAGAGCTACATCATTTTAGCCTATTCAGAAGATTCAAAGATATCTTTAGTAAGTACCAGTGAGGCCCATAAGCTCATTAATTCTAGATGTAAATTTGTATTGCTTCTATTGAGGGATATGCAAGATGATGAGATTGTTACATCTAAAACCACGTGTAGCATGTTTTCTAATAAAGAGAAGGCACATATCGAAAATTTGGTTCAGCAGTTCAAACAGGTCTTTTGGGAACATACAGGACTGCCCCTAATCATGGAAATTGAGCATGACATCCACTTGCTACCCGCTTGTCCACTTCTTAACTTTGGATTATACAAGAAATATTTGAAAGATGCTAATGAGATAAAAAATAGTTGCAGTCTTTGATTGAAAAAGGTATAATCCATCCTAGAACTTCTCCATCTTGTTCTCCTATTGTTTTTGTAGCTAAGAAACATGGTTCATGGAGAATGTGTTTTTATTATAGAGATTTAAATAAAATAACCATCAAGAATAGGTACCCTCTTACTTGCATTGATAATTCATTAGATCAGTTACAACATGCTAAATATTTTACTAAGCTTGATTTGAATTATGGGTATCATCAAGTGCAAATTAAGGAAGAGGACATCTGGAAGACAACATTCAAGACCAATGAGGGGTTATATGAATGGTTGGTATTACCATTCGGGTTATGCAATGCACCAACTACCTTCATGAGATTGATGACTGAGGTAATGAGGCCATTTATGGATTCCTTTGTTATTGTGTACTTGGATGACATTATGGTTTTTAGCAGAACTTTTGAAGAGAATATTTATCATTTGCATCAATTTTTACAAGTTCTTAAAGAGAAGAAACTTGTGTTGAATAAAAACAAGTAATATTTTGCACAATAATCACTTTTTCTTTTGGGACATGTGGTTGGAGATGGAGAGATAAGGATTGATTCGGCAAAGATAGAGCCCATTCAGAACTGGCCTACACCATCAAGTTTGATAGAGACAAGGAGGTTTGTGGGAGAAGTTCATTATTTATGGAAATTCATTAAGAAACTATCTTTTGTGGCGGTGCCAATACATTTAGTGATGTAAGGGGGTAAGACATTTCATTGGAGTAAGAAACAAAAGATTACTTTTGAAACATTTAAATATAAAATTAGTCATTCTCCTTTTTTGGCCTTACTTAACTTACATCTTCCCTTCAAAGTGGAAACCGATTCCAGTGACTATGCTATATGGGTTGTCCTACTTCAGGGAGGTATTCCGGTATGTTATCAAACTGAATTGTTCCACGGTGCAATTTTGAATTATTCTACTTATGAAAAGGAATTGCATGCTCTTGTTCAAGCAGTCAAAAAATGGAAACATTATTAAATGGGTAAGTAAATTATCATCCACACAGATCATCAACCTCTCCAATTTATGTAGGCTCAAAGCTAACTTCAGAAAGCTAGAAAATACAAATGGATGGGTTTCTTACAACAATTTCATTTAATTATTAAATATGAGAAAGGTGTGACTAACAATTTAGCTAATATGTTGTCTAGACCTCCTTTTCTTTCAGCGATGGGCATGTTAACTCTTCTCGAGCCTTTTTGTTTGAAGCATATCAAGAAGGTTATGAACAAGATCTGGATTTTGTAAATATTTTTCAGTAGAAACCTCCAAGCGAGATATTTACACCTAGAGGAGAACATTGTTTCCAGGATGGTTTTCTCTACAAGAATGAGAAACTTTATGTGCCTAAGGGGGAAAGAGTGCAGTTGATGAGAGAAACATACACTTAAATGGTATTTGGTCACTTTGGTGTGACAAAGAATGTAACGCACTTAGTGCGGTATGTTTATTGGCCAAACATGCAAGTCGAAGTTGTAAAATTCATCAGGAGTTGTGTTTTATGCAATACAAGCAAACCTAATAATGGGAAGTTGGGGTTATATGTCATTTCCAGTTACTTCCCAACCATGGAAAAATATCTCCATGGATTTTTTGGGTGGTTTTCCTACCTCCAAAAAGGTCATGATTATATATTTGTAATTGTCGATCGATTTAGCAAAATGTGTATTTGCATTCCTTGCAAAAATACCATTAAAGCCAATGATGTAACTAATTTATTTTTTTCTAATGTGTGGGTTCACTTGGTTTGCCTAGTTCTATTGTGTCAGACAAAGACTCATAGTTTGTAGCGAATTTTTTGTCTACTTTGTGAGAAAATATGGATACGAAGGTGAAAAGGTCTATCGCCTTTCATCCCCAGACTGAAGGGAAAACAAAGATGGTGAATCGTACCTTTTTCCAAATCTTGATAGGGGACAATAGGAAACATCTGAGGACCTAGGATAAGAACTTGGTGTATACCCAGCATTCTTATAATAGGGTAGTTCATGCTTCGACTAGTAAAAATCCTTTCAAAATATGTACTGGTTATTTGCCTAATAGTTTTTTTTATGTTGTTTTAATATTACCATGTAGAGACAACGGGAAAGTTGAACTAGACGTCCACAAGGCTGAGAAATTTATTGAGAAAATTCAGAAGATACACCTTCAGGTACAAAAGAGGTTGACAAAGTCATAGGCCAAGTAGAAAGCCCTTCATGATCACCATAACATTAGCATTCCTTCCTTATTGGAGACAAGGTATGGTTTTATTTTAGCCAGGATAGGCTACAAGGAAAAGCTAAGAAACTCGAGCCTCTTCGATATGGCCCATTTCAAATTCTAGAACAAGTGGGTAAGAATGCATTCCACTTGGATTTTCCTCCTTATACGAAGATTTATACATTTTTGAATGTTGAAAACTTACGTCTTTTTGAGCCCTCCATGTTCGATGATGAAGAGGGATCATTATTGCTTCCATATATTGATGATCTTTTGTCAAAAAATCAACTAGAATTGGAGGAAGATGTGGTTTTACAAAAGTAAAAAAGGACAACACAAAGAGGAGTGAAGGACAATTGGTTGATTGGGTGAAAGGCCAATTGTTTGCAAAGCCAAGTGGTATTTCAAAGAAGATGTGGGGAAGATATTTCCTCACCTCATCAGTTCTTGTAGCTTTTAAGGACTTAAAATCCTCAAATTGGGGAGGTATGATACAAAAATGGATCAACAAATCCCTAATTCTATGTATTCTCTATATTTGATGCTTTCTCTATAGGTTCTCGATTGTTGCTTTCTTTGTAAGATGCTCCAGTCATGCTGGGGGTGATACGAACACATTTGAATGACGTTTCGGGCCTTATTGGTCTATATCAAGGATTTTATAGGTGACGGTTACGCAACCACCCCAGTGGTTACGTAACTGTCGATCTATACAGAGCGGCGGTCTTGTGTGATACGATTCAAGAATTCAGGGTCTCAATAGTTGCAAATATTTGAGAAGTTCCCTTGATGTTAAATGACACTATTTTTAGTAAAGGGTTTGGGAAGAAATTTAAAAGAAAAAGCATTTGAGTCTTAATACACTAATTTGCATAAGAATTTTGATGTTTTGTTTACGCACAAATTTATTTTTGAATTTTTTTGTCAACGAGATAGTGCCACTAATTACATTATCGAATTTAAATAGAATACTCTTGATATAGTTTGTGTTAGGATTTATTTTTTAAAAATAAAATTAAAAACCCAATGGCATTTTTTAATAAATTTCAATTTATAAAAATACAATAAAATTAAGTTATATAAAAATATTGATTATTCATCATTATTTTAATATACATTAATTATCTTTTACTTAAAAAATAGTTATAAATTAATTCAGGTTTGTGGAATGCTTAAC
Organism: Taxus chinensis; assembly: GCA_019776745.2. Classification (NCBI taxonomy): domain Eukaryota; kingdom Viridiplantae; phylum Streptophyta; class Pinopsida; order Cupressales; family Taxaceae; genus Taxus; species Taxus chinensis. Next base: position 384,771,399 of record CM034155.1, read on the forward strand.
AACTCAAATATAATTATATTCTAAGTTTTGCTTATTACACCATTTGCGTTTTTCAAGTCATATTTATAGGGGAGTGTAGGGATTGATTCATACAACTGTATCAACGTCCATCATCGGACGGCTATCGTGTTGACAGAAATGGGATGACTTTTTTCTCCACAAATTCAGAGGCGAAACAAAGGTCAGTTTCCAAGTTGTGGGAAGTTTTTTGTGATTTAAAAATTTGGTAGCAATAGATAAAAGACAGGCTGAAAATTTATAGAACTGTATAATAATCTAGATAGCTAGACCATTATAAATAGATGAAAATATATAAATTTAGAGGAAAAAAATATAAAAATATGTATAGGGAAAATTAAAAGTTACACTCGCCAAAAAAACAAAAAAAAAAACTAGGCATCAACAAATTTTGATTTGACAGAAAGAGAATCACAAACTCCGAGCCTTATAGGTAGCAGGCTTTGTTTTTTACGTCCGGTCCAAACTGGATTGAATCGAGCTAATTCTTACATTTGTCAGACATGTTAACGGAACAGATAAGTTTAGTGGTTGCCGTATGGTTTGTATATGTGCATGGCTTAATTCGCATCACGGTTGTCACATCTACTTGCTCAGGCATTTAATATTATTCCAGCTTAATTCAAACCCTGCTGAGAATGGTCGAGGAGGACTTCTACATCAGTCATAACCCACGCTCACCTCACTCGGCAACGTTACCATTTAAGCAAATACTATTTTTTCTGAAGAGAAATGGTCGACGCAGAAGCTATGAAAGGGAGGTTTCCGAAATATTTTTGCTGAATAATCCATTCATCATGTGATCAGCATCCACCCTCTCGAGCGTATTTATCACCACCTCTATGTGTCAAATACGAAGTACGTGTCAATTATATGAAAACGTTTATTGCTAAGAATTATATGACTAACAATTATACGTGAAATGTATAATAGAAATACATAAGGGGATCTTATGAAGGAATCAAAATGAAGGGAGAGAAAAAATAGTAGAGGAAGAGGGGTGAAAGAGTAGGAAGGTAAAAATGGTAAAGAGAAAAAATGTGAAACTCAACCGTCCAACAAATACACGATAAATATGTCAATCAATTAAAGGAGACTAGGGGTATTGTTTAAGACGAAGCTCGCAAACAACTTATAGAGATATTTGTAAACGTAAGGAGTGGTAGAAAACAATTACCGAAGTGAGAATTTGTTTGTGGTTTTATCCATTGCATTTATAGGCATGAAGATGTGGAGTAGAAGTAACATTTGTAGGTGGTGACCTCATGTGCATTTATCGTCATTTAGAATTTTCATGATGTAACACCCACTAAGACACCCATACCCCAAGACAACATGACAGATAACAGTTAAAAAATATTGATTTGCTGGAAGTTTAAATGACACACAAGAGGTAAGAATGGGCTACAACCAACTCACGATAGACTTGACCTAACAATGGCCACCTAGAAACAAGGAAATCTACGACACCCATCATGAAACTATTCACTTCCCACTTTGACAAGACAACACATACCAGTCTAACACAGAACACACTTACATATAGGGCATCCCACGGTGAAAGTCTTAAAAGGTTCTTATATCACTATAATGTCTTTCAAACATGACTTACATTCTAGGAGATTTATACTTTGATTCGCACAACTCTTCTTACAAAGTTGTATTTCTTCCTTTTGTACTAAAAGGTAATTTAGTTAAGGTAATCTCTCATATGACAATTATTTGTTTCATCTGTTTAATTAATTTAAAAAATAAATGAGGTATTCAAATCTACAAGGCTATCTATCAAAATACAAGCTACTGAAAAATTGTTCCAACCTCCACTGTAAAAGGGGATAAGTGTAAGCTCCCACTGAAGTGGAGTACTTTTTAGGTTCGGATCCACACTCTGCTTTGTGCAAGGATCTGTGTTTAACAACATTAAAGCAACGATTATCATGCACTTTCGCAAGGGTTGGTGGAAGAAGATCAATTTGAATTTCATCTTCAGGATCTCATACGATATTAGCCATTCTTTTACTGGGGCTTAAGAATATTTCTTGATTGGGTAAAAGATTCAGTTAGGTTTTCTCTTGATTAAGTTCAACACAAGATTGCAGATAAGGTTTCAAACAACAGAGATTAATTTAAATATTTATTTTTGAATCTCCCTTACTTACTACGGTCTTGCCATTTTCAAAAATTCAAAGATTGATTAAATCTTAATTATATTTTACACCCCACAACATGGAAAACAGATTTAATATTACAACTTAGATCAGCAAGAATAAAATTATTTTTCTTTCTTTTTACAGAGGTAAGAGTTTCCTTACCTTTCACTTTAAGAGTTTTGACTCCCTCTAGCATTTCAACATTATACTCATTTTGAACCTTTATAAGAATTACTCTAACCTTTTACCATGCCTAAAATTGTATTAATGCCATAACCGAGAATGGGTTAAATACAAAAGGCTATAACTCGAGAATTCACCATTGCCTTTATTAATAAAACTTAACAAGGTTACATCATTTTTTTCTATCCAATACGGTGCACCAAACAATGGTGACAACTGAATCGAAACCAATTAGAATAGGAACAATAGGAGATCTGTAACGCCCACAAATTTGACATTCTAAAACTATATTAATCCTTAAATAATTAACTAGAAAGTTGCGGAATTTAATTTTTTAATTTACAAGGGTGTTAAACCCTAATATACATTTAATAAATTCCTACCAGAATTTTTTCATTTAATAGGATAGATCCAGTCTAGATTACTAATTTAATATTATTACTCCAGATCTAACGCCAATTTAATTATCATCACTAGATAATTGTCCATGCATTTTTTTTGCTTGATTAAATAGTATTCACTTTCACAAAATAACATTTATCCCACATTTATTAAACCCTTACCCTTAGATACCTTAGTCCCTTTAAATTATTAGCCTTAATGCCCATTGAAACATTTACTAAAACACACTAGGAGAGTTACACATTTAACTTAATTTACTAGAGTGCTAAGTTGCCCCATTCACCCACTTTACATACACATGGATTATTTAAAAGCCCAAAATATATTCTCACCTAACAATTGTAGGATTGATTTTTAACCCTTGGATCAAATCAATAGGGACCACAAGATTAGATCTATCCAAAGAAGCCCTAATCATCCTTAAGGGAGTCTTCTTAAGCAATTCTTACCCTAATCTCATTCATTTGTTTCTCTTTGGTTTGCAGGTTAAAGGAATGGATTATGTGGATCAAGGGAAAACCATGAAGGAGTCCTCTTGTATCCAATGTGAAAGAAGAAGGAGATTCCATCCAAATGGATCCTCTTTTAAAATAGTTGAATCTTAGATTTAATCATGCATTCTTAGATATTTAATTTCAATACAAGCATCTATCCTAGATCTAGTTTGACATCTATTGTTGATTATATTTCTCTTTTTTTTATTTCCATTGATGGGAAAACCCCATTTTGTAGATCAAGAGTTTAATGTATTGAATTCCTTTTATGTAGGTTGGAGTATCCATCCAAACAAGCATACACGACCCTCATAGGCTGGATCCACATTTGGGTGAAGTATAGATCAATAAGGGCCAATGGTTTGATCGGAAAAACCCTTTTTTTAAAAAATTTCATGCACAGGTGACCGACGACGGTCATTTGACCGACCACGGTAACCACTATGCTACCGATGTCGGTTCCACTACTAGAGTCTGTTGGTATTGTTATCACCAAAAAGTTACTAAGCAGTGTAAGATCACTTTTGGTATTTACAAAAAGTGATCTTACACTATGGGTATTGTTTAAGATGAAGCTCAAAAACAACTTATAGAGAAATTTGTAAACATAAGGAGTGGTAGAAAAATATTGCCGAAGTGAAAATTTGTTTGTTGTTTTATCCATTGAATTTAGAGGCATGAAGATGTGGATTAGAAGTACCATCTATAGGTGCTAACCTCATGTGCATTTCTCCTCATTTCTAATTTTAATGATGTAACGCCCACTAAGACACCCACACACCAGGACAACATCGTACATAACGGATAATTTTTTTTTTAATTTGCTAGAAGTTTAAAGGACACACAAGAGGTCAGAATGGGATACAACCAACTCACGATAGACTTGACCTAATAATGGCCACCTAGAAATAAGGAAACTATGGGTAGTTTTTAAGACGAAGCTCGGAAATAACTTATAGAGATATTTGTAAACATAAGGAGTGGTAGAAAAATATTTCCGAAGTGAAAATTTGTTTATGGTTTTATGCATTGAATTTAGAGGCATGAAGATGTGGATTAAAAGTACCATCGGTAGGTTTTGACCTCGTGTGCATTTCTCCTCATTTATAATTTTCATGATGTAACACCCACTAAGACACCCACACACAAAGACAACATGATAAATAACGGATAAATGTTTTTTTGATTTGGTGGAAGTTTAAAGGACACACAAGAGGTCAGAATGGGATACAACCAACTCATGCTAGACTTGACCTGACAATAACCACCTAGAAACAAGGAAATCTATGACACCCATCATGAAACTGTTTACTTCCCACTTTGACAAGATAACACACTTACAGATAGTGCATCACATGGTGAAAGTCTTTTAAGGTTCTTATATCACTATAACATCTTTCAAACTTGACTTAGATTCTAGGAGATCTATATTTTTATTTTCACAAATCTTCTTACAAAGATGGATTTCTTCCTTTTATACTAAAAGATAATTTAGTTAAGGTCATCTCTCATGTGAAAATTATTTGTTTCATGTGTTTAATTAATTTAAAAAATAAATGAGGTATTCGAATCTACAAGGCTATCTATCCAAATACAAGCTACTGAAAAAATGTTTCAACCTCCACTGTAAAAGGGGATAAGTGTAAGCTCCCACTGAAGTGGATTACTATTTAGGTTTGGATCCAAACTCTGCTTTGTGCAAGGATCTATGTATAACAACATTAAAGAAAAGGTTATCATGCACTTTGGCAAGGGTTTGTGGAAGAAGATCAATTTGAATTTCATCTTCAGGATCTCATACAATATTATCCAGTCTTTTACAAGGGCTTAAGAATATGTCTTGATTGGGTAAAAGCTTCATTTAGGTTTCTCTTGATTAAGTTCAACAAAAGATTGGAGATAAGGTTTCAAACAAAAAAGATTAATTTAAAGATTTTTTTTCAATCTCCCTTACTTACTATTGTTTTGCCATTTTCCAAAATTCAAAAACTGATTAAATTCTACACCCCACACCATGAAAAATAGGTTTATTATTACAACTTAGAGTAGCAAGAATAAAATTATTTTTCTTTCTTTTTACACAGGTAAGAGTTTCCTTACCTTTCACTTTAAGAGTTTTGACTCCCTCTAGCATTTTAACATTATACTCACTTTGAACCTTTCTAAGAATTACTCTAACCTTTTACTATGCCTAAAATTGTATTAATGCCATAACCAAGAATGGGTTAAATACACAAGGCTATAACTCAAGAATTCACCATTGCCTTTATTAATAAAACTTAACAAGGTTACAACATTTTCTATCCAATACAGTGCACCAAAAAATGGTGAAAAATCAATCGATATCACTTAGACTAGGAACAAAAGGATATCTTTAACGCCCACAAATTTAATGTTCTAAAACCACATTAATCCTTAAATAATTATCTAGAAAGTTGTGGAATTATTTTTTTAAGTTACAAGGGTGTTAAAACCTAATATACATTTAATAAATTCCTACCATAAATGTTACATTTCATAGGATAGATTCAGTCTAGATTACTAATTTAATATTCTTAATCTAGATCTAACGTCAATTTAATTATCATCACTAGATAAGTGTCCATTCATTTCTTTTGCTTGATTAAATAGTATTCACTTTCACAAAATAACATTTATCCCACATTTATTAAACCCCTACCCTTAGATACCTTAGTCCCTTTAAATTATTAGCCTTAATGCCCATTGAAACATTTACTAAAACACTTTAGGAGAGTTACACATTTAACTTAATATACTAGGGCGCTAAGTGGCCCCATTCACCCACTTTACATACACATGGATTATTTAAAAGCCTAAAATATATTTTCACCTAACAATTGTAGGATTGATTTTTAACCCTTGGATAAAATCAATAGGGACCACAAGATTAGATCTATCCAAAGAATCCCTGATCATCCTTAAGGGAGTATTCTTAAGAATTTCTTACCCTAATCTCATTCATTTATTTCTCTTTAGTTTGCAGGTTGAAGGAGTGGATGCCATGGATTAAGGGAAAACCATGAAGGATTTTTGTTGTATCCAATGTGCAAGAAGAAGGGGATTCCATCCAAATGGCTCCTCCTTTAGAATAGTTGAATCTTAGTTTTAATCATGAATTCTTAGATATTTAATTTCAATGCAATCATCTATGCTAGATCTAGTTTGAGATCTCTTGTTGATTAGCTTTCTTTTCTTTTTTTATTTCCATTGATGGGAAAAATCCCATTTTGTAGATCAAGAGTTTAATGTATTGAATTCCCTTTATGTAGGTTAGAGTATGGGTCCAAACAATCATAAATAGCCCTCATACGCTGTATCCACATTTGGGTGAAGTCTAGATCCATAAGAGTCAGTAGTTTGGCCGGGAAAACATTTAAAAAAAAAATCACACACAACTGACGGCCCATTTATGTAGGTTCAAGAGTATGGGTGTATTGAATTCCCTTTATGTAGGTCATACAGTATGGGCCCTCATACCTCTAATCATAAATAGCCCTCATACGCTGTATCCACATTTGGGTGAAGTCTAGATCCATAAGAGTCAGTAGTTTGGCCGGGAAAACATTTAAAAAAAAAATCACACACAGGTGACTGACGGCGATCATTTGACCGACCATTTTGATAAAATTGGACTTTCTGACGGCGGTCATTTGACCGACCACGGTAACCATTATGATACCAGCATCAGTTCGACTACTAGCGTCAGTTTATGTGTTTAAGATAAGTTTTTAGAATATTGTTTAAATGTAGGGGGTAATTTTACTTCTATGATTAACTACTCTTTTCCTTCTCTTTTTTTCTATAAATTGGAGTGTTGGGCTCATGATTAACTACTTATTCAATTTTAAGGAAGTATAATAGTATCATAAGCATCTAATATAAACAAGGCACAAAAAAAGAATGTCAAGTTTGTAGAAATGAAACTGGTGCAGTATCCAGTGTCCAATGTCGGTCACAGGAATACCGATGATGGTTTAGTCACCGATTCTAGTTACTGCCAAATGAGTCTATTTTATAAGTTTTAACCTATCTTCAAAATTTTGTAATTCACACTTATCTAAATGTATTTTCTAACAAGTATTATAAGTTTTAACCTATCTTCAAAATTTTGTAATTCACACTTATCTAAATGTATTTTCTAACAAGTATTAATTAAATTTAAGGTTATTGACCAAGACATGATATCATGTAAGTTTTTTACTAATTTTGGAGTTAACATTTTAAAGTCTGTAATACAAAACAATGATCGATGTCGATACTAAGTACACCGATGCAGATTAAGACTGATCGGTGTTGGTCACTATGTAGGCCAGAGAACTCTAAAATTGAATGTATAAAATAACATAGATATCAAAACATAACTTTAACTTCAAATATATCAAAACCAAGGAGTTTTTAACTGTTTCAACCCAAAATATGGCTATGACAACCTCCTAATTCACATTATGATCAAAACATTAAGATTTTTAACTTTATTTTTCTTTCAACACAAGGTAAATTTAAGCATGATATCCATTTAATTAATTCCTTTACATACAAATAATTTGAAGAGAAAGGAAAAACACATTCTTTAATGAACTTCTTTCGAATATGATATTACAACTTGATAAATAATACTTGTAAAGTAATCTTTCTTTTAAATACAAGTCTACTAGTCTTCCACCTTAAGTGGGAATTATAAGAAAATTTCTACAATGAAGGGTTATTTTTATGAATTCAAAAAATCCTCCAAATCCCAAATCTCCAACTAGAGCTCCACCATGCCTTCACTCTAATCACAACAACAAAAATGGGGGAGAGGTAACTATTGATGCATAATCATAGCACCCATGAATGTCTGCAACTCGATGGGTTAAAAATCTCAGTGTGATTGCATAACTTGGAGCTTTTCCCAAAGTATGGGACTTTACAATCGGGAAATCTCTCCAGATGAAGTTCGGTTCATATTCCTCTCCTCAGATGCACACATTCAAATTGTAGAGGATCTACTCTAAAATCTAATCTAAATTTCCAAGGAGACACGGTTAAGAAGATGCAAGAAAATAAACCTAAACTAAAAAGGTGATGCACTAAAGGAATGTTGAACACTTGATCTACCAGTAAACACAAACCATTAAAAATGTAATGCAACCACCATGCACATATAACCAAAACTTCAACGAGAGATCAGATGAAGGAAATGGACACAAGAGAGGGTTAAAATCATCCAGAGACTTATTATATTGCTCCACAGATTTGATACAAAACATTAAAATGGCCAAGAGGAAAATCTTACATTACAACTTGAATGGGAGGTTTTAAATCTACAAATTCACTTGCAGATAAGTGAAGAAGGAAGGGTGCAAAGAAAAAATGTCCAACCTTTAGAAAAATTCCCCTCCTTACACTATAGGAAGAATAAGAGAAGAAGACGAGAATAATTCAAATTCTTGCACCAACCACCCTTGGACGCATTGATTTTTCCTGCAAAAGTGATGGAAACCCCTGTAAAACACATTCCTCCATGTACTTTGACTATTTTAAGAAGAAAGGAACCCATACCTCATTATGGTGGTAGGTGAAAAACCTAGAATATCCTCTAAAAATTGTGGACTGTATTTTTCATTTTGAAGAACTTAGTGGCACTAAAATAAAGAAAACCAGTAGGTTGAGTAGAGGACCCTGTAATATTTCCAAAAAATTATTTCTTGTGTAAATCCAAGCTCCCAGTCAAAATTTATGGGCATCTGAATGTTGAGGCATCATTATGCAACTATTGATCTTCCTATTTTAGAGTCCAAAAAGCATGCAACCTCCAAAATCCTGAAATTCAGACTTTTGGACATTTCCATTTCAGAGATTGAAACACTTTTCATCCTCCAAAATGCTTAAAGGTTCCAAAACTAAAAAGTATGAAATTTTGGACTTTCGGGTTTCGGAGTTTCGGAAGTTGAGGAGTGATTTTTTTTGTTTTGGGGCTTGAGAGTTCCGAAACCCTAAACCCTGAAACTCCAAAAGTATGAAGTCCAAAAGTCTAAAAATTTGGACTTTCAGGTTTCGAAGTTTTAGACATTGAGTTTTCCTTTTTCCATTTTTCTCGCCGAGATCTCCGAAACTTTGAAATACAAAACCCAAAAACTCCAAAATTTTAGACATTCATAGTTTTGGGTTTCAGAACTTTTACACTATTTATCTGATTTTTTACTTGAGAGTTCCAAAACCTCGAAACCTAAAATTCCAAAAATTTGGACTTTCAAAGTTTGGGATTTTGGACTTTTCCGACCCCTTTTTCAACTTCGCGCCTGAGAGTTTCGAAACCCTAAAGTCTTAAATTTAGGACTTTCAGAGTTCGGGATTTCATACTTTTGGGGCCCATTTTTCAACTTCGTGCCTCAGAGTTCTGAAACCAAAAAGTATAAAATTTTAGACTTTCAGAGTTCAAGATTTCAGACATTTTGTTGAGTCCCCGAAATCCTCCTTTAGCCTATCTCCGAAAATCTCTACCTCTGAAGTCTAATTTTTTGGACTTTAGAGTTTCCACTTTTTCCCTTAATTCTCTGCAATCTCAATCTATTTCAACTGTATGGACCAACCTTGAAAGGAAATCTCCTTTTTCTTCTTAAAATCCCCATCTACTTCTCTGCGTGCAAGGTTGTTTTTTCCTCCTCATTGGCCATCGTGCCCCAACCGAAATTTAATAAAGCATGGATCCAACCCATGGAAATAACACAATTCTTCAACATCACGATAAAAAATTTCACAACCATTTAACACCCATTCAACACAAGATAACAATCACCAAAATGTAACTTTCAAGATACACAAGGCTTGAAAATAAAACAAATGGAGCAAGGATCTATGGTGAGATCACTTATGCCTCCAGATTGTATGAGGTTCCCACCTTAAAACCTTCCCAAAAAAAACATCTCAAACCCCTACACAACTCTTATGCCTCCCTCAAGATCCTCTTATGCCTCCATATAATCTCTTATGTCTCCCTCAAAAGAACCAAGTAAGAAATGCAGGCATTCTCTTATCAAAGGTGGGGCTCCCAACCCAAATCCCTCCCAAAACATGAAATAAAATCTTATTCCTCCATACATATAAAATATCCATAGCCTTATCCTACACCATACTTAGGCATTCTACCCATGAAAAGCATGTAGTCCATTCACTTGCATACCAATAAACACATATACAAGAAAAAAATTAAAACAAGGGTATAGTTCCTACCTTTCCATGGTAGAAATTTGATCAAAGAGTCACATTCCAAGCTCCTTCAAGCTCAATCCAACTCCAAAAAGATCAAGACTTCAACGAGAATTTCCAAAATTCTCTAACTCCAAAAATACAAGAGCACAAAATGAAAAGAAGTAACCCCCAAAAAAACAAATAAACTTGCATAAATCAAAAAAGGGAAGAGGAGGATGAGATGGCTCCATGTAGGATGTCACATCACTTATCCTCAATTCCACATAACAATTCCAACCTCAACGCCAATGCACAATAAATTGGTGGTTAATAGGAATGAAAAACCTCGTGCAAAATATAAATCTGCATATTAGTGCCACAAACTGAGGAAATGCCCAAAATATAAAACATAACAACAAATAAAATAGCTGGTCCTTGTAGAAATATAAGGAACATTCAATTTACAAATAAAACACATATATAGAAGTAGCACATTAAAATAACTATGAGGACTTATACGGCCACCAAGGGGGCACTCAATGAGTTTCTGACACTCAAAACATCAAGCCTTAGATCGTAAAATAACATATCAATAATACAACAGTCATCATCTCTATTTGAATCATCCCGCCACCACTTCGACAAGGATAAACATAGTCATAGCTTCACTCAGGTTGAATCCATATGAAAACCAAAAGTAGAGAGAGAATGAGGATCACAGTTCATCATCTATTGACCCTAAAATCAGCTCAAATTACTAGTTCATGGTACACATTCCCTCACTCCAAACATACACTTTTACCGGTTTCCCTTAGGATCAGTTAGTGTAAGTTTCACGATATAACACGTATTCACATTACTAACACAATGGTGGTTCACACACATTAACCATAGGACCTTCGCATGGTATATAAACAGGGTAAATCACATACATAACATTCACGGTTTACAACACACCACATTACCACATGTTACACCCAAAGTGCAATCACTTTACGATAGGGATCATATACTCACCATATCTCCCTAAATCACAACATATACCATTACATATTACACAAGTTATACTTATGATGAGCACAATTACAACATAAAGTCAATTGAAATACAACATGGTGGTATACACATTTCTTCACATCATGATGATGACATTACTATGAAATCTAGTTCACTACAAACCAACCTTGTCGTACAACATATCAGCACAACCACACATTTTAAAAGAAAAAAGGGGTTCCAACACTTCGTAATAAACACTCACATTGCATTCATACACACAACAAGATGGTACATCACACTCGATTTCTCATTGAATTCATGAAAAGGGGAAAGAATAATATCATCTCCAACACATCAACATGCCAACAGTTACGCACTAAGTGACATACAAAACATGTGTGCTAACAATATCACAATTACCATGTAGCTCACATCATGCTTAGATCACATTACTCTTCCAATTCTCCACCGTCATCCTGCAACACCATCACAACTCCAATCTGTCCCAGAGGTTCGAGAGCATGAACCTCGATTTGATACCAAGTGTAATGCCCACTAAGACACCCACACACTAGAACAACATGAAAGATAAAGGATAATTTTTTTGATTTTATGGAATTTTAAAGGACACACAAGAGGTCACAATGGGCTATAACCAACTCACGGTAGACTTGACCTGACAATGGCCACCTAGAAACAAGGAAATCTATGACACCCATCATGAAACTATTAAATTCCCACTTTGACAAGACAATGCATACCAGTTTAAACACAGAACACACTTACAGATAGGGCATCCCACAGTGAAATTCTTTTAACGTTATTATATCAATATAACGTATTTCAAACTTGACTTATGTTTTAGGAGATTTATACTTTGATTCGCACAAATCTTCTTACAAAGATGGATTTCTTCCTTTTATTCTAGAAGGTAATTTACTTAAGTAAATCTCTCATATGACAATTATTTGTTTAATATTTTTAATTAATTTTAAAAATAAAGGAGGCATTCGCATCTACAAGGATATCTATCCAAATACAAGCTACTGAAAAAATGTTCCAACCTCCACTGTACAAGGGGATGAGCGTAAGCTCCCACTGAAGTGGAGTATTGTTTAAGTTCGGATCCATACTCTTCTTTGTGAAAGGATCCACGTTTCACAACATTAAATAAAATATTACCATGTAATTTGGCAAGGGTTGGTGGAAGAAGATCAATTTGAATTTCATCTTCAAGATCTCATAAGATATTAGCCGGTCTTTTATTGGGGCTTAAGAATATGTCTGGATTGGGTAAAAGCTTCAATTAGGTTTCTCTTGATTAAGTTCGACAAAATATTGCATATAAGGTTTCAAACAAATGAGATTAATTTAAAGATTTATTTTTCAATCTCACTTAATTACTACGGCCTTGTCATTTTCAAAAATTCAAATATTGATTAAATCTTAATTATATTTTACACCCCATAACACGGAAAATAGGTTTATTATTACAGCTTAGAGTAGCAAGAATAAAATTCTTTTTCTTTATTTTTACATAGGTGAGAGTTTCCTTGCCTTTCACTTTAAGAATTTTTACTCCCTCTAGCATTTCAACATTATACTCATTTTAAAGCTCTATAAGAATTACTGTAACCTTTTACTATGCCTAAAATTTCATTAATGCCATAACTGAGAATGTTTTACATACACAACACTATAACTCGAGAATTCCCCATTGCCTTTACTAATAAAACTTAACAAGTTTACAACATTTTATATCCATTACGGCGCACCAAACAACTATGACAACTGAATCGAAAGAACATGGAACAAAAAGAGATCAAACTTGGTTCAGAAACTCTATGCTCTTTTTTAAGATTACTATAATACATAAAAACTACTAATAACAATTTTGAGAATAAATTTATATTCCTCACAATAGTGCTTACAAATTTTGTTACAGGTGGTTAAGACAACTTGAATTCACAAATACAGAAAACCCGTGATAAGAGGACTTTCAAACTTCTCTACAAGCACCATCCGAAGACCTACAAAACATTAAGCATTCTTACAAGGAAATTCATAAATTAAACCGATGCACTTCTACAAATATTCACTTTTTTCTACTCACAATATCCATCTGCACAAGTACTAACTTGAGTCAGTTCGCAAGAATTGAGCATGATAAGACTACACATAATGACAATATGCTACTATTTAACAACCTCATGAAAGGAAACCTTCTATTTCAAGAAATGGATCCACACTCCAACCACTTAATTAACTTTTAATAACAACACAAAATTTCCTACCATGTCATCTAAGAAGGAATTCATAAGCTGCAGATAATAACAACATCTCGAAAGCATCGAAACTTAAACACCCAAAAAAGTAGGACCATAGCCTAATGATTTAGAAACAAAAAGGTGAGTCTATTGGGATTTCAATCATGTAATCCTATAAATTATATCATTGAAATCTAATACACAACTAACAATCTAAAAGTTTTCAAGGAGACACCATAAGCACTGGTTACGATTCTTGATCTCTATAATGGAAAATGTTGAGAAATCATTTGAGGAGGAACATGGGTTTATCAGTTACACACGAAAGGTTGAGTGAATTATAATTTCAATCATGTAAGCATCAATATTTTATAATTGAAATCTAATATGCAACCATGACTCTAAATTTTCTAAAAGAAGTCAATTATACACTAGTTACGAACATTGTATCCAAAACAACACTAGTTTAACAATCATTCTAGAATGGACATCGACCGAATAAACTAAAAACAACATTCGATTGAAAAGGAGAGACCCGTCCCATAATGATGTAATTTATACGATTGAAAATTGATATTTAAACCAATAATAACTACTTTCATAACTAAAGGTGGCTTCACAATTATTAAGGGTAAGAGGATGGGATGGCTACAGTGTTTGTATTAGGCATTTCCTAACATCCTCGCTAGTTGGTAAATCCAAGAATGGAAAAGTGAAAAGCCTCAAACTACTCAAGATTCACTATGCAAGTAACCATTCTAAAACATCCATCCAAGTTTCATAACACTCTCGATTCATAACCCTCCAAAAAAATCTAAAGTTTTGGTTTAAAAGAAAGAATTACCACTTTCCGTCACAAGTTCTTTTAAAGTAACTCTAATTACCACATTCAAAAACCACTCTAATTTATGCATCTACATATATCACTAGATACCATTTCCTTAACAACTCCCATCATAAGCCATCTGGATATTTATCAATATATGGACCAACCAATTGTAAATGATAGTATTAACAATTAACAACATCGAGTTAGATAAATATTGATATAGCAATCAATTTATATTATCTGGTGTATTTCAACCACGTTAATAACATAAAAAGGTAAGGCCGTATTACTACTAGGTTAAGACGACACCCACAACCATAATAATTTCACGGCTTCAAGCGAAGCTTTCTAAATTTTAGATGGGTTTAGGGTAAAATCCCTTAATAACGGACACAATGCATTCCAGATATATATAGTAATAAAACACTACTAGCATTATCTCATACATTTGGGTAAGTCCTAGAGTTAATGAATTATTTTCCATAAAATGAAAAAATAGAACTCCGAGGAAATATTGCTATAACAAACTAGTATAATAGCACACATAATTTATATCCCTTACCATATCTTTTTGGCTTGATCTACCATAGGTACACTTCCTTGATTACAGTTAATTCCAATTAACAGTTTTATGGGAAAATGATTTAATAGTAACAACTAAACCCAGAAAGTGGGTTTAATGCATTCATAAAAAAAAAACATTTTTTAACTTTTACCAAAATACAATAAGCCAACCAATCTATAAAATTTACTAGATTCCAACCTCGAGATGCAATAATAAAGCTTAAAATCATTTATTCACTCAATACCTAGATCCATAGAATCCCAAAACACCAAAACCATAGACAAAATCAAGAAGTAACCAACAAGAAATCAATGACGGAACACAAACCACATAATCTCAATTTTAATACCAATTTCATGAAAGAAAAATTTTCATTTCAAGAGATTTGTTAGATTTTAGCATATTATGGAGATGGTTACCTTATCATGCCTGTAATATGCTTCTAAATAGGAGAACACACTGAATAGGGCCTGCAACTACAACCCAGGCCAATTTCCAGTGTCTTTGACCTTGTTGGGTGCGCAAAGATCAATCACTTCCACGTTTGACACGGGAAGGGATAAACGGAAAGGGAAGGAACTCCAAAAATATCGAGTTACAAATGCCCAAGATAAATGTGGTCTCAAATAGTGGAATTATTACAGTATACACACAAAATGGGCTTTTGTAAAAATCCTTGGAAATTTCAATTAAACGTGATTGATAGAAGTAAATCGAGACTCCACAACCTTGCCAACATCCACCCATCCTGTGTTAAAATGAGACATTAGATTGGGACATGGACATCCGATGAAGCACAATGAAAATCATATTTTTGTCAGATGTAGTTGCATGTCCCTAAGAAACCATGTATGCAAAATGTGGAACTATCCACGAGGCATGTAAATTATTTGACAAAATTCCTCAAAGAGATGTGGTCTCAATGAATTACCACGATTGTAGGATATGCACAAACAGGATTTGCTAAAATGGCTATGTGTTCACCGTATGTAACCAACGGGTGTCCAACCTGCCCAGTTCATGTTGCAAGCATGCACGCAGCTAGTGCCCAAAATGGCATAAGCAGGTCACTACAAACAAAAACTAGGGAAGGTTTTGAATGAAACCACCATTACAAGGAAGCAGCCAGCCTCTAGAGAAGGTCAAATATGGAGAATAACTACCTTGCATGTGGCCAGCAAACAAATTAGTGATTTCTACCCCCGAAACGTGATCAAATTCATGCACCAAAAACAACAATGATGAATGTCAGGATGTCATAAATTTCCTCCATGCACCCACTTGCCAAGAAAAAGGGAAAACAAGAAATCCCTCAACTCCAGACCAAGCAGGAGGAATAAATGACCATAAAAACTGGTAGGTCAGAGGTTGGATGAAACCATTTCACCATTAATAGTAATAAAACATTTGAGCATACGTGGATCACCTTGTTGACAAAGAAAATTTGGTGGTTGTTGTAATTTAAATTCATTACAAAATTTAGTAGTCCCTTCCAAAAATTGGCACTACCTCATAAACCTATACTCCTTCTAGGAAAACAACATAGCCAAGGTTTGAATAAATTTAGTTTAAGTGGAAGATGAATCACCCTCCCCGTTTTTTTTAATTAAAAAACCTGGTTCAAAATTAGGTACCTTTTAATAACATATGGCTGAAATAACTTTGAAACAATTTTAATATTTCCATTAGAACTTTTAACAAAACATCAAAAACAACCCGCTACCTCAAAAAACTCTCCTCCTTCTATGCAAACAACATAGCCAAGGTTTGAAGAAAGTTAGTTTAGGTGGAAGATGAATCCCCCCCTTTTTTATTAAAAAACCTAGTTTAAAATTAGATACCTTTTAATAACATATGCCTAATATATGTTTGAAATGGTTTTAATATTTCGATTAGAATTTTTAACAGAACATCAAAAATAACCTGATAATCAGGATACAATAATTCATCAAAAATAATGTTTTCGCAAGACGATACAAAATACCGTCAAAATACAAAAAGCATTAGCGACAGAACAAAATGATAAAACAAGAGAAAAGGAGTCCAAATTACTTCGCAACAAGGATAGTAATAACTTAATGATTAGAGGTACGCCTTGGATCATTGAAATTGATCCAACGCATGACTATTCCACACAATAGTAGAAAGGGCTATGACATGGGTAAGAAATTTTATTACTAATATAACTTTCCCGTAGCACCATAAGACTGTGCCCTCACAAATATCATGGGGGAATGCAAAGAGATTCAAAACTCAACAACAACGTACAAAAAAACCATTCATCATTATCAACAAGGGAGGTCAAAATCAAGGACAAGAGTCAACATAATAAGGGGCATTAAATTCTCCTCCCCTTAAGAAAATATTTTCTTCGATGTGACATAACACTGAAGAAAGAAAAACAGGGAATAAGCAATGAAGGATAGATAAAGACAAAAGTTCTTCCTATGGTTAAAATTTCTGTCGTTAAAGCACAACCACAGGGAGGACTTAGATAATTTAGTATATTAGTTAACTTTCAAATTTCTATGAAGATTAGCAATTTTCTCTTACTTAATATTCAATTAATCTCTTTTCCTTTTCATTATTCCTTAAACTTAAGTCCTTAATATTTCATTTTTGTAAGGTTTTAGTGTATTCCTTCTTGTAAGGTTTCATTTTTGTAATGTTTCATATGTAACACTGATCATTCATAGAAAAATTTCACATATTATCACGACCGTAGCATATTATAAGGGTTTGATCAAACCATAGAAAGAAATATACATGATCCACATACATAGTACTCATGACACATAGTTGACCGACACAGAAGTAATCAAACGTAAGTGTACTATAACAATCTTAAATTCCTACAATTTCATAGAAGAAGGTTTCACACAACTCAGAAAAATAGCTACAGACACAAAGAGTCAACAAGGGAATCAAGTACGTATCCATGAAACCATAACACATAGCCAACTCACATGAGAACACATGCATCATATCACTATTCTCAAAGCATTAGAAAAACCTTTGTATACCTCCCGAAGCATCAATCACACACACACAAACATCTTATGCCTCCCTCAACTCTCTTATGCCTCCCTCAAATCTCTTATGCCTCCCTCAAGCAGTAATATATAATTTAATTTTCCTTTTCACTCACCAAAGAGGTTGGTCACCCTATGGCCCAAGGCACGTAGAGTCCAAACACCCCTAACCCAAGTGATATAATTACTCTTGGTTCAGCAACCCGCTAGTTATTTGTAACTCCTTCAGTTGTACCTCTATACAATGAAGTGGTTCCATAGGTTCAACCATTACATGGTGCATCCCATGACCCTATTTCACACATCACGACAATAGAACCAACATAGCAATCTGATTCAAATGCCAAGTGGAAAAGTACAAGCCTTGGGCTAGGATGTAAAAATAAAGAAATTTTAAAATGAAGAAATCTAAATCCAAGCAAAACAAATGGCCAAATAGCCATAGTTAGTGCAAAAAATAAATCCGCATGTTAGTGCCACAAACTGAGGAAATGCCCAAAATATAAAACATAACAACAAATAAAATTTCGGGTCCTTGAAGAACTATAAGGAACGTTCAGTTTACAAATAAAATACATAGATAGAAGTAGCACATTATGATAACTTTGTGGCCTTATACGGCCACCAAGAGGGAAACTCAACGAGTTGCTGACACTCGGAACATCGAGCCTTAGCTCGTGAACTAACATATCAATAATACAACAGTCATCATCTCTATCTGAATAATCTCGCCACCACATTGACAAGGCTAAACATAGTCATAGCTTCACTTAGGTTGAATCCATATGACAACCACAAGAAGAGAGATAAGGAGGATCACAAGTCGTCATCTACTAAGTCTAAGGCCAGCTCATGTTACTGGTTCATGGTACACATTCCCTCACTCCAAACATACACTTTTACCAATTTCCCTCAGGATCAGTTAGAGTAAGGTTCACAACATAACATGTATGCACATTACTAACATAATGGTGGTTCATGCACATTAACCATAGCACCTTTGCATGGTATATAAATAGGGAAAATCACATACATAACATTCACGGTTTGCAACACACCACATTACCACATGTTGCACCCAAAGTGTAATCACTTTACGATAGGGATCATATACTCACCATATGTCCCTAAATCACAACATATACCATTACATATTACACAAGTTATACTTATGATGAGCACAATTACAACATAAAGTCAATTGAAATACAACATGGTGGTATACATGTTTCTTCACATCATGATGATGACATTACTATGAAATCCATTTCACTACAAACCAACCTTGTCGTACAACATATCAGCACAACCACACATCATAAAAGAAAAAAGGGGCTCCAACACTTCGTAATAAACAATCACATTCCATTCATACACACAACAAGACACCACCTCACACTCGATTTCTCATTGAATTCATGAAAAGGGGAAAGAATACTCTCATCTCCAACACATCAACATGCCAAGAGTTACGCACTAATTAACATACACAACATGTGCGCTAACAATATGACAATTACGATGTAGCTCACATCATGCTTAAATCAAATTACTCTTCCAATTCTCCACCATCATCCTGCAACACCATCACAACTCCAATCCATCCCAGAGGTTCGAGAGCATGAACCTCGCTTTGATACCAAGTGTAACACCCACTAAGACACCCACACACTAGAACAACATGGCAGATAAAGGATAATTTTTTTTTTTTATGGAAGTTTACAGGACACACAAGAGATCACAATGGGCTACAACCAACTCATGGTAGACTTGACCTGATAATGGCCACCTATAAACAAGGAAATCTATGACACCCATCATGAAAATGTTCACTTCCAACTTAGACAAGACAACACATACTAGTCTAACCACAGATCACACTTACAGATAAGGCATCCCATAGTGAAAGTATTTTAAGGTTCTTATATCACTATAACATATTTGAAACTTGACTTACGTTCTAGGATATTTATTCTTTGATTCGCACAACTATTCTTACAAAGCCGGATTTCTTACTTTTATACTAGAAAAGGTAATTTACTTAAGTAAATCTCTCATATGACGATTATTTGTTTAATTTGTTTAATTAATTTTAAAAATAAATGAGGTATTCGCATCTACAAGGCTATCTATCCAAATACAAGCTACTGAAAAATGTTCCAACCTCCACTATACAAGGGGATGAGCGTAAGCTCCCACTGAAGTGGAGTAATGATTAAGTTCGGATCCATACTCTTCTTTGTGAAATGATCCACGTTTAACAACATTAAAGAAAAGATTACCATGTACTTTGGCAAGGTTTGGTGGAAGAAGATCAATTTTAATTTCATCTTCAAGATCTCGTAAGATATTAGCCGGTCTTTTATCAAGGCTTAGGAATATGTCTGGATTGGGTAAAATCTTCAGTTAGGTTTCTCTTGATTAAGTTCTACAAAATATTACATATATGGTTTGAAACAGATAAGATTAATTTAAAGATTTATTTTTCAATCTCACTTACTTACTACGGCCTTGCCATTTTCCAAAATTCAAACATTGATTAAATATTAATTATATTTTACACCCCATAACACATAAAATATGTTTATTATTACAGCGTAGAGTAATAAAAATAAAATTATTTTTCTCTATTTTTTCATAGGTGAGAGTTTCCTTACCTTTCACTTTAATATTTTTTACTCCCTCTAGAATTTCAACATTATACTCATTTTGAACCTCTATAAGAATTACTCTAACCTTTAAATATGCCTAAAATTGCATTAATTCCATAACTGAGTATGGTTTAAATACATAGGGCTATAACTCAAGAATTCAACATTGCCTTTATTAATAAATATTAACAAGTTTACAACATTTTATATCCATTACGGCGCACCAAACAACGGTGACAACTGAATCGAAAGAACTTATACTAGGAACAAAAGGAGATCAAACTTGGTCCAACAACTCTATGCTCTTTTTTAAGATTACTATAATACATAAAAACTACTCATAATAATGTCCTGAATAAATTTATATTCCTCACAATAGTGTTTACAAGTTTTGTTACAAGTGGTTAAGATAACCTTACTTCACAAATACAGAAAAACCATGGCAAGAGGCCTTTCAAAATTCTCTATAAGCACCATCCGAAGATCTAAAAACCATTAATACATTCTTACAACGAACTTCATAAATTAAACCGAGGCACTTCTACAAATATTCCCTTTTTTTCTACTGGCAAAATCCATCTGGACAAGTACTAACTTGAGTCAATTCGCGACAATTGAGCATGATAAAACTACACATAATGAAAATATACTACTATTTAACAACCTCATGAAAGGAAACCTTCTATTTATAGAAACGGATCCACACTCCAACCACTTAATTAAATTTTAAGAACAACACAAAACATTCTACCATGTCGTCTAAGAAGGAAGTCATATAAAGCTACAGATGATAACAATATCTTGAAATCAATGAAACCTAAATACCTAAACAAGTAGGATCATAGCCTAATGAGTTAGAAACAAAAAGGTGAGTGTTTTGGTATTTCAATCATGTAATCCTATAAATTATATGATTGAAATCTAATACACAACTAACAATCTAAAATTTTTCAAGGAGATACCATAAGCACTAGTTGCATCTCTTGATCTCTATAATGGAAAAATTTGAGCAATCATTTGAGGATGAACATGGGTTTATCAGTTATGTTGGTGATAGATTTGATCTTTCCCTAATTTTTTAGAAGAAATGCTTCAATCTGCCTGGTTCATCATATTTTCTATCTCCCAAACGGATGCATGAGTAATGTTCTCCTTCATTTGTTTGTCATTGTAAATCCTTCTCTATGGTCATGAATCATGTTTGGCCATGAATTATTTGCAAAATATTTTTCCTTGGTGAAAAATTCACATTTTGGGTGCAAATGGTTAAGCCCCCCTACATTTTATTGTTTGACGAGCATCTTTTCCCCATGAATTTTTATCTCAGCATTCATGGATACGTGGTCTCCTCTGATTGGACAAGGCATGATGGGTTTATTTTATAAACTTGTCACTTTTGGATACTTTGGAAAAAGTATTAAATTGGTCTCATGGCCCTGTTAAGTTCTGATTGGCCATTCAAAATTGAAGTGGCGGAGAAAATTTCTCATTTTTACCCTAAAGGTTTACACGTGTGAATGAATCAAGCAGTTGTGGAAGAGTAGGTCCTTTTTGTGCCATTAGGCATTATAAAAAAAGAGTAAAAATGAAAAGAAATGCCTAAGGCCCGCAAGAGGACACGTGGCTACTTCTAAGTAAAAAACGGAGTGGCAGATCGTCGGGTTACTATGAGGCTTTTTGGATTTATTTTGTAAAAATAGTAAAGTCAAAAAGTGAACTACAACTCTATTGGGGATCAAAGAAGGACACGTAGCAGTTTTAAATGTCAAAGGCAGAGAGGCGAATCGACAGAACATTTTCAAGGTTTTTACGTTTTTGTGAAAAGGAGTTGAAGTCTTGAAGTGAGTCCCAACTCTGCTAAGGACAAATCAATGCCATGTTTTCAGTTATGTTGAAAAATTCAAATGCGAAGCAGTGGGTCGCCGAATGTTTTTGATTTTTTTTATTTATTATGAAAAATGAATAAAGTATAAAAGTGAAGCGTGGTCCCATTAGAAATCAGTTAAAGTTGAAAATTCAAGGGAGAGGTGCGGGCCATCGGAGGAAAATTGGAAATTTTGGTTTTTGTGAAATAAAGGTAGAAAGTATAAAAGGGAACCGCGACTCCACTAGGACCCACATCAAAAGCTAAAAGCAGGAGGGCAGAGTGTTGGGGGAAATTTGGAAATTTCACCCTTTTTGTAAAAAGAGTTGAAGTTTCATAATTGAGTCACAACTCCATTGAGGCCTAGGTTATGCCACGTGTTGAGCCCATTTTTCAAAGGCAGAGGGGCTAGGAACAATGTCAAAATTGCGGTTTTTCTTTAATAGTCATAAAATGCATAAAAGCACCCCCAGGCCTGTTTTGTCTCAAATCTTCCACATGGATGGCTCTAATTTAAAGTGGAGAAAGGGAAGAATCAACAGTTGATGTGCATTGCAACTGATTTTTCTGCCATTAACGCTTCAACATTTCTAAAGATGCAAATACGCATCATTTTTCATCATTTTTTAATGAAATTCCTTGTCATTTTTGCCTATAAAGTGCAATTGAATGGATATTGATCTCAATTTGTGAATCTAAAAGGTGCAAAAGTTGATATTTTAAATTTAGAAATGCTCGGGCACTTACAAAAAATGTGAATTACACGAGGAGTTGGATGCGGAGGATCAAATTAATAGAGGAAAGATGCGGAAAAGGAACTTATATGCATGAAGGATAGAAAAAATGTGCTCCCAGTTAAAACAATGATGAAAATAGTTGAAATGATTTACCTTTTTTAACAACTGGCAAATTTTTGTTTCTGAATTTTTTAAACGTCACTTTCATGGCATCATGATAAAAATGTAACAAAAAAAGGTTCTTCTAATATTATTTTATTGGGGGGGAAAACTTGGATGTGAATTGATTGTTATAAAAGGCATGTTGGAGTCATGCAAATGGTCGGGTGTTAATTTTTACTTGGAAATCTTAGAAAGCCCATCTTCCTGAGAGACCATCTGAGAAACCTGTTAATGTCTTGTGTTTTGGATTTCTATCATGTCAAGTTGGTTACAAGTGTACAGCCATTGACAAGCCCTAAGACTGTTCAATAAACTTTCCCCTAGTGATGAATCTAAGAGATTTCGAATTAATCTGTGTTGATCTTGGGAAAAATTGTGTCTACTCTATTTCAGAATTTCTACAAGTAGTTTTTCTTGTTCCTATTGTAATCTTATGTTAGAATCTATCTAAAATCACACAAGATCTTATCCATATGTTAGTTTAGTTGCATTTGTAATTTCATTATGATAAGAGCCTACATCTGGTAATGAAATAAACAATTTAAAAATCACTTTACTCTCATTTGTTGACAGAGATTATTTGTAAGCCTTTGAGTGTATCTTAGGCATCATAAACCGGAGATTGATAATGTTTAATTGAGTCTTTTAACTCAATCCTTCATGTTAAATTCTTGAAGATTGTGTCAAACCGTGCAAATCTGGGCCTCCATTAATGCACACCTTCTAGTTGAAGGAAAATTTTGACTATTCTGAAGCTTTCTGTCATTGAGTTTTCCAATTATTGTAAAGGCTCTCAAATATCTGGAAAATCAAGTTTGTCCTGTTTAATCTCCCACCAAAAGTTATTTCAAAAAATGAATCCTACCTGAACTACCCCTGTTTGTCATGTATATACACAAATGAAAAAGTATGCAGAACCAATTGGGTTTCAATGTCTTTAGTAACCTTAACCTTGCTTAGAAAATATCTCCATTCTTTAGAAGTGACAACTCGTGAGAGTTAAATTGTGGTGCATTGATCATATTTTTTCAAGGTTCTCTTTAAAAATTGTGCAAAGAAGGATTTACCAGTATCTTTCACCAACAGAGGTTACAGAATGGGTCCTCTCACCCTGGTTGAAGGCACAACCTAAAGTACTGAGGATAGATCAAATCCTTTTGATGGTGCTATCCATTTCTCAAATGTCTGAGTAACAAAGATCCAGTTGAATCCCTTCCCCGACTACAAAACGAATTATGATTTGTCTGTCTCTAATTATCTTGCTAAATTCGTGATGCTTCTCATCTTTAAAGGGAGAATCAATTTGGATACCAACAAGTTACACACAAAAGGTTGAGTGTATTATAATTTCAATCATGTAAGCATATAGATTATATGATTGAAATCTAATAAGAAACCATCACTCTAAATTTTCTAAAAGAAGTCAATTATACACTAGTTACGAACATTATCTCCAAAACAACACTAGTTTAACAATCATTCCAGAAGGGCCATTGGCCTGATAAAATAAAAACAACATTCGAGTGAAAAGGAGAATCCCATCCCGTAATGATGTAAGTTATACGATTGAAAACTGATATTCAAACTTATAATAACTACTTTCATAACTAAAGGTGGCTTCACAATTATTAAGGGTAAGATGATGGGATGGCTATAGTGTTTGTATTAGAAATTGCCTAACAGACTAGCTAGTTGGTAAATCCAAGCACGGAAAAGTGACAGGCCTCAAACTACTAAAGATTCACTATGCAAGTAACCATTCTAAAACATCCATCCAAGTTTCATAACACTCTCGATTCATAACCCTCCAAAAAAATCTAAAGATTCAGTTTAAAAGAAAAAATTACCACTTTCCGTCACAAGTTATTCTAAAGTAACTCTTGTTACCACATTCAAAAACCACTCTAATTTATGCATATACATATATCACTAGATACCATTTCCTTAACAACTCCCATCATAAGCCATCGGGATATTTATCAATATATGGAACAACCAAGTGTAAATGACAATATTAACAATTAAAAACATCGAGTTAGATAAATATTGATATAGCAATCAATTTATATTATTTGGTTTATTTCAACTAAAGATTAATAACATAAAAAGGTAAGGTCGTATTACTGCTAGGTTAAGATGGCACCCACATCCATAAAAATTTCACGAGTTCAAGTGAAGCTTGCTGAAATTTAGATGGGTTTAGGGTAAAATCCCTTAAAAACTGACACAATCCATTCCCAATATAGTAATAGCACACTACTAGCATTACCTCAGACATTTGGGTAAGTCCCAGAGTTAACGAAGTATTTTCCATAAAAGGAAAAAAATAGAACTTAGGGGAAATATTACTATAACCAAATAGCATAGCAACACACATAATTTATATCCCTTACCGTATCTTTTCATCTTGATCTATCACAGTTACAGTTCCTTGGTTATAGTTTCCCATTAACAGTTTTATGGGAAAACGATTTAATAGTAACCACTAAACCTAGAAAGTCGGTTTAATGCATTCATAAAAAAAAAACAATTTTTAAATTTTACCAAACTACAATAAGCCCACCAATCTATAAATTTTACCAGATTCCAACCTCTAGATGCAACAATAAATCTTAAAATAATTTATTCACTCAATACCTAGATCCATAGAATCCCAGAAGACTAAAACTGGAGACAAAAAAAGGAAGTAACCAACTAGAAATCAATAACGGAACATAAACCACATAATCTCAATTTTAATAACAATTTCAGGAAAGAAAAAATTTCATTTCAAGAGATTTGTTAGATTTTAGCATATTATGGAGATGGATAGCTTATCATGCATGTAATATGCTTCCAAAGACAAGAACACACTGAACAGGTCCTACAACAGCAACCCAGGACAAATTCCATTGTCTTCGAGCTTGATAGGTGCCCAAAAATTAATCACTTCCATGTTTGGCATAGGCAGGGATACACAACTAGTGCAGGAGCTCCAAAAATAATGAGCTGCAAATGCCTAAGATAAATGTGGTCTCAAAGACTGGAATGATTGCAGTATATACACAAAATGGGTTTATTGAAAAATCCTAGGAAACTTCAATTAAACATGATTGACAGGAGTAAAGCCAGACTCCACAACCTTGCCAACATCCTCCCATCCTGTGTCAAAATGAGACGTTAGAGCGGGACATGGGCATCCAGCGAAGCACAATGGAAATCATATTTTTGTCAGATGTAGTTGCATGTCTCTCAGAAGCCATGTATGTAGAATGTGGAAGTATCCACGAGGCATGTAAATTATTTAACAAAATTCTTCAAAGAGATGTGGTCTGAAGGAATTACCACAATTGCAGGATATGCACAAAAAGGATCTGCTAAAATGTCCATGTGTTCATCGTATGTAACCAACAGGTGTCAAACCTGCTTCAGTTCACACAGCAAGTATGCACGCAGAAAGTGCCCAAAATGGAATGAGCAGGTCACTAGAAAAAAAAACTAGGGAAGGTTTTGAATTAAACCACCATTACAAGGAAGTAGCCAGCCTCCAGAGCAGGTCAAAAGTGGAGAATAACTACCTTGCATGTGGCCAGCAAACAAATTAGTGATTTCTACCCCCGAAACGTGATCAAAGGTCATGCACCAAAAACAATAGTGAAGAATGGCAGGATGTCATCAATTTCCTCCATGCACCCACTTGCCAGGGAACAAGGAAAACAAGAAATCCCTCAACTCCACACCAAGCAGGAGGAATAAATGACCATAAACAACTGACAGGTCGGAGATTGGATGGAACCATTTCACCATTAATAGTAATAAAACATTTGAGCATACGTGGATCAACTTGTTGATAAAGAAAAGTTAGTGGTTGTTGTAATTTAAATTCATTACAAAATTTAGTAGTGCCTTCCAAAAATTGGCAATACCTCCATAAACCTCTCCTCCTGCTACGCAAACAACATACCCAAGGTTTGAAGAAAGTTAGTTTAGGTGGAAGATGAATCTCCCTCCCCGTTTCTTTTAATTAAAAAACCTAGTTCAAAATTAGGTACCTGTTAATAACATATGCCTGAAATAACTTTGAAATGGTGTTAATATTTCCATTAGAACTTTTAACATAACATCAAAAATAACCCGATAATCAGGATACAATAAATCATCAAAAAGAAGGTCTTCACATGACAATACAGAATACTATCAAAATGCAAAAGCATTAGCGACAGAAAAAAAAATGATAAAACAGAAGGAAAGGAGTCCAAATTACTTCCCAACAAGGATTGTAATAACTTAACGACCAGAGGTACGCTTTGGATCACTGAAATTTATCCAAGGCATGAACATTCCACACAATAGTAGAAAGGGATATAGCACGGGTAACAAAGGTTGTTACTAAGGTAACTTTCCCATAGCACCATAATACCGCGCCCTCACAAATTTCGTGTGGGGACGCAAAGGGCTTCAAAACTCAACAATAGGGTACAAAAAAAAAAACCATTCATCGTTAGCAACATGGGGTGAAAAGAAAGGACATGAGTGAACACCGAAAGGGGCATTGCAGATGACATCGTTATTCAAGAATCTCTAACAACATAAGGGACAAGTTTTGGGTCGTTGAGGATTTTGATAGGACATGAGAAATTAACCGCCTGCATGACCCACACCTTTTCCATGGCTGAGATTATTCCTCCCCAAGAAATATCTGGTGTATGAGCTGAAATTTATAGAAAATATTTCACATGGACTAATTACGTGAGCTTAAAGGGTCCAAAATTAAAAAATGGGGGAATTCAAAAAGGTTGTTGGTTCAAAACCCAAAAACGATGTTTGCTTCTTGTAGTACTTTGTAGCTCCTGTTTTAATTCAAGGATAAACATCTAGATGTAAATATTGTAGCATGTAGGTATCATGTGCATGAATAAAAAACCTTCTTTGGATTAATGCCAAGGTCTAAGGGTATAGTATCCACTCTGCTAAATTCTCCTAGGAAGAAGATACAATTTTATTGAGGTCTTTTACAATCCTCATTATATGAGTGTGCAATTTATATTTTTGGCTAGTTTTGAACTATATTTGGTGATGTATATACTACATTTTTTGCTTGAATATATTTTTAGACCGCGTGCCAGATCATCATAAATTATCCCCTTCTTTTCTCCCATTGAAATAGATGTTAGAGATTTCATAAGGGCATTTTTCAAACTAAATATTATTTACCAGTAGCTTTCAATCAAGACCAACTAACATCTTTGAGTTGGCATTTAGAAGCAATGCATACTAGCATATTATTTGGATTTTAATAGATTATGCCTTGTGGAAATATTTCTGCATGTTAGCTTTTTTAAAGCCAAACTTCATAATCGAGTTGAACATCAACTTTTTTGTAACCACCTTAACTACGGTGTGTAACCACCATCCAAAATGTGTTGTAACTGTTTTGTGTGAAACAACCATCCAATTGGCTCATGCACCTGAACTTGACTATGACACGTTTGACACTTCCGCACAAAATGTGTACGCATCATTCAAAATTTCAATCATTTTCAAGACTTTTGCATTGTCTCAATTTCTTTTCTAACCCAACAATCCTCCATTCCAAATTCTCATTTGTCATTTTCCAACAACAAAATTTTTACCTTCAAATTTGGCCTTTTGCACATCCTCCGCTCTTCATTCCTCCACATAATCCCTTTTGACGTTCACATTGCAACTTACTCGTATGGGAATAATAAATGGCGACGAACCTAACCTTTCAAATAGTACAAGACAAGCAATAAATGATAAGCAGTGTAAGATGGAATCGGGCGTGGATAGATGCAAGTATTCATTGGCATTTGACTTAGAGATATTCATTTTTTAAAGAATCGAGATTGAAGACACCAGATATTAAATAGACAAGAAAGAAGCCGGTGTTTCATGCAAACAAAGGGTTAATAATATGGAAAGAGTTGACAATCGATCACTCTTAATCTAATCACGTTTCGTTTGGAATCACCTGCGTATGCAATCCTTTTTCCATAAAAAATAAACCTCATACAAAGTTGAAGGGAAAAAAATAATTGGCAGACTAACGTAGAGATTAAATAGACAGTTAATAATATGAAAAGAGTTGACAAACAATCACTCTTAATCTAATTACGTTTCGTTTGGATTCCGGAATCACCTGTGTATGCAATCCTTTTCCATTAAAAATAAACCTCGTCCAACCTCATACAAATATATACAAAAATAAAAAGGTCTCCTCTCCCATATAGCAGGATTTGTTTTTTACGCGGTCCAAAGTGGAGTGAATCGATCTAATTCGTCACATCTGCATTTAATATTTATTGCAGCTTATTTCAAACCCTGCTAGGAATGGTGGAGGAGGAGTTCTGCATCGGTCACCTTACTCTGCGACGTTAACATTTAAGCAAATACTGTTTTATTTTTCTGAAGAGAAATGGTCCGACACAGAAGCTATGAAAGGGAGGTTTCCCAAATCTCATTCATTATGTGATCAACGTCCACGTTCTCAATAAATATTCAGGGGTAGGATAGAAACACCCCACCATGTTCTTGTCATACAGAGAAATGGCCACAAACACTGCTAGAGACAAAAAATGTGCACGAAATCCACCACCACAAGATAGGGAAATGTAATAATGTTCTAAATTAATAATGCTAATACTATTAAGCGTAACGTCAGAGATGTGGATTTTATCTGTTGTACACGTCATAGTTGTACTGTAAATTCTGTCATCGGCCTTTTCAATTCACTGCCTAATTAGACTATAAATTGAGTCAAGCTTGTCAACAAAATTTAATACTTATCAATCTTTCACCATTCTAAAATTCAGAAGAGCTGCTCATCATAAAGTAGTGTTGCATAGTATAGAATTTGTGCACATAATATTTACAAGAGAGGATACAAGGACATGTTTTCAATTAGATGAAGATGGACGTATTGCCTTATTATTGATTCAAATACCAAAGCAATCTTCATAAGGTTGGCCCATCTGCCATCAGGATTCACTGCTTAAAATTTGATGAAAATTTGTCTTT
The DNA here is from genome assembly GCA_019776745.2 of Taxus chinensis. NCBI lineage: Eukaryota > Viridiplantae > Streptophyta > Pinopsida > Cupressales > Taxaceae > Taxus > Taxus chinensis. The sequence continues at coordinate 384,801,960 of CM034155.1, forward strand.
TTGTATCGCTCTTGATCCAATGATACTCACTCAACTTGGTCGGTGTAGACACTAAATCACACACTTGGGTACATTTCTAGGTCCTAAACACATCATAGGATTCCTAAGCAAGAAAACTAGTAATTGACGACTTTCCTTGACCTCTTTTCTGTGTGTCTTGTTTTCTCTTTGGTATTTTACACCCTACATCCTAGTAGGAATTTTACTTATTTATCTTGTATGACTCCATGCATTCAATTCACTGCCTAATTAGACTGTAAATTCTGTCATGGTGCCCATGTGCCCTTGTCCCCTCTAGGCGCCCTTGACCTTTTTCCACCTCACTCACTTCTTTTGAGAACCTTTTTCACTTATGGGTTGGGCTTCATTATGTGATCAGCATCCACCTTCTCAAGCGCACGTATCTTTGTTCATATTTGTCAATTACATGAAAAAATATATTGCTAAGAATTATAAGAAAAGTAAAATAAAGCACTGAGGCGAAATAAAAACAATTTAAAAAACTAGGAAAAGGAAAATACAAACGGATTCTTTTTAATAGTTTGCAATCTTAGGTACCTTCAATATATAACAACAGACTCGTATTGCAACGAAGCTTTCAAATAGTCCACCACCGCTGAGCGTAAGCGGTACTTTCTGAGTAACTGCTAGCGTGGAATTTGACTTTGATTTAGATACCCCACGGTCCACCACCAGTGTTGGATTTTGATGTTCAATGTTACATGTTACAATAAAATTATTTGGGGGTAAAAATAATTATATGGCTGTCATTTTGACGTTTAAAATTTAATATGCATGTCAAATATATTTTTATAATAACTATTACAAAATACATAAATTATATTAAATTTTATATGGATGTTGGTATTCTTTGTAATATTTTCTCATAGTTATGTGACTTTTATTTAGTTATGGATAATAGATTGTACTAATCAATTTCGTAGTTTTTCACATATTTATTTTTTTCCCAAAAAAATCATGTTGTACTAATTAATTTGAAAATCCATAAACATCATCAAAGTTTATGGCAATATTGAAATAGAATTTTAAATTATAATTTTAAATTTTTTTTTGAAGAAAATGATATAAATGACTCACTCAATGCAAACTTGCGCTTATATAGAAAATGAGTTCCATTTCCAACTTCCAACTTCTAGGCTTATAAGGCCAATCTTCAAATTTCATCCTTTCTTGTTAAAGCCCAAATCCAATGCATCTAGTGTATTATCCAATTTTTATTTATAAGAAATAAAACAAATTAAAAAAATAAAAAACCAATTACAAATCAAAATCAATATAATAAAGCTAAACAAGAAATAAAAATAAACAAAAAATAAATCAAACAAAACTAATTAAAAATTAAATTTAATCGGTGTTTCTATTTTATCCATAAGATGTGCATATGTTTATATTTCATTAATAAGATATTTAGATAATTCTAGTATTATTATTATTTTATTTACATTCCAAAGTTTCCATTTTCATTTATGTTATATTTCTCATAAATCTCACAAATTTAAAATATGTAGTGTCTATTTAATATTTAATTTATCAACACAAATATATATATATATATATATATATATATATATATATATAATTCGACAGTCGAATTTTGAATATACATGTCATTTTGACGTTTAAATTATATATGTACCTGTCAATCATGATGGCCATATTTTAAAAGTAGTTGTATTTTGACATCTAAAATGACTAAAAACAACTAAATGCCTTGGAAAATCCAACACTGCCCCACCTCCAAATTGACGGACGTTAACATTGCATTTTGAAAATCCCCCAAATCGCTATGCTTTATCCTATCTGGTTGTTTTATCAAAAATCATTGCCTACATGCAACTTCAATGGCTAGTTTAGCGGGTATACAACAACATCAGGAGCATATCTCATGGAATGGAAGGACTGGGAATAAAAAAACAACCGTGCAGACCAAATTTACATGATGATAGTTTGATTATTATAGTTTACATAATAATTTCTCTGAAGTAAAAGGTTATTTTCAAAGTGGGAGGTGATTTTACTGGATGTAAAATAAGTTGTCTGAAGTAAAAGGTTATTTTTAAAGTGGTTTTTACCCTATTGGGGTTTTCCACTATAAATACTGTGTCACCTATGTTATTTATTTCCTGTAAGTATTTATTTATTTATTTATGTACTTATGATGTAATGTTTATTTAAATATTTATTATAACATTATATAATATGTAAGTTGATTAAATCTGTATTTATTAGAATCCTCAAATTCTAACGTGGTAATAGAGCGATGTAAATTGAATAAATTAAGATAAAATGTGTTGTATTTTATTTATTTAATTTGTACGGGTTTTTTCAACCAACCCAAAAGGGTATTTAAAATAATCAACCCTTCTTTCCATTGTGCAACCTAAAAAATTTACTTTTTTTGATAAATATGTATCTAACTCTGTGGTACATTGTATATTATAATGGGGTTTGTTTTACATGTTTAGGTAAACAATGGCGTCTAGATATTTCTGTCTTGACAAATATCAAATCCTGAATGGAACCAACTACAACATTTAAAAGATCAGGGTCAAATCAATACTTATGGCAAGTAAACTCTAGACAATTGTTTATGGATCTGATGTTTCTCCCATCGGTCGTCAAGCAACTATAGACAACATGAATGCATTCTCGCATCGAATGCAGGAGGCTCTTTCCATGATTATACACAATGTGAATGATGAGTACCTTTTTACACATTGGTAATAGTGAACATCTGAAAGAGGTATGGAAACAACTAGAATCCATGCATGAAGGTACGCGTTTATCTAAAATTATTAAATTAATTTTAGAATTGCTTACTACTCCAATGAAAGAAGAGGATAATGTAATTAATATCTTAGCCAAAATTAAAAATGTTAAAGCACAATTAGATGGATGCAATTGTGATTTAATTGGTGAAAAAATAATCTACTTTATTGTTCAGTTAAATATACATGAAATATTTAGGAATTTGATTTCTATCTTGAACTATAAATATCATAACGAAAATGATCTACTTGATTTACATACCTTAAGTTCACTTCTGATACAGGAGGAGCAAGTGATGATAAACTTTTGACTCTAAGCATAATGTCTCTCAGGCACTTCTTGCTCAGAATTAAAAGTTTAAACCTCACAAGGCCTTCTCAGATAACAAATTTAGATCTAAATCTTCTTTTGTTGATAAGAAAAGTTTTTCTTCTAATCAATTGCGTGTTAGCTTTAGTAGTAAATGTCACAAATGTGGTAAATTTGGAAATAAAAAGGAATATTACAAAACTAAGAAACATATCCATAAAAATAAAAAATAAATTGTTTCTTCTAAATACAATTTAAGGGAAAATGATAGCTCTAATGATATTCTTAAAATTGTTACATTATATGTTGTGTTGTATTCTTCCTCTAATTTTGAATGGATTCTAGATTCAGGTGCATCAAATCATATGACTGGTGTTTCAAATTATTTATTTGATGTTGTGAAAATCAATGAAAGTGTGTATCTTGGTGATAACTCATCTTTAGAAGAAATAGAGAAATGAAAAGTAAAATTTTCTAATGGTGTATTAAATAATGTTTTATTTGTTCCTAAACTCAAAAAGAACCTTTTATCATGGTCTCAGTTAACTCGTGATGGTTTGGCTATTCAAATTTTGAAATATAATTGGTATATCAAAGATAGTAATGATAATATAATAGCTGAAGAAATTCAAAGAAATGGTCTGTATATTTTTTATTATTTCTCTTCTGCATCCTATTTTGTTTCTCAAAGTTTGAATAATTCAAAACTATGACATGAAATATTATGACATGTTAATTATCAAATTTTATATGAAATGGCTAGATATAATCTTATGAAACATTTTCTTGTGTTTTCTTCTTATCATGATGCGTGTGAAGGGTGTTTACACTCAAAACAAAGTGTTAAACGCTTTCACTCACATCTTGAAGAGATTTCCTCTTCCCCACTAGAACTTATTCATAGTGATGTTAGGGGACCTCTGGAAGTAGCTTCATTAAATGGTTCTTTATATGCTGTGACTTTCATTGATGATTTCACCAGGATGATTTGGTTATATTTTCTTAAAAATAAATTTGATGTATTTGAGAAATTTAAGGAATTTAAAGCATCTGTTGAAAACTCTTCAAATTATAAAATTAAAATACTTAGAACAAATAATGGGGGTGAATATTTTAGAAAACCATTTGAAAACAATTGTATTGATTGTGGTATTAAAAGGGAATTAACTTCTCCACATTCTCCTCAATCTAATGGTGTTGCAGAATGTAAGAATATAACTATTTTATATATGGCTCGCACTATGCTTCATTCTGCTACTCTTCCCAAATTTCTCTGGGCAGAAGCAATGAACACAATAGTCTACATTGTAAATAGGATTCCCACCAAATCTATTCATCTTTCAACTCCTTTAGAAAAATGGTCAAATCAAAAACCTGATATTTCTCATCTAAATATTTTTTGGTAGTCCTACTTCTTTATACATTCCTAAAAAGAAAAGAAAGAAACTTCATATGACATTTTTCTTGTGTTTTCATTAGATATGGTATTAACACTATGTGTATAAGGATTTACGACCATATAAAAAGGAAAGTAACTGAAAACTGCAATGTGGTGGTTTTGGAAAAATACTTTTGTTCATCTAATAATGGTAAAGATGTTCCTAACTCTGTCAATATTTCTAATGATGGTTATGATTCTAATAATATGAATATAGTAAATAGTCATGATGATGTTTCTTGTGTTGATACTATAGATGCTTCTGAATTTCCTAACTCCCTAGTTAAGAAAGTGAAATGGGCTCAATCTATGTTATAACTTGCTAATCCTATTGATATTAGGTAAATGACCAGAAGCCATCATATGTACCATGCATTAATGACCTTGTATGAACCTGAGATACAAATATTTGAAGAATATTTTCAGGTTGAGAAGTGGATCAATATAATGCAAGCTGAATATAACTCCCTAATTCAAAATCAAACCCATGAGTTGGTTACACCTCTAGAGAAAATAAGTATTATAGGGTCTAGGTGGTTATATAAAGTAAAATATAATGAAGATGGTAGTATTAACAAATATAAAGCTATACTTGTTGCTAGAGGTTTCACTCAAAAACCTGGTATTGAGTATGTTGAGACATTTTCCCATGTAGCTAAAATGAGTACTATTAGGACCTTATTTGTAATTATTTCTCAATTTGGGTGGGAAATCCACCAAATGGATGTGAAAAATACCTTTTTGAATTGTGATTTAAAAGAAGAACTTTACATTTCTCAACCTAAAGTATTTGAAGAAACTAGTAAAGAAAACTATGTTTGTAAATTGAAAAAATCCTTAGAGTTTGGTATGCGAAAATTAATTATTTCTTTAAACAGTTAGGATTTGTTAATTGTTCTTCTAACAATGATTTATTCAATAAGAAAGAAGGATCACATATTATCATTTTTTGTATATATGTTGATGATTTTCTTATGACTGGTGAGTAACTGCAGTAAGTTGGTGGACCAAAAAGGGGTCATAAGTGGATGTCATATTGCAAAAAACAACAAAATCTCAACTTGTAGGGATTATTAGCAATACGCGCACTCAAAATTAGAAAAAATTATATGAATATGAATCGTATCATCCAAAACCTAGTTTCTAAACTACTAATTTTTTTTTAAATGGACAACTTTAGCTCTATTAAACACTAAAAATTATATGACTTGGTTTTTTTTTAAAAACCTATAAGATTGTAATCCGTTTTCCAGTAATTTGGATGACCAAATCTTGTTTTTTTCCTTAGGTGAAAAGTTAGATGTCCCAGTGTATCTTGGGATGGATTTTAGTTTGTAATTTTTCGAGTAATATTTTTTTATGATTTTTTCTGTGAAAGTGGTCTAAAAATATTTAGAAACCAAAGCACTTTCCATTTACCCCCCATAACTATATCAAAAAATATCGAAATCAGATTTTTTTAACGTGTATATAATTTCACCATGCTTGGGATGGTATAAGTTATATCACATTTTGATAAGCGAATTAAAAGTTGTAGTCTTAAACGTAGACATGAACATTCACAGGAAAAATGTCTTACAGACATATTGTTAGTAAAAAATTATAAAATGATATTTATCTTATTCTATTCACTTTAAAATCAATATTTCTACGAAGCTAACAGTCTCGCCTACGCGATGGTACTATTTTTGTAAGATGTTTTCAATTTTTCAACATGGTTCAAGCTCGCGGAAGAGAAAATTTGAATTTTTTGACCTTTTACACGCCATAATGACCTCCCATAGCTCTGGTTGGGGAAAAACAAAGATTTCTCGATCCTCAAGGGTCAGATTTGATGATACGGATAGAACCGTGAGTGCACTTTATAAAATGTGTTCGCGCTTTATAAACTGCGATCACGGTTTATAAAAAGAGATCATGGTTATTAAATCATATTTATATGCATCCCAACATTCCAATTACCATGTGATTTTTACTATTTGACCTTACAGTATGAATTACTGTGAAATTATGTCATTTTCTGAACATTTTTCTTATCACCTGAAGTAAAACATCATGGGAGACAAGAAATTAATTCAAAAAAGGAAGTCAATAAGTAAAAAAACAGCAGACGAATTAAAGGCAAAAAGATTTCAAAATGTTGAGCGAATGCAGAATCTTCATGAATAAAGAAGAGGTCCATCTTGAACCCCTACTATTGTAAGTAATGAGGAACCAAGTAATGTTTTTACTGTCAATGTTGAACATGAATTAAATACTCGTGATGAAGATATTTTTACCATCAATGTTGAAGAAGAATTAAATATTCATGATGTAGCTGATGTTGAAATTGAAGGAGACAATGAAAATGTGAATTAAGGAATTCAGGTTGAAACTGTAGACAAGAAAAATTTGACAAAAACACCTCCTATGATTTTACGTAAGAAACCTAATTATTTTATTGAAATTGATAGAAAATTTTGAAACCAATGTCTAACAAACTTTCTGAACAGAAAATGAGAAGAAAAGCCACTGAAATTTGGGATAATCATTTTGAAATTTTAAATGATTCCCAAAGATGTTAGTTGTTGGTTAGTTTGATGAAATTGATTAAAATGAGACCTACATTAAACACATTAGGATTGACAACATCTAATATACGTGGTCAAACCTCTACAATTGTTGAAAACCTTAATGATGCATATCACACTATTTGTGTCAAGAGACACACAAGGGATAGTAATATTGTGCGTCATTAATTTACTACTAATGTTGTAAGTGAATCAACAAAAAAATAACATTTGATTACACAAACAAGTCAAATGTTGAAAGTTAATCGAAAAACTCTAATGAAAGCAATTGAAGGACGTAATATCCTTCAATCACTCAATAACACTGATTTTTAGGCATTTTCTTCTAGAGCACCACGTAAGGAAAAATATATATCTGATGCTATAAGAGAAGTTTTTATTCAATTTTGGCATGATAACACTAGAGTTTCACCTAATACAAGAGATGTTGTAAAACAGAGAGTTGGTTCTACTAATCACAAACCACATCCAAAGCATTTTTTAGATATGATTCAAACTCAATTTTTTTGTAAGTTTGAACAGAAGCATATAGAAATTAAAATTAGTCAACATTTTTTTGAAATGTTGAAACCATTCTATGTGAAAATCAACCAAATTTGCACCACTTGTTGTAGGAAACATGTTGAGTTTGTAATACAATATGCTAAATTTTTACGTATTCATTTTGATTTTCATTCTAAAACTATGTTATCAGAAATTGGTGTTCAAGTTCCACCAATATCTTCCATGTATTTTATTCCTACGATATTTTGTGAAAGAGAAGATGAACATTTTTTATAGCCAAGATTGTTTAGATGGAAGTTGTGGTACGTGCAACAGATTACCTAAATTGGAAAGTTTCATCTATGAGAAAATTGGAGGTGTAATAGGAAATTATTTAGTTGATTTTGATAAATATAAATCAGTACCATACCAATTGAAATATGGAAAGGATTCTAAATGGTGTGAGCTAGTTACAGAAAATATGTCTTTTTTTTCAATTTATGTGAAAATTTAAGGATGAAATTGTTTATGAGTATGTTAGGCATACACACAGAGCTCGATGGCTGGATGATTAAATCAAGATATGAAAGGACACATTTCCTATTGGTACTGTTGTTTTAGTGGTCGATTTTGTAGATAATTACACATTGCAACCAAAAATGGAGGTTCAATCGCAATATTACAACTCATTACATGTTTCCATTTTTGTGCATATAATATTTATACATTCTCCTAAGAATACAGAGAATGATTAATTTTTTTTAAGAGATTACCACTTTTATATTAGCGATGATCATACTCATTCTCCTAATTTTGTGCACGGGGTTTTCTAGTTATTTTATGGAAACTTGTCTGATATGGACATCCTCTTCAATCAACATTATATATGGTCATATAATTAAACATCTCATTATAAGAATGCATGAATGTTTTATTGGATGAGCATGATGCACATCAAGATGTGTGTGCAAAATATTTGGAGTTTCACTAAGGCTAGATAATGAAAAGGAGAGCATGACGGTGTAGGGGCATACATGAAAAGAGCTCTTGCAAAAGAAGATTTTAATTACAAAGAAGGTGTTAAATTGAAAGATGCAAATAGCATAGTGGAATGGTGTATTGAAAACATGGCTCGAGGATCTCAAGAAAATTTCACATTTCACAGATATTTTTGGTTGATAGAGGAACAAAAAATTTCTAACTACAAGGATTGTCTGACACTCACAGGATCCAGTGATATACACTCATTTTGTAGCTCAAAAGCTACTTCGTGGGCCACATGGACAAGAAATTTGGTGTGTTTTTTTGTATCTTGTATCGAATTTGTCACCGCAGAGTGTGAATCACAAGAATATGTAGATGGATGGATTTGTAGGCCTCTAACTTCACTTCCCAGTTATCAACCTCCACAGGGATTATGACTTGTTTCTCTAGATAAGTTACAACATCCAAGGACCTTGACGAAATTTTAATTTTGGTGTGACAAGGTAAATGGTTATTTACATTTTTTGTATTGAGTTATGTCTATTGAAATTAATATGTAATTTAAATTTGAGTTGAACCCTTTGTTTTTTGTAGGACATGTGTTTGTAGTTATTGTGACAAAAAAAAATGAAGAAGGAAAAAACTATTTATTATGTCGTTACATCAAGGAAAGAAAGAAGTTCACTTCTCCTGTTATAGAAGGCAAACATATTGAGTACCCTACAGGGTCAGTGGTAGTTAAGTTAAAACTTGGCTTCAATGGTATCCATTAAAAAATTTCTCTGTTTGGGTATTTGAAGACTTTGAGACACACATGAAAATACTCTTATATTTGCATCTTGTTCTAGCAAAAAATATTCAATTGTACAAATATCAAGGAAGGTCTAATAACAATATTCTTTGGAAGGTTCGAGAGTCAGATCATAAAGCAATCTTGTCTACTATTCAAAGTAGATCCAATCCTGATGGTTCATTGGAACGAATTTACATGCTCACATCTGGTATATATAATTTATTTGACATGTTTAAATTTTTCAACTAGATCAATCAAGTTCATATATTTTATTAAATTTATGTATTTTGTATATATCTAGTAAATGGTTTTGATTCAACTTAAATTTCTTTGACTAATACTATTATGAAGGTTAGTGGTGTCAGAAAAGCTTCCACTTTCACATCCTCATGGTGAACATTGGAATGAATTTACATGATCTCGTCTAGTATATATAATTTATTCAAGAAGTTTTTAAATTTTCCATTTCTAGATTCAAGTTCATATATTTTATTAAATTTTTGTATTTTGAATATATCTAATATGTTTTGATTCAACTTAAAAAAAATTGACTAACACTTTTATGCAGGTTAGTAGTTCCAGAAAAGCTTCCACCTTCATGTGATTAGCATTGTTAGTAGTGAATTTTATATTCTCGAAGCTAAGATAAGTTTTCATTGTTTTACAAGAAAAGAGAAGCAACTAACAACGGTTTATGTACCTGTGTAGGGGGTTCTTAGCTCCGTAGGAGGTATCCCAACAAGCACCGGGAGCATAGGGAACTAAAAAAATATCTCCCCAAGTGTTTAAAATGTCATCCCTAGGTGTGCGCACATTCCGTTCGGTGCCATGACCCACCATTTGCAAAATATAGTGTTTGACAGCCATACACTAGCTCAAACTACACTATTTTACGCATTTGCAAACAATAGGGCAGTGAGATCACTGATTAGAGATAGAAAAAACTGAGATATGCTATTTTAGAGGGCATTATGCTGAGGTGTAAGATCTAACAAGACATCTCTAGGTGTCATGGAGTTCGAGTAATCACCCATCGAAGTTGAACGGTGTTTTGGTCTTAGGGCTCTTAAGGGACTATGCTCGAACGAAGTATCCCAGAAGCAATGACCTTGTCACGTACCAAAATGACACCTCCCCTAGTGTTCACTTGGCCACCTAGATGTGTTAGCACAATCAGGTTAATGCCATGACCCATCATTTGCAAAATATAGCATTTAACAACCTTACACTGGCTCAAACGGCACTATTTCGTATGTTTACAAAAAATAGGGTAGCGAGACAAGCTATTGTAGAGGGTCCCTATGTCGAGGTGTAAAATTTGATGAGATGTCTCGATGTGTCACGTAGTCCGAGTAATCACCTGTCTAAGTTGAACGATATTTTGGTCTTAGGGCTCTTCAAAGACTATGCCCGAATGAAGTAGATCAGAAGCAATGACCTTGTCACGCACCAAAATGATGCCTCCTCTAGCATTCACCTAGCCACCTAGATGTTTTGGCACAGTCAGTCTAGTGCCACAACCCACTGTTTGTAAAATATAGCTTTTCACAGCCTTACACTGGCTCAAACTGTACTATTTCATGTGTTTGCAAACAATAGGGCAGCAAAATCACCGATTGGAGAAATAAAAAAAAGAAACATGCTATTGTAGAGGGTCCCTATGTTGAGGTGTAGGATTTAATGATATATCTCTAGGTGCCATGGAGTCCAAGTAATCACCTGTCAAAGTTGAATGGTTTTTTCGTCTCAGGGCTCTTAAGGGACTACGGTCGAACGAAATAGCCCAGAAGCAAAAAAATTGTTGCACACCAAAAGGAAACCTCCTCTTGTGTTCACCTAGCCACTCAGATGTGTTGGTACAATCATTTTAGTGCCACGACCCACCATTTGTAAAATATACCATTTGACAACCTTACACTAGCTCAAACTGCACTATTTCACACATTTGCAAACAATAGGGCATCGAGAGCACCAATTATAGTTGGAAAAAACTAATACATGATATTTTATAGGGTCCCTACGTCAAGGTTTTGGATCTAATGAGACATCTCTAGGTGTCATGGAGTCTAAATAATCACCTGTCAAATTTGAACAATTTTTTGGTTTCAGGGCTCTTAAGGAACTACGCCTGAACGAAGTAGCCCAGAAGGAAAGACCTTGTCGCACACCAAAAAGACACCTCCTCTAGTGTTCACCTGGCCACCTAGACATGTTGGCATAGTAGGTTCGGTGCCATGACACCCTGAGGCATGACTTATCACTACTCACCTCTGTTCATTTCTTAGGATTGCCTAGAAAAGATAGTTTGTAAACAGTTATGCCACGAACGCTCAAGGAATTCCATGACCCTAAATTCTTGGGTGTGACTAGAGAACTCATTCACTCAATTTTTGGCTCAGATGGTTCTTGGTTTGGATGATCGAGAACCAAATTATGATCGTCATAAGTTTCCGCTGAAAACATGAAATGGGATTAATAGGGAAGGGGCTCTTGGCTCCGGATCAGGTGGTGTGACTCCAAACCCAGCCTCCCTAGAGCCCTCCATAGAACCCAAAGGCATATACCCCCCAATCAGACATGTTTATACTTACATTTTTCTCCCATGACATTCTGGGGCATGACTTCTCACTACTTGGCTCACATCAATGAGATTGCAACAAGGTTAACACATTACCATGTAAATACTCTAATGATTGTTTGATCTCTTTTTAAAGCATGTTAATACATAATAGAGTGTTAAGAATATTTTTTGCATGTCTTGTGCCAACTAAACTACAATATTTCTATATTTTTTTAAACAAGGTAATTCAAATTAGGACCTTATTGTTACACACATCAATAACACTTAATTTGGACTAATACTTAACAAATAAATTGTAAGTACACTAAAACATATAAAATGACTTGTAATAAATCCCTCAAGACCATTTTTAATTGTGTACATTTTTTTCCACTTTGGGGTGTATTAACCACATGCTTCAAATAAGAAAAATGATATAAGTACACACTTGAATCTCTTGAAAAAAATGATCTTGCACCCAAGAACCTTCAAAACCATTATATAACATAACATCATATATCATATATATCATATGGATAGTGGTCACATAATCAAGGCTATAAAATCAAATCAAACATAGAACTAATATGGTTATGAAAACATACATAGAAGTATATCATGTGCAATAAAATCAAATCAAACATAGAAGTAATATCGTTATGAAGACCAACATGGATATAACATGTATCAAACTAAGTTTTCCACATGTCTTTGAAAATATAAGTTCATAATGTATCAAACTAAGTGTTTCATACATATAGGACCACATGTAGTTGCAAAACTCTATATACATGGACTATATGAAGAATCACATGCAGTTGCACAACTCTATATACATGGACAATTGGGCACATGACACCTATGAGATGGTTAGGCCTAAAGTAAGAAGCACATTTGCGTGGAGAAGTAAACCTTGATGTATTAGGAGGATAGGTAACAACTTTGTACCTCTGTACACTAGAGAAGGAGATCCTACAGTATTCCTATGTACCATGGACGAGTAGTGGAAAAATCAAGTGGAAATAAGGAATATGTTAGTATATACCTTATGCAGTACAACACCATGCTGGTGGATGGTTCACGGGGATAATCTTCTCGAATGGAATGAATTCAGAATTGCTCTAACCACTCGATTCTTCAAGAGAAATGCACCTACTAAAATCTGCATGTATCATGGTAATCAACATGTTCAGCACCATGTTCAACAGTGTGAGAGACTCTGGACAGAGGGGTAGGAAGCTTTACCGCCTTCACTTTGGATGCACAAACTTTATTCCAATTTACAAGGTTACGCACGAGCCTGGTATATTTATGTAGAGTTGCATCTAGGAGACTAGAAATTGGAAGGACTTGATTGCAGGACTGACAAATACTTTTTACTACTTCTCTACTAAACCTCCAGTGGAAGAGAAATTAAGGGTTATAAAGAACTTAACTATGGGAGACAGTGCAAATAATGAATAACTCATTCAGGAGTTATTTGGTGAGGTAGACTCAGGAGCACAGTTTGATGAAGTAGAAGAGACAGATGCCACACTACTTAAGCATGCTTGTTGTGACAAAGAAAAAGGAAAGATGGTTTACATAATGGATGATGAAGAAGTAGAAAATCTAAATATAGATCATTCAGTAGGTACACGCAAAGTGTTAAATAGTGTAGATAAGAACATGTGTGCCTATCATGAACCTATGAAGACCAAGAAAGTGAACATTGGTACGGATGTTGAACCTAAGGGCTAAAAAATGGGATTATTGCGTCCACTAATTCGGAAGTGCCGCCAAGAACATTTTACAGGGGCACTATTTTGATGGGTTGTTCTTATTCTGGAATTTGATTTCAAAGTTGTGGTTAAAACCAAGTAAAGTAATTCTGGCCCAGACCAAAATTATCAAGGATTCGTTAGGGGAGAGGACATGCCACACCATAACGAGATATAAGGTTAGATGCCTAGTTGCTAACAGTTAAATCATGTTCATTCAGAATGGAGGAATTTTTATCTTTTTAATATGGGTTTTATGCACCAAAGTAATGAAATCATTGGAGAAGACAACAATTACAATTCAGTGACACCTTTATGTTGACAGTGCGAGATTTATACAAACTAGGCAAAGATAAAGTATTGCATCAGTGTGTACTAGAACATGAGAACACATATATCATGGAAGAGGCTCATGGTGGTATTACAAATGGGCACTATACATGTGATGCCATTGTGTAGAATATTCTACTCACTGGATTATGGTGGGAGACCATGTACAAGGTTTGTAAAGAGTATTGTAAGGTGTGTGATCATTGTCAGGTCCTTGGAAAACCTAAACAAAGAGATGAAATTCCTTTGAGGCCTATTGTTATTGCAGAGCCATTTGAGAAATGGGTTATAGAATTTTTAGGTCTTATTTCACCAGCTGCATGTAGAACTAGATCGCGTTATATCATCACTTGCACAAATTATCTTACAAGGTGGGCAGAAGAATCACCTACAAAGGATTGTACAACAGCTACAGCAACCAATTTCTTATGGGAAAATGTTCTTACTAGGCATGGGTATCCTTTGAGCTTGACACATGATAGGGGAAAACACTTTTTGAATGAGACAATTAGGATATTATTGGATGAATTTATGGTTACGCACCACAAGACTACACCCTATCATCCTTAGGAAAATGGTACTGATGAGTCCTTTAAAAAGCTATTGAGCCAGACCTTGACAAAAATTTATGATGTTGGAAGGAAATACTTGGATGATAAAGTTTCTACTGTACTTTAGGTGTATAGAATAACCTACAAGAGGTTGAATAAGGCCACACCCTTTCAATTGGTGTTTGGCATAGAAGCATTTCTTCCTATGGAATTGATGTTACCTTGTTTATGTATTGCGCGTGCTGGAGGTCTAGCTGATGAGCAAGTGTTAGAATAAAGAATTGACAGGTTAATATAGTTGGATGAGAGGCGTGCCATAGCATGTTGGATTCAAAAGCAAGAAAATTTGAGGCAGAAGGTGTGACACGATCGACACATCAAGGACAAGAAGCTTGAGGTTGGACAGATGGTACTACTTTATGGTTCTAATTTTTTGTGCCATCCAAGAAAGTTCAAGGTGCATTGCTTGGGACCGTATGTAATCACTCATATACTTGACACATGCACTTACTAGTTAGAGGCACTTAATGGAATATGATTACCTGGTTACTTTAATGGTAGTACGTTGAAGCCCTACTATAAATAAGTCTTCTTGGTGTTTGTAATAAGGTAGTGCTGCCATTTAGTATAGGTTTCCCTTTTTGTATTTCCTTTAATATATTTCCTTCTTCATCACTATGATTTGTCAATTTAGTTTTGTGTTTTGTGTAATAGGTGTGTTTTTACGCTGGAAGCTAATTACAATTTGAAGTATTTTTATGCACAGAGTACTGTGCATACCATTGGTGTGGGTGGTTGTTATTTGGTATTCACAAATGGGTACACATGAGAATAAACTATTATAAGTGTTATTCAAGTATGGAAAGGAGCTGTTAGAAAGGAGATTTCTTCCAAAAAAGACTATAGATGGAAGTGAAAGAAGGGACAATATAATGTAAGGTAAGTAGAGGCCGTGGATACTATTACGAGAAGGTGCATTGGCGAGGTAATCGGTGCATGGAAGCACGCAGAAGAGAATTTTGTAGCCAGGGTAAGAAGGCATGCTAGAAGGTTATAGTTGGGACGTGAAATTGTACCACACGAAAATTGTTCAAGAATTTTTAAAGTGGTCAATTAATGAAGGATGTTGGTAGTTGAGGAGTAATAATGCACTAAATTTTTGAAATTCTATAAGGACATTGAGCAGGTTCAGTTTTACCTTGCAACATAAGTATTCAAGTGAGCTAAGTGAACAAGTGATTGAATCATGTTAGGTGGGAGAGTTGCGAAACCAGGGGACATGGCGAGCAGTAGATTTGTGCACGGAAAAGGATTGTGTCCCCATTGGTGAAGGGTTTGAGAGAATCATAAGCGTTGAGAAGGATCTAGGGAACGCGGTTTCAAGCTAGAGCATGCAATTTCGAGCTAGGGTTTGAACTTAATCAATACATAAGACAAAAAGTGGGACTTTTACGATGGCACCGAAGAATTCACTCATAACAAACACAAAAGGAAACAAATTACAATTCACGTGACACCATATATGTTGATCAGTGGAGTTTATACAACTAGGCAAAGCTAAAGTTATTGCTATAGTGTGTAAAAGAACATGAGCACACATATATCATGGAGAGGCTCATGGTGGTATTACAAATGGGGCATATTAAGTGATGCATTGTGTAGAATATTACCACGGATTATGGTGGCGGAGACCATTGTACAAGGTTTGTATAAGAGTATTGTAAGGTGTGTATGCTCATTGTCAGGTCCTGGAAAACCTAAAACAAAGAGATTGAAATTTCCTTTAGGCCTATGTTTATTGCCAGGAGCATTTGAGAAATGGGTTTATAGAAATTTTTGGTCTTATTTCACCCGCTGCATGTAGAACTAGATCGGTTTATTATCATCACTTGCCACAAAAATTATCCTTAACAAGGGGGGCAGGAAGGAATCACCTACCAGGATGTACAACAGCTACAGCACCCAATTTCTTATGGGAAATGTTATTACTAGGCAGGGGTTATCTTTGAGCTTGGACACCCATGATAGGGAAAACACTTTTTGAATGAGACAATATTAGGATATATTGGATATGAATTTTATGGTACGCACCACAAGCTACACCCTATCAGCCTTAGGAAAAATGGTACTTGATGAGTCCCCTTTAAAAAAGCTATTGAGCCAGGACCTTGACAAAAATTTATGATTGTTGGAAGGAAAAATACTTGGATGATTAAAGTTTCTACGTACTTTAGGTTGTATAGAAGAACCATACAAGAGGTTGAATAAGGCACACCCTTTCAATTGGTGTTTGGCATAGAAGCATTTCTTCCTATGGATTGATGTTTGTTACCTTGTTTAGTAGTTGCGCGTGCTGAGGTCTAGCTGATGAGCAAGTGTTAGATAAAAGAATTAATTGAAAGGTTAATATAGTGGATGAGAGCGGCCATAGCATGTTGGATTCACCCACAAAGCAAGAAAATTTGAGGCAAGAAGGTGTGACACGATCGACACGATCAAGGACAAAGAAGCTTGAGTTGGAAGATGTACTACTTTATGGTTCTAATTTTTTTGTGCCATCCAGAAGAAAGTTAAGGGCATTGCTTGGGACCGTATGTAATCCACTCATATACGTGACACATGCATTACTACGTTAGAGGACTTAATGGAATATGATACCTGGTTACTTAATGGTAGTACGTTGAAGCCCTATATAAATAAGTCTCTTGGTGTTGTAATAGGTAGTGCTTGCCATTTAGTATGGTTTCCCTTTTTGTATTTCCTTTAATATTTCCTTCTTCATCACTATTGATTTTGTCAATTTAGTTTTGTGTTTGGTGTATAGGTGTGTTTTTGACGTGGAAGCTTAATTACAATTTGAAGTATTTATGCACAGAGTAATGTGCATACCATTGGTGTGGGTGGTGTTTATCTGGTATTCACAAATGGGTGTACACATGAGAATAAACTATTATAAGGGTTTTATTCAGTTGGAAAGGAGCTGTTTAGAAGGAGAATTTCTTCCAAAAAGACTATAGATGGAAGTGAAGAAGGGACAATATAATGTAAGGTAAGTAGAAGTAGAGCCTTGGAATACTATTTACGGGAGAAGTTGCTTTGGCGAGGGTAATCGGGCATGGAAGCAGCAGAAGAAGAGGAATTTGTAAGGCCAGGGTAAGAAGGCATGCTAGAAGGTTATAGTTGGGACGTGAAATTGTACCACACGAAAATTGTTCAAGAATTTTTAAAGTGGTCAATTAATGAAAGGATTGTTGGTAGTTGAAGGAGTAATAAATGCACTAAATTTTTGAAATTTATATAAGGACATGATGCAGGTTCATTTTTACCTTTGCAATCATAAGTATTCAAGTGAGCTAAGTGCAACCAAGCTGATTGAATCATGTTTAGGTGTGGAGAGTTGCGAAACCAGACATGGAGAGTAGATTTGTGCACGGAAAAGGATTGTGTCCCCATTGGTGAAGGGTTTGAGAGAATCATAAGCGTTGAGAAGGATCTAGGGAACGCGGTTTCAAGCTAGAGCATGCAATTTCGAGCTAGGGTTTGAACTTAATCAATACATAAGACAAAAAGTGGGACTTTTACGATGGCACCGAAGAATTCACTCATAACAAACACAAAAGGAAATAAAAATGTGGAATTTGAGGTTGAAATTGCTCCTGAGAGCAATTTTCCAGAGATGCAGTACCCGAAAAGAGTAATAGTCTGACAAGACTGGGATTCCCACATCCTTAGATGCAAATTAAATGACTACAACCATGGAACCACTGATAACAAGGGAGATTTGGACACTTTACTAAATAACAAGACCAATAAGCGCATGGTGGAAGATATGCCAGTGTATGACGAAGCTGGGGAAAATTTACTTAAGCGGGTAGGAATTTATCAACTGTATGAGCTCCCATATTTTGGAAAATATGAACCTTTATACCAATGGCTTATGAGAAGATTCCATGAGGACTTCTTCTATTTCCCTGGATGAAGGGTTAAGCTCACAACGGCCCTAATTGCGACATTAACAGGACTGAAAGGCACAGGGATAGAAATTGCTAGTGATCTGATGGATAAAGCAGCGATTATAGTCATAAGAAAGGAGTTGGGGTGAAGCAAGGGTCTGAGTGAAATGGAAATCTAAAAATTTAGGAAGTACCCTATGGTGCAGGTAGTCGCGCATCTTCTCACCAAGATGAATGATCAAGGGATATGGTCACAGGTAAATACAATGTGGCTATACATTTCAAAGAAGATGACAGAGGGGAAAATATACAACTTAATAGGCTATATTGTTGAAACCATTTTTGAGGAAGTGAACATATGTGAAAATATAATTTTTAGTGCCATCCTCTTATCTCTTTTTTTTGTAGAAATTGGAGTGCCTGATGGGCCAAAGAATAAAATTTGGGAATGCCCCACTAAGAAGAAGTCCCTCATGGAAAGGTTCGAGAAATATTTAAGTGAAATATCAATGAGTGGCCCATTCAAAAAAAGGGCAGAAATGTGGTATGACCGACTTCATGTAGCATTTGAGGAGGAATGGTGCATTCAAAAGGAACTTCCTTCGGTAGTAGGCAAGGTAGTATAGTTCGTAGTGTATCAACACTTTTGCATCGCACGGTTTTCCACGAAGGATGGGATATGGAGTCCATGGTGAAAAATTCCCTATGCCTTCACAACGTGCTACTTCCAGGCCTCTATTCACATATTTTATGATGCGCGCAGGCTGAACTTAAATGCAGACAAGGTAGATTGTGACTACCACACCCTAAGAAAAACTTATGTATATCCAGGTCAGTCTGCCTACATTAAGAGGCTAATTTCAGACGTCATAAGTATGAAACCAGTAATTTTGGCTATTGGGGATAGTGGAGTTGTGCTCATATATCTTTAGCTCAAGCCTAGGCTAGAGAATAATAAGTATGTGGATAATGAGTTCATGCTCCCATAGCCATCTAAGGGAAAACACACAATGGAGAATGTGTCAGCTCCAATTCCTGTTGTGGCCATGTAGATAGATGAGGAGGAAGAGGAAAAAGAAGATAGTGGAGGCTTGGATCATAGAGGCCAAAGGCAGCCCATAGACAATGTGAAGAGTGAGCATGCAGATTCTCCACCACATGCACAGGATGAAGAAGAGGACTTAGGCGTGGATGAAGTCTATGAAGAGCACCAGTTTAAGAAGGTATTCATAAGAACTAGGAACCAAGGCATGGGAACACCACAGCCGGTAAGAAGATCACCTAGACTCTCCCCTAGAAAGAGGCACTTGAGAAGAAGAGAAGAAGAAAGTTGAATCTGGATGAGGATTCGAGGAGTATGAGGAGAGCATGCATGGAACCCCAGTACAACTAGACGATATGGAGGAACCCAAAGATGAAGAAATAAAAGATGAAGAGGAAGGGATGAAGGAAGCAGAAGAGACGGTGTGAGAGAAACCTAGCTCTCATGTTACTACTCAAGAAGGAGAAGGGCCAGCTTCAAAAATTAATGCTCAAGTTCCTAAGGGGCCAAGAACGAAGAGAACTAGTGAAGAATATATTGTGCCAAGTATGGGCTATATTAAGGACACAAGAAAAATCATCTACCCGGTTTTAGAGAACAGTACGCCTTAAGGCATTGTATGGATGGGAGCTGATGGATCTAGACATGGAAACCACGTGCACAAGGAAATAATTATCCTGTTCCATACAGACCCATATGGATGAGATAGCTTTCGATGTGTGCGATGAATATTGTGTATCGAGGAGAGTGAAGAAGGCACCCCAAAGCAAACACATGATATTCAATCCTACTCTAATGTCTAATGATCAGGTAAGTAATGCTTTCGTTAAGGTATCTACAGAGGTGGTGTAGAGGAACATTGATAAGGTTGCCACCATTAGAGCACTACTTGAAGACAAAAAGGAAAAAATTGCAGAAATAACACGTTTAAAAGGAGAAAAGGACCTATAACAGAATAATAATGAGGCCTTCATAAGCATGGTAGAAGAAATTGGTAAGTACGTTCTGAAAGAAAGACCTCATCTTGAGTCTAAGGTACCTGAGAATTTTCCTTTTCCTATGCATTATGTGCACACATTAGTTGATTTGGTTGTAGAAAATGGGCCAATTCGAATGCCAATGTTAAAGGATCCTGAACAAGAAACAGAAAGAGAAAAGACCCCTGTGGTTAGGAAAATTTCAAATTATGAGGCATTTCTCCAAAATTTGAAGGATGGATTAAAGAAATCCAACCAAGCTCTGAATATTTTTGTGGCACCAGAAGCAGTGATAAGGATCAGAACTCTAGTTGAAGACAATGATGTTCTAAAGGCCATGAAAGATGATACATTAGGATGTGCAGAAATATTGGCACTTGTGAAACAGAAGTGTGAAGCCCTTACAGCAGCTCAAGATCCACATAAGGAGAGAATAGATGAGATTGGGAAGCACATAGCGTAGAAAATAGATCTTCTAGATGGAATGATGACTATTATGGCCAATGTTGTCCAAGTACTGTAGAATGAAAATGGAAATAATACTCATGATGAATTGGAAGCCATTACCACTAACATTCCAGAGAAGACAAGGACCACACTGGATGAATGACAGACATTGCAGGCTGAGATTAAAATAGAATATCCAGAATTGATCCTATCGGTTGAAGAAGAAGGTGTTGCACAGTAGGGGTCTATTCTTTTATACAGTGATTCAATATATTCTTTCATACAGTGATTCACTATATTCTTTCAATTCTTATTCTTTATTCTTTGGGAACATCAGAAAGAATCCCCATTACGAGTACAACAATGTTATTTAGTGTGGGGTAATGTTGAGCAGAAAATATTGTCCTAAGGATAAGACATGCATAGGATGTGCACACAGGAAGAAGGCGTACTTTAAGGCGCAGAAGGATAGGAAAGGAAATGTGCACTAGGACAAGTTGATTCGGGACTTAGCCATTTTCATGGATGTGGGCTATTTTTGGAAGATAACGTGCAGATCACACATTGGGAAGGAGACTTTCACGACATGCAAATACTATTTTGGGAATGATCATCTGATAAGTGCCATGCATGAGTTCAACATAATAATAGGATTACTTCTTCCAGTTAACTATAGGATGTCTATTATTAGCGCACTCGTATGTGTGCATGTTATTGTAAAGGTGCATGGCTATTATCAGCATGCAACCTATTTTGGGAAGTGTGTAGGTGGTGAAGGGAAAGTCCCCACCCCTATAAATATGTAGTGAACTATGTAGTTAAAAGAGAGAAGAGAGATAAGAGGTTGAATAGTGAATTACTGTAGAGTTATGTTGTTGGATATGATACGCGCATAACTTATGGTAATGCTTTGTAATGTAAGAAGATTATATGTACTACAGTGTTTAATATAATGGTTTTAAATATGACTGTAATTGGTTCTTGCATGGTTAATCTTATTATGGTTATTATTTAATTCATGATTATCTAAGATCTAGATTTGGTTATGCTCTGTGGAATGTGTATGCTTATTTATGATTTTGAATATGATGTATCTTCATTACACTAACATCCTACACAAGTGACTCTGAAGAGGGGCCTGGTACCTTTGCGCACTTTGGGTGAGTGCTCAGCTCAAGCTGGGTGATGTCCGAGTGCGCCTGGGTTTTCCTGGGTTCATATAGTAGATTCTAGGCTGCATCACTGAGATCCCCAACTTGTCATTGATGAATATTGATGGAGTTACTTGGATTATCACATTCAAAAAAATTTATGACTTAAGCCTTTCCGATGATATTTTTTTCAAAACTCTTATGATTGTATTATAACATAATATGTTTTATTAATGGTGCAGAACTAATATTGCTATGCAAAAATTGTTGCAGAAAGGATGAAGGAGAGTAATTTGAATATGCTCATCTTGATTTCTTATTGCAATCCTCCAACAAAGCCATCAATGTTAGCACAACTCATCATAAAAATAGGTGAAATGGTTATTCTTATGCATATTATAAAACACCTAAGATTGATTGTGTGTATTATCTGCAGGCTCTATCACAACAAATGCAAGGTAATACAAGCCTACGGAATATAAATTATCAAATATTTCGAATCTGTAAGTCTATGAAATATTTTCTATGTGTGTGTGATATCTTCCTGTGGAAAGTAGCATGCACCTATCTCATCTAGTGAAAACGTTGTCTCACTTGTTTAAGCAATATCCAATTCCTACAAAGGCCATAAAAATTTTTAAGCCATGTTTCAAAAGAATTTTATGTTAATATCTTTCCCCTTCATTTTTTTAAAAAATGATATTTCTAGTATTAATTCTCAGTGTTTGGGTAAGAAAAATCTAAACAAAGTACCACATAAAATCTCCATTCAGAAGCTTATAGATTTTCAACATATTGTTAAACCTAGTGTTCTCTCCTCCCCAATAGTTTTTTAGGGGGGAGGCACAATCCCAAGGATTTGTACTATTTCAGCTATCTTACAATGTTGAAAACTTTGTACACTTTAATTTTTGGAAGCAGTACTAAATGAAGTGTTTATGTCCATATTCACATCTTCGTAGTTTTTTTAAATAAATAATAATATAGTCTAAAAAACCATCACTATAAAAATGGAAATAATGTTGGTAGTTTGGGTAATGCTTCAAAAATTGAGTAGAAGTCAAGGGAAAGGCTTAAAACTAATTTTAAAGTGTCAATTTGAGCTGACTTTTTTACAACCTATACTTTATAAAACAAGATTAGTGTTAATGTTTTGGGTTATATCAATAACATTGCATTTTTCTATTTAATGTCATAGTGGAAGTGGCCCTCTTACTAACATATTGGTTGAATGATTGCATGATGATAATATATGCTTATTCACTCTTCCCTTTTCCTCTTTTTTGCCTTCAAAAACTACAAAAAAAAAAATTAAAATTACCTCTAATTATATGTATTATACCCAAGTCAGACATGTGTCTTTAGTATATCTTGGAGTTTCTTAGATATGACTCTAAAAATCCTTACTCAATAAAAAATAAATCCCACATTGATTGGTTGGCTTGGTCTATGGTAACATATAAACATGAATATATCATGATCCTTATGTAAATAGAGGGGATACTACAATGGAATTTTCCCTCTTACTAACATATGGTGAATTGGTTGGGGCATGAGCATGTTTTCTTTCTAGGCCTTGCTCTCTCCCCCAAAAATGTCATGTAAAAGTGTCTCTAAATACATCCCATACGACCCAAGATAAAAATGCTTCTTTAGTGCATGTTGCAATTGCTTCTTCGATTCTAAAAATCCTCACTTAATAAGAATTAATCCCAAGTTAGTTGATTGTATTGGTCAACAATATCATATTGAACTCGCTATATCACAATAACATCAATTGGTTGGATTGGTAATCCCCTCTCCTCTTAGGTGGCTTCAAAATTCTAAAAACAAAATCCTATAAATTTACCTCTAAATATATTCCTTAGTACCCAAGTCGGACATGCCTCTTCAATGCATATTGGAATGGCTTCTATGACTCTAAAAATTCTCACTTGGTTAAAAATAGTCCCACATTATATGGTTAGCTTACACTATGATAACATATAAACCCTAATATATCATGATACTTATGCCAAAAAAGTTGGAGCCACAATGGAAGCCACCTTTAAACATACTAGTTGATTTGTTGTACGATGAGTATGTTTACTTGGTCATCCTTCACTTCTCATCCTCTATGAAATTGAAAATCCTAACAAATGATGTGAAATTACCTTTAAATGCATCCTTTAATAAAAAAATCACATTTGGCTCTTCAATTCATCTTGGAATTGCTTTTACGAATTTCAATATATATATATATATATATATATATATATATATATATATATATATATATATATATATATATAAATATGGAAATCTAATTCAATCCCCTATTGTTCCCTTGTGTCTCTAACACAACTAGTAGTGAGTGTAACTATAGATACTCCTGTTCATTTTTTGTTTTTTAAATGATACTTCATTCTTTGTTATAGTCCAATCACTAGATATAAAAATAGAAATCAAATAAAAATATTATTATAGATGGTTGGTAAAAAAATAAAAATGTACAGGAATTTTTACAAGGGAAAAAATTTAAATTGCATAAAAATTATTTTGTCTTCTTATTATCCTACGATAAAAATTTGTAAATAACCTCGCAAATTTGGAAGGAGATTATATATATATATATATGAACATACATGTCACAATTTTTTACAAGATATAATGCCATGAGAATGGGATAAAACCTTATCTTTTCCCAAATGGTACTACGGCTGACATAATAATACAAGTGAAGCATAGCCAATTTTATATTGAAATAAATATATATTATACAATGGCAATCCTTTACATAAGAAACAAAGCTATAAATTATTGAACAAAATATTATTGTAATCATAATCTTGCATTATTAATATAGAATATAATAATTTCATAACTATGTAGTTGAGTTGTAGATATCAATGACATTTTATGATTGTGGAAAATGTGAAGTGTTAATTAGTCTAATCTTCCACAACAAGAAACAAGAATAATCTCTTCATACCATAAAAATTGTCAAAGTTTCACTATCTCTTTATTCCTCTGCCCTACCACAACTCCTCTTCCTCCACCTAGGAATATTTCTGAAAAATTTAGGCGGCTTTTGTATACACCTATTCTTTTACCTTTTTCACTTTTCATCTTTCATACATGTTGCTAAAAATCGTCCTTGTGCAGATAAGTGTTGTTGATGCATCTATTTCCTAAGTGGGTGTCTAAAGAGGCCTAACGGGAATGGGGAATGGTTATTCACATAATCATTAGGGGTTAGAGATAGTACATGGAGAGAGTGTCATTATTTGGTCAAGTAGCCTTAGTTTACATTAGGTACCCTTGTCATCCTAGGTGTCATATGCATAACATTCATGACTTATTGCTTGCATTCTACCATTTTGCACCTTGTTCTTCCTCTTTCATGACTCATGACACACTGTTGTTATTTCTCATAGCACATAACTTTATTTTTGATCCTTGGTTGACACAATCACATGTGGTATATTATGTTGGTTTCATATTTTATCATGGATGACGTAATCACCCATGGGCAGTGCATCCTATATATACCTCCACTTCACTTAGCACTCATAAGAAAAAGGAAGATAAGATGTCTGAAGTTCCACTTGATCTGCTCTTTTGTGTCATCTTCTCACTCTTCTCTTGGTTCATCTTGCATTTTTCTTGGATTGGATTAGACACCTCTCATCTTAGATGATTGTTTGCACTATTGGTTCATCATATAGTGAGTCTAGGACATGAATGGTATTCCCCTACTCCACCTAATAATTAATCTCTCTCTCTCTCTCTCTCTATTGCTTCTCAGGGGAGATAGATACATCAACAACCACCCTACAAGTACAAGGTGAGTGCTCTAGCCCTTCTTTGTCATTTTTTTATAGATTAGCACAACACCTATTCATTATGTTAAGTTAGCTTAGTATTATGCATGCTTGATGATAGTTAGCTTAACACTCTTATTAGATATCATCTCTTTATTTACTTTTATTTCAATTATTGCATGTTTCTTTCTTTTATCTATCGATCCATACCCAACCATCGATATGTTAGTAGGTTTCCTTTCTCTATCTCAATCATGGGCCTTAGAAAACATATGTTGACCTAGTGTAAGGGTTACTTCCCTCTTGATTAACTGAAATAAGATAGTTTAATGTTAATCTAAGAATTACAACAGTGAAATAAATGTCTAAACTAAACGAGGAAAATGACCCAAGCAACTAAGTAAATGAAAATGTGAAGCCCTAATTAATAAATAGGGTTATAAAGAGCTTAGCTGATTCAACGCGCTTGCTAGACTGTGTCGCAGAGATAACTGAGAAAAAAGGAGGAGAAATAAACTTTGCCGAGGCCCAGAAACATTGTTGATCTGAGCAGTTTGAGTAGATTGGGATGCCTAGAGGAGGATAGGGATGCCTAGGGCACCCTAGTCTGAGATCTGGGCACTAGGTCTGTGCATGAGGTCCATGAACCAAAATTGCAGGGTTGCTAGATGATCTGAGGTCTTCGTTACTTATCGCAAGTGTTTCGCTACACTGAGTCAGATGTCATTGGTAATCATTGATGAAGGATAGAGCTACAAAACCCCAAACCAAGCATAAAATCCCTATAAAATAAAATACATATGAAGGGGTGGGACTGTCCTCAGTGGACATAACGGTGGACTTAATAACTGAGTGTTGCTCTACATTTTAGACCCAAATGTAGTTTTAAGAGAGAGAGAGTGTGTGTGTGTGTGTGTGAAATTTGTGCCCTAGGTGCTCTTGTGGCATTCGCACTTTGTGATTTAGAAAGATATAACTAGATGTAGAAATGTAATAAAATGGTGGATGGAATAGAATAAACTTCCCTCATATGCAGTGTGATGTAGATGAACCAGCCTTGTCCCTTGTGATGGAGCTAAATGGATGCAAATGGAGCCTTTAATGGATGCAACCCTAGGTGGTGATAGTAGCATGACTAGTGTTTGGTCCCTCATTATGGTCCCATGACTTTATATTTATATGGTTCTCTTGATCAAATTTTGTAATTAACCCCGAAGAGGATGACCACCAAAAATATAGAAATCTCAAACGGTTGGAAAGTGCCCAAAATGTCTAATAAGAGAAAAAATGCTTTCATATCTTAAATTCATGCAAATATTAACCTTTACTTGATCAACTAACAAGTCAAAGTATTTTATTTGATTAATTATACGAATTAAAAGTTTGAAAGTAGTGAAAAAATATTACAACTAAGAATCATTATTATTGTTAATCCATTTCCAAATGCAATAAATAGGTATGAATTTTATGAAATGACATAAAAATGACCCATAAAACTTGTGGCATAAGAGAGATAGAGTGTTCTAGCACAAACATTATTGACAGTGGATATAGTACTTAGCATTTTAATATTTTACACCAATATGTATTCTACAAAGGCAATAGGGGTGACTTTACTAGATTGATTTAATTTTTTTTTACCAACATGTCTTAGCTCAATTCTTGGGACTACATGCTTGACTTGTTTTACTCGACACTTTAGGCTACTTAGAGCTTGAAATTACCTGATTTTCTCGATCATTTTTTCTTAGTTGGACCTGTTCTGTGCTCTTTACTCTTCATATGATTTAACAAGTTCTTACTATAGGCTCTTTGATTTGTATTGCTAAATATGCAATGACTTATGTCTTTTATTTTTAGTTTGATATCTGCAATCCTCTAATGGCTTCGGCTTTTGAGATTTAATTTTGAACTTTATGTATATTGCGCTCTAGCACTTCAAGGATGGACAATATTTGTTTGATGTCTGTAACTTAGATACTTTATTTTGAAGACATATGCTTTTGATGTGATACACATTTTGTCACAACTTGGGAGATCACCATTAGAAATAGATAGTGTAAGACATGTATAGATAGTGTGTTGGAACTAATGAATACATGAAGGACATCATTTTAATCATATAGGTATTCTTTGATTGATACAATATCCTATGTGATGGGTAATATATAGTCTATGATGAATAATATATCCTGTATGATGTAAGTGTTCCAACCCATGTATCACTTTCAATAAATGTAACAAAGTAAAATTTACTATTATTTGAATGCTTGAAAGCTACTTTTGGCATGGGAATGTTTTTGAAATAAACGAATTCAATTTTTTAAAAACATCAAATAATGTCTATGATTGTATCTCTCATCATTTTTTATAAATGAACTAATGATATTTGAATTTGGTGTCTCTACATGAAACTTTGAAATGATGGTTATGTGATAGAGTTAGGACTACTAAGTGAGGGCCAATATCAATGTGTCATTGTTGTATAATATTACAGACAAAAAAACTAGTAATTACATTAATCCCTTAGCAAGGAAAACTAGTGATATGTAGTTTTTAACATTTCCCTTTTCAATGAGTGCTCAAACATGGATGAATGTTTGATCTTCTCTTAAAATCTTATAATTTCTTAATAGATTCACATGAATAATTAATTCTCTATATTTCCTCCTACAAATGCAATACAATACTCGTGTATTAATAGAAAATTTAAATTTAAATTAGGAAATTTAATGGCATGCAAAATGATAAATAAATGTTTGTAAATTAATTTTTTCTTAACACTTCTAAGCTATTATAAAATTTATAAATAGAAAGGCTTTGTGAGTATGGAAATTAATCTATTCTCCAATTAGGAAAGGAATCAAGTGAGAGGTTAAATTGAGATGATGGTGATTTTGTAGAAGCTTTGTACATTTTGTAAGCTAAGGATAGGTCTTAGGTTAGAATTCTTACAAATTCTTGTTCTAAAACTATAATTTTAAAGTGCAATTTCGTTGTGCTTAGCTCTATAATATTTCCACGTAATCAATAGAAGAAGATTTGTTCTTTCTTATTAAGATTTGTGCATTTGATATTTTTAAGAATTTTGAACATCTGATAATATGATACATGCATAGAAGAAAAAATATAAACAAGATAAGGAATATCTGTACATGAAATTTCATTAGGTTTCATGTTCAATTAATGTTGGGTTCATGAAAATGTATGTTAACAATGGTTTGATATTGACAAATTACAATACAACAAGAACACATTACAATTAGGCCTAAACAAATATAACGTAGTAAATTATAGTAAAATGCATAAATCATACTTTAGTAGGAATATGATAAGATCTTTTAATAAATATGAATATTTGAAATTTTTTGAAGAAATATAGTTTTAGAGAATTACACATTTTGTCACAATAATATACGGTGTATAATTTATCCTCTCTAATGGATTATATATCTTTTTTATACAAGTGTCCCAAGCATTATCACTTTTAATGAATGCAACAAGTAAATTTCACTATATCTAAATGAGTGAAATCTTTTTCTGACATGGGTATTGTTTTTAATTACAAGATTTTTTCTTTTAAAATTCCAATAGATGTGTAGGATTGTATCGCTCATCATTTTGCATAAATGAACTTATGGTAGTCAAACATGGCATTAAACCATAATTATGTTTATCTTCGACATGTCTGACACTGGAAAAGGAAATACGAACGGAGCATGAAAGGAAACAGAGAAACAGAAAGACATGTGATTGACGGCAAATTAACGGACGTTTCTTTGGACTTTGACTTAAAATATGGACCCACCTGCCATGTCATCAAAATTTGGAGCGCACCAGCAAGATAAGCTCTTCTGGAATCGGACGTGGATAGATGCAAGTATTCATTGGTATTTGACTTAGAGATATTCATTTTTTAAAGAATCGAGATTGAAGACACTAGAGATTAAATAGACAAGAAAGAAGGCGGTGTTTCATGCAAAGAAAGTGTTAATAATATGGAAAGAGTTGACAATCAATCACTCTTAATCTAATCACGTTTCGTTTGGAATCACCTGCGTGTGCAATTCTTTTCTATAAAAAATAAACCTCGTCCAACTTACTGTTATTTTCAGGGAAAAAAAAGTGTCCCGTACCAACTTGCACCATTTTTTATTTAACCTATTTCTCTTCAAAAGTGATGACGAATGTCTTTTTGTCCTCTCGATAAGATATGGAAACTACGAAAGGTGCAATTTAAAATGAAAATTAAGAAGTGGAAATCAAAAAAGAGATGGGATGGTATTATTGTTCTTAACTTCACGTTAACAATTGATAACAAACCCACTTTTAGACAAAAATAATTAAACAAAAATCTTATTGTATAATAATAGGTTTTTGACCTTGTAGAGTACGGTATGTGGAATGAGGTGCACTGGAACAAATTTACGATGATTGGGAGTACATATATTTTTCTAAAACTGAAGGAATTTCTACCCTGCAATTTTTTTAAAAGCGATTTGTGAATGAGATAAACATTTTTATTTTTAATTTGTAAATCATTTAAGATTCGACTCTATAAATACTTGTGTATTGTTACAAAAATAGGATAAGAAATCAACAATAAGAGTGGCATCGAATGGGTTGTGGTCCAATGATGTGTATGATGGTATAAAAGGTTATGTCTAACCATCTGTCACGCTTCCACTCCCAAGAGATACAAATAAATAAAAGATGTGGTCACGATCGTACCCCAACCGAATTTGGTGGAATGAAAACCCCTCAATGTTTGCAGGTAAGCCTATAAATTATGTGCAACTAATCCTGCTATTGTAGATTCAATCAAAAAATATATAACAATAACAAAGATTGAATAATGACCTAGTCTACCAATTACAGATAATTTATACTAATAATTGTTGTGTACATAAACATATCAAAATATGATACAACTTTACAATTAGTAAATGCTCGATTCCATCTTTAAATGTCGATAAAGTAATATTGTTATAAAAAAAAATTCTCATCACAGATCGTGTGTTATAATATTTACAAATAAAAACTAATGTAAATACATTGAATATATTTACTATTGGAACAACACATTATATTAATGATAATACGAGTTGCATTAGCAGGGTCAACCAGACAACTCACGGTCGCACAAATGCCACAAAGGCAACACAAAATGCTGCAAGGGCACAACAAAAAACATACACCACAAAGACAGAAAAAATAAGAAAAGCCATGAAGGAAAACCTAAGAAAGCTCAAGCCTAGAAAAAATCCACAAATCCAAAAGTAAACTTAGATGTCGACGCCATAGTTGACCGAGTAACAAGAGGCTCAAAGCGCCCTTTATTCTCCTTAGACCTCATGACAATTGTCCAATTCTTGAGCTAGGAAGTCAAAGATAATGGAGAATCAAGGCGAGGATGATCTTGTTCTGGGTCTGAGTCAGAAGATTTAGACACATGAGATCTTTTAACATAATTGTCAGCAATGGAAATCTCATCACTCATAGTCTCTGAATTTCTAGGGAGATGATTTTCTTCAATTCCATGCATTGTGAATGGTTTCCAGCCTTTAGACCACAAAGAAACCACTTTTTTCTTTTTCTGAGTCTTATTAAGCAAGCAAGCCTCTTGAAGGTGGCCAGTTTGATGACATACCCTGCACTGGAAGGTCGTATGTTCATAATCTAGAACATGTAACCACTTGAAACTATCATGAATTAGCTCCAACTTATCCGGAAGACCTTTGCTAAAGTCTAACTCAATGAAAATACAAGCATATGTGAACCCTTTCTTAGACCGCTCAACATCCATCTTGATGAAATGACCAACAGAGTTACCAATAGCCACACAAACCGTAGGGTGCCAAAAGGGGAGAGGAAGATTTGAGAGGTGAACCCAACCTGGCATTTTGGAGACTACCATAGTAGAAGGATCGAAATAAAAAAAACCAGGGAGTAAGAAAAAGGAAATCCCTACCCTAAAACTGTAGACCCTCGGTAAGAGCTCGTTGATAATCTGTAGGAGAATAGAAACAGACATTAAAAGACCGCTTTGCACAGAGTTTAATCTCACAGGATTTGGATCAAGTGGAGTGAATCCATTTATGCAGATCTTCTGTCTGAGGAAAAGCCAATAGTGTAAATAATATTGAGTTAGGTGTGGGACACATTACACTAATCATATTTTCAATAACAATCCAAAAGGATCACATTAGGCAATCCAAAAATGTTCTAAATACAAGAAACGTTTTTTTTTAATGAGTAATTGCTACATGTGAAGTATAAAAACAATACTTCTATTACACTAAGATGTGGATGTTAATGTAATCAATTGTCAAAATATGTAAACATTGTAACCGACATGGATTTTACAAAAATATGTAACAGTTGTATTCGAGGGAGATAAAAATTGGAGGAGGAAAAAGGGATGGGTCAAAAAAGTTAAAAGGAGACGGGTTGAAGAAGTTAAAATTGAGGAAGGAAAATATTGGAGGAGGAAAATATTGGAGGAAAATGGGCGATGAGGAAGGGGTTTGAGGTAGGAGAATCCCATGGGTGGGGAAAATTTTAGAGGGAAATTTAATACAAAACTCTTCTTTTTAAGGACCAGTGACATATGATCCACATCCCATTTTTGTCAATCATTAGATTGATAAAGGGGGTATTATGTGTATATTGATGATTAAACATACTTTGGAGATATATAAGAAATCAAAGACTGGTCGATGAATATTTTCATTGTGAATAGTTATTATTTTCAATGTCATCCCTTGTAATTTGAGGGTAGGTATAACACAATTAAATGTAAGGGGAAATTTGGGTGTACATGTCATGAGATACTCTTTAGATAGAGATGTGTGGATTGGACCCAACGTCCCAAGTCAAGTCGGTCTAGTAGTTGAATGTGATAACCATAAAATATGGTTGGCCATGTGGTTTTGCACCATATGTATAGACCATTATATTAGGCCATTTTTAATACTTTCCTAGGAAACAAAAAAATCAACCACAAGAGTTTGTAGTTGACACCACCTTAACAATAGTCCAGGTTCTTAACACACATTAAATGTGAACTGTGTCATGTGTATTTATAATGGACAAGGTTTTCATGACCCCTCCCATTTCATCGAATTCGTCATTTCTATTAATGTTATCACCAAGTTCTGACTGCTTGTACGAAGAGAAACTTGTATATGTTCAAACTCTAAACATTGTGTATGGTAGATATATGGACTTTGTGTTTTGGGTTCCTTCATTCATCTATTCCATGTGAATTCGTGATCAAGGTATTAAGGTAGTGATCTTTACATTTCCCTCATCAACTATTTTGATGATGTCATATGTCAATGACCAATGGCACAAAACCTCAACCTTCTATTTCCCCAAAACGTGTCAAGTATAACCATCGAGACTTCCATTTAGAAATGCCTATCAATGTAATTAATGTTTGAAAAATTAGAAAATGTGAAAAATAATTTTTTGCATGTGCGCATAGGACCTCTTTCGATGCTTTAACTCATCTAAGGTTAAAAATAAGTAACATTTAAATTTGATGATTATATTTTAACGTTAATTATTAACCAAAAGTGTCTTTTTGAGATTTTCCATGGGTTGCCATGAAGAAAATAAGAATATATAACACCATTTTAAGAGTAAAAAATAAATGCAATATGCTTTAGGTGAAATCCTTGCAATAGTATTAATGGAATATTGACAATAGCCAACTCCGAGATGCAAGGAGGAGAGATCGGTCCATCTTTCCACTTCCCATTTACCCATGCTACACCCATACTGCATAGTTTCTAGACATGTGTACATCAAATTCTTGGACACTTTCAATCGTCTGGTATGGAAATCTTCTTATCTAGATCTAATCAAATTTTTAGTACGAAGTATGCGGGACCTTCTAAGCTAAATGATAAGATCTCAAAAATTATTCACGATAATTACCAATAATTCTAGTGGAAGACAATGACATCTATCATTCATGTATATTTAAATAAGAAAGGTGATTTATGTTTCTAACATGGTTTCAGCCAAGAACAAACTTTAACACACTCTTATACCTTCAAAATGCCACATGTATTATTATAAATTTAAAATATTAACAAATCTGTTTAGTAGTGCATTTATCCTCTTTCTTAAGCCAGGCTTCTAACAACCAATGAGTAGATAAGACACATACTAAGATGGTGTAAGTTGGTGGAGTGGTAGGTCCCACTACTCGTGACTTGTTTCTCCACCAAAATATTCAATGCAGGTCTATCGTTACGATAGATCAACTCAGAGAATGACTATGCAAGGAATTGGTGGGACTTATGAGAACCAAATCCTCATTGAATGACTCTAATATGGACCAAAGAAGCAAAAGTTATCCGATGTCTAAGCTTTATCATTGTTTTCTTACATTCTTCCTTTTGGAAAAACAACCCATGCACATCAAAGGTGCAATGAAAATCATAATGAAGATAAGATTTAAAGTTGGAAATTGATGGTGTGTAAATTTTTTTTATTATAAAATATGTTAACATAAATTGGGATCATATTTTATGTATGATAAACAAGAATCTAGAGGAAAATTCGGTAAATTATTTGTAGGTGTTCTATTATGAAAATGTAATTATAAAACAAAATGTTAAACTCAGTAAACTTTAGCCCAATATCATTTAAATACACATGACACAATTTCATTGAAAATGATAAAAATAAATATTTGTTTGTGTCAAGACAAGATGTAATGCCCCTTCTGCCTTATTATATTAAAATAAAATAAATAAATAAAAAATAAGTTTAAAAAGGGACAATTAATGGAGTTGGCGGAGAGGGTGAGTGAACTTACAGGTGGGTTATTGATTGGAGACATTGAATTTTTGCGTGTGGAGGGAGATATGTCAGGACATTACCATCACTTACATGATACATCCTTAAGCCTGCAATTGACCAGTTTTTTAAATTCTTTCGCAGTCTTCTTGGACGTATTGGCTAAGTAACAAATCTTGCACTTCAATTTCAACATGCCAATTAAACATGTTCTGGTTGTGCGGAATTAATTACTCAGTGTGTGGAATTATCTTTAGCATTTTGGGGTGGGGGGTGGGGCGAAGGGCGTTTCTTCTCCCTTTTTTCTGGCAGAACAAGAGAGTGATTTTATTTCCATGCGTGAAGGAGAACATTGCACAGCAAGAGGTGCTAGTCTATGGTGACAATATAGCAGTCAACGTCAAGGATTTAGTGGCATTTACAATAATCTCATTCCTTTTGGTATTGTGCATTGTCACTCGATCCACTTCTTCCATGGCTAGCCTGTAAAAAAATGGGACTTTAGAACAACGTATGGTCGAAATATTATTAAGGCAGAAAAGTAATTGAAAAACACAACAAAGTAATATGATATTTCTAGGTAGTAAATGAAAAACAAAATGAAGTAGTGAAAAGTGGAGAAGTAGAAAAGATTCAGGTCCAGAAGAAGTGGAGTAGCTTGAAAGGGAAGGTCCACCGTTGAATAAGAGGGGATTGTTAAGGATAGGGAACGAAGACATGATTCCTCTTATAAGCGTGATTGCAAAATTGTTGCTGATAAAATGTGACATGAGTGGAAAAAGGGGCAAGATCTGATAGGCAGACAACGCGGGAACAAGCGATATAGTTGTGAAGGAAATTCGTTGTGTTTCCATGCCCCCAATTTCAATAGTGGTTCTCTTCAAAGTAAATCCTTGAGTTTTTTGGATTGAAAACAATCAAGCCAAGTTAACTGGTAATTGCATTCGGCGACCTCTGGAAATTACGGTAGTTGGAACATGGGAGGGGTTTTTTGTAAGAGCCCTGTATATCGATCGAATTAGACAACGCGTAATAAAATCAAATATGGCCGACAAAAGAATGACGTAAACAATGTTGACGATATAGTTGTGACGTAAACATGCTTTATTCATATGACATGTGATAGTCACTCTCCAATGACTGTGAGCCACCTCTGGAAATTAATTTTCTTGCGATTGCAAGGTAACTCAAGCTAAAGTATATGTCAATTTTATAATGAACGATGATAATATGACTTCCCAATTTTTTTTCAAAAAATCCCAAAAATGTTTTAGAACAATCATTATTTCTTAGCTAACACAAATTATAATATCAATTCATCTTACTCCGTAATTAGTAATTACCATGGCTTTGCATCCATTATGTTGGCCCAACAAGACTGGGAATCGAGCCTTGTCCAGTACATGGAGAAGGATTTGGTGGAACTTATGGCCTTAGACGACCAAGGTGCAAGTTTCGTCCAACACACTTTCCTCGCCATGGATGAAGAATCATGGATCGGTTCTTGTGTTTCCTTCTTGGATTACATCTTGGAATCTATCGATATGTCCATGACAAACCGTCACGATGACAAGATTTAAAAATGTGACATAGAAGATGGCGAAAACCTTTCTTCTACTTCAGAGATGGATTCAATTTTTCGCGTGCGGGATCTCAACACATGGAATCTAGAGCTGGAGGACGATTCCCTGGCGAATATTCTAACATCGATCTTGGCAAAGATGGACAATTGACTGTTATATGATGATCCGGAGCTGCTCCACAACCATTCTTCTCGTCCATTAGTTGATGCGTTCAATTTTAAAGATACAAAGTCGGAGTTGGAAGAGCAGAATGTTGAAGGCCTCACAACAGTTTTGGTCATCTGACATGTGACAAGTTGTCTCCAACCACTGCACACCACAGGTACGATTGATAAATGTCAGTGCTTCGGTAACCAAATAAATTGTAATCGTTCATGTCTCTTTCAGTTGTCAGAGGGGGAAGAGGCTTCCGCTTGTGGAAACGCCTTTCAGGATAATAACTTGAGCTTAATAAAAACATGAAAAACATATCAACAAAAATATTCAAAATACAATATAGAAAACATTATTTATGTTATTATATAAATATATACAAATATAATTTATTATGTATATATTGAATACCATGTGCACTTGCACTAAAAAAATTCTATATTCATATATCACTCTTGATTCTTAATGTCTTTATAATAAAATATAGTCGAGTTATGGTTAAATGTGGGGGGGAACATTTTCCTCTCGCTGTCGCCTCCAAGACCTCTGGTTTTCAAGGGGTACACGTCCCCACATAATATTGCTTTACATAAATATTTGTCCATGCATGCATTTAAAGTTCTTTGTAGACAAGTTAGGGAATATATTTGATGGAATGCTAGCATGTGTAGAGGTCTTGGGGGTTTGGTGATATTCCATCATTCGTAGGCAGTTCAAAGTAGCACAGATGGTGACCCCACTAAAGAATTACAACTCCAACAAACTTAACGTTGTTATCATCTCTGGCGTAATTTGCAACTCATATGCAATTGCTAGCATATATAAAAACAAGAGGTAGATATAATTATTTCAAACTTTTATTAAAAGACAATTATGAATTTAGTTTGTATTTATTGTTTCCAATTTTTTTCTGAAATTTATATGTCATTTCACATCAATCCCGAATAAATGATTTTTCCCTTGCAAATGATAATTCTGAAAAATAAAAATTGTAATTGTAAATAGCGGTGTTAATGCTGAAACGGAAAATATTGGTGAGTGGAAAAGGAAATTGAAACGAAGAAAAAAGCATCATGTTTGGATTGAAGTTAACGACGAGGAAGCACGACTTTGTGGTTGACCCTGAGAAAAAGTGTAATGTTGTAATTCATTTGTAAGAAGCATATCGAGAGTCAACATGGTCAATTTCTCTTGAAAAGAATTCAATGTTCATGTTGCTTAATGCACAAGCTCTTGAGTTCATTCCTAGAGTGCAATTGTCCTGACCAGGTCAAATGAAAAAACTCACTTAAAGGGTTGTGTTTTTGGATTTAACACCACCATCACCGTAACAGTTGCCTTAGCTGCAGGCCTCGCTGCTTCAACTTGAACATCTTCATTTTTGTTTTTCTTTTCATAATATGTGCATACTCTGGTTTGAGGCGGTTTTGGGATATTCACAAATCGAACGGCTAGAGCCCGCCATTAAACAAGACTTCGATGAGACAGTGCTCAGGTAATTTGATTTGTTTCTTGCTCCTCATTCTCTTGAGCACACGAACTTGCAGCCGATGACAATGTGATTGAGGGGAATGGTTAAGTCCCCGCATGATGACGTGATTCAAAACTGCGACATAGAAGACGACGAAAACCTTT
Organism: Taxus chinensis; assembly: GCA_019776745.2. NCBI lineage: Eukaryota > Viridiplantae > Streptophyta > Pinopsida > Cupressales > Taxaceae > Taxus > Taxus chinensis. Next base: position 384,840,086 of record CM034155.1, read on the forward strand.
CTTGTACTTTAGAGATAAATTCAATTTTTCGTGTGCAGGATCTCAACACAAGGAATCTAGAGCTAGAAGAAGGTTCCCTAATGAATATTCTGACATCGTTCTTGGCACAGACGAACAATTATTTGTTATATGATGATCCGGAGCTTATCCACAACCGTTCTTCTCGTCCATTAGTTGACGCGTTCAATTTTAAAGATACAAAGCCGGTGTTGGAAGAACATAGTGTTGAAGGCCTCACAACAATTTTGGTCATCTGACATGCGACAAGTTGTTTCCAACCACTACGTGCCACGTGTATGGGCGATAAATGTTAGTGCTTTGGTAACCAAATAAATTGTAATCGTTCATGTTTGTGTCAGTTGTCAGAGGGGGAGGAGGCTTCTACTCGTGGAAATGCCTTTCAGGATAATAACTCGAGCTTAATAAAAACATGAAAAACATATCAACAAAAATATTCAAAATACAATATACAAAACACTATTTATGTTATTATATAAATATATGCAAATATAATTTATTATATATATATTGAATAACTAAAGAATTTTTAAAAATGTAGAACATCATTAATAAAAACACTATATATATATATATATATATTAAATAAATAAATATTTATTAAAAAAATCGTAAAACAAACCAGTAGTAATAACAATATACATATAGAATAAATAAATAAATAAATATATTACAAAACGTGATATATCAAATAAAAAACGGTCTACGGCCTGTTTGGCAGCGACCATATATATTTGGCTCTGAGAGTAACGATTTCATCGCAAAAAAATCCAAATCCATAAAAACTCATTCGGAGAATTGTTTTGTTAAATCTCTAGAGAAATTTCTGGCTCAATCGCGCAACTCTAAAGGATCTGTCGAGGAATTATCATTTCCTTACGGAAATGTGACAATGGAAGCAACAAAGAAACTAAACAATGCAATGTGGAGAAAACGACGAACGTTTAATCTGGCTTGTCAGACGACGTATCGGGAGCTCTAGTTTGAGGTGGTTTTGGGATATTCACAAATCGAACGGCTAGAGCCCGCCATTAAAGAAGCCTTGGATGAGATAGTGCTTAGTTAATTTGCTTTGTTTCTTTCTCTTCATTCTCTTGAGCACACAAACTTGGAGCCGATGAAAATGTGACTGAGGGGAATGGTTAAGTCCCCGCATGATCCGAGATGCCTCATCTCGCTCCTCATTCTCTTGAGCACGTGAACTTAGAGCCGATGACAATGTGACTGAGGGGAATGGTTAAGTCACCGCATGATCTAGGATGCCTTGTCTGATTGTCCAAATCAAACCGAGTTATTGTCATCAAGTTTGTGCATTGCACATCTATGAATCAGTCTATATTGTCTATAGCAACACCCAAACCGTTGTTTTCTTTTCCTAAAAAACAACTTTATTATTTTTCAAACGCTATTCCCTAATCTTATATATACAACTAGAGCAACACGTGTTGGCCTCTAACGATGTAAGTATGGAGAGATTGTTTACAAGATAGTACTATTTCCGTCCAATGGATGCTCTCAGGTCCATGTGCAAGCAAGAACAAGAGTCTTTAGAGGGACATCGGATAACGAGGTAATAACTTAATTACACAAAATAGGAATGTTTATTATGCACATTATTGTGCTTGTGTTTTAATGCACATTATTTTCTTGGCCGCAACAAAGGAATATAAAATATTATTTTCGCTACGTAATAACAATTTGCGATTCTATCACTTATTATAAAGAAACAAACCTCCATATAAATCGACATTTTGAATCTTCTTTTGAATATCTCTATATTGCCAGCTGTATAATTTGATGAATGTATTGACAAATACAAATTCTCATACAATTTTTTTTAACATTTTATTTTGCGTATATTTTAAAATAAAAATACGCATACAAACTATACAACTATATATTTTGCATATATTTACACACATTATCGTGCCTTTGTTTTAATGTCATATGTGAGAATCTTGTTTCCCCGTACACCGTCAATCAAAGCATCTCGGTCGGCGAATAATTTGTTGGTTTCCCCTTGCGCTAATGCCTTTCGGCGTAATAACAACTGGCGATTTCGTTGCTTATTTTCTCGGATGTAGCAAAGGAGTATTAAATATTATTTTCTCGGCATAATAAACGCTAACATATTTCGGCGTAATAACAGTTGGCAATTCCAAAAAGGTGCAAAAATGGATTTTATGAAAATAAAAAAAATATTGCCATCAATGCATAGAGCTCGAGAAAATATGCACTTTTAGAGAAAACGACACCTGAAACGGAGCCACAAAATGAAAGTTATGGCACATGCAAGTTTTTGCTGCTACATCTTCCCGGACCTTTTCCAAAAATGGAAAATTTTTACCAAATGCACGCGTAAGGCAAAGATCGGTTGTTTCCGCGAGTTTTTCCACGTTTTTTGCAAAACGCACCAAACCCACACGTAAGGCAGAGATCGGTATGTGCGGCCGCGAGTTTTTCCACGCTTTTTGCAAAACGCACCAAACCCACGTGTAAGGCAGAGATCAGTCCGTGCGGGAGGAGATTCAATGTATTTTCCACCGTTTAGATGGTTGACGATGAAGAAGATCTGTATCGTTGAATGATGTTAGAGCCCCTTGGGCTTTCTAACTAAGAACACACCTTTCGACGTAATTATTATTATTTGTATAGAGATAGGTAAGTACCAAGTCAACATTGGGAAAATCAAATACAACACGCAAATCACACTAACGGTGAGTTTGTACCATTATTCTATTATTATTATTATTATTAAAATAGTCCTATTTGTGGGGCGTACACCGTCTAGCCTTTTTTTTAAAAGGAAAAAAATAAATATGCCAAGCTTTCTCGGCACATCCGCGTCCACTGTCTCTGCCTTACGAAACATGATGAAAAAATGCGGGACATCGCGCGGCGAGATCCAATGGTTGGCGACGAGCGAGGGGCTCAATGTCGCCGATTGACGCGGAGGTTCTCAGTCTTTAACGCCATATGGTTTAACAGTCACGAGGATTGTCATGTTGGGGAAAGACATGAAACGACGCATAGGGTGTGACAAGCTGGCGGGGCGCAACGCCCTCCCTCGGTCGGGTAAATCAGTGATTTCTGATTCTATTATTTTATTGATTTATGCATAGTAAGAAATGGCAACGGGTAATTTCCACCGTTAAGATGGTCGACGATGTAGTGTATGTGCACCGTTGGATGCTATCAGAACCCACTGGGCTTTCTAACTTAGAACACGCCTTTCAGCATAATTACGAAAACAAAAATAATTACAATACTATTACTTAAAAGAGATTTTTGTGTCGCCCACTTTGGGAGTTGAAATAATTATTAATGCAAAAACATGTGACGTCATCCTTACATAATCTATAAACTTTGAACACTAATTACAAACTTGTTACTATCATTAGTGTTACAGTGTGCACAGAACTGTCACCAAAAGTATCAATTTACAACTGTCACCAAAAGTATCAATTTACATAAACACCCTATCTACAACCTTTTTTGTACAAATAGCCAAATGTTTTTTGCCAAAATGCCTGAACTCTCTCTCTCTCTCTCCTCGCTTTGACTCAGCTTTTAATATAAGATGACAGATACACAAGATGCCATGACAGACTCATAAATGTCAGCATATTTACAGAGGATGAAACCCTGTGAAGAAGCTTTAATTTTCTGTTCACCAGCACCATCCTGTATTTCGTCACATCATCTCCATTTCTGCCGTTTGCAGGTCTATGACGAGGATGATCCACTATAGCTGCGATGTCAGTGCCCCTTCCCTCCTCCTTTTCAATCCTCAGCTTCTCAAAAATCACCTGCACATCGACCAAAACAAAAATCATGAGTCTTATATACACTTGTATATTTTTCTCTCTCTCACTAGGCGAGTTTAATACAGACCTTCGTTGTTCGGGGCTCCAAAACGAGCATGTCGACGAGCGTAAATAGAAGAGAAATTAACAGAGTGTAGCCCTGCCAACTCTGAAATTTCGATTCAGGGTTCCATGGATGAATGGCGGAGTGCGTGAGAAGACAGGTTGCCAAGCCATAGGCCATGGTGTTGAAATAAATAGGATACATTTTACTCTGAATCAAAGCAAACTGTTGCTTGGGAATGGTGGCGGCCAGAATATGCCCCGATAAAAAGTTCACCCATACGAAACTGCCATATATGGTAGAAAATGCCAGCAAATGAAGTATTCGCGCAAATGACGTTTTTGAATGCACCTTTAATAGACGCGTGGATGGCCCAGATCAATTTGGTCGACGGTATGGAAAACGAAGTGGACGGCTTGGAGTGCTACACGATGGTACGGTGTGTCAAAGCCCCTCGGGCTTTCTAACTTAGTTCACGCCTTTGGGCATAAAAAAAAAAAACTCATTAAGGATGCACAAGCACTATGAGTTGTAATGGGCTAAATCTACCCAATAACTTCCTATATTTTGTTCAACGAACAATAAACAAGGAATTGGGGTGTGGATCATGGTATTTCCTCATGGGACTATCACATGGTTTCACTGATACAACAAACAGGCCTCCAACCTGATCAGTTTACACTTTCCTAGGTATTTGCTACTTGTGCCAAGATGTGAGCTCTTGAAATAGGGTATGGACGTCCAGCCAAACACAATAGATAGAGAAATAAATTTCAATTGTTGTAGTTGCAAGTGCTCGAGTAGACATGTAGGAAAAATGTGGAAGCTTACACAAGACATGGGAACTATTTGTTAGAATGCTAAAAGGATATATGACTCAGGGGATTTTTGGTTGTAAGTGGGGCACAAATTTTATCTCATTGATTTCAGGATATAGATCTATTAAAAAGTAGGCTCTAGAAACTTTCAAGCAAATATAATTGACCAATGCAAAGCAAAATTTATACAACTATTACATGTATGCAATATGTGTGTGCTCCCAACAGGTGAATACAATGGCTTGAACCTCTTTTCTACGTGGATGTTTTGAACCCCCTAACATGACTTCAAAATATTGTAATGTTTTAGGCTTATGACTGGTTTTCTTTTTTTTTCTTGTTTTGAGGGAAGGGAGCTTGTGCTTCTATGGATTGTTTGAAAAGAATTTTGGAAACTGCCAAAAAGGGGGTTTGGATGGTCTTAGACTGCTTGGAACATATGGAGTATGGCTAGCGTGGGACTTGGCTTTGAAACATGACTTTTTGGAGTGCAATGGTTACAGGATATGCACAGATTGAGACATTTTGTTTTAAACCATGCAAACCATTTGATAAAATGCCTAATTGAGATGTAGAATAGAATCCCTTAGTTTCGGTCGACTTCCCTCTATAGGCATGGTTATTCTCTCCTTATCTTTTATAATTCTGTCATTTAGTTTTTCATTTGCAATAAGATAAAATTTTAAACCGTAGGAATTATCATAGATCTAATTGTTTAAATAATCATGTTTTCAAAGCAATAAGACACTATAACGTAACCTATAGGATACAATATTCCTTTGTAAATAATAGAATTAAACCCTCACTTTGTGATGATCTAAGCAAATGTCCCAACCAAACCAGATTACTACAGTACCTATTTTATTGACAAGTCAAAGTTGAGCCCCTATAAGTATGTTGACCACTCCCTTGTTAAAACAGATAAATCATGATTTTCAGAGACTTGCAAAATAACCTTTGTAACTCTAGAAAGGAGATGTTAAGTTTCCTATGTGTACCTTGTCATGTGAGGAGTCACTTTAATCCTCTAATCGACCTCGAATGATTGTCTATGATATTTTTTATGCCCTACTCGAATCCCTGTTACACTGCTTTGCAGCTGTAGGAAGCTGCTAAATTTGAAAAATTGGATTTCGTATCGGCTTGCCGTTTGAATCCTAGACAAGGAAATGCATACCTTTTTTCGCAAACGTCTATTATTTTTACTATAAAATTTCCTAGACCCTTTAGGTTAGGGAAAAAAATCTCCTCTTGATAGTTTGGGAAATGCATTTTGTAGGCCTCAGGTCGCTATTTGACTATGTCAAACTGGCTCAACTATGACCAGTGGCTCCGGAAAACTCTTCGCCATTTGCAACCTGATAGCTAGTTCTTGGTTTTGTCGAATCCGGTACATTCTCTATATATAGGAGAACATGTAGGAAATTTTTTGTTGCATGTTCATCTATCGAAGGGAAGTTTTAGTTGAGGGTTTCTTAGCCCTCGAGCTAAAATTTGGTTGTTGTTGCAACTTGACCGATTATGACCAGTGGCTCTGGAGAACCATCCACCAAGTGTACACCATTCTCCAAATCTAGATTCCGTCAGTTTTTGTGAACTCTTGGTATATAGGTGGACAAGTAGGAATTTACCTTGTGTGAATTTTCTTATTGAAAGACAATTTTTTAATGCACTTTCTTAGCCTTCGAGCCTAAGTTGAACGCTTTTTTAACTAGTAGGGAAAATGAAAATCAAAGTTCTAGGACCTCAGTCAAGTTATCAAACCATCATGGAAATTTATTAACACTTGTAAATAGTTGTTTGAAACTCTAGCATGTGACTTGTTGTGTAAAACTGAACTTTTGGAAAAACAATGTTTCTCTCTCTTACGTATCTCTTTCTCTCTCCTTGGTTACGAAATGACATGAAATGAAATTAAATTAATACATGTCTCTAACCCTCTCCTCTCGAATGAAAATTATTATTATTATTATTATTATGTAAATGGAAAACTGAAAACATTAATTATGCTAGATTTAGGTGGATGTCATGCCAACTATTTATCGATGATTTCATGCTCACATGGTTTTGCAGGATGCAAGAAAGATGGTGACAATGCGTTGTGAAATTCATTATTTATTATTATAATTTATATAGGTCATTGTGAAATGTATATATGTATAATGTAGTCCTATGTTACAGAAAAGTTGTATTTGAAATTTTCTAATATGTATGAGATGTTAGTTTTAGGGATACCTTGGGTAAAGTGCATTTAATCATAGGTGCAATTTTGATTCATAGTTACTTATGGTAAAAAGGATTGATATATTTATGTTAAATGAATTTTAATTTAAATTTCTTGTAGTGTGTTTCTAGTGTGCAATAGATGATTAAAGAATTAGTGTTGTGTTTCTTACCTTGAAAATGTAATAAAGGAATCTAACCACAATAGTCAACCCTAGTATAAGATTCGTGCATAACTTGTGTTCATGTGTGATCCTTCTTAGCATAGAAGAAATTGAAACTGTAGAATGAACTTAAACCTTTTATTTGATGAAACCTTCTAGTTTATGTAGGTAAGTATATTTAGCGACATTATCATGAACCCATATTTTAGGAACGATATGGTCCAAATTTATCTGTAGTATGTGGTTTCCTTATAGGCTTCGTAACCGTGTGTGGGGTAAGGATAATGTCTTCTCTTCAGGTCTGACACTATTTTGAGTGGTGAAGACCACCTTGGAAGTCACCTTAAGAGTCCTTGTTCAAAGCAACGACTATGTGGTGTGACCTTACCATTTATAGAGTAAGTAGATCTATTAATCCCTTAGTATCCTAGTGGACTAATAATTCTCACAAAGTTAGATGTAGATTTTTTTTCTTGTCATCGAATGAATTCCTTGTGGGACCCCACATGACACAAATGGAGAGAGTGATATAGTTGTTCTATGACTTAAAATCTTGTTAATAAACTCTTTAGTTCCTCTAATCTAGATATGTTACCTTGGTTACTAACAACATACCACCTTGGTCTTTCATGAAGGTTGTTTAGCATAAATATGTCCTCTCACCTTAAAATCATATATAGTTGGGGTTTAGATCCTTAGGTGTAATTGGAATTAAACTAAACCTCAGTTGATTAGGAGGTTAACTTGGGGTTCGTGTGTAGTTATACCAATCATATACTTCTTCAATATGTTAGAAAAGTATTTTTGTAACTCTTTATGTTAAAAGTGATGCAAAAAGAGACCTAAGAAACAATGTAAATGAAATGAGAATCAAGAGTATATATGATAATGGTTTAGGAACAAGTTTTTCATTTGAAGTCCTTATGGTTGATTTAAGCATTGAATTTTTCTCAAGAATGGTTAAATTTTTTTCTTGGTGGGACTAGGCATTTGAGCCAATATAGTCCACTAAAAATAAAATAAAATAATGTCATGTAAATGCTTAATTGAATCAAACTAAAATTGGAACTAAAATAACCATAGTACGAGAACAAGGTGCTTCTAATGGAAGGAAGTTTATAGGAAAGGGAAACTTGAACCTTCACCTCCTTGGATCGTATTATTTCTCCCTCAGAAACGTATGGTTGGTCCCCTTGTATAATGAGGGTAAAATTAAATGTCAACTAAACATATTTTGAGAAACAAACCTTTAGCATAAGAGCGAGAGAATTTGTAACTTTATATGCAATTTGAAATATGGAAAATAATTATGTAAGTTTAGAGATTGTCATAAGTGATAAAGAGAAAAATTAAATTGTCGAACTATAAGTTGTGTTAGGAAACAAGTGTTCATAGTGTGAACATATGGTTCAAATAATTGTATTATTTAATATCTAAATAAATCATAAGTGTGCACAAATAGTTGGCATGCACAACTCATAGATATGGGTGTGGGAGTAAGACTAGGGAATAGAGGAGATATTTGGGGACAAAAAAATAAGACTTGTCTCCATGATTATAGAAGCAAGCAATTGTATAAAATGTCCTTATTATTCAATAGAAATTACTCAATTATTTTCTATATTTTATTTGTCTATGGATTTTTCCTTTTTTCTTGTGCTAATCTTAAATTGTTTGTTGCTAAATTTTATCATCAAATCTGGATTTTTCTTAGCATCTGGTATCATAGAAGGCTATGAAAAGTTATGAGATTCTTTGTAGGACAAAACCGCAGCCTCTAAGATGAATATCTGAGAGTTTTGAAGCTTCTGTCGCCATTTTCTAGAATCTGATCTTGAAAATAAACAACTGGTAAATTTTAACTTTTGTAAACACCTATATTCTAAATATTCTAAAAAAATTTATGTCTGAAGATACGTATTTTATTACTCTATGGTCAAAATTTCATAATAACCCAGTTTCTGGTTTAAGAGAAAAAGTGAAATAGATTCTGGCATTTGAAAAAATTATGGAATTTGTATATGATTAAAATAATTTTTTTGTCAAAGTTTGTTTCTACATCTATTTGAAATGGAAATTATATATGGTGTGAGTTTGATCTAATCAGACATATTTTCACTTGTATGTGACGTCCATAGTGAGGGGGTGCATTATTGGTTGAAACTGACACCCAATAGAATTATAAAATGAGACTCAAAGACAAATTCAGTTGAGTTAGCAACATCACAATGGATGCTGGAGGCAATGGAGGAAGGAAGCGATTTAGCGACCTCTCATTAAGCACCATCAATGAGGCTGTAATATTTCTTTGGTGGCCATGTTATTTTAGTTGTGTTCATTGTGTTTAATTTCAGCATATGTGGAAGTAAATAAAGAACATATGGATAATTCATGTTCATAGTTAGGAACATATTTTCCTATATTTTGTTCTCTTTTGTAAATTGTGGATGAGGAAATGTGTACGCTGCTATAAAAGTGGTTGGTGGTCCACTAGAAAACCAATTTGAGAGTTTGTGAATCTCTTAGAAAATCACACATAGAGTGGTTAATGGTTCCACTAGAAAACCTGTTGGAGTTTATGGTACTCTTTGAAAACCATCGGATTTTAGAACATGAGCAGGTACTAGACAGAACTCACACATGTTCACACTAAGGGGGTGAATGTTAGGAAATAAGTGTTCATAGTGTGAACATATGGTTCGAATAATTGTATTATTTAATATTTAAATAAGTCATAAGTGTGCACAAATAGTTGTCATGCACAACTCATAGATAGGGGTGTGGGAGTAAGACTAGGGAATAGAGGAGAGATTTGGGGATAAAAATATAAGACTTGTCTCCATGATTATAGGAGCAAGAAATTGAATAAAATGTCTTTCCTATTCAATAGAAATTACTCAATTATTTTCTATATTTGATTTGTCTATGGATTTTTCCTATTTTCATGTGCTAATCTCAAATTTTTGTTGCTAAATTTTATCATCAAATCTGGAGTTTTGTTATCAAGTTGAATGTGCAATGAACTTATGAGTTTGTAAGTAGAAAAGGGAGAAAATTATTCTTACACAATAATGTTATTGGAATGTTAATCGTAACGAAGATGTAATCATGGTAATGATGTGTTGCAGGTTTGCCAATACTTGAGTCCCTTTTCTTGTGGTTGGGATTTTTTCTTGCATTCGTTTATTGGGGAAAGTGTGGCATTGAAATGTATATGGTGTTGTCAAGTTTCTATGTGAGTCGGTGACTTATGTAAGTGTCGTATGTGTTGTGGATTTTACTTTACTTGGAGCCCTTGTGGCATTGTGTAGTGAGCAATATAAGTAAAAAAAAATCTTGGTATTTTTATTGTTGTTTCTGTGTTGGTAAAATGTGGGCATTACATTTGGTATCAGAGTGAAGGTTCATGCTATCAAACCTTTGGGGCAAATTTGAGTTGTGATGGTGTTGCATGATGGTGGTGGATATTGGAAGAGTAATGTGATATAACTGTGATGTGAACTATGTTGTAATTGTGAAATTGTGAATGCACATGTTGTGTATTTCACTTAGTGCGTATTTTTTTTATCATGTTGATGTTCTTATGATGAGAGTATTCTCTGTCCTTTTCATGGATTCTATGAATATTTCACGTGTGATGTACCGCCTTGTTGTGTGTGAAAATAATGTTATTGTGGATTGCGGAGTGTTGGAGAATTTTTGCATTGTGTGATATGAATGTGTATTGATGTATTGCATGATAAAATTGTTGTAAAGTTAATTGGATTGTATTGTGATGTCATCACTGTGTGGTGATGAATCATGTGTGTCACCATGTTGTAATTGCAATTGACTATATGTTGTAATGTTAGACATTGTGTTCGTCATATGTATAAATTGTGTAATTTGTGATGGTTCATGTCATGATTTAGGGGCATATGGTGAATGTATGATCTTTATTGTATATTCCTTGCACTTTAGGTGCATTATGTGTTAATGTGATGTATTAAAACCCATGTGAAATTAATGATTGTGTTTTACCTTGTATATATACCATGCGTAAGATGCTATGGTTAATTTGTGTGAATCACCATTGTGTTAGTGATGTAGTTATGTGTTATGTTGTGGACCCTACACTAACCAACCCTAAGGAAAATTAGTAAAAGGTGAATGTTTGGAGTGAGGAAATGTGTACTGTTGACCATTCACTTGAGCTGAGTATGAGATAGGAAGTGGAGCCTTACATAGGCTGAAAACCCACTTTTGTTCGTTTGGTATGTGTGGCACTTGCTCAATGGGTGTTATACATATTGTGTTTCACGGACACCTTAGGCTCGGTAGATGGTGAATTGTACTCCTTTCTCTCTCCCGATATGGTTATCATATGGATTCACCCTATGTGATGTTTACTATGTTGAGCCTTGTCGAAGTGGTGGCGGGATGATTTAGGTAGAGATGATGACAATTATATTATTGATATGATATTTTACGAGCCGAGGCTCGATGTTTCCGAGTGCCAGCAACTCATTGAGTACCCCCCTTAGTGGCTATATAAGGCCACATAGTCATCGTAATGTGCTATTACTATACATGCATTTTATTTGTAAATCAAACACTTTCCATTTTCTTGCTAAACCCAGCATTTTTCTTGACTGATATGTTCTTATATTTTGGGCATTTACTTGGTTGTTACACTAACATGCAGATTTTTGCACTAACTATGGCTAATTAGCCATTCGCTTTTCTTAGTCCTAAATTTTTGTATCATGTTTAAAAGTTTTATAGCCTAGCCCAAAGCTTGAGATTTATGCCACCTAACATTTGAAATGGATTTTTATGTTGGTTCTAATGTAATAATGTGTTGGAATAGGGTCATGGGATTCACCATGGATTGGTGGAGCCTATGGACCCGCTTCATTGTATGGGGGTATGCCCCAAGGAGTTACAGAAAACTAGTGGGTTGTTGAACCATGATTTATTATGTCACTTGGGTTAGAGGCATTTGGACCTTATGTGCCTAGGGCCATAGGGTGACTAGCCTCTTTTAGGGAGAGAAAAGGAAAATTTATCTTTGTTTTATTGCTTGAGGGAGACATAATAGACTTGAGGGAGACATAAGAGACTTGAGGTTAACATAAGAGATGTGTGTGTGTGTGTGTGTGTGTGTGTGTGTGTGTGTGTGTGTGTGTGTGTGATTAGTGCAATTGGAGGTTTATTTTTATATTTGTGATGCTTTGGGAGGTATATGTAGTTATTTGTGATGTTTTGGGAGGTATATGGAGTTGTTTTGTGATGTTTTGGGAGGTGTATTGTGTTGGTGTTATGATTTATGTGTACTCTTGTGAGTCCAGTTGTGTTTTGTGATGTTGAGGATTGATGCTCCTCATTTATGGTATGGTGTTGTTTCCATCTTGACCCTATATAGCTATAGTTATGGTTTTCAGTTGTGTAAAACCCTTGTATGAGTACATGTTGGGAATTCTATGTTGTTATAGTTTGCTTATGTTATGAGTATTATTGTGTTGGGAGTATGTGTAGGGGCTATGTATGTTTTTCTATGGTTTTGTTGAGTTCTTGTCATGTGATCCAGTCGTGAAAGTATGTAGCAATATGTCCTGAGGACCATTAGTGTTGTGTTTGGCCCTGATGTGGTATTGTGATTTCAGTTCTATTGGGCACCCATAAACATAAGAAAAATAAAATCTTAGATGATGGAATACTGAGAGTTGAGATTAATAAATATTATAATGGAATAATATTAACGAAGTAATAATGTAAACTGAATACAACCAATCTTCACAGAACAGTTAAATTTAAGATATTTTCAAAATTATTTTATTTCCTTGTGGTCGATTTGTACCGACAAGTTGTTTTGTTAAATGACATGGGTTGTTATTGAATTTATTTCCTACCTACCCTTTGAACTTTGATATTGTGTCACATTAAGGAAGATGCTTTATAAGGGGAAGGAGATGTAATGCCCCTCCTGCCTTTTTATATTAAAATAAAATAAATAAATAAAAAATAAGTTTTAAAAAAGGGACAATTAATAGAGTTGGCAGAGAGGGTGAGTGAACTGATAGGTGGGTTATTGATTGGAGACAACGAATTTTTGTGTGTGGAGGGAGATATGTCAGGACATTACCATCCCTTACATCCTTACGCCTGCAATTGACCATTTTTTAAAATTATTTCACAGTATTCTTAGACGTATTGGCTAAGTAACAAATCTTGCACTTCAATTTCAACATGCCAATTAAACCTGTTCGAGTTGTTTAGAATTAATTACTCAGTGTGTGGAATTATCTTTAGCATTTGGGGGGGTTCATTTATTGCCCATTTCTTCTCCCTTTTTTCTGGCAGAACAAGAGAGGGATTTTATTTCCATGCATGAAGGAGAACTGTAGTGCCCACTTCCCTTTGGCACCTTTTATTACCAATCATGATACTGTAGACTATATGATGAACATTTTAATAGTTTTGATTTAGTATGGTGTTAGATGTCAGATCCTGTATTATAGTTGAATCTGATTATATATAATGCATGGCAATTATTAGAGACACTCATATGTGGATGATAATATACTTTTGACATGGATGTTTAATGGAAGTTATTCAGACAGGTGATTATTGAAGATTATGAGTAAACCTAGAAACGAGAAATTATTTTATGATGATATGATTGCTGAATAAATTTACAAATGATATAGTTGTTACTTTGATGTTGGTGATACATATTGTGAGTGATTTTGTTAAATTTCCTTTATGTTGTTGTGATTCACATACTTCGATGATTTTGTCATTATTTTATATATTCATTTTGGGCATTCTGATATGGCCATGAGGCCGATGGAAGTATTTTTATTTTCCAGGTTAAATATATCACAACAAAACATCAAGGGATCAGAGAACTACAAAAAAGGAATTCTATGTGAATTCAACACGGTCACCATGGCAACGTGTTTTGTGTGTTATTTTGTTAGGGATTTCCATGGGGGAGAATCACCTTTAAATGTGACCATGGGTTTGTATACTTTATTAATGGGGTTACCTTTTATCATTATTGTATGTATTTTATTAGTGATGTGTTTCCTTTCTTTATTTAATTATTTTGTGGAAAATTAATGTGAAAAAACATATGGTTAAAAGATAAATAAATCAAATTGGGCTATGGGAAAATAACTATAGAAGTTGTTATCTTTGTAATAAATTTGTAAGTGATGTGTAAGTTGTGTAAGAGCATGTGTAAGTCTGATTTTGGAGTATGAAACACTCTACCTCCATGGAAATTTGAATTTGTCCTTGGGGGCTGTTTTTGGAGGCTTGTGGGACAAGTAAAACTTGTCCCATACCTCTCAATTTAATTTACCAACCATGCCTATGGTTGGAGGACTGATTTTAGACATTTTTAATGAATTTGATTAATCATGTTGCATTGTTTTGATTGCACTCTCTTACATTTTATTTAATTTTCAGTCCTTTGGGGTGTGAGCTTTTTAGAGTGTGCAAGTAGATTGTCATATTTTTACCCACCTCTTTATTGTGCATTGGAGTTTGGAATTTGACATTAGTGTTGGAATTGAGTATGTGTGATGTGGCATCCTACATGGATCCACATCATCCCCTTCTCTTCTCTTTTCTATATAATAAAAATTCTTGGCTTGTTTTTGGGGGTTGAAGCATTTTGTTTGTAAGCTTGAGGCGCATTTTTTTCTTTTGTTTAGAGCTCTTACCTTGGAGCAGCTTGGGTGAATTTTTTGCTTGGTTGTTGAACCTTTTTACATTCTTCCTTCGGGGAGCATTTTCTTGTTGGAGCTCTTGTTTTTGTAGGAAGTTTTGGAGAAAGCTTTGCATGCTTTTGAGTTGCTATTATGGACTATATTTTTGACATTCAAATCTTGCTATGTGGAGAAAATCCTTCTGTGGGGAGGTAGGAGTTTATTCCTTATTTTATTGCTGTCATTTTTTTTTTTGTGTTATTGTGAATGGTGAATGTTTTGCATGTTTTATGGGCTTTTTGGGTAGACTGTCATAGGAATAGTGTAGGAGAAGGCTATGGGGAATTCATGTGGGGGGGCATAAGGGAATGCCATTGGCATCTGAAATTTTGTGGAGGGAGTTTTGGGTTTGGGATCTGCCATAGAAAAGAAATAGCTTGTATTTCTTACTCTTGGGGGGGGCATAAGGGATAAAATTTGGGGGGGCATAAGGAGGGGTTGGAAGATATAAGGTTTATGGGGTATGATATGTTATATTGGCAGTATGATTATAGGTGGATGCCCAATTCCCAATTGGGAGGCATAAGTAGCTTCCCCCATAGTCCTTGCTCCTTTGGCTTGCAAGATCAAGCCTGAGTTCTGTTTTGAAATGATTTTAAATGCAGTTGGGAACTATTGTTTTTGTGTTGAATTGTGTTTTTTTAAAGCAAATGTGTATGTGAAAGAATGTTGTGTGTGGGAGCCAGTTTGTTGCCATGGTTGAATTGTACCTTCTATTGTATTTTGGTTGGGGCTCAGGGGCCAATGATGAAGGAAGGCTTCTCCTTTCATTGGATATCTTGGTTGGGTGGAGAGTGTTGTCTTTCCCCCTTTTTGTTGTGATCAAATTGGAAGAAAATGGAAGTTGCATGCTGCTATTTTTACATAAGAGAAATGTACAGTTTGAAAATCCCTTGTGGAAACCCATTCCTTTGTAATCCTTTCCCACATGATGTGGACGAAATTGCAATAGTTATGTTATGGAGAAATGAGGTTTTAATTGATTATGAAGTTATATATTTGAAATGTGAAAGACACTTGCATTTTGTTTTGTACATTGAGAAAGAAAGATAATTCTATTATTGTTTTCCACCATTGAAAGATGTAATTTGTATAATTGAAGTCAAGAGAGGATTGCAATTTCATCTCTCATTTCTTATTGTTATTGAATTGGAACATCAAACTGTGATGAAATTTGAGTATCAAATTGTGATTGGAATCCTTGTTGTTTGGAAAATAGAAAAAGGATAAACACTTAATTCTACCAAGGATTGAATTCAATGTTTCTTTGTATGGAAAAATGAGATAATCAAATCTCTGGTTAAAAGGAAGAAATGGCAATTAAATCCCTCAAGAAATTGACCTTTTCCTTAAATTTAAAACTGGGAATAATTCATTTAAAATGTACAGTTCAAACCTACACTTGATAATAAACTAGTATATGATATAATCTAGCATGCTAAGAAATCAAGGAACTCAATCCGACAAAGGAAACACTTGGGGAAATAATTAAACATTGCAAAATTGAGCTCAATTTCTTCCTCAACCGTTTTCTATCTTTTGTTGAGCAATTCAATTTTGAATCAATTGAACAAATCAACTTCTCTTAAACACTTTAAACTCTCCCTAGATCAATTCTCCATGTTTTTTGGCATGTTGAGTGATGGGGGAGATCTAATTTAGTCAAATTGAAAAGTTGAAAATTGCCAGTTTGCCAATGAAAAGCCTATAGATCATTTTTATAAAATTGACCCTTTAAAACTTATCAAAAAGTAAAATTTATGCTTCCTGTACAAAGAGGGCATCGATAGCTTTCCAGAAAGTCCTTGTTTCCCAAAACCAAGCTTTCTAGCTCAAATTATGGTACTTTGAAGTTTTTATGCCTTGGCGGGAAAATGGGGCAAAATTTTCCTTGGCGGGCCCACAACACAAAAGTTTCTCGTCAAATTACCTTAGAAAATATTTTGAAATTTTTGAATTAGGAAATTTTTCATCTTTTCCTCCACTGGCCCATAACCAATTAGAGGTTGCCATGTGTCCTCCAGGGGCTAAGGTGAAGGTGCAAATTTTTCTTCACCCTTAAGCCTTTTGAATTTTTTTTGAAAATTTTCACTTTTACCTCCGCCGGCCCACAACCAACCAGAGGGTACTACGTGTCCCCTTATGGCTACGGTGGGGGAACGTATTTCCTTTTGGACTTAATTTTTTTTTTAAAAATGGGAAAGATTCCCATTTTGACCTCTGCAGGCCCGTGGCCAATGAAAGCGTGCCACGTGGCACTCTGAGGTGGTGGTGGGTAGGGCAGAAGACCCTTGACTTTTTTTTTTTGTTTTTTTTGTTTTTTTGGCCTTTGAGGAAAAATTCTCAATTTTCTCCCACGGCCTGCTTCTCTACCTTCTTCTCGGACTCTTCTTTCTCCCTTTTTCCCCTTCATGGCACAAAGCGCTAAATCCACCCACTGCCCCGCCCTTCCCTTCTCCCTTCTCCGCTCGATGCTAGCACTCGACATGTGTCCCCTAGGGACCCGCGAGGGTGTGGAGTGTTTTTTTCCTTTGAACCATGTGTTGGGAAAATTTCCCAATGCCACCCCACAACCCGCTAACCCACCCTAGGTGCATTCCCCCTCCTCTTTCCATGTGTCCCTCTAGGGAAAATTTTCCCTAGAAACTCCGCCCACTCATAACTTGAGTTCTGTAAGGAGTTAGAAGGACTTCTTTATATCACCAGAAAGGTGAGAAAATTTTCTATCCATTGGGAATGGTTTAGGGAATTTTTGGAGTGTTATGTAGGAGAAAATTCCAATTTAATCTCTAATCCTGTTCAAGAGCAGGCATGGGGGTAAGATTACTCCTTGAACCTAACTAAAACATGTAACCCTAAAATTTGAACCTTGTAAACTTGTTATAAGTTAATAAAGGAAACTTGTGTTTTGGTAAACAAGATTTGTTCCAGAACCTATTAGTGAAAACTGATGTCTTGCAACTTAGTTGTAGACACTTCAAATAAAAAAATAAATTATCCCATAATTTTCTATCTAACCCTAGGTTGTTTCTTGGGTCTCAAGTGATTTTTTAAATGGGCACTACAGTTTGGTATCAGAGCAGTGGTTTAAAAGCTTGGACCATTAGGCACACTAGAAAACCTAAGACATGAACTGTAAACCTAGCACACTCATAGATCTAGAAAACAACCTTGTTGAAAATTGAAGAAGAAATATTACATTACTCTGTTCATTTTAACTGCCAGAATGAAAATCATAATAAAAATAACAAGTTGTTTGAGTTGTTGTGCTTGCTTAGTAACATTTTGTCTGAACCTGGGGTAACTAAGAATGTTGGATTAAATTGATTTTTGGTGAAATTATAGTATAATGGAAAAACTTGGTTCCCTTATGAAAACGTGTTGTTTTACAAGTCCTAAAACATGATTTAATTATATGATACATTAAGCCCTTTGTTGAAACCCTTACTTATGGGAGTTGTTAGAATGATGAGTTGTATGATGTGATCCTTGTGGTTGGATAGTAGTGGTTGTGTTCTGGGTTGGGAAGAGATAATTAGAAGTTGTTTAGAGCTTCCTTCCTTGAGTGGTTAAGAAAGAGGGTCTGGTTGTTAGTTTTCCATGTTGTTACCCGTATGAGATGGTGGACACTAAGTTTGGGTATTGTCTAGGACCCAACCCTATGTATGTGTTCTTAGAACTAACCTCGAGGCAAAGTACCCCTATTGGCGGCCACGAAGGGCTGTGGAGCGAACGTGGTGTTTACTTTTGTGTTTTAAATTCGTAATCCTGTGTATTTTATCAAGAACCAACATCTTATTTTATGATTGGATTAAAGAAGCTCTGAGGATCTTTTATTTATTTATAATTTTTGCAAGAATTTTCAAACTTTACAATGTGGCTACTTAGCCACTTTTATTGATTACCGATATTTCTTGGACTTCATTTGATTGATGACTCAGAGCTCATGATGTTGTTGGATACTTGGCTAAACGTTATGTGGTTTCCTTTTTGCATGTTCTTGAGCTGGTTCTATGCTTCATGTATGGTAACCATTGTTGTATGGGGGTACACCATGGGTATCTCGAATGTCCTTTTAGATGCTTAAAAGTCATGCCTTGGTTATGGATGCACGGAACCTTGATTGTGTCTAAGGTCTTAGAGCGACCCTTTTTGTTGCTTGACCTTACTAGAAAGAAAGTTTGATGTGTAGTGTGTTCTAGAGGGTAGTCTGATAGCAGTAATGGTGATTCTATTTCAATCTGGTAAGGGCTTGACACTCGTCAAAGTAGAAGTGTTTAATTATGGGCTTTAGATTTTGTTAGGATCAGATTGCCTTTGGTTGACTGTAAATGTTACTAGAAAAGTGTTTGTTTTGATAGTGACTTTTCATCGATGGCATGTTAAATTATATCTTGGGTTCCTAGTTGCATCATAGAATGTTTTGACTCGTGGAATGTATGCATCTTGGTAATTATGGATAGATTTAAGCCTTTCAAGCAGAGTGTGTTTATTTAAGTGTACTTGTTTTGCTCTCTTGAATTATAAATAGGTTTACCCTTACCTTAACTTTCCTTTACTATGAATAACATTCTATGACCTCTTAATCCTTCGGTTACCTGGAAACACTTGTGGATGCTTTGGGTCTTTTGGATCTTTCTCTTAGAAATGTTAGTTTGGTAAATTATTTGGTTGCCCCATTGCATTGGATGCCTTTTAGTGTGGATGTGGTTCCTTGGAGTAAATTTTCATTGTCATCTTGTTGCTTGGCTAGGTTTATCTTGTGGGGACATGAGTATTGATTGGAAAACCTTTTTTGGTTATTATTGGAGTAAAATGTTACCATCCTAAACCAAATTTTTTTTTGTTAAACGTTAATAGATTCGTAAAAGTAAGATTATACCTCTTTAATGATCCTTTCTGGAAAATTTCTTGTGAGACTTGTGGAGACCCACTATGAATTTGTGATGATGCTTTAAATTATTTGGTGAATTTTTGAAATCTTGGTGTGATTCATGTTGGTTCATTGTTTCCTAAGTTCTTACAGAAAATTAATAATGTGTTTTCTATGTTGAATGTCTCTTGTTCCTTTAGAATCAAAATGTGGTGTGTTGATTTATATCTCCTTCCCATGAAAGTAATTTTTTGATGTGTTTGAACCATCATTCTCATTAAAATTTGATTGATAAGATGATTGAACCAAAACACCATAAAACTATAATTAAGGAGATTTGACCTTGGAACTTAACTAGAGCATAGAAAAAGGAAAGTGATCCTTGTTATACCCTTGGTAGATTAATAGAAGAAATAAAAACCATGTAGAAGAATAGAAGGGAAATCTTGTCCATCCACCTTCCTTGCAAGTAAACTAAATGCTCTCTGCCTATACAGAATGGTGAGACATCATGCCCACCTTAGTGGTGCTCCTTATAATGTAAACTGATGATGTCATAATAGAAGGAAGTTTGTAACTAAGGAAGTATGAAAGGAATGTTCTTATCAAGCAAAACTATAACTTTTGACTTAATAAATTGATTTATAAAATCAGTAAAATTTATGTGTATTGAGTGTAATACATAGTGGAACCTGTAGTTCTATCACCTACCTGAAATTGTGAAACACCTGGTGGATAGTAATGCATTCTAGTTGCTTATTACTCCTTGTACATAGATGTATGTGTTTTTCTTGTGGGAGATTTAGGTCATCACACCATTATCGTCCTGTAGCTTGATGGATGTGAGTTGTGCTCCTTTTGGATTGAGACCTATCTATTCTTTGAGAAGCAACCTCCTTGCATGTTATCTTGTCCTTGGAGACCTAAGTATTGTAATTTTAAGGCAACATATGTTAAGGATATAAAATAACTTCGGGAAGTCTTCTTTTCTTCATATTTTATTGGGTCACCTTGTTGTTGTAGCCCCTTTCCCCATTAAGATGGAAAGTGAAAGATGATGTTATTCACCCTTGGATTTGATTGGACCCCATGTTACTTTCTCTTCTCCCTAGCAACCTTGAATGGTACTTGGTGTTTCTTGTGCTCTCTTTATGGTTATTCCGAGCTTGAGTAGAAAATAAGATAAATAGTCCCCATTGTGATATAAGGTATGGTACTTGTATTATTATGTTAGTTGCTAAGGGAGATATAAATATATGTACATGTTTTCTTTGGCTAGATGGATGACTTCTCTAGTTTGGTTGTTTGGTGTTCTCGATTCGTAAAACAAAAAAAAAATCAAACTATAGGAAACCCTTGTGGTCTTGACTTTTCTTGC
Source organism: Taxus chinensis (assembly GCA_019776745.2). NCBI lineage: Eukaryota > Viridiplantae > Streptophyta > Pinopsida > Cupressales > Taxaceae > Taxus > Taxus chinensis. The sequence goes on from CM034155.1 coordinate 384,861,187, forward strand.
ATTACCATGAAACGTTAATTGTGCCCTCTCGAGTTATTGAAGTGATTTCCTTGATTGTAAATGTTCTGCTGATTTAGGTGTCCTTGTTGATTAACCTCATCTCGTATGACCTCAAATTGTGGACCTTGAGTAGACTTGTCCTCGTGCAAATTTGGTCATAGTTGATTTCACTAGCCTTGTTTAGGCAACGAACCTTGAAATCATGGCTTAATCGTGTAGGAACCTTAACTTTTATTAATGTGGTAGGTGTATTAATGAGAAACTGTGTGGTCATCTTGAGTTTATGTTAATTCTCCCTATAATTCTCTTACTTGGTGGTTACTCTTAATAGTATTTTGGAACTCTTCTCGTCATATTTTTATGTGTTGTATCTTGTTTGATAGAATAAAGTTACTCCTTAGGTTTAAATACTCGTAGCCTTGCATATAGAAAGTTTAGAACTCATCCCTTGCAATCTCCCTTCTTCTTGTTAATTTACATTGGGCCAAATTGGAGTTCGGTAGATCCACACTTGTTTGAAGTAAGAAATACCATAATGGGAGTGATCCTTTTTCTGTTGCAATTATTCCTATCTCTATTTCCTATAACTTGCAGGAGGAATTTGAGTCTAAGGGGAGGAGGATGTAGTTCCCACTTCCCTTTGGCACCTTTTATTACTGATCATGATACTGTAGACTATATGATGAACATTTTAATAGTTTTGATTTAGTCTGGTGTTAGATGTCAGATCCCAGATTATTGTTGAATCTGATTATATATAATGCATGATGATTATTAGAGACAATCATATGTGGATGATGATATACTATTGACATGGATGTTTAATGGAAGTTATTCAAACAGGTGATTTTCAGAGATTATGAGTAAACCTAGAAATGGGAAATTATTTGGTGATGATATAATTGTTGAATAAATTTACAAATGATATAGTTGTTACTTTGATGTTGTTGATACATATTGTGAGTGATTTTGGTAAATTGCCTTGATGTTGTTGTGATTCACATACTTAGATGATTTTTTGATTATTTTCTATATTCATTTTGGATGTTATGATATGGCCACGAGGCCGATGGAGGTATTTGTATTTTCCAGGTTAAATATATCATAACAAAAAATCGAGGGATTGGAGACCAACCAAAATGGAATCCTAGGTGAATTCAACACAGTCACCATGGCAACATGTTTTGTGTGTGTTGTTTTGTTAGGGATTTCCATGGGGTGGAATCGCCTTTAAATGTGACCATGGGTTTGTATATTTTATTAATGTGGTTACTTTTGATTATTGTTGTATATGTTTTATTAGTGATGTGTTTCCTTTCTTTATTTAATTATATTGTGGAAAATTAATGTTAGAAAACATATGGTTAAAAGATAAATAAATCAAATTGGGATATGGGAAAATAATTATAGAAGTTTTTGTCTTTGTAATAAATTTGTAAGTGATGTGTAAGTTGTGTAAGAGCTTCTGTAAGTCTGATTTTGGAGTATTAAACACTCCACCTCCATGGAAATTCGAATTTGTCGTTGGGGGCTATTTTTGGAGGCTTGTGGGACAAGTAAAACTTGTCCCATACCTCTCAATTTAATTTATCAACTATGCCTATGGTTGGAGGACTAATTTTAGACATTTTTAATGTATTTTATTAATTAGGTTGCATTCTTTTGATTGTACTCTCTTACATTTTATTTAATTTTCAGTCCTTTGGGGTGTGCACTTTTTGGAGTGTGCAAGTAGATTGTCATATTTTGACCCACCTCTTTATTGTGCATTGGAGTTTGTAATTTGACTTTAGTGTTGGAATTGAGGATGTGTGATGTGGCATCCTACATGGATCCACATCATCCCATTCTCTTCTCTTTTCTATATAATGAAAACTCTTCGCTTGTTTTTGGGGGTTGAAGCATTTTGTATGTAAGCTTGGGGTGAATTTTTTTCTTGTGTTTGGAGCTATTACCTTGGAGCAGCTTGGGTGAAGTTTTTGCTTGGTTGTTGAACCTTTTTGCATTCTTCCTTGGGGGCACATTTTCTTATTGGAGCTCTTATTTTTGGAGGAAGTTTTGGAGAAAGCTTTGCATGCTTGTGAGTTGTTGTTTTGGACTATATTTTTGACATTCAAAGTTTATTGTGTGGAGAAAATTCTTCCATGGGGAGGTAGGAGTTTATTCCTTCTTTTATTGCTGTCATTTCTTTCTTGTGTTGTTGTGAATGGTAAATGTTTTACATGTTTTATGGGCTGTTTGTGTAGACTGCCATAGGAATGGTGTAGGAGAAGGCTATGGGGAATCCATGTGGGGGGGCATAAGGGAATGCCATTGTCATCATAAATTTTGTGGAGGGATTTTTGGGTTTGGGATCCACCATGGAAAATAAATAGCTTGCATTTCTTACTCTTGGGGGGCATAAGGGATAAAATTTTGGGGGAGGCATAATTAGGGGTTGGGAGATATAAGTTTTATGGGGTATGATATGTTATATTGGTAGTATGATTATAGGTGGATGCCCAATTCCAAATTGGGAGGCATAAGTAGCTTCCCCCATAGGCCTTGCTCCTTTGGCTTGCATGATCAAGCCTGAGTTCTGTTTTGAAATGCTTCTAAATGCAATTGTGAACTATTTTTTTTGTGTTGAATTGTATTTTAAAAAAAGGAAATGTGTATGTGAAAGAACGTTGTGTGTGTGAGCCAGTTTGTTTCCATGGTTGAATTACACCTTCTATTATATCTTGGTTGGGGCTCGAGGGCCAATGTTGAAGGAAGGCTTCTCCATTCATTGGATATCTTGGTTGGGTGGAGAGCATTTCCTTTCCCCTTCTTTTGTTGTGATCAAATTGGAGGAAAACGGAAGTTACATGCTGCTGTTTTTGTGCAAGAGAAATGTGCAGTTTGAAAATCCCTTGTGGAAACCCAATCCTTTGTAATCCTTTCCCACATGATGTGGATGAAATTGTAATAGTTATGTTATGGAGAAATGATGTTGTAATTGATTATGAAGTTATATATTTGAAATGTGAAAGACACTTGCATTCTATTCTGTACATTAAGAATGAAAGAGAATTTTGTTATTGTTTTCCAACATTGAAAAATATAAGTTGTATAATTGAAGTCCATAGAGGATTGCAAATTCATCTCTCATTTCATTGTTGTTATTGTATTGGAACATCAAACTATGATGAAATTGGAGTATCAAATTGTGATTAGAATCCTTGTTTGGAAAATGGAAAAAGGATAAACACTTAAGTCTACCATGGATTGAATTAAATGTTTTTTTGTATGGAAAAATGAGATGATTAAATCTCTTGTTGAAAGGAAGAAATGGCAATTAAATCCCTCAAGAAATTGACCTCTGCCTTAAATTTGAAACTGACAATAATTCATTTAAAATGCACAGTCCAGACCTGAACTTGGTAATCCACTGGAAAATTATATAATATAGCATGCTAAGACATCAAGGAACTCAATATGACAAAGGAAACCCTTAGGGAAATAATTAAAACATTGCAGAATTGAGCTCAATCTCTTCCTCAACCGTTTTTCTATCTTTTGTTGAGCAATTTAATTTTGAATCAATTGAACAAATCAATTTATCTAAAACACTTTAAACTCTCCCTATATCGATTCTCCATGTCTGTTGGCATGTTGAGTGATGGAGGAGATCTAATTTAGTCAAATTGAAAATTTGATGATTGCGAGTTTTCCAATTAAAATCCTATAGATCTTTTTTGTAAAATTAACCCTTTAAAACTTATCAAAAAATAAATTTTATGCTTCCTGTGCAAATAGGGCATCGATAGCTTTCCAAAAAGTCCTCGTTTTCCCAAAATCGAGCTTTCTATCTCAAGTTGATGCACTTCAAAGTTTTTGTGCCTTGGCAAGAAATTTTGGGAAAATTTTCCCTGACAGGCCCGCAACCCAAAAATTTCCCGTCAAAATGCCTTAGAAAATATTTTGAAAATTTCAACTTGGGAAAATTTCATCTTTTCCTCCACTATCCCGCAGCCAATCAGAGGCTGCCACGTGTCCTCCAGGGGCTGAGGTGGAGGCGTGAATTTTTCTTCACCCTTAAACCTTTTGAAAAAAAATGGAAAATGTTCACTTTTACCTTCACCGGCCCGCAGCCAACCAGAGGGTGCCACGTGTCCCCTTGTGGCTATGGCAGGGCAGTGCATTTCCTTTTGGAATTAACTTTTTAAAAAGTTTTGGGAAAAATTCCCATTTTGAGCCCTTCTGACCCGCTGTCAATTAAAGCGTGCCACATGGCACTCTGGGTTAGTGGCGGGTAGGGCGGAAGACCCTTGACTTTTTTTTTCACCTTTGGGGAAAAATTCTCAATTTTCTCCCATGCCCTGCTTCTTCGCCTTCTTCTCGGACTCTATTCCTTAATGAGCGCATGGACCCACGCACTTATTTCTCCCTTTTTCCCCTACGTGGTGCGAAGCGCTAAATCCACCCGCTGCCCCGCCCTTCCCTTCTCCCTTCTCCACTTAGCGCAAGGACTCGACACGTGTCCCTTAGGGACCCATGGTGGTGTGGAGTGTTTTTTCCATTTGATCTATGAGTTGGAAAATTTTCCCAAGGCCACCCCATGACCCACCAACCTACCCTAGGCACATACCCCCTCCTCTTGCCACGTGTCCCTCTAGGGAAAATTTTCCCTAGAAACTCCGCCCACTCATAACTTGAGTTCTGCAAGGAGTTAGGACTTCTTTATATCACCAGAAAGGTGAGAAGATTTCCTATCCATTAGGAGTGGCTTAGGGAAATTTTGGGAGCATTATGTAGGAGAAAAATCTATTTAAATCTCTAAGCCTATTTGAGAGCAGGCATGGGGGTAAGATTACTCCTTGAATCTAACTACAACATGTAACCCTAAAATTTGAACATTGTAAACTTGTTATAAGTTAATAAAGGAAACTTGTGTTTTGGTAAATATGATTTGTTCCGAAACCTATTAGTGAAAACTGATGTCTTGCAACTTAGTTGTAGACACTTCAAATAAATAAAAAATTATTCCATAATTTTCTAGCTAACCCTAGGTTGTTTCTTTGGTCTCAAGTGGTTGTTTAAACGGGCACAACAAGAACATTACATAGCAAGAGGTGTTAGTCTATGGTGATAATATAGCAGTCAACATTAGGGATTTAGTGGAATTTACAATAATCTCATTCCTTTTGGTATTGTGCATTGTCACTCGATCCACTTCTTCCATGGTTAGCCTATAAAAAAATGGGACTTTAGAACAATGTATGGACACCATTGAAGCATACTAGGAAATCAGAATATTATCCATTTTTGTGTGTGCCAAATCTATGTTCTTTTTCCTATTAGAAAAAAAAACTCATTAGGGATGCACAAGCATTATGATTTGTAATGGGCTAAATCTACCCAATAAATACTTATATTTTGTTCAATGAACAATAAACAAGGAACACAGGCATGGATTATGAGATTTCTTCACAGGACTGTCACATAGTTTCACTGATACAATAAACAGGACTCCAACCTGATCAGTTTACACTTTCCTAGGTATTTTCTTCTTGTGCCAAGATGTGATCTCTTGAAATAGGGTATCGACGTCTAGCCAAACACAATAGATAGAGAAAAAAAATTAGTTTTTGTAGTTGCAAGTGCTCGGGGACATGTAGGAAAAATGTGGAACCTTACACAAGACGTGCGAACTATTTGTTAGAATGCCAAAAGGATATACGGCTCAAGGGATTTTTGGTTGTAAGAGGCGCACAAATTTTATCTCATTGATTGTAGGATATAGATCTATTAAAAAGGAAGATTTAGAAACTTTCAAGAAAATATAATTGACTAAGGCAAAGCCAAATTTATACAACTATTACATGTATGCAATATGTGTGTGCTCCCAACAGGTGAATACAATGGCTTGGATCTCTTTTCTACGTGGACGTTTTGAACCCCCTAACATGCGTTCAAAATCTTGTAATGTTTTTGGCTTATGTATTGGGAGATTTCAACGGTCCTAACTGGTTTTCTTATTTTTTTCTTGTTTTGAGGGAAGGGAGCTTGTGCTTCTATGGATCATTTGAAAAGGCTTTTGGAAACTACCAAAAAGGGGGTTTGAATGGTCTTAGACTGCTTGGAACATATGGAGTATGGCCAATGTGGAATGTGGCTTTCGAACGTGACTTTTTGGAGTGTGATGGTTACAAGATATGCACAAATTGAGAAGTTTTTTTTTTAAACCATGAAACCATTTGACGAAATGCCTAATTGAGATGCAGAATAGAATCCCTTAGTTTCAGTCAACTTCCCTCCATAGGCATGGTTATTCTCTCCTTATCTTTTATAATTATGTCATTTATTTTTTCATTTGCAATAAGATAAAATTTTAAACCATAGGAATTATCATAGATCTGATTGTTTAAATAATCATGCTTTCAAAGCAATAACACGTTATAACCTAACCTATAGGATCCAATACTCCTGTGTAAATAATGGAACTAAACTATCACTTTGTGTTTATCTAAGCAATTGTCCCAACCAAACCAGATTACTATAGTACCCGTTTTACTAAAAATTTGAAGTTGAGCCCTTACAAGTATGTTGATTGCTCCCTTGTTAAAACAAATAAATCATGATTTTTGGAGACTTGCAAAATAACCTTTGTAACTCTGGAAAGGAGATGTTAAGTTTCCTATGTGTACCTTGTCATGTGAGGAGTCAATTTAATCCTCTAATCAACCTCGAATGATCATCTGTGATATTTTCAACACCCTTCTCAGAGCCCTGTTACACTGTTTTGCAGCTGTAGGAAGATGCTAAATTTAAAATTTTGGATTTTGTATTGGCTCGCCGTTTGAATCCTAGACAATGAAATGCATACTTTTTTTCGCAAACGTCTAGTATTGTTACTAGAAAATTTCCTGGAACCTTCAGGTTGGGGAAAAAAAATCCTCTTGATAGTTTGGGAAAGTTATTTTATAGGCCTCAGGTAGTTGTTTGACTATGTCAAACTGGCTCAACTATGATCGGTGGCTCCGGAAAAATATTCGCCATTTGCAACCTAATTTCCAGTTCTCAATTCCGTCGAATCCGATACATTCTCTATATATAGGAGAGCATGTAGGAAATTTTTCATTGCATGTTCATCTATCAAAGGTAAGTTTTGGCTGAGGGTTTCTTAGCCCTTGAGCTAAAATTTGGTTGTCGTAACTTGGCTGATTATGACCGGTGGCTCCAGAGAACCATCCACCAAGTGTACACCATTCACCAATTTTGGATTCCATCAGTTCCTATGAACTCTTGGTATATAGGTGGACACATAGGAATTTACCCGCCATGAATTTTCTTATTGAAAGATAATTTTTTAATGCACTTTCTTAGCCTTTGAGCCTAAATTGAACGCTTTTGTAACTAATAAGGAAAATGAAAATCAAACTTGTAAGACCCCAGTCAAGTTATCAAACCATCATGGAAACTTATTAACACTTATAAATAACTGTTTGAAACTCTAGCATGTGAATTGTTGTGTGAAACTAAACTTTTAGAAAAATAATGTTTCTCTCTCTTACGTATCTCTTTTTCCCTCCTTGGTTACAAAATGACGTGAAATGAAATGAAATTTATACATGTCTCTAACCCTTTCCTCTCGAATGCAAATTATTATTATTATTATGTAAATGGAAAACTGAAAAACATTAATTATGCCAGATTTAGGTGGATGACATGCCCATCGTTTATTTCATGCTCACATGGTTTTGCAGGATGTAAGAAATATGGCAAAAAGGCGTTGTGTAATTCATTGTTTATTATTGTGATTTATATAGGTCATTGTGAAATGTATATATGTATAATGTAGTCCAATGTTACATAAAATTTGTATTTGAAATTTACTAATATGTATGAGATGCTAGTTTTAGGGATACCTTGGGAAATGTGCATTTAATCATAGGTGTAATTTTGATTCATAGTTACGTATGGTAAAAAGGATTGATATATTTAAGTTAAATGAATTTTAATTTAAATTTCTTGTAGTGTGTTTCTAGTGTGCAATAGATGATTAAATAATTGGTGTTGTGTTTATTACCTTGAAAATGTAATAAAGGAATCTAACCACAATAGTCAACCCTAGTATAAGATTCATGCATAACTTTTGTTCATGTGTGATCCTTCTTAGCATAGAAGAAATTAAAACTATCGAATGAACTTAAACATTGTATTCAATGGCACCTCCTAGTTTAGGTAAGTAAGACCCCTAGTTTGAGTTTAGCGTCATAGTCGATATGTTTAGTGACATTATCGTGAACCCATATTTTAGGAACGACATGGTCCAAATTTATCTGGAGTATGTGGTTTCCTTATAGGCTTGGTAACAGTATGTGAGGTAAGGATAATGTCTTCTCTTCAGGTCTGACACTGTTTTGAGTGGTGAAGACCACCTTGGAAGTCACCTTAAGAGTCCTTGTTCAAAGAAATGACTATGCGGTGTGACCTTACCATTTATAGAGTAAGTAGATCTATTAATACCTTAGTATCCTAGTGGCCTAATAAGTCTTAAAAATTTATATCTAGAATTTTTTTCTTTTCATCGAATGAATTCCTTGAGGGACCCCAGACGACACAAATGGAGAAAGTGAAATAGTTGTTCTATGACTTAAACTCTTGTTAATAAAGTCTTTAGTTCCTCTCATCTAGATGTTTTACCTTCAGGGATAATTTTAGTGGCGAATATTCGTAATATGGAAAATATTCCATTTTTGAAAACTTTGAAAAGGCAAATTTTTTGGTGCGGGTCAGTGACCTGTTTGCCTAAAAATTATAGTTTAATTCTTTTTAGGGGTCGGCTTCACCTACCCTTGAAAAATATCCCTTATATAATACTAGATTATTCACCAATTAGAACACTTCTACTTCACTCATACCACCTGAGGGCATATCTATTATCACGTACAGTAAGCTTGTGAAACAACAAAGGCAAGTATAAAAAGTATAGTTTTATAGATATTCATCAAATTTGCATTTGGGTGACAAGTATTGTTCTCAGACGCACAACAAGAAATTTCCACTGACACGTGATAAGGAGAGTTCATTGATGCATGACAAGGAGAGTTTATTGACGCATGATAAGAGGGTGGAGGCTGTAGATGTGTGACAAAGTGTTTGTTGACGTGCGAAAAGGAGAGTTTGTTGACGTGTGTGAAAGAGATTTTGTTGACACATGACAAGAGGATGGAGGCTGCAGGATGCACGACAAGAGATTTGTTATCGTGCGTCAGCAAGGTTGTTGACGCATGATGGCAAACCTCTTATCACACGTTAACAAGTTCGTTCACACGTGACATGAGATTTTCTATCATGTGTTAACAACCTTGCTGACGCACAACAGTAAATATCCTGTCGCGTGTCTACAACCTTTCTATCTGGTGAAACATTTACGCACAAACCCCAAAAAAATTACCTTTCGGTGAAACTGGTTCCGGGGATATTCGTCAGGTATTTTCCACCTCCGATTTCCAAGAGGTGTATTAAAATTAACCTTGGTTACTAACAACATAACACCTTGGTCTTTCATGAAGGTTGTTTAGCATAAATATGTCCTCTCACCATAGACTCATATATAGTTGGGGTTTAGATCCTTAGGTGCAATTGGAATTAAATTAAACCTCAGTTGATTAGGAGGTTAACTTGGGGTTCGCGTGTAGTTATACCAATCATATACTTCTTCAATATTTTAGACAAGTATTTTCGTAACTGTTTATGTTATAAAGTGATGCAAAAAGAGACCTAAGAAACAATGTAAATGAAATGAGAAACAAGAGTATATGTGATAATGGTTTAGGAAGAAGTTTTTCATTTGAAGTCCTTATGGTTGATTTAAGCATTGAATTTTTCTTAAGAATAGTTACAATTTGTTCTTGGTGGGACTAGGCATTTGAGCCAATATAGATTCCACTAAAAATAAAATAAAATTATGTCATTTAAATGCTTAATTGAATCAAACTAAAATTGGAACTAAAAAAACCATAATACGAGAACAATGTGCTTCTAATGGAAGGAAGTTTATAGGAAAGGGAAACTTGAACCTTCACCTCCTTGAATCATATTATTTCTCCCTCGGCAACGTATGGTTGGTCCCCTTGTATAATGAGGGTAAAATTAAATGCCAGCTAAACATATTATGAGAAACAAACCTTTAGCATAAGAGTGAGAGAATTAGGAACTTTATATGCAATTTTAAATATGGAAAATAATTATGTAAGTTATGGAGATTGTCATAAGTGATAAAGAGAAAACTTATTTTTTTGAACTGTAAGTTGAATGTGGTATGAACTTATGAATCTGTAGGTGGAAAAGGGAGACAATTATTCTTACATAATAATGTTATTGGAATGTTAATCGTAACGAAGATGTAATTATGGTAATGATGTGTTGAAGGTTTTCCAATACTTGAGTCCCTTTTCTTGTTGTTGGGATTTTTTCTTGCATTCATTTATTGGGGAAAATGTGGCATCGAAAAGTATATGGTGTTGTCATGTTTCTATGTGAGTTGGTGACTTATGTAAGTGTCGTATGCATTGTGGAGCTTTATTTCCTTGGAGCCCTTGTGGTGTTGTGTAGTGAGCAATGTAAGTCAAAAAAAATTATCTTGGTATTTTTACTGTTGTTTCTGTGTCTGTAAAATGTGGGCGTTACACAATATACCTACCATCAACATGATAATAAAGAGTTTACCTTCAAATGCTAAAATACAAGTAATAAATGATAAGCAGGATAAGATGGAATCGGGCATGGGTAGATGAAAATATTATTCATTAGTAGTTGACATAGATATATTCATTGTAAAAGAATCGAGATTGAAGGAAGGAAGACAAAAATAGAGATTAAATAGACAACAAAGAAGGCCAAGTTTTATGCAAAGGGTTATTGAAAAGACAATTAATAATCTGGAAAGAGTTGAAAATCAATCACTCTTAATCTAATCACGTTTCATTTGGAATCACCTGCGTATGAAATTATTTTCTATAAAAAAACCTCGTCTAACCTCATACAAAGTCAACTGTTATTTTTCAGAAAAAAGAAAAGTTGTCCTCTACCAACTTTCACCAGTTTCTGGATGATAGGCATTTATAGTGAATTTTCTTTGATAATGACCATTTGCATTGTCTTCGTCCTTGTATTATTCCTTAATTTAAAATCATTAATATTCTTCTCCATTATTCGTGATAGTTGTGTTTTTAAATAGGGAGGGGACAAAGAGAACTAATTACGTGGAAGGTGTTTACACTACAAGAAGGCCACCCTCCATCTAACACAGATAACGACAATGACAATGGAGATACATCGGTTGATGATGTACGAACAATCATGCAAGGACAGATTTTTTTTTTCCATTTTTGGAAAGGGTCTGGGAAGATGTAGCAGCAAAAACTTGCATGTGCCATAACTTTCATTCAATGGCTCCGTTTTAGGTGTCATTTTCTCTAAAAGTGCATGTTTTCTCGAGATCTACACATTGATGGCAATATTTTTTGTTATTTTCATAAAATCCACTCTTTCACCTTTATTGACCAAACAACTTCTTGACGTTAAAAATAAATCTAAACATGCACATATTGTGGAAAGAGAAACGAAGAAGAAGACGTTCGAGTTAGAGTGGCGAGGACTATGATGATGACAACAGTTATGGTGGCGGTGGCATGAAGTCCACAAACACAGTCCTCTAAGCGGATGTATTCATTTGAACAAGTCATAGCGATTGTACTTTGGGAACGAACTCAGGAGATTTCACATTAGGCTAGCTGAACGAAGAGTTATTTTCATGAGCATTAGGCTAGGATTTAAATTTTAAATCTTTTTTACATGGTATCATTTTCCTCATTTAGGGTTTTATCTAAAAACAATATCCATGGATTTCCTCATGGGCAATGATTACATCATCTGATTGTGTTGTAAATGCATTGATGGTTTGCATGGACGTTTTGAGCTTCCCATCAAACCTCATGCTTGGAAATCTCATTCTTTTCCAGATGGCAGAAGGGGCAATTAACTTGTAAAAAAATTAATATAGGAAAAGAGAATGAAGAGCGAGAAAGATAGAAAATTACCTGAGCATTGTCTCATCTAAGGCCTATTTAATGGCGAGCTCTAGGCGTCCGATATGTGAACATCCCAAATCCACTTCAAACCCTGGCATGTACATATTATGGAGAGATAAAAAAATAAAAATATGTTCGAACTAGGGTGGAAGAGTGGCCCAAGAGGCGTCGACAAGTAGTGGAAGCAGTGTCCCATGTTGATGGAGGGGTGAAGGGTGAGAATGATGTGAGATTTAAAGGTGAGGGATTGTAGAACAAATCTCATGCTCTTTACAATTCGATCCCCCTCTGCACCATCCACGTTTAGGTTTTCATCGCCCAAAAAAATTTCGGAGATGAATTAATACTGAATGCCTTATGGGTAGTTGCCAAACATGGTTTTTAGAATATTCTCATATTTTTGGGATCTATGGTGACCACATACAACAAGTTTTCCATCCATATAGGCCTAAAATATAGTGAGAGACGTAAAAAAGAGGGTGAGAAAAAGGAGGAGAAGAAGCATTGGAGTGATGCAACAAAAAAAACAAACCAAAAAATAAAGAGTATGTGTATTTTCCCAATAGCTACGAGTACTGATAACAATTAATGACGAGATAGACAACCATAAAATTCAATTGTTGAAATAAATTTACTCTCTCATTGCAATATCCATTGCTCATAACACCGAGCATATTGACTTATAATAGGATGATTATGGATCAATTGCAACATTACATTTTTCTTGGCGTCAACTAGATAGTCATGCGATGTGAAGTCCATAAGCACATTCCTCTAAATGGGTGTATTCATTTGAGAAGATAATGTTTGAGTTGGAGCAGTGAGGACTGTGGCGATGATGACACTTACGGTGGTGACAACATGAAGTCCACAAACACAATCCTCTAAGTGGTTATATTCATTTAAATGAGTCATGGTGATTTCACTCTAGGAACGAATTTCAGAGCTTGCGCATTAAGTTATACATGAATGGTGAGTTATTTTCAAGATCAATCGACAAATACAATGGCTCTGCTGGGTTAGGATTTAAATTTTCAAATATTTTCGATAGGGCACCATTTTCCTCATTTAGGGTTTTGTCTGAAAATTTTTCTCCAAGGATTTCCTCATGGGTAATAATTACATCACATGATTGCATTGTAAATGCATTGATGGTTTACATAGATTATTTGAGCTTCCCCTCGGACCCCATGCCTAGAAATCTCATGCTTTTCTAGATGGCGGAAGGGGTGATGAACCTGTAAAAAAAATAGAGAAAAAGAATGAAGAGCGAGAAACATAGCAAATTACCTGAGCACTATCTCATACAAGGTATGTTTTATGGTGAGTTCCAGATGTTTGATTTTTGAACATCTCAAATCCACCTCAAACCTGAACATTCACATATTGTGGAGAGATAAATGAAGAAAAATATGTTTGAGTTGGGGTGGAAAGGTGACTCTAGAGGCATCTGGATGCCACTGCCTAGAAGAACGTCGGAGATGCATTTGTACTAAATGCCTGTTGGGTAGTTACTGAACATAATTTTCAACATGTGCTCATATTTTTTGGGATCTGTGGTGACCATAGAAAACAATTTTTCCATCCATGAAGGCCTAAAATGTAGTGTGCAATGTAAAAAAGAGGGTGAGGAAAAGGAGAAGAAGAAGTGTTAGAGTGATGTAACAAAAAAAAAAGCAAAAAATAAATAAATAACGTATTTTCCCAACAGATACGAGTACTGATAGAAATTGATGACGAGTTAGAAAACCATAACCTTCATGATTATCATATTTTTAGGATCTGTGGTGACCAAAACAAACAAGTTTTCCATATATGGAGGCAATGCAACAAAGAAATACAAACCAGAAAATAAAGAAATTGTGTATTTTCCCAACAGCTACAAGTACTGATAGCAATTGATGACGAGCTAGAAAACCATAACCTTCAATTTTTGAAAGACATTTACTCTCTCGTTGTTACATCCATTTCTTAGAACACCGAGCATATTAACTCATAATAAGTTGACTATGAATCAATTACAACATTACATTTTTCTTTGCGCCAACTAGAAAGTCATGCTTTCTATAAATTTATGGATTCAAACTTGTCTTGTAGATGGTGCTACTAGGTCTATCATCAACATTGTTTACAACAATTCATTCTACCCACCTGATTTTCCTTTATTTCTCATCATCAAATTTGATCGTTACATAGTGCTTTGTTGTCTATTTCAATTTCCTTTTCTACTCACCAATATTTCCCTTTCGGCGTTAACATCACACACCTCACATGTGATTGCTAGTAATACAAATAGTTACATAGATACTTGGTATACAAAGACTATTGTTTGAATGGTTTGACATGTTTTTGGAAAATTTCCAATTGTATCCCTATTTTTGCAAAGGAGGAAAATAATTTTTTGGGAAAAAGAAAAAGAAATTCTACCTTTTGCATCGTATTTGTAGGGGAATGTGGGAATGGGAATTTGTCTTCATTTCACTCATCAAGGTTTCATAAATTACGTTTTATTTTGTTTCAATTTAACAATCCACATGCCTCTGAGATGTCACGTTGATCTCATTAACCATATACACCCACATTTTACTTAACTTAGTTGTCCTAAAATATTTGTAATTTACAAATGGGTTGTAGTTTATTTGTAGGCATGATAATGTCAAAGGTGTTGCTCACCCATTCATCTAGATATAAATATTCATAAATACAAAATAATAAGGGGGGATTATACCAGTGTCAAGCCCCCAAAAAATTTGGTATAATGGAAAACATTCAATGATTGACAACTAAGATTAAGAATTATGTGCACCTAATCCATGAAAAGTTTAATTTCAATAAAAAAAAATTTGTAATTTTATTTTTAAAATAAGTATTTATGCTTCCAAATACATGTCATGACAATGGAGTACTTAAAATGACAATATATCTATGAATCAAATTTTATTTTATCAATCTCTTAAACCATTTAGCTCATAAGTAAAAATAATGCATCATATATATATTTTATTTTTTTCACTTATCCAAGCATAATTAAATTTGTTAAATTATGATTAGTAATGTTTTTTATGGCTAGGTTTCCCCACCTTCTAATACAATTTTAGTGCCAGTACTCCTTTCTCTCCATTAGAAACGCACTTGGAAAAATGTTCTCCATTGATCCTAAAACCAAGAATTCTTGTCACTCTACCTTCGTTCGTAGTTTGGTGGATCTCGATACCTCAAATGACCTCCCAAAAACTATTGAGCTTAAGGTTTAGGAAAAATTATGGACTCAATCCATAGACTATAAAGGGTTTCCTTTCTGTTGAAAGTTGTTTTCCTTAGGCCACATGTCTTCAAACTGCAATGTTTGAAGATCAAGGAGAAGGAAAGAGTGTTATGGTGGATTAATCCCCTTCCCCATCATTTAGTTGTGAAAGGATTTGAGGAATTTGACTTGGACTCTAATTTAGTGGAAAATTATCTTGAAGAGACTATCACAACCATGGAAAAGGATTTTGGTGTAAACTAAGGGCCAAGGATAATGGTGGAGGAAAAAGGTACTTGCAAACCAGGGGTCTGCGATGCTTGTTCCCAAGGAGTAACTTATAGACATAGTTAAAGTTTCCTTGGATTTTCATGATCACCCCATTCCCATTAGGGATACAGAAATTTTTATTTCAGTTACTCCAAAAAATGATGCTAGGGATTGGACAATATTGGGTAAGAAGAAAAAGGGACATATAAAGAAGATACCTAAATATTCATAAATATAAGAAACTTTTATTTTTTCACAAGTAACTGCTACATGTGAAGTATATAAACTATACTACTATTACCCTAAGATGTGGATGTTAATGTAATCAATTGTCAAAATTTGTAAATATTTTAACCAACATGGATTTAAAACAAGTATGTAACACCTGCATTTGAGGGAGGAACAATTGGAGGAGGAAAAAGGGATGGGTCAAAGAAGTTAAAAGGGGACAGGTTGACGATATAGACAGTAATTTTGACACCCCTAGGTGACCTACCCAAACGTCTCATATTCATATTTTAATAACTATAACCATGTCCTATCTTTTTCCAAATCATATTTTACCCTCGTAATATCTATAAATACTCTCATAAATACTCATTTACTATTAGTGTAGGTTATTATTTATCCTTTTATTTTTTATAAGGATAATTTTTGCACTTGTGTTAGCTTGCTTAGGTGTAGTAGCTGTGTTGAGTTATCTTACCAGTTGTGTTGAGTTAACTTACTAGTTATGTGCAGTCGGATCTAATTCCAATATCAATCAGCAAGTGTTATTCACCACTGATCTAGGTAGTAGTTGAAATTTTCTCCTCCTATTTGTACATCAATTGCATCATTTTATAAGGAAGCTTTGAGTTGATTTTTTGTGCACTTTTATGGTTGTGGTAATGTTTACTCTGATAGCATGATCCTGGGATGAGAAGCAGTGGCTTCTCTAAAAAAATTTGGAGTTGTCCCAATAGCCATTACCAACCATTTTCTCCACATAATTTTTCTCATAGCTCATGCAATAGATGTGGATTGGTTTTGATATTTCCCAACATTTGGTTTGCAGTTTTGTAGGCACCACTGTGAGGTGTTAATCTAATCATATAGGTTGAAGATTTGAGTTGATTTTCTTTGCACTTTCATGGTTGTGGTAATTTTTATTTTTCTGGAGTGATTCTAGAATTAGAATCATTGGCTTCTCCAACATGGTATTTTGGAGAAAATATTGTAATAAAAATACATAATTATAAGTTGTTTGGTATGCTGCACAATATCTTCTTGGTGCCCTTTTGTTCTCAGGTGTCAAAGACTGAAGGGTGAGGTCTAGTTTAACAGGTTGTCAAACCCCCTCACAAGAAAAAATTTTGCTTCTTTCTTTCTCGCATAGTATTGACCTAGAGCTAGGATATAAAAAATAAAGGAATCCACAGTGTTTTGGATGTATTTTTCAGCAGAGCTTGACATTCTATTTTTAGTGTGTTTTTACATCTATCATAGATTCATGTTATGACATATTTGATTTACACTCTAAGAATGAAATGTTATTCACTGAATTTTGTTCCATTCAAGAAGACCATGTAAAATTTGTGGAAGAAAATAGATCGCTCAAGAAGTGAAATTCTCTTCTACAATCCATCATTCACGAAAAATATGACTTCATACACTTCTTGCAGTAAACACTTGCTAGCCTGCATCATTTCCCTCATAATGTGGAATTTCATACCCATGCTACTAGTCTTTTTCCACTTGTAGTTGTTGCTCATGCACCCAATGACCTTGATTTGTCAGTTTCTGAGTTTTCTCTTGCTCCTGATGCTCTTAATCATATTAGGATTGTTATTTTATGTTCTTTTGTACTTGATCCTATTGTAGAAACACAATCCATGTATCCCACATCATATCCTTCTTCTCACCTACCTGGATCTTTTGAGAATCATACCACTACATTCGGTTCTCACATGATCTGTTATATGGGTTTCACTGGTGAAGGTATTGACTAAAATTCACAGGGTATTTCTTCCCCTATTCATCCTATAAATTGACACTCTCACCATGGAATTGGTTTTTGAGTAGGTACTTCATTAGGATCATACATTAATAGAGCTATTATTTTTGTTCACTTGACTCTTTCTGAGGATCGTGAACTACACATGAGTTTTACACCTTCACTCAGGCTCGAGAAACATGAGATTTTAGTTTTCAGACATGATAAACCTAACACATATTCTGATATTCCTTTACATGACCTCATTGTGCATTTCACACCAAATCATATGTAGGCATCTTATTCATCCATCCATGTTAATATAGGGTGAATTTATTATCACTCGTGGCAGTGACATAAGAATTCTTTGAGGGGAATCTACAAGCATGGCTCCTCTAACATTCGGCCTCTTGTTCCACTTTCTATACCATCTCCATTGTAATGTTCCTTGTTTTGAGAATTTTTATTTAGCATGTGTAGTATATCTCTCTTGTTTGTTGAGATATTTTGTATATGTATTTTCGACATTTTTATAGCATGTTGATAGTCTCTCTTATGGGGGAGTTATTCTAGTGAATCCAAAAGTTAATTTGTGACTATTCGAGTAGTTGTTTTGAAAACTCATATATATTAGTAGCGTCACTCCACTCATTCAGTAGTATGGGAGGGTGTGGTGTTGATCTTGATTCTTTAGATTATGTGTCTTTTCCTTGTTACCTTGGATTATTTGGATCATAACTCTCTTATTTCTTTGTATCTTATGTCCTTTCCTTGTTTCCTTGGTTTTTGTTCATGGATCATGGGACACCTATTTGCAGCAGTTGATTGAATTATGTTTCATTTTTTTTTGCACTTTCGACATCATTTCATTGACACTATCCTTATATGGATCTATTCTGGTGAAGCCCAGTGTCATTTATTTTTTATTTTTGTGATCGAGTAGTGGATTCATACCACAGTGCACACTAAACTTCTTCAACATTATATGATATTTTTGAGCTGAGCTTCTTGGGATGCCTTTTAATGGATTTTCTCTCTCTCTACTTTATTATTACTAGTTTTGGGTACCTTACGGTGTCCCTTTTTCCCTGTTATTGTATGTGGGTACCTCATCAGGCCTTGTTTCTAGGACCCACCTTATTTTACACCCACCTAAGATATGTTTACCGGGGTGTTAGTTTAGGTTATTATTTATCCTTTTATTTGTTTATTAAGATAATTATTGCACTTATGTTATCTCTACACTTGTTGTGTTAGCTTTCTTAGGTGTAATAGTTGTGTTGAGTTAGCTTACCAGTTGTATTAAGTTAACTTAATATTTGTGTTTAGTCATCTCTACTTCCAGTATCAGTTAGTGAGAGTTATTCACCATAGATCTAGGTATTATTTGCACTTTTCTCCTATATGTACATCAATTGAATTATTCTATAACGAAGTTTTAAGTTTATTATTTTTGCACTTTCATGGTTTTAGTAATGTTTATTCTACTGGAGTGATCCTAGGATGAGAAGCATTGGCTTCTCTGACATTTACCCTATCATAAAACCTCCTAAACCTCCTAATCCCATTTTAGCCTAGTAAGGCCAAACCCTCATAACCTATCTAACACACTCTTACTCGTCCATACTCATATTATTCTTTCCTCTAACCAAAAACTTACCCATTTTGAGGTGGTTTCAACCACTTCTAAATGGGTTTTCCCCACTTTTTCCGGATCACCAACGACTCCCAAAATTGTCAGTAACTCTATATAAACCCACTAACTTCCTTGAATAAAGGGAACCGGACACTGTATTGAAGATTTGACATTATAGAGACTAAGACAACATTATTGATGATATCTTAGCATGGTGTAGAGCCCCATCAATCCCTTGGAGAGCCCAAACTATTGTAAGGCCTCCCTATGTCATTCATCATCCTTATTTTGCATTGTAGGAAATATATTGTTCCCTCCTTCCATATCCTTTTGTTTACACATAATTTTAAAGAAAAATTCAAACATTTAATCACATATTCAAAGTGAAAATTTACATTCTTATTCAAATTACATAATCATATAGTAATTTCTAGTGATTCCCCTAAATCACCAGTAACTTCCCTTAATCACCAGTGATTCTTTCTTTTAAGCCCTTTATCTACACATTGCATATTTTCAATTCATTTTAAAATTTATTTTATGCTAATATATGTTTTTCAAGTGTTCTCCATCTATACATGAATATTTTAGGTGAAGAACGTCCAATCATGAGGAATTACAATCTCTCACACATCTCCCTACCCTTTTTCTGGGATCAATTTTACATTGCACATGATTTGAGCCTTTATGTCATCGTTCTGACACCAAATACAGATGACATTGAGGATCTACTGGATATCATCTGAGAAGAATAAGATGCCACTGATAAGGAGAGGATTAAGTACTTTAAAGAGCTTTATCGTGCCACAGACCTTTCCTGGGCCATTAATTACGTAGAACAAGATCTTCCTATCCTTATAGAATATTGAGTTGTTTTATCATTTTATTGTCTAGATATCATAACTCTTGTTACATTTTGAGCTAATAACAAATTTAATTAAATCCTATTGCATATTTACCGATGTAAACAATGATATACAAATGTTATTATACAATATGGCATGAGCAAAGAAACATGTAATGTATGAAACCCTAAGAAAATGAGGGAGATAAGAAGACTTAGTTGATATCCACACAATCTAGAACTGGTCTGGGAAGTGTAAAGTGTTTAACAGGATGAGAATAGCGTCAAAAATGATCTTTGTAAATTCTATAACTCACGAACAATGTTGGACAGGGGTTCCCACAGCAAGACATGGGCACCTAGGCATTGATGACTGGATTTGGGTTCCTGTGACTATGTAAATGCTTACGATCTAGTTTTTGTTGTGTCACAAGGGTATCACAGTTATTCCCTATTAATTTCCTGATAGTTTCTCCTTGATCATCGAGGATACATGTAGCTTACAAGAAATAATTTCATCTGCACATGCCCACAAACCACATCAAACCTAAAAAAGAAAATGTAGAATAGGGAGTCAGAATGACCCCAATGGTCACCCCAAGAGTGAACTTACGACCGATCATTGTACTACATCTCAGAATCCATGTATTTATTATGTGTGTATGTGTAGAAATGATGCCCTGGGATTCCCTTGTGTAAATTACACTAAATAGCGAGCTAAATTTTCTCAATAATGATGTGTGGATGGAATTCATGATCTCAATTTCTTCATTCCTTTTCAAATAAATAATCTGGTACAAAATAAAACTAGATAACACAGATCATGGAGGGTTTATGGTACCTCAAATGCGTGATATGGATGAATGGGAGAAAAACGTTATTGATCCTCGCTGCTACAAGATAATAAACCTGTAACTTAAAGACACTAAATAAAATTGAGTAGATGAGATGTGTGGGGGTTTCCCAACAAAGATGACTCCAAGAAGTATTAGCTTCCTTTCATGGATGTCAACCCCCATTTTAAAGAAAAGGTGATATAAATTATGATCAGGAAGATAACATGTAGAAACTGAAGAAATACAGAATCTGAAAGTAAGTAAGATTAGATCTAGAAGCTGATTTGATCTGAATGTATATAAGTTAAATATTACCTGACTAGGTTGACAGTGACCCAGATAGTGCAGATATAGGTCGATGACAACCTAGGAGGCTAGATCTAGAATGTAAGTTGAATATGTAGACCTTGTAAGATCTAGACATAATCTGTATGTAGTAGAGGCTTGTGTATGCTGGAGTCAACCTACAGAAGGGATCTGAGGGAGAAAAAACCAGAAAATGGTAGAAGGAAAGGATTGTAAAGAGAATATTGGAAATTAGGACCCTAGTTGATGGCTACTAGGGTGAAGAATGGGATGGTTTAAGATAAAAGAGGAGTATGATGATGACTCTGGTAGACTGGAACATAGAAAAAACACAGAAAAAGGCTGGAGAAGGATCTGGGATGGAAAAAATATTCATAAAGATTTGATTCGATGGTGGCTCAAGTTGGGTGAGGGAGACTGGAGTAGGGTAAGGCAAGGCCGAGAGTAAGAGGATTGAAAAGGCAACCTGTGAGAATAGAAACTAGAAGTGCAACCTGATAATAGAGTTACAACCACTGGTAAACCTGCAAGATGTTAGATTGGACAAGATAACAATAAAAATGATATAAGATAGTATAAAAATAAATCTAAACCTCCCAATTTTATGCAGATGATCAGGAATATATTCCAAGGGCTGCAAGAGGGTTGGTGAGATGCTTTGGTTTGAAGGAGGAATTACATAGTGGAAGGAAGTCACTCCTATTTTTTATGTGTTTTTGTTTTCTTCTCACTGTGTTCTCACTGTTTTTTGATTATTTTCTCGCTTAATTATGGAAAGGTGTAACTTAGTTTTATAGGGTCGATGATGACCAGGTTGGGTCACCACTGAATGCAAAATCTATCTTAAAGCATGTGGGTAGGATTATGTTGTTTTAGGATGAGTCATGGGTAGTTACAAGATAGGGATGGGTAGAAAAATCATAGGGATTTATATTTAGAATGAAAGCGTCTTAAATAGGATAATAAGGACATTTTGTTAAGTATTAAAGGGTATGGGTTTAATTAAATTAGGGACCTAGATAGGACCCTAGAAAAATATGCGCATGTAGGAAAACAAGGGTAGCTATACCAATTTTAGGTGTCTACATTTGCTCCTTTTTTTAGTGGTTTACATGAGAAATCCATGAGAAAAAAATGATAAGAGATGAGGATTGAAAAAAGCTAGATGATGAGCTCCCCCTCAAACATGGTATCTATGAAGCCATTGGAAATCGATGAAATGTTTGAAAAAGGTTATTTATAAAGGACGAGTGGGTAAAATGATTACCAAGGAAAGATTTTGCAAACAAAAAGGATTGTAATAAAAATAAATACTATGGTGGTGACTCCAATATCACATTGGTATAGGACAATTGCGGTCTCAATAGAGATGGGCTACAATGTTCTATGGGTTAGTGAGTGGGTGAAGACCACTGCAGTATCAGTATGGATGCAAACGCAATGACCAATGGGTCATAAGAAAACATCAAATTATGTGCAACTAAATGTGAAAATTATGTGAAATACTTTGTACACGAGGAATCAAGGGAAATGGTATGTGTCTACAAGGGACAAGGATGAAAATTTATGGTGCCCGAACACAGGACATGAAAAAGGCCGAAAACCCAAAATGGAAAATGGATGGTGAAATAATATGCCTAAAAAGGGAGGTGAGTATGTCCAAAAGGTGGAATTTGTGTGTGGATCAGTTAGGAATGTAAAATAAAATGCCTGAGGAGAGAATAAGTATGACTTGGTGGGATTTTGAATGTATAAACTAATGATTTAGATGTAGAATTAAAATTCTTTGGGGGGAAATTAATATGGCCATAAATGTGGACTTTTGAGAGTAGATTCGATGGGATTGGATGATAAATTAAATGCCTAGAGGAAAAAATAATATGGCTATAAATGTCGATTGTTAGATGATAAGTGTGACTAGAAAATGGCCACAAAGTTGGACTTTGAGACAAGATGAAATAGTTCCTTGAAAGAGCAAGAAAATGGCCAAAAGGTGAGATAGAAAGATGTGAGATATGGTGCCCCGAGAGGGAAAAAAATATAGCCACATAATTGGACGTAAGATGAGATATATTGGATAATATTGGATGAGATAAAATGAATAAAGCTATATGAAATAGCTAGGGTGGAATACATGAGATAATAGATTACTAATTAATGAATATGTGACCAAAGGGTATGAACAAAGCTACGTCATTGAGGAATGTGCAAGGAAAGGATTCCTGAAACCACATTGGAGGTAAACAAGAGGGGGTTCCAAGTAATGCAAGGCACATGCAACCAAAACAAATGTTAGCATATAACCAACAATACTTAGTTATACCAAAGATCATGGGAGAAAGATACAGAATGAACTCAAAAACCTAATTTTGACACAACAAAGGGGTTTGTAATGTAACTTGTACAAGTAAAGAGGGTTCTTTGTTAGTGGTGTTCCCTAAGTCTATGCCCTAGCTCTAGGAAATATAAAAAGAAAACTAATCAATGCATGAAGTTTTCTAGAAGAAAGTTTATCAATGCGGGAAGGAAGGTTGATCAATGCGGGAAGCCTTCAATTCCCATAAACGAGTAGCTATCCTTTGACAGTATGGTATAATTTATACATAATATAGATGGAAAGAATAATATATATGATATTTGTCCTTTGAGGGATCAGTCTATATTCTTTTGATTTACATTTGACTTGATTTTTTATACTTCTCTTTTTCTTCTCTCTCTCTCTTTTTACATGAACAATTTTCCTTTGAGGGAGCAGTCTATTTTCAAGTGATTTTACTTTTTTATTGTATCATCCTTTGAATTTTGATTTTTACATGGGGAAGCTCTGGGAATAGCTAATTACACCACTTAGGAGGGGACAATGAATATACAAGAGACACACTCAGACCCTTTGCATGGTTCCAATAGGATAATGAGAGGGTGATGGATGTAATGATCATAGAGTTCTCACCAAGATGGGAGAACCTAACCATAAGGAATATGCTAGAGGTAGAGCCGTGGTACCCATATTTAAGGTCACGTCTAGGAAGTGATGAAAGACCACATAATTCCAAATCATAAAAAATGAAAGAGGGAATAGGCTAATATGGAGGAATGATATACAGATATGACTAAGAGCTCACTAGTAGACAAGCTAAAAATAGAATGGTCACAAGTACAATGTGTTAAGAGGTTCCACATCCATTTTACCATCAAAAGAGGGAAAACATTTTGTGAAATACTTCAATTAAATTCACATTCAAGATAGAATGCTAGCTTGATAGGATGAGATACGATGAGATACATGAGTGAAGATAGAAACCATGTGATACCCTTAAGCAAGAAAAAATATGTGTCCCTAACGAGATGAGTAGGTGGTCATGAAAGTGGGATTGTGTTAAAAAATAAGTGGTCTCCCAAGATAGGGACAAACATGACCACAATGGTGGATTTAGGATAGGTATGAATGGTCCAAGATAAAGAAAAATATGGCCACAATGGTGGAATTTGATGAAGATGGTGCCCCAAAGGAAGGAAAAATATGGCCATAATGGTGGGCTTTAGGAAAAAAAGGTATGATTCCCCAAGAGAGGCATAGACATGGCCACAAAGGTGGGGTAAAATGATAAATAGATGGGTTGGGTAAGATAGGATGATATTAAAATGATGTCAAAAGTGAAGTTCCTTAGTGTTAAGGGGGTTTCTTAGACGTGAGGGGGTTAAAGATGAGGCAAGGATTCCCCACCTCCCCCTAGCAAAAGATATTATATCACTTTGGACAAATTAGACACAAACTAGTTAGTGGGTTTTGAAGGAGTTTAGATGGGATCATCTTGGATTTGGATTGGATAAACAATCAGAGACAACAAAGGTGATTAACAAGGAAAAAAACATCGATTAATATAGAAGGATGTTTCTTCAGAGGAATTTGATGTGTAGGAGAGATGCTAGGGGAGGATTTGGATGAAGGAATCTTGGGAGACCTAATGGATGGGATACAAATAAGTTGGGTTGTAGATGGACGAGGACGTTCCCCTTGAACGAGGAAATAATTTTTCTCAATAAGGTTATGAGAGATCATTTGAAAGGACTTACAAATCTCAATTTCATGACCCAAGGTACGATGATAAGAAAAAATGTAACTGTGATCAAACCATGACGACTTCTTACTATTTGGATTAAAAGCTATAATGGGAGGAAGTATGACGGTGGATATTTGGATTAAGTGTCAAAATATGTCTACCTGAGATTTAATAGAGGTGGTGTAGGGAAGATTACTCTTATGAGTCTTGATAGGATGTTTGGGATTAGGTGAAGATGTATATTGGATGGGTACATTAGGCATCTTGAAAGAAAAATGAATTTTGGGAGGACAATTAGATTATTTGGATTTGGATTGAACGTGGGGAGTTGTCTTAGATTAAGGGGTTAGCCTTGAAATGGATGAGGTTATGTCTGGGATGGGTTTTTAATGTTGGATCACTAAGGCGATGTAAGGTCTAATTTATTATGAGAGTGAATTGGAGACTTTTGGGGATGCTTACCAAGAGTCTTAGATTTTTATTGAGGAGATTTACCCTTTCCGGGGATGACTATAATCTCAATAGGTGGATCTAAAGGTTGTGGTGTAATTTTTAAACCGGTTGATGTAGAAACAGATGATTTTGAAGAAGGATAACAAATCCCCTTCGTGTTAATTTCTGATGGATGTGATTGTTTCATAAATATTGCAAGGGGTGGCATTGTTATGTTTACAAATTAAGATGATGTGATTGGTTTGGTAGTGTATATAGATGTAGATATAGGAATGGATGTTGGAGGAGGAGTGGGTGCTCAAAGATTGGGATGGAATGAATGATGTATTCATATGAAAAGATGTAGGTACATGCATCAAGATAGGTTTTAGGATAGTTGTAAGTGGGGTTATAGAGGTATATGGGGTAGAAATGAGTGTAGTAGGGATTGATATGGAAATGAGTGAGGTAGATGTAGTAATAGGTGTGTTTGATTTAGATGTGGGAGATTGGGATGTAGTGATAGCAGGTATGGTTGAGATTCTTGTATACATAAGTTGTAAGGATGCATCTAATGTGATAGATCGGGGCATGATCAAAGTGGATGAAGTAGGGGATATAGTCAAATTTGATGTGGATGTGGTAAGGATAGGAGAAGGTATAGGTATAGGACATGTAATAGAGGTTGGCATAGGTGTGATAGTCATGGATATGATAGGTGATGAATAAGGGGTGGGAATAATTTCTAAGGTAGGAACATGCGAAATCATTGATGAGATGATATCTTGATGAATGGTTTTAATCACATGAGCATTTAGTAGTTGAGATGTAGCAGGGGTGGCTTGATTTGTTGGTGGTTGATTAGGAAAAGGTTTCTTAATAGGGAAAATTTTAAGGAAACCACCTGAAAAAACATATAAAAATCATGACGAATTTGTTTAGAACCATATTCGATGGGTCGGAGAATTATCTAAAATTTGCATTCGTGGTAGTGGAGAAATATAATATATTATTGAAGGTATAATTCTGCCAAAAAAGTTGTTAAACCAATTGATTGTATAACAGATAAGGAAAATATCCCTCCTATTCTAGCAGAAAAAATAACTTATCTGTGGATTGAAGTTATTGAGGTTCTTCTTCCTAGCGAGGAGGTATTTGACAGGTGGAAAGAGGTGCACAATAAGAAAAAATCTATTTTCAAGAATACCATTTCTCCTACCTATTTGTCTCTTTCGTTCGTTGGAAGTTTTTTCATTTTTCTTTGGGTTTTCATTTTTTTATTTGAGATTTTAGGCCTTTTTGTATTCATGGGTAGGATCCCAATCAAAAAACCTTTAGCCTTAATAAAAGTATAATATATTTTTTGAAGGAAATTGTAGATGGAGTGGGGAATTAAGGATAATTCATTGGCATGAAGGATATTTATTGTAAAAAATGTAGTTTAAGTCCAAATGGAGGTCTGTCATGTGTTCCACTGACGGTCACTCTGCCTCATCTAACCACAGACTTGAAACTTTATTTAATTGGTTCATTCCATAGGCTTAGAGTTCATGGAATTCCTTTTCCTTCACGATGCCAAAAATCATGCCACATGTCCACCCGATATTCAATTCTAGGTATTGGGTATTCATTTTCATATATTTACGCTCAGGTTCTTAGAATGGGTGACACGTGGCCCCTCCTCCTACACCGATTCTTATCAAAATTTGTATAGGCTTCCTAGGTAATTAGTGGAGTATTTTAAATTTGATGGGTCTTCTAAAGGTTTAACAGATTCCAATCTATATTTATGTGTGTGTGTGTGTGTGTGTGTTACTATATATATAATATATATAGGTATATATATATGATTATAAATATGGATATTTAATCAAATTTCAAAAATAAAAACCTAAACATGTCAGTGAATGAGACCAAATGAGCATGAAGATTCCATAGATTTCATGGTGATCCAAGAATGTTTTTAAAACCTTGACCCATTTATCACACACTGATTCAATTAATAAAATACATTGGTATTAGAGATCTATTGGATATTTATACGGTATTGTTTGTGGAATTTTTGGGCAAAATGTGATCACTTCTATGGTCATAAAAATAGCCAAATTCATATTCTAGAATTCCTACTTGTAGGCAAATTACGAATATTATCCACTAAAATTTTCCCTGTTTCTTAATTTTGTCCAAGGGTTGGCTCAATGAAGCAGTGGAGCTGTCTATTTGGATATCCCCTTGATTTATAAGTTGTTAGATGTGATATTTTAAGTAACAACACTTCTCAATGTTGTGATCTTTGACTAGATGATTTTTACAATAGTCAACTTCATGATACCAATTGGGCTTGGGTCGCAAGTCGTTCATGGGTCGTTTGGGAGGAAGTTTGATGGAGTGTACTACCATAAAATTTTAAAATACTGAGCTATAGGATTCCCCAAAGGGGGTATAGTTAGGAGATGTTTTAAAATCTCTTTACAAAGAACTTTTTTGAGAGACAAATGTGGATGGAGATTGAACGACGATTATATTGGCGGTATTTTTAGACTTGTTGATATGTGTAGTGGGTTTGATGAATTCAGGCTTGGGATTATTTGATCGAAGCTTGATTTTTCCTTTCTTAAGGGCATGAGTTTCAATTTTTCAACTCATGGTGAAGGGTTCTTTGAATGTTCAGAAAGATTGGATTTTCAATGTAGAATAAATATGCTTCACACAAGAACGTGAGAAGAGTTTGATGAGTTCAGTTTTTGACAGAGTAAATGATAGTTGATTGACAATACCACGCCATCATGTGACAAAGTCTATGATAGAATCACCATCGAGATATTTAATGGCATATACGTCATTGATAGTGATTATATGCGCAATATTAATCAAAAAATGTTTTAGAAATAATTGCATGCTAGGTAAAGGAGAATAAGGAATATTGTGGAATCACATTGTACCAATCCAATGCTAGACTACCCAAAGAGATAAGGAAGGTGCAAAGCATAAGTTCTTGATCATATGTGATAAGGGAACACACATGTTTAAATGCACAAAGATGCTTTTTGGGATCTTCCTCACTATTGAACTAGGTAAACTTGGGAAGCTCCCAATGAGGAGGGTAAGGTTTAATTAGAACTGACGCACGAATGGGCTCATTACATATTTTTTCATAAGATATCGTAACCTTGGGTCCCAAGGTATCATCCTCTAAACTAGCCAACCTTTTCATTAGGGCATGAATAGGATCGTTCGATGTGATGATAGGTTTGGATTGGATTGGTTGTGTAGTATGGAAAGTATCTTGATAAAGCGGTTGATAATTTTGTGGATGTGTGGGTGTTTGGGGAATTATTTGATAAGGATTAATATATTTCATGGGTTGAGATTGGATAAATTGATGTTGAGAAATAGAGACATGGTATGATTTTTTGTATTGGGTAGGTTGTTGAGATATATGATAAGTGGGAAAATTAGTGTTATGAGATTGAGATTTTTGGATAGGAATACTAGTAACAATAGTGGATGGAATAGAGATAGAGTTGATGTAAAGTGATGTGAGTGGAATAGGATCCATCAATTGAGTAGATTGATAAGATTGAGAGATTTTAGGGGGTCTACAATGTATTAAGTCATCGATATGGCTAGAGGGATTCCTAAGAGTTTCTAAAGGATCCATAGATGGGGTTGTATTTTGTCTAGAAAGGTTAGATTGATGTGAGATATGAGGATTGGTTCCAAAATGGGGAAAATTTTATATGACATGGTCCTCATGAGGTGAGACAATGGAGATAAGGGGTTGGGTAACTGAAGGTGTGGTCTCAAGTTTATAATCTTGTTGGGAGATATCATTAGATGAAGGAATTTTATTGGATTGAGTGGATTGTTGTGTTGCTTCAACTTGAGAAAGAATGAAAATAGGCATGAAATATATGAAAAAAATTTAGGTAATTTTTTAACAAATAAATCCAAAAACAAATTTATCATCATCGTGATTAATTAGGAGATGCGAAAATAAAAAATTGGATAACAAAGGTATCTAAGGAATGATAGCGTAAGGTTGGTTTTAGGTAGGTATGGTTGGAAAGATTTTGGGTGGCTTCCTATTGGGTGATTAAACCCCAATCAGTAAAACGAGTAAGGATATGTTATTTAGATGCATGATTTTTAGGTTTTATGTGAAGATTGTGAGATGTAGCAAGTTAAACCATTAGGTAAGCTATGTGAGCAGGAAGGATGTAGAGAAGGAAGGTTCTTTTTAAAACCAAATTGAATTTTGATCTTTTAATGAGGACACACACAGGAAAGTAAATACGATGCACAAAGGAGAACATATGGAAAATGAGGAATACCTGGATAAATCTTTTCCTTTTTTATCTGAACTTTAAGTGAAAATAAATCCAAGCAGTCGAACCAAAATGAGAAATAAAAAAGTGAAGTCTTTTCATGTAGTGTTAGTAGAAGATAGAAGAAAAATAGAAAATAGAAACAAATGTAAGGGATCACCAAGGATTGTCCCAATGGGCTTGCCAATAATGTTTTTTTTTATTAAGGGCAAATAGTTTTGAAGGGACTATACCATGTATACAAAAGGGCTCAAAAGCTAGATAGTAAAGATGATAGAAGCAGCCCAGAGAAGGGAAAAATAGTTAACCAAGGAAGGCTCAACAGTCAAATATTATAATAAAGGAGAAAAAGGATCTAAACGTACAAAGATCCAGAGAAAAGAAGGCAAGATCAAAAAGGAACCAAAAGAGAAACAACATAAGGAGCCCCGCCACAAAACAGCTCCAGAACCACCCGATGACAGCCACATCGCAGCCAAAAAATAGCATCACAATAGCCCTTTACT
The DNA here is from genome assembly GCA_019776745.2 of Taxus chinensis. Taxonomy (NCBI): domain Eukaryota; kingdom Viridiplantae; phylum Streptophyta; class Pinopsida; order Cupressales; family Taxaceae; genus Taxus; species Taxus chinensis. The sequence continues at coordinate 384,891,687 of CM034155.1, forward strand.
TGATGGCTCTGTCAATTTTGGTCTTGATAGCCTGCAGTGACATGAAGAAGGCAATGACAGTGGCCTGAGAGGAGTCTTTAGATCAGCTTGGGAAATTGCAATGTCCCTTTTCTCTTTAGGGCCCCATATGTCCTCATTGATCCCACTTAAGCTGCAAACATTGTGGACATGCTGCTCAATGAAGTTGTAAATGCTTTTGAGGGCAGACAATATGCAGTCATTTCGGCTTTTAGCATTCCCCAATCTGCCATCTAGGGACTGTAGTTTCTTGAAGACTTCACCAATAACCCCTTCATCCTCCTCACTTTGAAGGATCCTTTTACCCTTAGCTCTTTCCATGTTTTTTATAGCCCCTTTGAGCTCTTGAAGCTCCTTTTCTAATCTATCCACCCTATCCAGCAATTCCTCCTCTTTGGGTTCCACTGGCCTGCTGATATGCAGGAGGTTTTTAGCTAGTTCTAAGTCCTTGTGGCTCCTTAGGACTCGTTGGGAAGCAGGGATTTTGGCTTTGAGGCTCTTTCTTTTCTTGCTGGAGGTCGCATCTTCATTCTTTCTTTTTAGCATGGGGGGAGTGGGAGCAGTGTGGGTAGGTGGAGGTATGGTAGAGGGAGGTGGGATAGGACTCACGGCAGGGCAGCTGGAGAAATGACGGTGAATCAGGATGATAAGGCCCTGGTGCAAAGGGATAGCCCTAGAGTGAAAATTCTATGTTATTTTCAATTTCTTAGCTTGAACATTAGCCCTAGAGTGAACATTAGCTTGCCAATAATGTTGATCTAAATTTCTTAGTTATTTTCAAATTAATGATCTACTATGAATGAAAATTAGATAACTTAGAACATGGAATTATTTAATTACTGAGAATTGGATGGGAATTAAAGGTGATAGGATAATAAGGGATTTCATTTAAATATTAAAGGGGATGGATTTAATTAAAGGAGGGACCTAGATAGGACCCCTAGAAAAATATTTGCACATGGGTAGACAAGGGTAGTGATACCGATTATAGGTGTCTACAGGAATATAATAAAATTCCCCTTCCTATGTTGTGTATCTAGAGTATGTAATTCCTTGTCCCTTGAATGGATTATAGATAGATTCCGTGGAGTTCCTTTTGAATGCAAGATTAGGTGGTAACAGTAATGTTTAGTGTTTGGTCCCTCATTTTGAACACATAACTATGTATTTATATGATTCCTTTATTTGAATTTCATAATTGAAAAATGGAAGGCCATCCCATAAGTGAAAAAATATGCCTTAGAGATAAAAGATACCAAAAAGGATTGATTAAGATAAGAAAGGATCAGGGGTGCTCAGAGGGGACAAGAGCACATAGGAGCTTATGTCCTGGCTGGGAACTAGTGTATAAAGCCATAAAAGATAAATAAGTTCAGTTATGATTGGGTTTAGGGTGTGTAAGACAAAAGAGAAAACAAAAGGCAGAGAAAATATCCCAAATATCATTGTCAATTACTATTTTTATTTCTTAGGAATCATGTAAATTCTAACAATCTTTTAGGACCTATAAATGTAACGAAGTGCATGATTTTGTGTCTACATTTTCCCCCACTTTATGTTGTTGAGTGAATAATCAAAAACTTAAAATAGTTAGAAGATGTGTACCTTATGATCATGTAGAGGGCACATTCAACAGCGTGCCAAAGAGACAAGTGAAGTATGGAGTGATCAAATTTTTGCTTTTTGTTATGTATTAAGGACATACCTGAAAAAAAAAATAGTAAAATAGTAGTCAAAGTCATGTATATGAAAGATTTGTTTAAAGCATGTAAATGCATGTAAAACTGTGTAAAATTAGTAAAAGGAATGTGTGCATCTAATGCATAGGAATGTAAAGGATAGAAAAGTGTCCTAAAATGCTATGGAGAGCAAGTTTTTTGGGCGATCTCATGCCAAGTGTGATTTTTTGGGGAGATCTCAAGCCAAGAGTGAGTGTTAGGGAAAGAGAGGTATATATTTAATCTCCTTTCATGACTCTACCCCCATAAGCACCAATGCAGATGGTACATCCCTATTTATTTATTATTGTTCCAAATTAGTTCCTATTTGTTCTGGTTGTGTAGGTTGTTCCTATTGAAAGAGATAGAATGCATTCTGTAATTTGAGGTCTGTGTATGTAACAGTGTCGGCGAAAAAAATTCAGGTGCACAAATTGGTGGGTATCCTCCAACACTCTAAGAATCTAGGTCTCTCTACAAGGATTAATCAAAACATATCATCATACAAAATAAAGGAAATAAAACAATTATTCTTTGATATAAACAATGAGATGGAACCATCTACATAAAGTTTCACACATTCATGTATCTTGAAAATAATAAACTCCTTCCTTGATTGAAATTTCCACAAGTTTTACAATGAAAGAGAAGAGAATAAATTGTGTAGGGAAATATAATAATGCTATCTCTAAGTAGTTATTCACTCTTGAGCATACAAAATTGACAAACCTTAAGAATGGGGAAGCCATTACAATATATAGACTTTGAGGATACTCTTTTTCTAACCCCCATGTGCCTCTTCATTTTTCTTCTCCACTTATGACTCTTGACATTCTTAGGAAATAAAATTAAGTCCCATTTTATTAATTAAGAGCAACTTATGAAATTTTAGACTATATTCACATTAGTGAATATGATGAATGTCATGATTTATCACAATGAAGAATTAGAAAGGGAATTATAGAAGATGAGAAAGAACAAAGAGAAAAGGGGAAGAATGCTCCATAACATGAATGAACATGCCTCCTTTTTTTATGAATATATACTCTGAGGAAATTGAATATGGCAATTGATCCTTTCCGAACTTCTACATATTGCTATACTTATGGAAATATTTGATGAAGTCCACTTTCAACACCTTGCCTCCCTGTGATGCTTTACCTTGCTTCTAGACACAATTAAACTCAAAGTGATGTTTCCAAGACACATATGAATGTTTCATTCATTTTTTTAGCTATGAAATTATCCTATAATCCCATAGAGAGTCCAAAAAGAGGAAATATGAGTGAAAATGGAGCCATCTACAAATTTCCGCACCAAAAATGAAGACTTTCTATTTTTACCAGATAAGACCAGGACCTGATAATTTGGGACATGTCACTTGTTTTCCCAGATGAACCTTCTAGAACACTCAGCCCTATTCCATTGATGATTCATTTCTATTTTAAAAACTTTCTTACTTTAGCAGGTTGTTTTTTCAAGACCTGATATTTTGGGAAATTTGTCATTTTTTCCCTCATTTCATTTTTCATTGTTTCTGTCTGTTCTAGGTGATCCAAAGTTTAAATTAAAGGGAATTAATATATTTAGAATGTGGATGGGAATATAATATGATATTTTTAATAAGTGTATTGTTCCAAGGTGTCGGATTGCAACGAAAAATGTCTTGAAAAATTCTACCACTCATCAGGATGCTTTGCTCTAATTTTCAGGGGTTTTTCTCATATGGATCTTTATGAATTCAAAAAGGAAAATTGCAGGTCTCCAAACTCCTCCACTGACATTGTATAATGATTATGAAAAATCATTGCTCCATATCCCTAAAAATAGGGGCTTCATGGATAGAAAACTAGTTCACGCGAAGTTAGATTTTTCAGGGATCATTTCAGGGAAAATCAGTTCACGTGAAATTAGATTTTTTGCACAATTCCACTTATTGGAACCTTGGGGAGTGAAGAGGTAGCTCACTGCCCTTTTCACTATTGTGTCATGGAAGCCATTAATGGATTTTCTAATCTTTATATATCATAGAGATTTTTTGGAGAAGAAAAATAATCTCAAACCTTGGTACGATCAATTCCTTCGCTCGCTAGTAGTTAAAAAACATTCATTCTTGCAACCACAACTACTTCTGAGAGGATTTGGCATGATGTATGAAGAATTTACAAATTTAATGGAGATTATACAACAAAATTCATGGATATCTGGAGGAAAAATTAAGGGGCAATGAGCTACAATGAATTTCATGTTTTCTTCTGATAACACCCTTCTCACATGATATCGATGGAAGAAGCACGACCGTTAGATTTTTTTATGGAATCTATATTTTTGAATCCTCTTAGGATTAGGAACTTTTTTGTGTCCCAACTGTTCTAAGGGGATGGGACATATGGTGTAATAAAATTAACCTCATCCTCATCTTTATGAGTGGCGGAAAGGGATTGACCGGTGGAGAGGAGAGAGAGTGTGAGCTATAAGCACTTGGGGGTTGACACTGGGTCACATAAGAGACCAAATAAAGGGCTAGGCTTGGGAATATTTTTATGTCCCAAATTTCCTAAGGGGATGGAATAAAAGGTGTAATAAAATGTTCCGCATTCTTGTGATGACAAGTGGAAATTTTTTATTTGCGGAGGCAAAGAGGACAGGGGGCTGAAAATGGCCTGCGAAGCAAATTTTGGGGTCACATGAAGGATCAAGGGCCAAGTTGAGCATGGGGCACATTTTTTCCCAACTATCCCAAAAGGATTGGAAAAAAGGTGTAAGAAAATTCTCCCTCACCAAAAGCTGACAAGTGTCACTACGGGATTTGACGATGGAGAGAACTTAGAAACGATGCAAAGGGGCTTCAATAGCTTGTTTGAGCTCCGCCGGGGTCACATGATGGTCCAGGGGTCTATCTTGGGGCTGGGATATTTTTCTTGTTCCTTATGTCCCAAGGGTATGGGACAGTTATTTCATTAAATTTTTCCTCAAACTGGGAATGACATGTGTTCACCCAGAAAAAAGACTATGTCTCAATGCATACCTTGGAGAGAAACTTGACGGAGACATATCTTGAGCATCTAAAGGTATTTTCAGGAACATATTTATATGATTTTGACTAGAAAGGACATTTTAAAAATAATGGGATCAATATCATACTCATATTCTTCCTTAAAGCCCTTCAAAAATGGTTTTTTTCTTAGGACCACAAGTTGTGCACGTAGAAAACAAATTGTAAGAAGAAATGATTATGTCTTATGAATATTATTAAACCATCGCCACTTAGAGAACTGAAATAAATTTCCAATGATATTTTTTTTATCTCAATATCTTTATGGAGTTCCCAGAATTGCTTCCCGAAGCTTGGGTGTTGTTTTTAGTTGCAAGCTCCTTCACCTTTGAAAACCTACTTTTGTTGAACTTGTCCCAAAACTTTGAAACTTCACAAAATCTTACAATATTAGTTGTAAAATGTTCCTATCTCCTCAATACCACTTCTTTATGAATTTTATCCTTTAATTCTTCTCCGGAGGCTATGTACGAGGCTTTGAAAGGCTAAAAGTAGCCATTACTAAGCTTCTTGAAAAGCCTACCTTGGAAGATACCATCTTAGAAGCACTTGAATGATTTTTTTCCTTAAATCACCTATGGGGAAGTTTGAAACCACAAATATTAACTATTATAAGGACAAGATGGGCCTAACATGGGGGATAGGTTTATCTAGAGGGATTCCTGGGTAGATCTATAATGAAGAATTTTGACGCTAGGGTAGAGTTTTCTTGTTTTCAAGTTGAATTTTACCCTAGTAAAAACACAGGACAATAGTTGGATCTCAATTGGGGACTCATTATGGATTGAAAAAAGTGAGGATAGTATGAGAATGAACTCCAAAATATCAGTACATATCTTTGACCAGTGCTTTATCCATTGGGCTTTATAGAGTCACTCAACTTGCAATAGATAGACTGAAAGGAGAACACACACACATAACAGAAGGGAAACACACCATAACGAAAAGGAAAAACAAAAAGAATAGGGAATGGAAAAGAAAAACTTAAATCACCTATGGTACAATGCTAAGGAAAACCCACTTTTATTGTAGCACTTTTCTTTTCACAAGTTACCTTTAAAGGGGTAACACTGAATGATGATGTTCTGTGAATCCATTGACCAGATCAAGAAATTATCCTCCTTTCTTCAACTTATCATGAAATCTCGGTGAGTGTCTTCATACTTGGGAGGAGTGAGCCTGCATGAGATATTTGATTCTCATAGCTTCACTTAGAAATTCAATTTCCCATATCATATTTGAAATCAATTTCAAATTGTAAGTTTCCTTCTATATTGATCCACATTGCTGATTTATCATTGAGCATATCGTCATTTCCCCAAGGCTAATTTGTTTTCAAATTTCTTGAATATCATGAGTTGTCTTCTTTCCCAAATTCATGTTCATTGAAATAGTTTCCACAAGAAGACTTGAATTCATCTTTTTATTCCATATCATTATGAGGTGTTTGAATTTTGAATGGAGGATCAAAATTAACCCTATACCTATATTGTATGGCCATAGCATGAGCTAAGAGGTTAATACTTAGCATGGGATCCTCTGTACCTTCTGCCACTTTCAATATTTTTTCCGCGTAGTACCTCTTTGGAACTACTAAAAGCTCACCCTTACATTCATTCAAAAAATATTAATTTTTAAATTCAAGGAAATCATTTGGAAGAATTGCTCCATCATCTCGAATCTCATTGCATTCCAATCCTTATTTTTCAAGGGGAGCCTTGAATTTAAGAGATTCAAAACTCTTTGTTTCAACTTTTTCATCATGGAAAGAATCTCCCTCTTCGAAAGAGAAAGAGAAAACTTCAATTTCATAATCACATCCATCAATCATTGTTTTAAGAGGGGCATTAGATTTCTCACCTTGTTTTATTTCATCATGAAAAATCTTCAAATTAATTGAGGATTCATAATTGAATTCGTGCTCATTTCGTAGATCCATAGCTTGCATAAGGAGTTCAAGACTTAGCTATAGGTCTTTTATTTCTTCTACAATTCTTAGCAGTTCTTGTACATATTTTTCTTTCAAATATTTCAAAGGATCATTATAGGTTGTATTTTATCCCTCATGGGTGACATGCGCGAGGGAAGTTTCCTCTTAGAATGGGAAAGAGAACACCTCCTCATCACAGGTAAAAACATTAGCTGATTTCTCATCTTGGGATTCATCAAGAACCACTTCCTCTTTTCCATGGCTCACATCATCCAAAAATTTGGGACTATCCTCTTGCAACTCAAAGTTACTCAACACCTCTTTAAGATCAATACCCCCTCAGAAATGGATTATTAGTCCTATCAAGGTGGGAATCTCATCCTCCTCCTCAGATGTTATGAAATGATTTATTTTCCCGATATCTTGGAAAAAGATGTTAGCTCCTGGATTTCCTAAATTGTGTACTGTATATCTCATATTCTTCTATAGAAGCAAATTTTACATTTATGACTTAACCAAAATAGTTGTGGAAGACCAATTCATTTGGATTTTTCCTCCCAACTATTGGTAGAATATTCTACTCAACAACATTCCAAATGAAACTGGAATGTCTACTACCAAGATAGTCATTGACATTTTCTTATCCAGAAATTCTATGAGTTCCAACTATGTATCCTTGAACTTCCCTAAAAGTGGGACTTCCTTTGACTCCATGGAGTGACAAGAGCCACCGGCCTGAGTCATGGTGAGTTTGAGGGAATTTGAAACCTTCGTAGGCATTACATTTTCAGAGGCACCTGAATCTGTTATGTAATTACTCAGTTTACATTCTCCAATGAGAAGGGAGACATAGAAATGATCAATCTTATCAGTATTCAAAGCACTTAGAACAAACATGTTCAGTGTAGGAGGTGTAGATGGTGTTAAAAGTAGAAATTTAGGATTGGGACCCGCAATGTTGGGATTTGAGCTACCACCTTTGATAAAATTGATAAACCTCTCAAATTTCTCCAAGTGTGTTTATGAAAATTCAGTTTCGGAAATATAAAATTTGGTCTTATTTCCATGTTTGATATAATCAAATGGGGAAAATATTGATAAGGGGGTGAAGAAATTTATATTGGAGCTAGGATAGGCTTGGAGGTGGGAGTGGATGTTTAAAAAAAAGAGGCCGATTTTATAGGCACCTTAGAGGATCTTAAAGGAATAGATTTTGTAGGAGAAAAGTTGGGTTTAGAAGGAGCAACAAAATACTTACTCGGAATATATTTTCCCTCTTTCTCCTCACGGGGTCCAGTTTCTCCAATGTATACTTCGTCGAGGGAGTGAGTGGAGTTCCTCAACAGATTATTTTAGTTTATAGATTCACCACATGAGGATATTTGGTCATCTTATTTTTCATGAAAGAGGAGAAATGGGATCCTATTTTAAGACTGAGAACGGGTGAATACCGCACATGATAAATTGGGTAAATATTTTCCATCATCTTCATCACCTCTAGAATACTTGAATAATCTTATTTGTGTATCATTCTCTATTTCTTTAAGTTCTAGGAAATCATTGTCTTCATTTTTTTATTCCAGTACTTCTTTGTCTTATTGGGTTCTACAGACTGCATTGACAGATGGATCCTCCAAGAAATACTTTGGGGTTCTCCTACAATCTGATTTCTATTAATACATTGATGGGTTTCCCATAAGGACACTTCCCTATTCAACATTGTCACTTCATTTATCGATTTCTACACTAATGGATCTATTCTCTCATCTTTGGGATGTTGGGACTTATACTTCCTTGAAGGATTCTTGATCTTTCCAGATAAAATGAGGTCATGTTCAACTTCAATTGTCATTCCTTGTGATTGTGCAAGATTCCTTGGTTTTAATCTTCATAGAAAGGATCCTACTTCGGGAAATTGAGCACTGATGAAGAACCTTTTCACGTTATCTTTGGAGGGAAGAACCTCAAGAGGTATACTTTTGAGCAACCTATTCTAATGAGCTACGAAGTCCCTCATAGTTTCATTAGATTATTTCTTCATTTCAGCCAACAAGACTAGGAGGTCTTGACAATCTTCAGTAGATTTGAATATTTCTTTGAAACTAGTATTGATGTCCTCCTAGTTAGTGATGGATCTAGCTGGTAGAAGATATAACCATTCATTTTCTTTTTATTGGAGTGATTCCATGAACAATCACACAACAACATCTTTGTGTTCGATTCTAAGAATTCCACATGTTGTGATAAAGGAAGAGATGCGTTCTTCAGGAAGTTGTGTGCCATCACCTTTGAACTTTGAAAATTTCTTGTGAAAACCTATTGGTATATTATGAAGAGGGGGTGTAAGAGCAAGTGGACTTGTATTCCTTCACTATGTAATAATAGGTTATGGTATTTCATCTTCATCCACCATAGTTTATTCTTCTTGAGTTCCATATTTAGCTTCTTTAATCTCTTCTCTTAATTGTTCTTTTGGTTATTTTCCTTCTTCACTAGGGAATTCAATGTTCAATGGTGGGTGGAAGGCATGGGAAATAAGAGGCTTTGCATGAAGATTATCAACAGGGTTTCGTATAGGATTATCAGGTGAGCCACTTGAGTAATTAGATGGAGATGAAGCTTGAGAGAAATATTAGGGGTTATCTATGATTTTTTTTCTTGTTTTACAAAGCTTTGAAAGTGGGATCAATAATTACTCTCAACCTATTTATCCTGGTATATCATTTTTTAGCCAATTTTGGAAAAAATCCTACAATTGGAATATGAAAGGGCGTTGTGGAAATCAACTATGGGTTTTTCAACAATGAAATTTAATTTTTTTACTTTTTATTTTTTTTTTAATTTTTTTATTTTTTGGATTTTGTGGTTCGTATTTTGGGTGTAGATATTCCAATTCTACCCCATGGTGGGTGTCAAAAACTCTTGGCGAGAAAATTTTTCAAGTGGACAAATTGGTGGGTACCCACCAATGCCATGAGACTCTAGGACCCTTTTCTTGAATGGTGTAGCACCATTTATTATGAGTTTATAAAAATAGAATATGTGGGTGGCCTAGAGGCTAGGGATTCAATATGAGCACTCCACTGAACCTGGGGTAAAATCTTGCAATTTATTGCAAGGGAGGAATTTTACTGAATGGGTGGGAAAAGGGAGTGGAGAATGAAGGGAGGGGATTAATATTGTAATTATAAAATCATATGCTTGAAAATATTAATAAAAAAATATCACCATAAAAAATTAGGGAAATAAAACAAGTATGATTTGATATCAACAATGAGGGGAAACTATCCACACACAATTACACACATTCATGCATATTGAAAAGAAGAAACTCCTTCCTTAATTAAAATTTCCACAAGTTATATAATGAAAGAGAAGAGAAGAAAGTATGTAGGGAAATAGAAGAATGCTATCTCTTTTGCTTTCTCCAAGTAGTTATTCAATCTTGAGCATAAACATTTGACAACCCTTAAGAATGGGGAAGTCATTACAATATATATAATTTGAGGACACTCTTTTCCTAGCCCCTATGTGCCTCTTCATTTGTCTTCTCCACTTGTGACTCTTGACATTCATTGGAAATAACATTGAGTCTCCTTTTATTAAATAAGGGTAACTTATTACATTTTATACTATAGTCACATTAGTGAATAAGATGAATGTCACGATTTCTCACAACGAAGAATTAGAAAGGGGAGTAGATAAGAGGAGGAAGAATTAAGAAAGAATGGGAAGAATGCTCCATAGTATGAATGGGAATGCCTCTATTTTTTATGAAGATATTATCTGAGGAAATTTAAGATGGAAAATGATCCTTGAAAACCTTCTGCATACTGCTCCAATGATGGAAATCTCTGATGAAGTTCACTTTGAATACCTTGCCTCCCTGTGAGGATCTGCCTTGCTTCTAAACACAATTGAACTCAAAGTGATGTTTCCAAGACACATATAAAGGGTTCATTCCTCTTTTTGAGATATCAAATTGTCATATAATCCCATGGAGAGTCCAAAAAGTAGAAAGATGAGTAAAAATGGAGCCATCTACAACTTTCTGCACTTTAAATGAAGAATATCTATTTTAAGAAGGTAGAAGCGAGACCTGCTATTTTGGGACATATAACCTATTTTCATGACTAAACATTCTAGAACACTTCACCCTTTACGTTTATTATATAATTCTATTTTAACAACTTTCAATTTTAGCATGATGTTTTTTCAAGACCTGTTATTTAAGGAAAATTACAATTTTTTTCCTCCTTCCATTTTGCACCATTTTTTACTGTTCTGGGTGGTCCAAACTTATAGTTCGAGGGAATTAATATTTTTACTAATTGTATTTTGGAATTTCATATTTTAATGAAAAAGGTCTTGAAAAATTCTACTTCTCATCGGGATGCTTTGCTCCAATTTTCAGGGGTTTTTCTCATCCGGATCTTCATGAATTCGAAAAGAAAATTTGCAGGTATGTGTGTTACTCATATGAAAAGGAAGAATTATTATGAATAATCAGGCCTCCATATCCATAAAAAAATAGGGGCTTCATGCCATGAAAGCAAGTTCACGTGAAACTAGATTTTTGAGGGATCATTTCCTCTAATTTTCACGTGATTCTACTTATTAGAACGTTGAGGAGTGAAGAGGTAGATCACTTCCATTTTCGTTGTTGCATCATGGTAGCAATTAATGGTGTATTTGAGATTCATATATAACATATATGTTTTTAAGGATAAAAATAATCTTGAAAAAAAATTATTCTTGCAACCAAGGATGCTTCTGGGAGGATTTGGAATAGTGTATGAACAATTTTTAGGTTTAATGGAGATTATATTGTAGTAGTCATGGATATCTAGAGGAAAAATTAAGGGGAAATGAGTTACAATGAATTTCATGTTTTCTTCCGGCATCACCCTTCTCACATGGACACAGATGGAAGAAGGGCAACAGTTATATTTTGTGTGGAATTTGGATTTTTGAATCCTCTTGGGATTGGGTGAATTTTTGAGTCCCAACTATCCCAAGGGTATGAGACATATGTTTCAATAAAATATGTCTCATCCTAAAATTGACAAGTGGTAAACATGGATTGGCTAGTAGAGGGGAGAGAGAGAGTGAGCAATAAGCACCTAGGGTGACATTAGGTCACATGAGAGACCAAAGAAAGGGATAGGATTGGGTGCATTATTGCATCCTAATTTTCCTAAGGGGATAAAACAAAAGGTTCAAGAAAATGAGCCTCATTCTGTAGATGACAAGTGGCACTTGCTGATTTGCAGAGACGAAGAGGAGAGGGGGCTAAAAAATGGACTGTAGAGCATCTTTTGGGATCACATGAAGATCAAGGGCCAAGTTGCACATGGGGTGCATTTTTTTGTCCTAAATATCCCAAGGGGATGCAACACAAGGTGTAAGAAAAGTTTCCCTTACCAAAATATGATAATTATCACTACGAGATTTGATGATGGAGAGAGCTTAGAAAGGGTGCAAATAGGCTTAACTTGCTTATTTGAGCTCCATCGAGGTCACATTATGGTCCTAGGATCTATCTTAGGGTTGGGCACATTTTTTTGTCCCTTTTATCCCAAGGGGATGAGAAAATTAGTGTAATAAATTGTGCCTCAACCTGGGAGTGATATATGTCCACCTAGAAAAATGATTAAGTCCCAATGCATACCTTAGAGAGAAGCTTGATGGAGACATATCTTAAGCATCCATAGGTCTTTTTCAAGAACTTCTTTATATGAATTTGACTAGAAATGGTATTTTGAGAATAAATGACTAGATAAAGTGCAAGTAGGGGAAGTATGGATAACTCGCTCTATTAAAGCAAGGGTCATAGTAGAGACTTAAGATACTTACTTCTAAAGATTAAAAGATGACAAAAGGATGAGACAAAAATTTCTAAAATATATGAAAAGTAGATATCAATGTAATTGTGTATTGATAGAATGCACTGAAAAAATTATTGTTGAAAAATATGGTGTGCATGAATGTCACTACCGTCAGTTGTGTGTACTCTTGGGAGATGAAACTAAAACAAAAATAAAAGTTGATTTTGGAGGAAGTGAAAAATTGACAAAAAGAAAATGTGATGCTCAAGTGGTAGAGGTTCTCCCAGTGGCAGCTCAAGTAATTATAGACAACTACATGATTGCAATGGAAGGAAATATTCCAGTAATGATGGAAGACACCAAAGAATTTACCTGTCAATGTGTATATACCTTCCAACTTCTATCAACAATATCTTGTATTCTGTCAACTTATGCATTTAATGTAGAATGTGTTATCATATATTTTTGCAATTTGTCTAGTATACTTAATCTGGAGGACAGTGCAGAGGACATATGTTCTCGAAATCTCTCAGGATCAGCATAGTACAGAATATCACTTCGAGATCTTTTCGTTGACTATTTGATCGTTGAAAATGAAGTACATATGTACAAATGGTGGGCGATCAAAATTGTGGTCAACCCTAGGCGGGACCAGATCAACTGGCGAATAACGACCAAGTAGTGAAAAAATAAAATAGCAGAACAAGTGCTACGAGTTGGGGTTTAGTTCCACCAATCTTCAATGCTTGTTATCAAAAGGCTGACTATGGAGACCGTAGCTGGTGGGATCCACTTTTATATCGGAAGGGGACCCTGCCACCATGAGAAATTTGTTATTAATCATCGACGTGGTGGGTCCTCAAGCCACCACCTGGCTTGCCACCATGATTTGAATTCAATCGATATGCCTATCGAGGAGTGACAAGTGGACTATACTTTTCGAATTTGTATTTTAAGATTAATTAGAGCTCGGCAAGCTATATCTCTAACTCGATGGGGTTGTCAAATACCCATCAAGCCCTATATTATATTCAATGTTCAATTTTATCACATATTATACACTTTACTTAAGATTTAATTTCCACAATGTTTGAGCGGTTATATCTATATGGAGGATCAAAGTACCAGCTTGGCCATATGACTTGGTGATCAGTCCAACTGATAAATCGGCACCGAGTATTCCTTATATCCCACAACAACTCGACATTTGGAAATAGATAGTCAAACCACACAACTCGTCATATTATTTGGCCCAACCAATGGGCGATTTAAACATATCAACCACCACGACATGGAATCAACACAACTCGACTACCTAACCGAACAACTCGGCATATGGTGTGATTGCTAGAAAGAGGGGCAAGCGTGGTCAAAGCCACATATACAATGGGTTGGGTGAGCCTCCCATGGGATCCATGTGGGATTTATCCTAGTGCTTTCCAAACTACTACGACCAAAATTAGAGGCATGGGCATCGAACCTATGACCTCAGCGAGATGGTGGAGTGACCCAACCATCTTGGCTAGAGAGTTGGTTGGGAAATGAGTTGGCCGATAATGTTTTTAAACAAAATTTATGGGCCACTTAAGCCTTATAAAATGCCCCCTCCCACATACACAAAAAGTAAGAAGGAATTTAAACTAGCTAGCAAAGGAGCTTGGAGAGGTAGAAAAAGAGCTCGAGGGAAATTAAAAAGGCTCCCAAAGTAATTTTATAAAGCCTTATCATTTTTAAAGGCATAGTGAAAAATTTTAAGGAATTATTTTTGTAAGTAAGTCTGATTAATTAAATAGGAAATAATTGTGGGAGCTAAGTCCTATTTTAAATAGGAAAATTGTAAAATTGGGAATTATTGGAAATTACCCAATTGGCCCATAGTGCCACACTTGTGAAGCCTAGAGTGTCGACCGGAGTGTCGCATGATGTATTAATATCGTCAGGAAGGTCGATCGAGTTTCAAAGGAGATTATACACTAGGAATATGGAGGACGATTCCAACTGGTCATCAAAGTTCTTCGAAGGACTAGAGTACTACTAGGAAAGTGAAGTTCCATTAGGTTTTATTGTAAGAAATAACATTGTAATTACAAATTTTGACTAGTGGAATGGTTTGATAAGAACCCAGAGACGTAGGCTATTTCTGAACTCCGTAATCAATCTAAGTGAAGTGTCATTTATATTCTTGCATTATTTTGGATTGTTTTACTTAAAACAAAGTAAATTTTAGTGGTAATTTTTAAGCCTATAGTGGTCCGAAGGTCGTAAAAGAAAAAAAAGTTAAATTTTTTTACTTGGATTTTCAGATTAGTACTCATTTCCAATGCAATAATGGACCTATTTACCATTATCAGATATATTTTTCTAGATTTTGTAATTATTGTACTCTTACCTAATGCTTCTTTAGAAATGTTAAGAGAGACATTAAAAAAATTCATGCAAAAATTCAAAAACAAGGGGGAATTAGTTTTGGAAGGTTGTTACCCATTTTATGATTACAATGGAAAATTTAAGAGTTTGTGTCTTATGTACACAATAATTGGTGTGAAAAATTGTGTTGTTGAAGATGGGGATATAGCAAAAATATCCATGGATTAGATGGATAAAATTCCACAACAAATTATGAATGCAAGCAAAATTTTCCTATGAGGTAAGACACATCATTTTCTTTATGAGAGATCTTGTGGGTTTTGGTCTCATATGTTCACTTGACTCGGTTCCGATAATTCTTCGGTTATATTGTTGTACGACGATAGTGTTACAATGCATGCTTTGGTTGACTCAGGTCTGTCTGCAATTTTTATTATTAAATCGCATGATCAAGAATTGTTTTTACAACATTACTATTATCATTTTAAGAAAGGTATGTTGATTAAAAATACTTTAAACAATTATATTAGTTTAATGCATTTGAACTAATACATACAATATTTATGCAGATAACCAAACAATAGGGAAAAACACTATCTCTTCCTCTCCATGTACAAACATAGGAGACGATGTCGATCTTAGTATGTTAAAACCAATTCAACATGTTTCCCCAGATGTCACTGACCATCCATCCAATGAATCTATAAAAGGTAAGTGGGAAATACTTGTTTTATAAATTTATCTCTACAAGATGTTTTTGATTGTCATTGTTTACATAGTTTTAATAATAACTTCATTTATTCAGATTTGATGCCAAATGGGGAGGTTGTTGGCATGTCATGCACAAACTTACAGACGTAAAATGGTATGATAATCATATACAATTATAAAGAAAACCATTTATAAGACCCTCATAATTGAAGGAACCTATAGCGAAGTAGTTTATTTGTAATATGCATTACCCTAGTGGATGCTAATATGCATCTTTTAATTAGATTTATTTTGAATTGAGTAAATTTTTGGTTTATTGGTTAATATTTATTTGCGGAATATCAAAAAAATTTACTTCTGTAAAGTTGGCTATTAGTGGTCACTAAGCCCATCATATATTATCAACCCAAAAATAGTCCAAACATTAATGACTTATGCATATTGATCACTAATATACAACTACATCCATGCAATATCATATAAAAGTGAGTTGTTTCACGTATTTTTGTACATTGACTTACATTTTATTTTGAATTGATTATTTCTTTTTTAAATAGAACGATCATCACAAGAAATTGCAAAGGGGGAGTGCGAGGTAATCGAAGACATAGTCTCAATCAGTAAGTGTTAACATTCTGAAATTTTGATTATCTGAATTGGTTAATACCAAATTGTGGATAATTGAGAAAAATTTACTTCTGTGTAGTTTGCCAAAAGGATTATTTAATTTTTTAGATTTGGAGGGTTTTCTCTATGAGAAAAACCAATCCTACAAAGTGTTGACAATAAAGTTTGGTAAGGAGACTCTCAATTTGTGAGGTGGGCTCAAGGAATTTTTAAAGATACTGGAAACAAAATGTGAAGTGGGATTTTGGTCTAGCTATCTCTCATGTGCCAAAGTTGAAAATTGATAAAGGATTTGAAAAAAATTACGTTTGAATTCAAACCATTTATTATTTTGGGTAAAGAAAATTTTTGTGTAGAAGATGAAATTGTAGAAAAAGATCTCCAAAAGATTTGGAGAAGAGATGGTATTTATTTCAGCTTTAGAAACACAATATGTATTGATGCAACCTAGAATTTACCAAGAAACCCAGGCACACTGGCACAACACTCAGCCTAGACTGAGCGCTCTTCCGAAGCATGCAAAGGTATCAGGCCCTTCCTTAGATTTGTTTGTGCAGGATGTAAATATGATGACAGGTTAACACATTCAAATTCAGAAATAACATACATTCTATAGAGAAGATTATAGATCTAGATCTAAAGAGTAATGAAACTAAACAAGATTCATAATGAAATCAACCATGCAAGGACTTAGTCACAACCATGTTTAGAACTTTGATTCAGCAATAAAATTACATTATATTAAACAAAATAACCTTACAAAATCTCCTTACAATAATCAATTACCCAGATTATGTGCGCATCAGAACCAAAATAAATCCATCGTAGCTCTCTATGCCTATTTTTGTATATCTCTATCTATATCTCTCAGTATATCTTTTACAAATTTACTTCATACATATTTATAAGGGTGGGGACTTTCCCTTCACCGCTTACCTAATTCCTAAAATAGGTCGCATGCTAGAAATATCCATGTGTCTTTACAATAGTAGCCACACATGCAAGTGTGCTAATAATAGGCCTCTTCTAGTTAACTAAAAGTAGAAATTCTATTATTAACTTGTACCCATGTAAAGAGCTTGATAGCCGCTTTTCCAAAAATAGCCTATGCATGACGCACAAGCCTTTATCCCATTTGTGTGCTCTGCACACCATCTTCCAAAAATAGATCATAACTGTGAAAATGGATAATTCCTGAATCTGTCTCTGTCCTTCACGTGTGATTCCTTCTTGATCCTTCTGCACCTTTAAATATACCTTACTCCCGTGCGCGAATGTCCTAGTTGTTCTTTCCTTAACAACATATTTTATGTTCAACATTACCCCACACTAATTGCATTTCCGCCCTGGGTTTCCTCTTGAATATAGAAAGAATAAACAATAATGAATGGATGAATGTAAATAATTTGATGTACAAAAGAATTATTTTACTCTATAGCATCTTGTACTTCCACCGAAAGAATCAATTATGGTTATTCTTGTTTTATCTCTGCCTCTAATTTATGTCACTCATTTAGCGTGGCCTCTACTTTTTATGGGATAATAGACTCCAACTCATCTTGGGAAATTTCTTCCCTCTCATTCTGTAAAACTAGAACAATGTTGGACATTGCAAACATTCTTCCCTCTAACAGGTCCATCTTCTATGCTATAATATTTCCATGTTTGTCCAACCTTTCTTTATGTCATTCCTATATTGTTGCAAGGGCCTCACACTTTTGCTTCACCAATTTCAACCTCTCCATGCACCCCATTTTCTCATCCTTGATCACTTTTAGGACTTCATTGTCCTCCACCATGTTCCTTATCCTTATGACCACCTCTGGAGTTGTACAAATATTCAATGCCTAGTCTGCTTTCCTCATCTCATCCTGTAAGGTTTGGAGCAACACCTCATAAGATGAAATCTTCCTTATCAAATAAGTCTTTGCTCGCTTTACTTCCTGCTCAGGGTCCTTTAGTGCTGGCATATGCATAGGTCCATCCTCAAGCACCAAATTGACCGAGGTAAGTACATAATGCATTTCCAAAGGGAATTTTTCTGGTACCTTGGATTCCAAGTGTGGTCTTCCTCTTAGGACCTAGTCTCTAATCTCTTCTACCATTCTAAAAAAATCATTCTTATTTTTATCCAAGTCTTTTTCTCTTGTTAGGCATGATATTTATGCATCCTTGGATTTGATTTCTTCCCTTAATGCCCTAATTATTGCAGCTTTATCCACATTCCTTTGTGCCACTTGTTAGGAATTAGTATTTACATCATAGGTAAATATTTATATGGTTAGTTTTATATATGTTATAACAAATGTATAACAATCTATTAATACGGGTTTTATATTGTTTATACTTCCTACTTTATAGGAAGTTGTTTTCCTATTTGGATGGCTATTTAATAGCACTCCGTTCATTGTATTTGATATATGAATAATACATCGATTATATTTCTGTGTTTAACCTGTGGATTGCTTTTCATTTGGTATCGGATGCATTTGATCCATATAATGGAGAGTTAACATACGGGCAACAGTGTATTATGCCTAGTCTCAGCTTTGTAGAGAAGTGTCCGCAAAAATATTGGAAGAGAGATAGTTGATTCAATGATATGTCTATAGCATTTGGCACCATATCCTCTGTCAAGATTCCAAAACGTTCACATCTGTCAGCTATAAATTGCTCACTTAGTCTGGTTCGACCAAGTTTTGTCAGCATTGAAACTGCATTGCATGCTTTGGATCCCGGACATGGTTTCAACAGATTGTCGATATCAAAAATCCTGGTCTTGCGCATTCTC
This sequence comes from Taxus chinensis, assembly GCA_019776745.2. Classification (NCBI taxonomy): domain Eukaryota; kingdom Viridiplantae; phylum Streptophyta; class Pinopsida; order Cupressales; family Taxaceae; genus Taxus; species Taxus chinensis. The sequence goes on from CM034155.1 coordinate 384,910,732, forward strand.
AGCAATATCAATGCCATGCAGATCTGAGACGCATGCATATTCACTCACATGCAAGTAAAAAATTGACAGATTCTTTTCCATACGAAGTGGATCTCACAGTCTAACTCGAGGAATCCTATTCGATTCCTGTGCAAAGAAAAAAAATGTGGTGGGCTTGAAGGTATTTTGGATTCACAATGGTCTATGTTCTGGAAAACATGATCAACAAATATTAGTCCGTGATTTTTCAACAGTTATCCCAAAGCTGTAGATCCTCCATCGAATCACCTCTAACGTGGACTCCATCAGTTTGTTACCGTATTACATTTTCATATGGTTGGTACGTCTCACTGGCACTCAGTCATATTGACACAATGAAATTCTATCCATTCATGGGTTGTGTAGGATATAATCGTGCATGCTTTAGGTGTAGACTCCTCAAATAATGCCTCTTTGTCTAGTCTCACCTTCAGTTATTTTTATTCCAATTCTCTCCTTCTGAGGGGAGAGTCATGGTGATCTCTGTAATTCTTGTGGAGTAGCACCTTGGGTTCTTGTTCTCCTAAATACCATTTTGAAGTGGAACTCTCCTTGTAATTCATCCAATTCCTCATCACCTTCTTCTTATACCTAGGGTGGAGTGGTCGTGTGCTCAGTTTCTATTATCCAAAATAAGCCCATGCTTATTTTTGGTTAACTTCCCATTTATTTTATTCCTTTGCTTTTCTTCAAGTTAAAAGTTTGTTAAGAGAGCAGAAAACTATATTTCAAGATCCTCTACTAAAGGGTTTCTAGTAAACGTAGCTTCATCAAGCAAGACAGTAAATTTCTTCCCCTTTCCATTTGGAAAAGGTAAAGAATGTCCATTCCTAACTCCAAGTATTTTGCAAAGTTATGGGCCGATGGACCTTAGGAGGATTTTTTGCCCAAAGTAGGTTGGTGGGCTAGCACCAGGGAATTTTTTTTGTCAAAAGAAATGGTAGACTGGCAGGCCCGTGGAATGAACTTCGATAGTTAGCCACTTTTGGCTGAGTAAAATATGAGGTGAATTGCATGGCCCGTGAGCCCATGTAAACACTAAGGGGGGGAATGTTAGAGATCAAGGAAAAATTCTTGTTCCTAGCCAATACAGAAGATCCTACAGGTGGTCAAGGAGGAAATTACGGAGCGGTGGAAGACATTCTATAGACACCTTAGGCATTTTGTCAAAATGTGTGAAAATAAAATTTGAGCCCTTGACATACGCCAAATTATGGCCCGACCAAGGTTCTAGATGCATATCAGCAGGCCCACAGCAGAAATATTTTTTACTTAGCCCTTTTGGCTAGAAGCTCAAGATTTGGAGCTAAATTCAAATGTTGCCTCTCATATGTGTATCCCTGGGCCTGGTCAAGGAAATGCTTTTTGAAATCCGCCTCTTTGTCTAGAAGTGCGAGTCTCCTTCAAGGTCTGGTGAAAATTTTGGCACTTATCCCCTTTTGGGATAAGAAACTTAAAGTGAGTTTTGAGCCCGCTGGCCCGCAAAGGAAGATGGAAGAAAAATTCTTAACACCTCATGTCCAATCAGGAAGAGACTCCATGTAGTTTGTTCAAAAGGAAGGCGAGGATGTGAGGGAACTTAAGAAATGGTTGGCACCCTTTTTGTCTGAAAAAGTTTAAAGGGGTGAATTGGGCCACACCTCCACAATCCAATCAGAAAATGACACGTGAAGCCATCGGCCTAAGGTGGGAAAGCAGAGGTATGTTGAAATTTTTGGTTTTTTTTCAAAAATATAAGGAACACCGTTGGACTGTGCTTCCAAAAGACAATCAGAAGGTGCCATTTTAGGTCTAGCCCTCTAAGAAACTTCAGTAGTGGCCGAGGCAGGAATTGAAGGAAATTTAACAGTTTTTCAAAAGGAAGGGATTTTTGAGGGAACTTAAGAAATTTCACCCTTTTTGATAAAAATTGGGCCACACCTCCACATCCAATCAGAAAATGACACGTGGCCATCGGCCTAAGGTCAGAGGTATGTAAATTTTTGGTTTTTTTTCAAAAATATAAACTGTGTCATATTTCAGAAGTCACGTGTTCAAGGAATTGAAGCTTTAAAGTTTTTGTAACTTTTTGCAAAAGGTAAATTTTGAAAGCACGGACCCATGAGCCCAAAGAAAGGTTTTTAGTCCAAAAGAAAAAAATGAAGCGGCGGGGCCACGGGGCTAAGGAGATTTTTTTTAAAAAACTTTGACATTTTTGGGAAAAGGGCTCAAATTGCAACCTTGAACCCGGAGACCCGCTTTTAGTCAAAAGTGAAGAGGGCGGAGGCACGGGGCATGGAAGATTTCTCAAAAAAAATTCATTTCTTAGCTCAAAGGTGCAAAATAAAATTTGAGCCCATGGTGCTTGGGAAAAAGTAATTTTTGCACCTGTGGGCAAGTGGAGAATTTTTTAACTTTAAAACTTTTTGTTCAAGAGACCAAAAGTCAATTTTAAGCCAGCAGAAGTGAATTTTGCGCTTGCGGGCCAACATAGGATTTTCAAACTTTTGCATTTTTCTCAAAAGGAAATAATTTAACTTTGGGCCCAATAAGTTGTGCACCATGTCAAATCAAGGTTGCGGGGCTACGGAAGTTTTTGAGAAATTTTGAAAATTTTGTTCAAAGGCAGAAAGTGAATTTTTCACCCGTAAAATCTTATAGAGAAAGTGTTCTTAGTTGCAGAGTTGTGGGCCATGGGAGGAACTTTACACATTTTTCCTTTTTCACGATAAAAGGTAAAAAGACAATATTGAGCCCATGAAGGTGATTTAGTGCCACGTGTCATGTCGGAACTACGGGGCTGTGGAGGTTTTTGGGATTTTTGCATTTTTTTGGAAAAGGTGTAAAATTCAATTTTGGGCCCGCAGACCCATGTTCAATCTGATTAATCTACCTTTTGCTGCTTTGTTGCCCTAATTTTGCCCTAATTTTTCCCTAAATTTTCATATGGTCATATCTTTCGATTCAGAGATCAAATTTGAGCAAGATTGGACTTTTTGGAAAGATCTCAATACCCTCTATACATTGGCGGCATAAAAACATCCTTTTTTTTGGCGAGTTTCAATGTAGAAAATGCTAAAAATGTCTTCTCACACCATCAATGCATATCAGATTGCTTTGAATAAGTCATTTTTACTCGATATACCATGATTGTCTTCTCCTGCACGCCAATGATGGAGAATCAGCTTGATTTGATGGGGGAAAACCCTAAAATGTATTCTCATGCCATAAATACAAGATCAGATTGCTTCGAAGACACCGCTTTATTCTATTTACCATTTTTTCTTCTCTAATATGCAAGGCAGAAACAAAGGAATTGATTTGATGGATTTGCAGGCCGATTTGAAAGGCATTAATAGCGGGTGGTTGACTTAAAAGATCAGATTTGATTCCTCCTCTATTTTCTCTCTCTTTTCTTCAGCTATAAATGGAAAGGATTCGATCTATTGTTGTTGGACATTTTTCTCTGCATCTCCCTTTTTCTCTAGTCTGCAGCGAATTTTCGGAGTTATTCCAACCTTTCCATAAAATATGTAACACGTTTTTTTACCTCTTGGTCATTTTAATGCCTTGTATCAATTCCTTGGAACAATAAAATAAGCCTGTGGGTGATTTTCAGCCCCTTTCTTACTTCCATTGCATCTTTTTATTATATTTCCATTATAAATTTGGTTATTTACGCATATGAGTTGTATTATTTTATGGTCTGTGTTTAACAACAGAGTGGAATTTCATCTTTATTTTGTGCATCACCTCTATTAGCTTAGATTTCATTATTTTCTGTAAGCTTCTTCTTAACCTTGGTCACTTGAAATTTTTAGAGTGGATATCAGAATAGATCCTATTTAAAATAAATGCATGCATCTTAACAGAGGAATAAGAACCAACCTTTAATCTAGAGAGTTTTTTTCCATTTTTGCAAGCCGTACACTTGTGGAAAAAATTCAATGTTATGCAACTCATACTAGATGCCATTATCAAACTGTAGGTTTGAGAGACATCCAGGGGTGCTGTGATTCAAGAAAAGCCAAGAGGATACATTTCAATATGTAAGCTATTCCATATGTGCTGGTTAATGGAGTTTTGTTCAAAAGGCATATCAATGGAGTTATGTTAAGATGCATTAGAGAAGATAAGATTGAAAGGGTGTTGTAGGAGTTCTATGATGGAGAATCTAGAGGCCATTTTTCTCCATGAATAACAGCTATCAAGATTATGAAGGTATGTTATTTTTTACCCAATTTGTTCAGTGGTTGTTATATATGGATTAAAAAGTGTAGAAAATGTGCATTCTTTATAGGCAAAGAGAGATTTACAGCTCTCCCATTGCACCCAATTTCAGTCAACCAACCATTCATGCAATGGGGATTGGACTTCATTGGAGTAATCAATCTAAATTCTAGCCAATGTCATAAATGGATTTTGAGAGCAACAGACTATTTTGCAAAGTCGACAGAGGCAGCAACACTAAAAGAAGCTAATGAATCCAACATACTAGATTTATATGAAGTAATAACAACCAAATTTGGTGTGCCAGCTACTATTATATCAAACAAGGCATTACTTACTTGTTCATATGACATAACAATAGGCTTTATTGTTATTTGTTCGGCCTGAGGTGTCTTCTTCAACCTTCTTAATACACATGACCCTTCACATACGTCAAATTATGGCTAGTCTATGTGGGTGTGCATAGAACAAGATAGTTGCTTCCTTGTGTGCATGGTGGCCATATCTTCATCCATCAGTTCTCATCCATATAACTCCTTAGGGGTCACCGTGATTTGAAAATGGGCATGGACAATTTTACTTGTTTCCTCAACACATCCCAGAGATAGAACGGTATAATCCCCACTTTTTATTTTCATTCTTGGCCCCTTAGGAACTAGAGCTCCAAGATTTGGAGCTAGATCATCTATGTTTTGGGCATTATCTGGCCCTACTTCTCCTTCCTTTTCCTCTTCATCTTTCATATGTGTATTCATTGGCTCTTCTACATCCTCGGGTTGTGTAGGATATTCGCGCGTGCTTTCTGTAGACTCCTCCGCCTCTTTGTCTAGTCTCATCTTCCTTATTTTTCTTCTAATTTGTACTCCTTCTGAGGGGAGAGTCATGGTGATCTCTGTAATTCTTGTGGAGTAGCACCTTGGGTTCTTGTTCTCCTAAATACCATTTTGAAGTGGAACTCTCCTTGTAATTCATCCAATTCCTCATCACCTTCTTCTTATACCTAGGGTGGAGTGGTCGTGTGCTCAGTTTCTATTATCCAAAATAAGCCCATGCTTATTTTTGGTTAACTTCCCATTTATTTTATTCCTTTTTTTCTTCAAGTTAAAATTTTTCATATTTAAAGTACTGAAGGGTTTCTATAAATAGCTTCATCAAGTGGGAAATTTCTTCCCCTTTCCAGAAAGGTAAAGAAGTCCTCCTAACTCCAAGTATTTTGAAAGTTATGGGCCGATGGACCTTAGGAGGATTTTTTGCCCAAAGTAGGTTGGTGGGCTCAGGGAAGTTTTTTTGTCAAAACAAATGGTAGAATAGCGGGCCCGCGGAAGGAAATTCGATAGTTAGCCACTTTTGGCTTAAAATATGACGTGAATTGATGGCCCGTGAGCCCGCAGAGAAAGGAAAAATTCTTGTTCCTAGCCAATCAGAAGATGACAAGTGGTCAAGGAGGAAATTGTGGAGTGGTGGAAGACTTTCAGACACTTAGGCATTTTGTCAAAATGAGTGAAAATCAACTTTGAGCCCCGCGGGCCCGGCAAGGTTCTAGATGCATAAGCAGACCCATAGAGAAATATTTTTTACATAGCCCTTTTAGCTAGAAGTCGTAAATTCAAATGTCGGCCCGTGGGCCTGGTCAAGGAAAGAAATGGACATGCAAGGCCAAGGAGAAAATTTTGGCACTTAGCCCCTTTTGGTATAAGAAACTTAAAGTGAGTTTTGAGCCCGCGGGCCCACAAAGGAAGATGGAAGAAAAATTCTTAACGCCTCGCATCCAATCAGGAAGAGACACGTGTTCAAAAGGAAGGCGAGGATGTGAGGGAACTTAAGAAATTTCACCCTTTTTTTCTGAAAAATTTTAAAGGGGTGAATTGGGCCACACCTCTGCATCCAATCAGAAAATGACATGTGGCCATCGGCCAAAGGTGGGAAAGTATAGGTATGTTAAAATTTTTTTTTTTTTCAAAAATCTAAGGAACAACGTTGGACTGCACTTCCGCAAAAAATCAGAAGGTGCCATGTGTCTAGCCATCATCAGTAGTGGGAGGCAGGCATCGAAGGAAATTTAAGTTTTTGGGGATTTTCAGAAAAATTTCAAGTCATAAAATTGAACCACATCTCCTTCACCAATCAAAAGAAGCCATGTGTCATTTCAGAGACACGTCACCAGCGGAAGGCGGGGCATCGGGAAGCTTTAAAGTTTTTGTAACTTTTTGCAAAAGGTAAATTTTGAAAGCACGGACCCATGAGCCCAAAGAAAGGTTTTTAGTCCAAAAGAAAAAAATGAAGCGGCGGGGCCACGGGGCTAAGGATATATTTTTTTAAAAACTTTTACATTTTAGGGAAACGGGCGAAAATTGCAACCTTGAACCCGGAGACCCACTTTTAGTCAAAAGTGAAGAGGGCAGAGGCACGGGGCATGGAAGATTTCTCAAAAAATTGTCATTTCTTAGCTCAAAGGTGCAAAATAAAATTTGAGCCCATGGTGCTTGGGAAAAAGTAATTTTTGCACCTATGGGCGAGCAGAGAATTTTTTAACTTTGATACTTTTTGCTCAAGAGAAAAAAAATTCAATTTTAAGCCCGCGGAAGTGAATTTCATGCTTGTGGGCTAGCGGAGGATTTTCAAACTTTGGTGTTTTTCTCAAAAGACAAGAATTCAACTTTGGGCCCAATAAGTTGTGCAACGTGTCAAACCAGGGTTCCGGGGCTGTGGAAGTTTTTGAGAAATTTTGAAAAAAAAATTCAAAGGAAGAACGTGAATCTTTCTCCCACAAAATCTTATAGAGAAGGTGTTCTTAGTTGGGGAGTTGTGGGCCGCAGGAGGAACTTTAAACATTTTGCCATTTTTTTGATAAAAGGCAAAAAGACAACTTTGAGCTCGTGAAGGTGATCTAGTGCCACGTGTCATGTCGGAACTATGGGGCTGTGGAGGTTTTTGGGATTTTTGCATTCTTTTGGAAAAGGTGTAAAATTAAATTTTGGTCCCACAGACCCATGTTCAATCTGATTAATCTACCTTTTGCCGCTTTGTTGCCCTAATTTTTCCCTAAATTTTCAAATGGTCATATCTTTCGATTCAGAGATCAAATTTGAGCAAGATTGGACTTTTTGGAAATATCTCAGTACCCTCTATACATTGGAAGCATAAAAACATCCTTTTTTTTGGCGAGTTTTGATGTAGAAAATGCTAAAAATGTCTTCTCACACCATCAATGCATATCAGATTGCTTTGAATAAGTCATTTTTACTCGATATACCATGATTGTCTTCTCCTGCACGCCAATGATGGAGAATCAGCTTGATTTGATGGGGGAAAACCCTAAAATGTATTCTCATGCCATAAATACAAGATCAGATTGCTTCGAAGACACCGCTTTATTCTATTTACCATTTTTTCTTCTCTAATATGCAAGGCAAAAAAGGAATTGATTTGATGGATTTGCAGGCCGATTTGAAAGGCATTAATAGCGGGTGGTTGACTTAAAAGATCAGATTTGATTCCTCCTCTATTTTCTCTCTCTTTTCTTCAGCTATAAATGGAAAGGATTCGATCTATTGTTGTTGGACATTTTTCTCTGCATCTCCCTTTTTCTCTAGTCTGCAGCGAATTTTCGGAGTTATTCCAACCTTTCCATAAAATATGTAACACGTTTTTTTACCTCTTGGTCATTTTAATGCCTTGTATCAATTCCTTGGAACAATAAAATAAGCCTGTGGGTGATTTTCAGCCCCTTTCTTACTTCCATTGCATCTTTTTATTATATTTCCATTATAAATTTGGTTATTTACGCATATGAGTTGTATTATTTTATGGTCTGTGTTTAACAACAGAGTGGAATTTCATCTTTATTTTGTGCATCACCTCTATTAGCTTAGATTTCATTATTTTCTGTAAGCTTCTTCTTAACCTTGATCTCTTGAAATTTTTAGAGTAGATATCAGAATAGATCCTATGCAAAATAAATGCATGCATTTGAATAGAGTAATAAGAACCAGCCTTTAATCTGGAGAGTTTTTTTTTCCGTCTGTGCAAGCCCCACACTTGGGGAAAAAATTCAATGTTATGAAACTCATAATGGATGCCATTATCAAACTACAAGTCTGAGAGACATCCAGGGGTGCTGTGATTCAAGAAAAGCCAAGAGGATACATTTCAATATGTAAGCTATTCCATATGTGCTGGTTAATGGAGTTTTGTTCAAAAGGCATATCAATGGAGTTATGTTAAGATGCATTAGAGAAGATAAGATTGAAAGGGTTCATGGTTGTAGAAGTTCCATGATGGATAATCTGGAATAAATTTTTCTCCATTGAATAACAGCTATCAAGATTATGAAGGTAGGTTATTTTTTTCACAATTTGTATCAGTGGTTGTTATATATGGATTAAAAAGTGTAGAAGAATGACTGCAATCTTTACAGGAAAAGAGAGATCTACAGCCTACTCCCATTGCACCCAATTTCAGTCGACCAACCATTCAGGTAACAATGGGTTCCATTGGAATATCCATTAGATTGGCAAGCAATCTAAATTGTTTCCAATGTCATAAGTGAGATTTTGAGAGCAACAGACTATTTTACAAAGTGGAAAGAGGCCCCAACACTAAAAGAAGCTACCTTGAGTCCAACATACTAGATTTATATGAAGTAATAACAACCAAATTTGGTGTGCCAGCTACTATTATATCAAACAATTTGGTGTGCCAGCTACTACTATCTATACCTTGATCATTAACCAATGGTACAAATGTTCATACTTGCCGAAGTATGGGAGCTCTTATAACTGGTAAAATCCAATCTTCTTTAGCAACTTATATCTAATGTTATCATATATTGGCATGTCTTCTACTGTGTGCTTATTTGTCTTTGTACACAATAGCGCATCCAACTCCTTGTTATCCAATGTGCGGTGGTTATAATTACCGATTTTGCACTTTCGGATTTGAGACTACCATTCTTGTCCCTCTATTACATCTTCTAGGTATTGCATTTCTGCAGAAATTACTCTCGACATTAATTTTAACCTCTAATTCCACTTTCTTCTTTCCCTTAACTCCTATGGTGGGTGCTTTCTTTGTTTCCATCTGTAACTCGCAATTTTCTAACTTCAAATGCTCGCCTTCTATCTTCTAAAATGTGAATACCCAAACCCTAGCTCGAATCTGAGTGCCCTAGTTGAAATCACGTGCCCTAGATATTTTACAATGCTTTGCTTTTCACTCAAACCCTTCACCAATGGGGATGTAATCTTCTCATGTGAACAAATCTTCCCTCCACGTCTCATTTCACACTCTTTTCACCTAAATACTCTTCTTGCAGCTCGATCACACTTGGATCTTTCAAATTATCGCGATTATAACAGTAAGAATGAACTCACATCCCGTCCTTATATAGATTTTCAAAAATTTAGTTCATTTATTACTCCTTCACCCACCATATACTATCATTAATTGACCATTTTCACTCTTTCTGTGCGGTACATCTTCGTGCCCAAGCTATAACCTTCTAGTGCACCTTCCTACCTTCTAGTCATGGACTTCTCTTCAACATGCTTCTATACACTTAAGTACCTCACCACTACGCCTTCCCTTGGTATTTTCCATGGCCTCTACGTACCTCTTGTTATACTTGTTCCTTCATTTATCTCCATCTATGGTCCTCATTTTTAGAAGCAATCTCTTTTCTAATAGCTCTCCAACTTGAATAGAACCTGTAATAGTTTTTTCCTTCTTATGTATCCATTTTCCAACAGTCATGTACCTAGATATCAATAACCACCCCACACTAATGGTATGTACAGTCCTCTGTGCATACAAATTATTCAAATAGTAATTAGCTTCTGGTGCACAAACACACTTATTACACAAAAACACGAACTAAATTGACAAATCATAGCGATGAAGAAGAAAATACATTAAGGGAATACAAAATTTAAAACCTAATCTAAATGGAAACACTTATTTATTACAAAAACCAAGAAGACTTATTTATAGTAGGGCTTCAGCCTACCCCCATTGAAGTAACCAGGTAACCATGTTCCATTAATCTCCTTTAATTGGCAAGCATATGTTTCAAGTATGTGAGTGATAACATATAGCCCCAACCAATGTAATTTGAGTTTTCCTAGATGGTGCAAAAACTTAGAATTATAAAGGAGCACCATCTGTCCTATCTCAAACTTTATATCCCTGATGTGCCTATCATGCCATGATTTTTTTCCTGGCCTTTTCTTGCTTTTGACTCCAACGTGCTATTACTCATCGTTCATCCATCTTGATCAACATTTAAATCTGTTCTTCTAATGCTTACTCATTAGCTAGACCTCCAACATGTGCAATATGCAATGAAGGGAACATGAATTCTATGGGAAGAAATGCTTCCGTGCCAAACACTAAATGAAATGGTGTGGCCTTGTTCAACCTCTTATATGTTTTTCTATACACCCAAAGCACTGTAGAAACTTTTTCATCCCAATATTTCCTTCCAACATCACAAATTTTTGTCAATGTCTGACTCAATTTTTTTTGAAGGCCTCAACAATTCCATCAGCCTTAGGATGATAAGGTGTAGTCTTATGGTGCGTAATCATAAATTCATCCAATAATATCCTTATTGTCTCATTCAAAAAATGTGTGCCCCTGTCACTAGTCAAACTTAGTTGGCATTTATACCTTGTAAGAATATTTTCCGATAAAAACTTAGACGTTGTTGTTTGTACAATCCTTGGTAGGTGCTACTAATGCCCACCTTGTGAGATAATTTGTGCAAGTAATGATGTATCGTGATCCATTCCTACATGTTGCTGGTGAAATAGGACCCACAAAATCTATAGCCCATTTTTCAAACAGTTTTGCACTAGAAAGGTCTTAAAGGAATTTCGTCTCTTTGCCTTGGTTTTCCTAGACGTTGATAGTGATCACACGCCTTGCAATATGCCTTGCAATCTTTATAGAGGGTCTCGGACCTTATTCTAGTGAGTAGAATGTTGTGCATAGTGGCATCACCTGCATAGTCCCCACCTGTAATACCACCATGAGCCTTGTCCATAATATATGTGTGTTCATGCTCCAATTCACATCGACACAAGAATTCATCTCTTCCTAACTTGTAGAGGTCACCACTGATCAACATAAAAGGTGTCGCGCAAATGGAAAGTTATTTCTTTTCTAAGGCCTTTAGTCCTTCTAGTGCCACACCTGTTCATAGAAAGACAACAATATCCTCCAAATCTGAAGGCACGCATTATAACCTCTATAATTGGGCATCTGGCATTGTGTCTTCAATTGTTTGCATATCTTCCCTTAACTATATCCTTGATAAATGCTTTAGCCCAGAGTTACTTTTCCCTAGCTTTACTACAATTGTAAAATCAAATTCTTGGAATAAGATCACCCATTGACATATGTTCCCCTATAAGATGGGCTTATATACCAAGAATTTCAATGCCATGTGATCAATGTAAAAGAAAAATGGTGTTGCTAGTAGGTATTTTCTGAATTTGTGCAGTGCATAGATCATGAACAATGATTCACACAAAGTAGTTGTATAATTTTTTTCTACAGGTGTCAAATTTCTACTATAAAAATAGATAGGATGATCTATAATACCTTCTCCAGGCTGATCCAACATCGTGCCAATGGATGTGCTAGAAGAATCCACATGTACATGAAATAGTTTGTCCCACGAAAGAAAATGTAGAATAGGTGATGTGGTAAGTTTCTCCTTTAATTTCTTCAATGCATGTTGCTGCAGTTCTCCCCAATAAAACGTCCCTTTTCCTTTTAGTAATTCTTCCAAGCATGCGGTAACCTTAGCATACCCTTTGATAAATTTTCTATAATACCCAGTGTGACCTAAGAATCCACAAACCGCACTTTGACTTGTAGGCTCTTCTAGACCTATTATAATTGCAACCTTAGCTAGATCAACCAATAAACCTTCCTTGCAGATAATGTTCCCTAACAAAGTGCTAAATGGTGTAGAAAATACGCACTTCTTGATGTTCAAAGAAATAATCAAATGTCTACGTCTTTCAAAAATTAAGTGTAGATTTTCAGAATGATCCTTGACAAGTCCATACACTGTCCAATCATCCAAGTAAACCTGTAAAAAGTCATGGATGAAATCCTTAAATGCTTAAACAACTATGCGCGAAAATACAACAAGCACGTTTTTCAAACCGAATGGCATCACTGTATATGCAAAAATTCCCCACTCAGTGGTGAAGGTTGTTTTCTCTTGATCCTCCGGTGCAATTGTGATATGATGATACCAAGAGAATCCATCCGTGAAAGAATAGATTTTGTGCCCTGTAACTCCTTTTAATATTTCTTCTCTAAAGGGTGTAGGAAAAGGATTAGTTACACATGTAGCATTCAGTTCTCTGTAATCCACACAAATCTGAATCCAACCATCCTTATTTATGATGAAAACCATGGGACTAACCCACTCAAATTCCTCTAGGGGCTTGATGATGCCAGAGTTCAACATTTTATCAATTTATTCCTTAACTTTAACTCATAAGTTAGGGTTCATCCTATAGGGTATTTTCCTGACCGGTCGTGCACCTTCCTTAAGATTTATCTTCATATTCCCAATGACTCATGTACACCCTTTAATTCATGATATCCCCTAGGAAATAGATCCTGAAAGTCCCATAGTAACTCAAAGATGTTGGCCACTTCAGAGTTAGACCAATAATCCCCAATTTTTTCCTCCTTAGGTTCTATATATGTGCCAATATTCACTTTCTTTGTCCTTATAGGTTCATGATATGCATGCGTATTCTTATCTACACTGTCTAAGACTTTGCGCGTCCTTATTTAATGATCGACATCCATATTTTCTATTTCTTCATCATCTACTATGTAGACCATTTTTCCTTTTTATTTCTCAAAGCAAGCGGTTTCTTCTTCTTTATCAAAATGTGCTCCTAAGTTTGTCTCACCAAATAACTCCTGAATGAGTTCTTCCACTTTTGCACTATCTACCATGGTTAAATGCCTTATAATCTTTAATGCATTTTATACTGGAGGTTTGGTAGAGAAGTATTTAAAATTTTGGATCATCCCTGCAATCAAATCCTGCCAATTTTTCAGTCTCTCTATGTAGCTCCACATATACATACCAAGTGCGTGCGCATCCTTGTAGAGTGGAATAAAATTTGTACACCTAGATGGAAGGTGGTAATACTTCCTTCCCCTTTGTCCAAAGTCTCTCACACTACTGGATGTGGTGCTAAACATGTTGATTACCATGATAAGTGCATATTTGAGTAGGTGCATTGCTCTTAAGAAACTGAGCAGAAAGAGAGATCCTGATCTCATTCTATTTCATAAGATTACCTCTGTGAACCACCCACAAACACAATGTTGTCCCACGCAGGGTATATGGTAACATTTTCCTTCTCTCAACTTGGTCTGTCCACTATTCTTCCATGGATTGCAGGAATACTGTAAGATCTTCTTCTCTAGTATACCGAGGTACTTAGTTACCTATTCTTATAACAGAGTGAAGTCCACTTTTCCATGATAACGCGCTTATTACTTCACTCCCTACCAATTCATAAGTACCATGAGCCCAATTATCACAAGCAATACTTGTAGTATCGCTAATATAATGTGTATCTTCCCACTGAAGGATGCCCTCCTTTGATGGCTCAATAACCTCTGATTCTTGAATGACACATACATAGATCATGTTTAAATCTTCCTCACTCAAAGTCTCAACATACGGTGCTGATTTCCCATTTGTTAAAGGGATTGCAACTTGTTATTCCTTATTATCAAAAATGATGTATCCCTTGTTGAACCGTAAATCAATGTTATTTGCATAACACCAAGGGTGCCCAACCAGAGCTAGAAAATTGTCTTCTTTTGCAAGTGCTAATACCTCAAAATCCCCAGTGAATTTGGCCCCTTGTATAGTGATGGATGCATCTTTCAGAACTCCTATGGGAGTGGCATTAATCCGATTAGCTATAAAAAACACATTGGTAGACAGCTATAATGGAGGTCTCCCCATCTGCACCCAGGCATATAAAGTAAGAACATTGAATTCCATGCCTATGTCAATTAATATATTTCTCAAAAGCCATCCATCCAAAACAACATTCAGAGTGATCTCCTTGTTGTAGTCTATGCTATCAGGGAGAAGATTTACATGCAAGATCTATCACCCATTCTCAGTGCTTGCGTGTGTAGTGTTTCCCTTCAGCCAATTCCCTAACACTGGAATGATATTCTTTTGGCGTAACATTTTTCATACCTCTCTTACGACATCAATATCAGATGGAACCTTCCCTACTTCATTCTTCTGTTCCATCTTCTGTGACTTCTCTTTCAAACATTTTTTTTCCCCTTGAATATTTCTAAGGACTTCCATCATTTCTTGATAAACCTCCTTCTAATGGGCAGGATATGGGTACCTCGCATGTAGAACCTCCTCGTCATTGATGGTAGGATTATGCTGCAATGCTTCTTTTTCACGTGTCACTTCAACATGTGTGGTAATATTTACGGTTAATGCATTAGGTTCTAATGTTAACTTGGGCATCCACTGATTTTCCACAGCATGTTGTATTCTAACCATCCTTACACCTTTGTTCTCTTGCTTATGTTCTTTACTAATATTCTCATATAAGTCTGGGCATTCCTCATAGCTATGATTCTTTCCACAGAAAGAACATGTAATATTCTAGGAACATTCACGCCTATAGTGGTCAGGACATATGCATGTATAGCACATCCCATGAGGAAAATCACCTCATCCACTACCACAGACTCATCCTCTATATCCACCATAGTACCTGCGACCTCTTCCACGAACTCCTTCAAAAATCCACTCATTTCAATCACAACACGCTTGATTGTGATCCTAATCCTGGTGCTCATTCTTACCTTTAGAGTTATTTGATACACTTATCTGTCTCACACCAATAACTATATGATCATTGATCTGACCAATAAATCTACAATCCTCTATATCATGAGTCATGGACCAGAAATATTAAAATAATAGGATACATTCTTTCTTATTGTGTGTTGTAGTAATTGTCAGTAGATAGCATCATGGTTCAAATAAAATATCTCACAGTCTAATAGTAACGAAAGTACATATCTACGGGGACAGTTATCCTTGGTGTGACCTTCCACTTCACAATCTATACACCAAATCCCTGAACACATCTCATGCACTAAATTTACCGATAGTTTCTCTAACTACTTTTCCATAGCTGCAATTTGTGCCTCCAAGAATGGGCTAATGCCAGTGTCTATACTCCCAAATGCCTGAGTGCGCAAAGCCACTTCAAGGGCTTCTCCCAGATCAGTGTATGTCTTATGTGATATCGCCCTTCTAAACAGTGTAATCAGTCCTCCAATGAACCATTGTGCATGCTGGCTTACATGAATATCATAGGAAAGCTTAGATAAAATTGTTTTAAAATGGACATCATACTCTTGGACACTCTCAGTAGTGCCTTGTTTAATATCCTTGACTGCGCTTATACTCTTTTTCTCAAACTCATGGATATATAATTGTTTTAAGAAAACATCCTTCAATACTGCATAATCCATGAAAGTTTGATCAAGTTCAAACTTCTTACACCAATTGTGTGCACGTCCCTGTAATGTAGTTGTAAATTGGATTGCCTTGCACTCATAAGCCTTGATCCATTTTATGCGCCACAATATTTCACACATGTGCACATGTTCAGTAGCATCCTTTATGCCCCTATACTTTGAAGAAGAAGAGACATTTCCATATAAATATTGTGGGGTTGGTGCAGACCTTGCTCACCTAATCCAAACCCCATGTGTTTCCTCTACCTCTAGAACCACCAGATCCACTGGAGCTAGAACCACCTATACCTCTTGATCCTCCACCAGTAGCCAGAATAGGACTAGAAGATGTACTTCCCTATACTCCAATAGCGGTACTATATTAAACCCCTATGGTCTATGAAGTGGTACCACTCCAAGAAGTGAATCCAACATTCTGCATGCTCACATTCTAAGTGGATGATGCACCTAAAAAAGTACCTCTAAACAATAATGAAGGCATCTACCCTGGCATTGATGTACTTACTATCTGATGTACTCTTGCTCTCTTACTACCTAATTTACCTTAATAACTACTTTTTATACTATATACTAGAAAACAAAGCACAAGGGAAAGGTTTCTAGGTAGGTTCAGATGCGCACTCGCAGCCCAGGTTGTCTCTGCTGCCATGTTTCCTTATGAGACCGAGGAAGGTTCCCTGTCATAATTTCCCTAATGGGGGAGTTCCTGATGCTCTATCTCCATGTCATCCATGTGAGCTCTGAATCCTTCCTAAGCCATCTCTCTTCAACACCATCCACTCTGCACTAGCATGCTTCTTCTCTATCTCCCTCTCACACACCTCATTATACCTAAGCCACATTTCTTCCCTCTACCTTGTTGCCGCTAAGTCCACCATATTTCACCAATCATATTCCTTCCCCCACGCATGGTGAGGTTTAGCTAGCCATTGGGTTGTCTTCCAACTTTAAGGTTGCCACCAAAATCTTGATTGCTAGTGTAATGCCTTGTAAATAGGTTCCCTTGGAATACCGTAGAAATGAAAACTCATCTACCTCTGGATAAGAATAGGTAGAAATTGAATACTCCAAAATATATCTATTCAAGACACCATAAAACAAGGTATCCACAACACACGTCCAAACTAGATCAGCATCATAGAGGGCTTGAAATTCTTCTTGCATCTAGACAAGTGTGTGGTATCTCCAGTTCCAATTAGATGTGTAACTAACCAGCTAATCGTATAGTTCTACTGGTAAGATAGTGAAGAATCTCTCATAAAAATAGTCATACAGATTCTGGTCCATCGACGTGCGTATATTAAAGTCAGATCCGGTGTCGAATCTCTGTGTGTACTCTTCTTGATTGCTAGTGGAATGCCTTGTAAATAGGTTCCCCTGGGATACTGTAGAAATGAAAACTCATCTACCTCTAGATAAGAATAGGTAGAAATTGAATAATCCAGAATATATCTATTCAAGATGCCACAAAACAAGGTATCCACAATGCACGTCCAAACTAGATCAGCATCATAGAGGGCTTGAAATTATTCTTGCGTCTAGACAAGTGTGTGGTATCTCCAGTTCCAATTAGATGTGTAACTAACCAGCTACTGGTATAGTTCTACCGGTAAGATAGCAAAGAATCTCTCATAAAAATAGTCATACAAATTCTAGTCCATCGATGTGTGTATATTAAACTCAGATCCAATGTCAAATCTTCAGGTGTACTCTTCTTCCATATCATGTATCCGCTCCTCAACACTTTCTAGAGTCAATCGGTACGTCTTCATTGCTAACCATCCTAGAAACAATTGAAAAAGAGGTCCCATAAATGTAACCAATGATGTAGCCTAGAATTTACCAAGAACCACCCAGGTGCGTTGGCACATCACTCAGCGTACACTAAGCACTCATCTGAAGCATGAAAAGGTACCAGGCCCCTCCTTAGAGTTGTTTTTATAGGATGAAAATGTGATGATACGTTAACACATTCAGATTCAGAAATAACATACATTTTATAGAGCATATTCTAGATCTAGATCTAAAGAGTAATGAAACTAAACAAGAGTCATAATGAAATCAACCATGCAAGGACTTAGTAACAACCATGTTTACCACTTTGATTCGGTAATAACATTCCATTATATTAAATGGAATAACCTTACAAAAGATCCATAAAATAGTCAATAATGTAGATTATGCACGCATCATAACTAGCATAAATCCATCATAGCTCTCTATGCCTATTTTTTTATATCTCTCAGTATATCTTTTACAGCTTTACTTCATACATATTTATAAGGGTGGGGACTTTCCCTTCACCACTTACCTAATTCCAAAAATAGGTCGCATGCTAGAAATAGCCATGGACATTTACAATAGTAGCCACACATGCAAGTGTGATAATAATAGGCCTCCTCTAGTTAACTAAAAGTAAAAATTCTATTATTAACTTGTACCCATGTAATGCGCTTGATAGCCGATTTTCCAAAAAATAGCCTATGTGTGATGTGCAAGCCTTTATCCCATTTGTGTGCTCTGCATGCCATCTTCCAAACATAGATCATAACCATGAAAATGGCTAAGTCTCGAATCTGTCTCTGTCCTCCACATGTGATTCCTTCCCGATCCTTCCATTCTTCTAAGTATACCTTGCTCCCACGCGTGAGTGTTCTGGATATTCTTTCCTTAGCAACATATTATTTTCTCAACATGTATTACAATGGGCTGAAAGGGAAACCCTCTGGAAAATTTTATGGTGGGGAAGAAATCCAATGAAGAAAATTGTTTCAAAGATAAGTGGTTGATGACCAATTTTTACATAAACATAACAAAGATACTGTGTTAGGATTTGAGTGTTGCGGAGGGCATCCAAAAATTACATCAAAAAGAAAATATATAACTATTAATGATTTAAAAAAAATTATAATGATATTCATCCATACAGTCATATGGTCACTCTTTATTTTATATGTTGAGATTACAAACTTAAAAGTAGGCAGTATTTATATCTTCACTGTGATTGAGATGATATTATAGGTTTATTAGTTATTTTATAAGTTTTTTTTTGAGTTGTGATTAAATACTTTGATTCCTTTTTTTAATCACTTTTGGAATCTTACATTGATTCAAATTATTTTCTAAAGATCCTATTGGGAAGCCTCAGAAATTATTGGTTTTAGGAGTTGAAGGTTTGTTGTTTGGAATTTATAGTATTGGCGATAAAATAATTCGTACTATGGTTCCATATTTTAGATATGGGAATATTGAATAGTTTGAACAAGATTTTAGTTATGACTTGATAAGTACTGCGTCAAATTATCCTGAAACTGCCTTATGGTATTCATTTATGGATTCAACAATGGTGAATTACATGTTCATTAAAAAAATTATTTGGCTGCAAGAAACCCACTTCAAGTTCATTTGGGGATGCCAAGAATGTAAGTTCAAATTAAAAACAAGCCATCAGATAGTATACATTTATGGTAATGTATATGGTGAAAAACATTTACTTTTGATTGATGATGTGAGATTCTTGTCACATGAGGTCAAAGAAGAAATTACTCTCAAAACCACAAGATACTAGATATTTGATGGAAACTATAAGAATGAATTGAAAATCTATATTGAACTACGTACATGGTTAAAACATGCTAGAGAGCACAAAAACATGTGTAGATCATTGAAAACATTAAAAAAGCACAATTGGCATTTGAATTATATACTTTTCTTCCAAATCCAACAATCTCGCAATCTAACCTCATCACCTAAACCTTACACAATTATTTATTAATTACCTTGTAATTGATAAATCCACATCACCTTACCTGCCACCTCATTTTGCGACTTCATCATGACCTAGCCCTAACCCTAAACTAACCTAATTAATACCTATAACTTGGTCCACACCTACACACATAACTAATGACCCTTTTCTCGCACCCAAAACCGACCTTCTAGTCATTTGACCAAGCCCGAAACTGATCTCTTGAGAGAAAAGCAGGGAAGGTGGGCTATTTTACTAAAAATAGCCTACTTTTTCCTTACCGATGCCGGTTCCTACTCGACCGCCGTCCGTTACATAACCACCATCGGCTCCCTGTAAATGGGCTCCCCGAACCAAAATCAAAGGTTGAAGGATTTTTGAATCAACAGAGATCATTGGGAGCGATCAACAGAGTCCAGATCTTCACTTGACCGAGCAGAGACGAGTGAAGAAACCAAAAGTGTTTGCAGCAAAGGAGATCAACTTGCATCTTCGTCAAAACCAGTAAGTCACATCTTGCATGTCTTCTGTTATAACATTGCTTATGCCTTTTGAATCACAGTCCTCATAAATCCATCCCTGAATCCACTACCCAGCGTGCATATTACATCTAACTATCATTCATCTACCTCTCATCACCTTATTTCCTAATATCACCCATATACAGCCTTACAAATAACACAGTTACCAAACAACACAAACACCCCACAAAACAACCAACCTACAGATCCTGAACCCTACCAACATCAGTTACCAGTGACCAGTATCGGTTGTCCTGACTACAATCAGAAACCAGCCTTCTCTTACCCATTTCAAGCAAGTAATTTAATTGATATTTTGCAGTCTTTTGTGTTAATTCATATTAGCAGGGAAACTGACCACCTTCGAAAGGAAGTTTTATATTTCCTGGGCCCAAGGCAGTTTCCTCATTTATTGTTTAATCAAAATCTTGTGGTCTTGTGTTCTTATTTGCAGGTAGTCCTTCCAAGACAAAAAGGAGTTCTTCGCAGTCAACCTGATCTTTCTCTACGGTACGTGCACACCACCTCGACATTCAACAGGTATTCCTCCTAGCCCTAACCTTATATGTTTCTAAAAGGAATGAAAGGATAGAAGCAACTCTATTCCCAGAAGCTAAAACATTCCGAGTGAAACATTTTGGCACGCCCGGTGGGACCCATTTTGGGTTTCTTTATTTCTTGCTTGCTTTCATATAGGGAGCATACTTGCTGTTTTCTTCTTCTAAAGATATTCACAAGGTATTTTATTATTTTGGTAAAATAACTTGCTTTGTTTTTGCATCTTGCATTAGTGAAAGTCATCTCTTTTGCTTCATTGAATATCATTTTCGATTTGGGTTTAAAACACGTGCATTGCATCCTTGCTTGCTGTTTTCAATTCTAGTGAACATAGATTAAGTAACAGGTCGTACATGTGGGGGTGATATCCACGGTATTGACAAGAAATTAATCTTACATTCAGTGCACAACACATACCGAATCACTTCAAAATTAACACAACAGCTGAAACATCCCCCTTTTTCCGCGGTATTCCTCCGCCCGACTGAGGTAACTTTATAAGCCAAAACAAACTTGACATTTCCCCTAGGTCTTGTTGTTTAGGATTGTGACATCATTCTACGTCTAAAGGCATAAGCCCACAATAATTAAAATTAACCCTAGGGTTAGTCTCTGGATTTGCGTGTGCATCTTGCTTGTTTTCAATTCTGTTTTCTCTGTCATACTTTGTCTTCTGTGATCAATAATTTGACAAATATACTAAGCGTTGTTAAAAATCAAATTAGCAGCCTTTTATATCTTGTTATCCTAGACTTCTAACACCGGCATCGGTTAACTAACCGACGTCGTCTGTTCTCTGACCGACATCGGTTATTAGACCGATATCGGTTACTGTCTTCTACAGCCCCTGACAAACCAGCAACCTGCCAATTTTACCATTCTAAGGTTGTTTCTATTCCTGATAGATTAAAACCTTACTATGTACTCTCGTCCATGGTTTTCATCACTTAGAAGCAAGCCACCGCCATGGTTTCACATGCCTGCTCTGTGCCTTTGCCTGAATCACCCCCTTCACATTCTATAGGGAACCCTACGGACACCAGTGAGATCCCCAAAATTCCTGTAGGAGACAAGGACTTTGCCAAATTTATGGATGCTAATCCTAGCGCTGTACAATACTATTTGTCTCATGCCCCTGACCGTACGCCTGATGGTCAGCTCTTTGTTGGCATGCCTATTAGTATAGCTGCTCATTTAGCTCTCACTCCACCTGATAACACCACCTTGCTTCCTGCACCTTTAGCCACATCTCCCAATCCAACAACTTCAGAGGTTCATACGACTCAGATTGGCTTTCCTTTGGCTAATCTTGGACCCCACATATCATTACCACCGACTGTCCCTACCTCATCTCTCTTGCAGACTACTCCATTCATGATTTGTTCTCTGCCACCTATCCACACGAGCTTTCCTTCTCAAGCTCCGCCTACCTTTTCATTCCCATACACGTATCCAGTAACCTCAACATCTTATATGGGACATCCCTATTCGGTCGCCTCAACATATTCATCCTCCATACCTTATCAAAACTTAACCCCACGATTGTCTAGCAGAGGCCCTTGGCCCAATTTGCCTCCGTTTACCACAACCGCACCATCATCTCATCCAACCACGGACTTCATCAAACAAATGATGGACAAAATGCAAAATCTGGAGGCTTCTGTGTCGGGAATTCGTAGCGCCTTGACATACGAGAAAGTTTGTCGGGAACCTATTCACCCTTCTGTTCCCCTTCATTCATATCCTCCTCAATGGGAATTACCGAAATTTACTCGTTTTAATAGTAAAGAGGATCCTCAACAACACTTGCGATCATTTAGACATGCTTGTTATTTGATTTCTCATGATGATGCCTTGTTACTCCGCACATTTCCCATGTCCTTATCAGGACCCGCCTTGGAGTGGTACAGTGCTTTAGCCCAGCACTCAATCTTCTCTTTTAACCAACTAGCCCAATCTTTCTTGGATCACTTCTCCATTAACATTGCTAAGAAAGTATCCATCACCGACCTTTATGCCATCCGACAATTTGAAGACGAATCTATCGCAGATTTCGTCGGACGATGGCGCGGCCTTATCAACCAACTTACATATGCCTTACCTCAGGCTGAACTTATCGAACTTTTCACGTGGGCATGTGCTAAGCACATTTCTCCTACTCTTCAAATTCAAAATTTCCACACATTTGATGAGGCCTTTACCATGGCTTGGAAACTAGAAATTCAAGCCTTAGAAGAAGATAAATTGCGGTTGCGCAACAAAAACCCCAATTTCTGAACTCCTGATTCTACCAATAAACCAAACACCACTACTCCTCAAGCATCCACTTCTTCTAAATCAAAAGGAGCTGTCCACGCGGTGATGGTCAAATCTCAAGCACCGTCTAATACCCCACCAAAAACCACCTATAAGTATAAAGCAGAGCCCATCAATTACACTCCCTTGGGAGAAACCTATGGTGTCATCTTGGAAAATTGCTCAAATCCGGAGCTATCACCTTGCCTCTTGTTAAACCTCACTCCGGGTTTGACTCCACTCGTGCTATACCTTCCTGGTACAAAGAAAATGACTTCTGTAACTTTCACCGTGTAAAAGGACATAGTCATGAAAACTGCAAGATGTTGAAAAACATAGTGCAGGAAATGGTTGACGCAGGGGATATAACCCTCGATAATCCTAATGCCCCTGCCAACCGAAATTTGAAAATCTTCAACAAACCATTCCCGAATCACTCTTCCAACAGTAACACAAACCAGGATATCTTAGCCGAGGAGAGTGTTCATGAGATCCATGCAGTCTTTGATACCCATCCAAAAGCCTCTATCAAGAAAATTTTGAATCAAGCCTCTTCACTAACACGGGAACTTGAACCTCCTTTACCACCATCGAACCAAAGCGAAATCATTCCTTTCCCCATAAAGGAGTTAACTGCCCAGACTTCTCTTCCCATCGACGAGTCTTCTTATACCACATCCCTACAAGACTGCGAACGGATGTTATCTAATCTATCTATTTCCCAGACTTCCCCTTCTACCGCTCTTGCTGCACAAGAGGAAGGTACGCCACTCCTTTTGACATCCTTAGACGAGAAATCTCTTGCACCGACATCACCAAATTCTTTAACCATGACAGATCCTCTCAAACATGACCTCTTACCTATTAGTTCTTCATCGCCTAAATCTTTTCAATGACCGGTTGACCTCTTAACATCTATTGATACAGTGCCTCATCTACCCCCTGTATCACACCCATAGTGGACTGGAATCACAACCCACCTTTCTTCCGTACAAAATTTACAATTCAAACCTGAAGACTGTCATTCTCCAGAAGATAGACGAACCCTATGGGAACGTTTGAGTACCCCTTATTCTACTCAAATGTAGATGACCGATCTCGACACCTCTACCATATACCCAAAGTGTTTACAGAAACTCAAAATTCCTATGTCCTCATTCTCACCCCCCATATCCATACCTAGTATCCCATCCACCTCTAATAACCTAACCAAATCTTCCCCTACACTCGGGACCTCACCAATACCTAGTCTAACACACCCGCCTAAGCAACTAGATTTATCCAAAAATAAAGCCGCCTCGCCACCTAGGATACAAACTCAACCCGTGCCTCTATCACAATAAAAACCATCATCGTCACACCTACCTTCCATATTGGGACCTCATCCTTCCACCTTGCATCAATATATCATACCTCCTGCGTTTTCTTCAAAATGACCTACGCTTTCTGCACCTATACAGAGATCTAAGGGTATATCAACATTATCACCCCACATATCCTGTCCACCCATCAACCCTAAACAAACTCCATCATCAAAGGATTTATTTTCTGTCACTCCCCTTTCTCCATGGTTGTTTCCCGCTACCACCTCATCTGTAGCCTCATCATCTAACTAGCCGAACGTAGCTCCTGCGCCAAAGAAACCAAGTTTAGTGAAAACCACGTGTCAACACCCCTTGGCTAAACCACCACCCGTACGAACCAACCACGCCCAAACATTACCGAAACCCGCACAACCAATACCCTCATCCTCCTCTGATTTTGACCCACTCAAAGGATCTTACGCCAAAATACTTGCTATGTTGGTGGAGAATGCGACCATTTCCCTACCCCCACTTAGACCTTATGACCCGTCTAAACCTCGGCCTGTAGGTTACAATGAGTCTAAGATCTGCACTTATCACCGCACACCAGGACATGATGTAGAGGGATGCAAAGCTTTAAAAATCATCCTTCGTCAGTCACCTCTCCCAGATAGAAAGGTTAAAAAAGACAACTTACTAAGGGAGAGACCTTTAGTTTCCATTCCCTCTCCTATACCATCTGTCCCCGCCTCACCAAGATCTATCATTAGTACAACCCCATCTCTTGAAGACCATGATTTGTCCCAACCATTTTCCTCATCTCAGGTTTACGAGATTAATATGATTAGTGTTGCTACTCGAGTGCAGAAAAACAACGAGAAAGCGAAAGAAAGCTCACATGCGTCCTCTCTTTCTCCATCCAGCATCCCGATTGCACCACCACCCAAAGTGGTTATTCGTGGACCCTGTTATCCCCATTTTGAGTTAACGACGAAATGGTTGGATAACCCCTACAAAATTTTCTTAACACTTTTGAGTTATGACCTCTTTATGAGTAAATCGGGTTATCGGATATCTCATGCATCGGAATATTCATGAGTTAAAACATGCTTTGTGTTGCTTGATTTCCGATTCCCGAATCCCGCTTTATATTGAGCAATTCCTTTCAAATCGGGTTTTCGGAAGCTTAAGGCATCGGAACATTCGTGTTACAAAACATGTTTTATATGGCATGTTCTCCGATTCCTGAAACCCGCCAAGTATTAAGAAAATCCTTTGTAAATCGGGTTTTCGGAAGTTTAACACATCGGAACATTCGTGTTTCTAGACATGTTTTGTGTTCCATGACGCTCAAAACCCGAAATACACCAAATCTTTTCCCATCGGGTTTCCGAACTCCTCCAACATGCTGACGTGGCACATGCTAAGCGGTCGGTGCGTTGGCACGTGTGGAGCTGATGTGTATTTATTATTGGTTTTCTTATAAATATGCGGTTTTTACACGTCATTTTCACCGTTCTTAATTTTACACCGTGGATTTTTGCGCATGTTCTCCTGCTCCCAAAACCCGCAAGCTCGCGTTATCATACTGGATCGATTGTTTTCATTTTCACCTGTCTCGATTGGAAGGTATTAATTGTTCCTCCTTTGTTCTTGATTTAAGAAACGTTTTCCGTGTACTTCCTTGCCGATTGTTGAAGATTTTTCTTCCTTATTTCCTCTGAATCGTTTTCGAAAGCGTTTTGGGGTTTTCTAGGGTTTATTTTCTTCTTGCAAATATCAGTTGGTACTGTTCCTTTTGAATTACAATTGTTTGCATGATATTTGGAATATTATCAAAGAAAAAAGGTTTTATATGCAAAAACTCAAAGGAGAAATTCTTTTTGTGCTACCCGGACTTCGGAAGCTATTTTGCAGGCTTCCCTTAATCTGCCCAAAGTACAGAGAGAGCTCGAAGTTCGGGGTTCCTCAATATTCCGATCTCAACAGTGGGTACCGGGTTCTCAAAAGGTTCCGCCAGTAACACTAAGTGTCGGGTTCCGTCGAAGTTCTGTCAAAGGCAGTGCGTGTCGGGTTCCTCCAAAGTTCCGACACCCTCAGCCTGTCGGGTTCTTTTTATCTTCCGTCACATACCTTCAATCGGGTATTTCAGCGTGCATAGCATCACCAGGGTTTTCCGAGCATCTTTTCATCCGATTTTCTTCATGACAGACCCCGGTCCATCACAAGAGAAGACCGAGAAATCAAGCAGGATGAAATATAAGTTTAAGAAACCAGAATCCCCGTCATATGTTGACTGTAATTACGATATTCGGGATACCGAATTCGGTAATGTTGACATGGACGATTTCTGGAACAGGGTGAAAAGTCCCAGTCAAACTGAATGGATGACCTCTTTAGCAAACAGTGGCTTACCTTTGGCAGCAGGCTTTCCTCTATTGGCCCAATGTCCAGAGTTCATTCTGGCCTGTGCCTCTAACTACGACTCTACTTCTCGTTCCGTTAGGAACCTAGCAGGAGAAGTAGTGATCAAGCTAGATGGGATTTATCTTGATGACCTCCTGAAATTACCCAATTTCGAGGAGTATGGGAATTTGAATATGAAGTCAGCCCAGAAAACCTGGGACACTAACCAGGAGAATTGTATAAGAGATGTTAACAAGAAGTTCCTGGCTAAAGCTAAGCCAGCGGTATCCCGATTTCCTAGGACTATTCCTAGGTGTGACTTTATACAAGAGATAAATGATATCATCACACTTCTTAGCCGGGCATTTGGTTTACCAGAGTCAAATCTATTTCACGGATGGATGTACCAGTTCATGGTCACCATCAAGAAGAATAAGCAAGGGATTGACTGGGGAACCTTGATCAGTGATGAGATTGATGCCCAAATGACGACGGTCTTGTCGACGGGAAAATTTTACATGTTCTCGTATGTGGCCTATGCGGCAGCCAGGATGAGGAACTATCCCGGGCTCGATACAAAAGGCAGCAGGATCACAAACCCAATCTACAAGCATTTTCCGCAAATAACGAAGAAGGGGTCCAAGGATCACTTTAGGAGGGTAAATGATGCCTTTTTCTATGAGAACATCTGCAGACTGAACCCGGGATTGAGAAAAACAAGAGTCTCCGATGAGGCTTGGGCCGAGGGTATCTAAATGGGGATGTATCTTCCTACAGTTTAGGAAGTTTACATACATTCGAACAGTGATGTATGCAGGAGAGCCTTTCCGTCTGCCTCGCTATCCTGGGGATAGATTAATTTTGTTGGAATTGGTCAGACAATTGTTGGATTTCCACAAGTTCCAACAGAGCAAGCACAAGGCAGCAGTATCCTTCCCAATTTCTATTGGGAGATATACTTGCTCAACAGCGGCAAAAGATAAAAATGTCGAATGTGAACTCCAGGAGAAATTAAAGAAGCATATGAAGTCTCGGGATGGTTTTGACATCTGAGGAGTACTGAGAACTTATGGAGCCCAACATCTGCACAGGCCCGACATTGAGGATATCTGGGTGGATCTGTGTGACGAAGTTGCGGTTCGCAGAAAAGATCATAGCAGATTAACTATTGAAGAGATTCAGACGCTAGAGATTTCTGATTTGCCAGATGGTACAAGGGACAATGAAAGTGTGTTAGATATGTCCTATGATGGGCTTAACGAAGATCGATACGTTTTTCCACCTATTGATTGGTCAGTTACTGAGAAAGCCTCTATCACCGATAGGTCAGCCCTAATTTTGGCTCGTACGAAGAAATGGCTTTCTTCTTAGGGGATGAATTTCAATGATGACAAGTTTCCCAAATTGGCTGCTTTAGAGGTGGGGCCCTCCCAACAGGAAAAGGGCAAAGAATCTTCTGGGGGGCCTACAAAAATCAGGATTCCTAGGAGGAGGAAAGAAAGACAAATCTCTTCAATTGTTTCTCCAGCTGAAACGGTGGTTGTGCCAGAATCACCAACGTCACCAGAAAAAGAAGAAATTAATGTGGAAGAAGAAGGAAGTCAAATCTTGATTCCATCATCTGTTGATAGTCAGACCAAAGAAACTTTGTCTCTTGCAACCCAGGGTTTGGAGTCTGAATCTGTGCCTGCCCCCTCAACAACCACTCCAATCTCCTCAATCCCCATTCACTTCTTCAAGTATGGCAGGCATTTTCTCTGGTCTCTCTCCCCTCTCTACTGGAACCCAAATAATTACCAGCTCGCCACAACCTGTGCCTCTCTTTGTTGCACCTACTACCACGTTGATTGCTGTTCCCCCTTCAATAGTAGAATCTGCTCCCCTTGAGAGTAGAACACCAGTTACTACAACATCAGCAGTTCCTTCTGATACTCCACAATGGTTACTTGAGCAAACTCCCAAGAAGAGGAAGGTGATTGTACCCCTACCACCCCTTGATTTAGCTCACTCAAGACTTCTACTGCGAAATCAGCCAAGAAACCCAAAACAGTTTCAAGAGTTTTGGTAGATGCTTCAGGAGATAAATTCGCAGAGATCGCCACTACCCCTCAGCTGACAAAACTAGGGATGATGTAACAGCTGCTGATTATCAGATCACCAAGGTGGCTCTAGGGAAAGTAACAACAGAAGGAGCGCAACAAGATGCACGGGCTTCCATAGACGTGCTGTGCCAAAAGTTGAAAGAAACAAAGATCAGCAGAGATGAGTTTAAGAAAAAAGTGGAGCAGTTGACAGAGGTTTTGATTAAACTCTCAACACCCCTGGAATCCATACCATCTGCTTCTGCTTCTGCCGGATTCGATTTCTCATCGGTGCCTACGATTGAGAAGATTACCAGAAAAGGAAGAGTGGTTAATGAATGGATCCAAAAGTTGCTCCAACAAGGGAAGGAAGTAATTCAAGACGTGGTGAAAGTTCATCAGTCCTTGGCAGAGATTCAGAAGGAAGGAGAGAAGATGGATGAGGAATTCACTGAAGAACTTGGACAGCTTGATTTGACTTGTGAGGCTCTCCAAGTGCTGAAGCAAATACCAGCACATCTCTTGGTAGAAGAAGCAATTCTTCCACATACAGATAAACACTTTCAGCTGATCAAGGGCATCAAGTTCAGAGTAAAGATTCTCAACGAAGCCTGCAGCAAGTTGAGAGAATCAAGGGATAAATTGATCGATGGGAAAAGTGATCTGGAGGAAGAATTGCTAAAGATTTGTCCAAAGATGTCGGTTGGGAAATCAAGTGCCCTATCAGCAGATGATCTCTTCAAACAAGTTCAAGAGATTATTCAGCATGAACCTGTAGATGGATTCGACCTTGAAGTCATTGGTCAGTTTGTGAGAATTGAGCATACGTTGGAGGCCTTAAGAAAGCTCAGCAAGAGGTTGAAAAAGCTTCCCGGCGGTGCCAGTGATATCCATGAGACCTGCGAAATGTGGAATGATCTTTCCACTGCACCTGAGGAAAACGAAATGCAAGGCATTATTCGGAAGTTCCAGGAGTTCCGGAACAAACAGTCTCAGCTGGAGGAAGAGAAAGGAGAAGAATCAAAAGATGATGACTCGGATTGAGCTCCAGCGTCTCATGTCATTTCTATTTTTAGAATGACACATATTTTATTTCCATTTTATCATATTTTTAATTCAGACTTCGACTTGATCTCCTGCGTGAGAATCATGCAAAGCTGAAACTCTAGTTAGCATGCTACTTTTCAGGATCTGTTCTGTTTAAACTCTAGATTCTCTTGTTATAAATAAGGGATGCTTGTGCATTCAAAAAGGTCGAGAATTTTTTGAGCATTAAGAGGCTATTGGAAAGGAGAAAAACTTTGTGTTTTCTTTCAATCATTTTGAAGAATAGAAGTTGATATTGTTTTGCAGACTTTGTGTTGTGAAATATATCTTATTTAAGATATTGTTCTTACGTTCATGATCTTAGAGCTATTCTTTGCATAAAATCTCAGTGTTTCTAATTATCTCGGACACTATATTTGTGATCTAAAACTCGTATGATTATTTCGTGCTCTGTGTTTACTCGAAAGAAAATACGTTTCTCCCATTTCTTTTCTACCGTGCTTCTTTCACTGTAATAGTTTCTAACCTATTTCACGTACGAAAGCAATATCCTTGAATCGTGTGAATGTGGATTTCGGGATTTCATCCCAACCCCCAATGGTTAGATTAGTGTGAATATTGTATATATTATTTACTGTGTTTTAGATTAGCAATAAAACAGGCAGCCTCACCTGTCTTTGAGGAGGGATTCAATCCCATGCACTGTGGTTGAACCTCATATTTTGGTTTGACAAAATATCCAACCAACAGTTTTTGGCGACTCCGCTGGGGATCTACAGATCCATAGTATAAAGCTTATCCTCTCGGTGTCTGGCGACTCCATATTTTGCCTTATTTTTAATAAAGATCTCCTTTCAGTTCAAGCTGGCCAGGAGGATCTTCACTCGGTCCCCGCCGAGCTCAAGGTGAAATTGATCCACTTTTTGAGTTGCTGCAACAGCACAATTTCAGCCTTTCTCCCAACAGCGTTGTCTCTAACCGAGCCAGAAGTTCTTCACCTGTTCGGAGAAATCGGATCCCTGAAGAACGGGAAACATCTGCAACTTGTCGTGCACTACTCTTGTCTGATACCCCGGATCCCTATACGCACTCTTTTCAGAAGGATGGCGGTTCAACCTGTGCCTTGGGGTGCAGTCATTGGTCCTCTTACTTTGACTCCCCCATTGCATGAGTTACCACGTGGATCACGTAAGAACATTCCCAAGTTCAATGGGGATGGGAAGCAGCATCCCGATGAGCATATTGCGTCTTTCTTTGTTGCATGCGGTGTCCTCGGAGTAGCCCACGAAGATGTCTCTGTTCGACTCTTCATTGAAACATTACAGGGAATAGCAGCTGAATGGTTTTATCACCTCCCGAATGCATGCATTCCAGATTGGGCTACCATGCGGACCAAGTTTGAGGCACGTTTCAAACCAGCCAAAGATTTCTCATGCGTTGTTAGCTCAGCTTACTCATATGAAGAAGGAATCGCATGAACCTATGCGGGAATTCGTGGCTAAGTTCAATAAGCTGATCCGGAAAATTCCAGTTCAAGCTGTACCAACTCTAGAAAACCAAAAATTCTTTTTCATCAATGCTCAACCTCCTGATATAAGCTTTTTATTATGAAGGTCGGTTATCCCAGATCTGGCTACTGCTCAGTCAACGGCTACTGAAATAGAGGATGATCTCATCTTAGCTGGAAGGATCAAGAAAGATATACCCAAACTCAAAAATCAAGGTTCTTCTCAAGGTAATACTGACCCTATGTTTCAAAAAATGGCTAATGATTTGATTGCTTTAAAGAAGCAAGTGTCTCAGCAGGTGAGCAATGTTCCGTACCGGGATATCCCTAGGCGGAATTTTAATAACAATGGTGTACCTACCAGAGATAGGCCACGGTTAGCTCCTGCTCAACCGAGATTAGCAATTGAAGCGCTGCCTGTTAATGCAGCAGTGGAAATAATTGAAGAAGATGATGAACCAGAAGAACAAGATTCCCCTGAGGATTTCGAAGCTTCAGGATATGCTGATGAGTCTTATGATGAGTCAGCTGGCAACTCCAGCATTGGTTATTTGGAATATGATGAAGATGAATGTGAGCCAGATGGTCAATCATTTGCTGTTTTCACTCGGTCCCCAATCTCAGGTTCCCAGAAAGCCTCTGGAAAATACTAAGGAGAAGAATAAGGAACCTCCTGTATCCATAGTCAAAAGGGGTACCCCTATTTTGGCGCAAACTGAAAGAGAGGTTACTAAAAAGACAGCTGTTCCTTATTCTCCTTCTCCTAAGGCCAGTACCCCACCACAAGCTCATGTAATTAGAACTGAGCCTACTATCATTCCTTCTTACACTGCTTTTGACATTATTGATCATGCGAAGAGAACAAAAATTCAAATGTCGGAAGCAGAATACCTTCAGTCGAATCCTGAACAATTTGAAAAGCTGGCCAAGTTTATCAGAAGTAAAAGCGGCCGTTTCATCATCGTCAAAAGGTCTCCTTCCAAATCCTGTTCAACTTACACCTCAGAATAATCTGACCTCTGCTTCTTCCTCGGGAAAGATTGAACCATTTTATTTGTCTCTACTTATAAATGGGTTTAAACTCAGCAATTGTATCATTGACTCAGGGGCCTCTGATAATGTTATGCCTGCAAAAGTGGCTCATGCCCTTGGGCTTACTTTGACTAAATCATATGGACGGTGTTATTCCATGGAAACTAAACAAGTCCCTCTGATTGGTCAAATTAAGGACGCACAGTTTGCATTTGTTGCTTTTCCTGAGAAGAGAGTGAAAATGACTATTCTGGTTGCAGACATTCCTGCAGCTTATGGTATTCTCTTGGGTAGGGGATTTTGTAAAGATGTCGGAGGAGAGATTAGTATGGATTGGACCAAAGCCAAAATACCAGTCAAAGGGGTTCAACAGGTTCTTCATCCTGAACCGCAGGCAAAGTATTTGGTGACCAAATCAGATGATCCTAAGGCTCAGATCCTTTTCGAAGATGCTAGCTTTGGGAATTATTTCATGGCTTCAGAGATACCTATTGTAGATGTGAAAGAGGACGATCCCAATGCAATTTGGACGCTTGAATTTGATGGTAGCTGCTCAACTTCTGGATCAGGCGCTGGTGTTGTTCTCATATCTCCTAGCTCCGAAATTTTTCCGTCAGCTTATAAGTTGCAATTTGATAATACTAACAACACGGCCGAATATGAAGCCCTGTTATTAGGATTAGAATTAGCCAGACAGAAGGGAATCAAGAATCTCAAAGTACAGGGAGATGCGGAGCTGATTGTTAATCAGGTCAGGGGTATATATCAGGTAAAAAAACGACCGGTTGAGGCATTACAGGAACAAGGTCTGGGATAGTATAGAATGCTTTGATGCATTTTCTATTAAGGCAGTTTTAAGAGATTATAATGACAAGGCTGATTCTTTGGGCTGTGTCTACATCTCTTCTTCTTCCTCATCCTCAGTTTAATCAAGGACACATACTCTATTGAGATTGTGTTACCGCCCTAGCATCCCAGATAATGCAACTCACTGGTAGGTGTTCAATGACGATCAACAAGTGTTGGCTTTCTTGGAAAAGGCTGACAATTTCAGTGAGCTGTATTTCGAAGGTTCAGAATCAGCCTTTTGTGAAACTATTTCAGATCCATACCAAGAAGTTGATGGCGAATTTATCCAGCTAAAAGGCAACAAGATACCAAAAGGTCTGGTTTCCCTGGAGGGTTTGTTTGATAAGCATGATCGCTTCATCCAAAACAAAAAGCAGGTTGAAGGAGCTTCTTCCTCTGAAGTGGATCAAATCAATTTAGGTTCATCTAATCAACCTCGGATGGTGAATATCGGTAAATGTTGTTCTCCTGAAGAGAAGGAAAGATTCACTTCGCTTTTAAAGAAATACATCGATGTGTTGGCATGGTCCTATGCAGATTTGAAATCTTTCAAGCCCAAGGATGTTCAGCACAGTATTCCTCTGAAGCCTGATGTGAAGCCGTATAGACAAAAACAGAGGGCATTACAATCCAAAGATTTCCGGGACTATCCTGGCAGAAATACAGAAGATGTTGGATGCTCGAATAATTTTTCCGATCCATCACTCCACTTGGATTGCTAATATTGTTCCTGTCAGGAAGAAAAATGGCGAGATTCGGATCTGTGTTGACTTCCGAAACTTGAACCAGTCCTCACTGAAGGATAATTATCCCTTGCCTATTATGGACCAGGTATTGCAAACTGTTACTGGATCACAAATGCTGTCCATGCTCGATGGGTTTTCGGGATATAATCAAGTCGAGGTAACCATAGAAGATCAACACAAAACAGCTTTTACAACCCCCTGGGGTAACCTTTTGCATATAGGAGGATGCTGTTCGGCTTGATCAACGCCGGAGCTACTTTTCAGAGAGCAATGGACTTAGCATTCAGAGATCTGATGGGTAAGGTCATAGTCGTGTATTTGGATGACTTGACTATCTTTTCTAAAAAACGAAGTGATCATTATGATCATTTAGAACAGGTACTTCAGAGATGTAGACGTCACGGAATTTCGTTGAATCCTAAAAAGTCTATGTTTGGGGTAACAGAAGGAAAGCTGCTGGGCCATATTGTGACCAAAGAAGGAACTAAGATTGACCCAGAAAGGGTAAAGGCTATTCAGAGCCTTACCTTGCCAACAAGCAAAACAGGAGTTCATTCTTTCTTCGGAAAGGTTAATTTCTTGAGAAGATTTGTACCAGATTTCGCTGATAAAACCAAGGATATCCTTGGAATGATGAAAAGCAAAACTCCATTTCGATGGAGTATAGAAGGAAAATTGGCTTTTGAAGAAATCAAAAAGGCAGTTGCTGATGCTCCTGTCTTAGTGTGTCCAGACTTCAAGAAAGATTTCATAATGTACAGTTATGCTTCTGCTCATACAGTATCAGCCATTCTAATGCAGAAAAATGAAGAAGGCATAGAAGCTCCTATCGCATTCATGAGTTTTCCGTTGAAGGAACATGAGCTGAAGATGTCACAGATTGAGAAACATGCCTACGCAGTGGTAAGAGCAGTAAAACACTTCAGGTACTATGTGCTGAATTCCCATACGGTCGTTCTTGTTCCTGATACTGCTGTTAAGTCTATTTTGACTCAACAAGAACTGGGAAGTCAACGAGGTACTTGGATAGCAAAGGTTCAGGAGTACGATTTGGACATCAAACCCACCAAGTTGGTACGAGGAAGAGGCCTGTGTCAATTGATTGCAGAGAATCATGCTCGAAGCAGAGTATGAAGAGATTCAAGACACTTCCTCCAGAGCTGCCTATGGTGCTTTTTGTAAGTACGACCGATGAATGGTACGCGGACATTGCTTTCTTCCTAACTTATGGTGAATGCCCCTCCGCATTTAAATCAAAAGGAGAAAAGGACCATCAAGCTGAGATCTGCAAAATACCTTTTGTGGAATAATGCGAGTATACAAGAGAGGTATTGATGGTATCTTCTTGCGTTGTGTCGATAAATCACAACAGGAAAAGTTATTAGAATCCTTTCATAGCCTGGCATGCGGGGGACACTTTTCATCTTCCGTAACAGCGTATAAAATCTTAGGGGCCAGGTATTATTGGCCTACTCTTTTCCGAGATTCGGCTGAATGGGTATCAAAATGTGAAGCTTGTCAACATTTCGTTGGTCGTCCTAAGCTAGCAGCTCTTCCTCTAAAACCTGTGGTAATTGAAGAACCTTTTCGCCAATGGGGGATTGATTTTATCGGAACATTGAATCCTACTTCTAGTGCTGGACACAATTATGTGCTGACCGCTACTGATTATTTTACTAAGTGGGTAGAAGCTGTACCAATCAAGCAAGCAACTTCTGAAGCTGTTTGCAAATTCTTAAAGGAAAACATAATCGTCAGATTCGGTGTTCCTCACAAAATTGTAGCAGATAATGCCTCTAATTTCTCGTCATATGAATTGACAGAATTTTGCTATGGATTTGGCATTACTTTGGCTCATTCATCTGACTATTATCCACAGGGCAATGGGCAAGCTGAGTCTAGTAATAAGAATCTGGTTACAATAATCAGGAAATTAGTAGACGAAAATCAGAGGACATGGCACAAAGCATTATATGATGCGTTGTGGGCTGACCGGATCACTCCAAAGCGAGCCATAGGGATGTCCCCTTTTCAATTGCTATACGGGACTGATGCTGAAGTTCCTATCTCAGTAGAATTGCCAGCCTTGCAGTTGGCAAAAAGCGATTGAAGATATAGCTTTTCAAAATTCTATAGAAAAAAGGGTTACGTATCTAACCAAGCTAGAAGAAGAGCGGATTAAGGTGGTTGATCGTATAGCAGATCATCAAAGCAAGGTAAAGAAGATTTTCGACAGGAAGTCAAAGCAGCGTAACTTCCGGATTGGAGACCTGGTATTGCTTTGGGATAAAAGAAGAGAACAGAAAGGAATGCATGGAAAATTTGATTCTTTATGGAAAGGACCTTTCAAGATCAACGAGTTGAATGGTGAAAATAGTTTCCTTCTATCATATTTGGATGGAGGGTTACTCCCTTTGCCTTTCAGTGGACAACATCTGAAGCTGTTCCACCATTGATAGCAAAAATGCTCTCTTGCATTGTACATATTTTGCTTTCCGTTGTGTGTTTGCTTTCGCTTTGCTTTCTGTTTTGTTTGTTTTGTTTTGGTTTTCTTCTTGACCCCGTAGCCTAATGAATAAGACCAGAGATTCTGAGTTCTCTTCCTTTGATGTTACAAAGAAAGTCCCCAACTGGAGCCAGCTGTTATCCCCATTTTGAGTTAACGACGAAATGGTTGGATAACCCCTACAAAATTTTCTTAACACTTTTGAGTTATGACCTCTTTATGAGTAAATCGGGTTTTTCGGATATCTCATGCATCGGAATATTCATGAGTTAAAACATGCTTTGTGTTGCTTGATTTCCGATTCCCGAATCCCGCTTTATATTGAGCAAGTCCTTTCAAATCGGGTTTTCGGAAGCTTAAGGCATTGGAACATTCGTGTTACAAAACATGTTTTATATGGCATGTTCTCCGATTCCCGAAACCCGCCAAGTATTAAGAAAATCCTTTCTCAATCGGGTTTTCAGAAGTTTAACACATCGGAACATTCGTGTTTCTAGACATGTTTTGTGTTCCATGTTTTCCGACGCTCAAAACCTGAAATACACCAAATCTTTTCCCATCGGGTTTCCGAACTCCTCCAACATGCCTGACGTGGCACATGCTAAGCAGTCGGTGCGTTGGCACGTGCGGAGCTGATGTGTATTTATTATTAGTTTTCTTATAAATATGCGGTTTTTACACGTCATTTTCACCATTCTTAATTTTACACCGTGGATTTTTGCGCATGTTCTCCTGCTCCCAAAACCCGCAAGCTCGCGTTATCATACTGGATCGATTGTTTTCATTTTCACCTGTCTCGATTGGAAGGTATTAATCGTTCCTCCTTTGTTCTTGATTTAAGAAACGTTTTCCGTGTACTTCCTTGCCGATTGTTGAAGATTTTTCTTCCTTATTTCCTCTGAATCCTTTTCGAAAGCGTTTTGGGGTTTTCTAGGGTTTATTTTCTTCTTACAAATATCAGTTGGTACTGTTCCTTTTGAATTACAATTGTTTGCATGATATTTGGAATATTATCAAAGAAAAAAGGTTTTATATGCAAAAACTCAAAGGAGAAATTCTTTTTGTGCTACCCGGACTTCGGAAGCTGTTTTGCAGGCTTTCCTTAATCTGCCCAAAGTACAGAGAGAGCTCGAAGTTCGGAGTTCCTCAATATTCCGATCTCAACAGTGGGTACCCGGGTTCTCAAAAGGTTCCGCCAGTAACACTAAGTGTCGGGTTTCCGTCGAAGTTCTGTCAAAGGCAGTGCGTGTCGGGTTCCTCCAAAGTTCCGACACCTTCAGCCTGTCGGGTTCTTTTTATCTTCCGTCACATACCTTCAATCGGGTATTTCAGCGTGCATAGCATCACCAGGGTTTTCCGAGCATCTCTTCATCCGATTTTCTTCATGACAGACCCCGGTCCATCACAAGAGAAGACCGAGAAATCAAGCAGGATGAAATATAAGTTTAAGAAACCAGAATCCCCGTCATATGTTGACTGTAATTACGATATTCGGGATACCGAATTCGGTAATGTTGACATGGACGATTTCTGGAACAGGGTGAAAAGTCACAGTCAAACTGAATGGATGACCTCTTTAGCAAACAGTGGCTTACCTTTGAAAGCAGAGTCGTATGTCCTGGATCGGCCACAAGTGTCCAACATAATTCAAGCACAAGGCAGCAGTGCCTTCCCAATTTCTATTGGGAGATATACTTGCTCGTTCAGCGGCTAAGGAACCAAAAATGTCGAAGTAGTGAACTTCAGGAGAAATTAAAGATGGCATATGAAATCTCGGGATGACCTTTTGACATTACCGAGGAGTGCTTCGAGGCCTATGGGAGCTCAACATCTGCAGTCAGGCCTGAATACCTGAGGACATCTGGATTGATCTGCGGGACGAAGTTGCGATACGCAGAAAGGATAATAGTAGGCTTACTATTGATGAAATTCAGACACTGGGGCTAAAGCTGATTTGCCAGATGGCACTGCAGATAATGAAAGTGTGTTGGACTATGTCCTATGATGTGGCTTTATACGAAGATCGATACATTTTTCCACCTATTGATTGGTCAGTTACTGAGAAAGCCTCTATCAGCCGATAGGTCAGCCCCAATTTTGGCTCGTACGAGAGTCAAATGGCTTTCTTCTTGGGGGATGAATTTCAATGATGACCAAGTTTCCCAAATTGGCTGCTTTAGAGGTGGGGCCCTCCCAACAGGAATAAGGGCAAAGAATCTGACTGGGGGGCCTATAAAAATCAGTGATTCCTAGGATTGATGGAAAGAAAGACAAATCTCTTCAATTGTTTCTCCAGCTGAAACGGTGGTTGTGCCATGAATCACCAACGTCACCAGAAAAAGAAGAAATTAATGTGGAAGCCGGAAGGAAGTCAAATCTTGATTCCGGGCATCTGTTGATAGTCAGACCAAAGAAACTTTGATCTCTTGCAACCCAGGGTTTGGAGTCTGAATCATGTGCCTGCCCCTCAACGAACCACTCCAGGGGTCCTCAATCCCCATTCACTTCTTCAAGTATGGCAGGCATTTTCTCTGGTGCTCTCTCCCCTCTCTACTGAGAAACCCAAATAATTACCAGACTCGCCACAACCTGTGCCTCTCTTTGTTGCACCTACTACCACGTTGACTACTGTTCCCCCTCCAATAGTAGAATCTTCTCCTCTTGAGAGTAGATCTAACTGGGGATGTATCTACAACATCAGCAGTTCCTTCTGATACTCCACAATGGTTACATTGAGAAAACTCCCAGTGAAGTAGGAAGGTGATTGTACCCCTACCACCCCTTGATTTTAGCTCACTCAAGGTTTCTACTGCGAGATCAGCCAAGAAACCCAAAACAGTTTCAAGAGTTTTGGTAGATTGCTTCAGGAGATAAGTTCGCAGAGATCGCCACTCCCTCAGCTGACAAAACTAGGGATGCATGTAACAAGCTGCTGCATTATCAGATCACCAAGGTGGCTCTATTGGGAAAGTAACAACAGAAGGAGGGCAACAAGATGCACGCGGCTTCCATAGACGTGCTGTGCCAAAATGTTGAAAGTGAACAAAGATCAGCAGAGATGAGTTTAAGAAGCAAAGTGGAGCAGTCTGACGGGATGGTTTTGATTAAACTCTCAACACCCCTGGAATCCATACCATCCTTCTGCTTCTGCCGGATTCGATTTCTGCATCGGTGCCTGACGATTGAGAAGATTACCAGAAAAGGAAGAGTGGTTAATGAATGGATCCAAAAGTTGCTCCAACAAGGGAAGGAAGTAATTCAAGACGTGGTGAAAGTTCATCAGTCCTTGGCAGAGATTCAGAAGGAAGGAGAGAAGATGGATGAGGAATTCACTGAAGAACTTGGACAGCTTGATTTGACTTGTGAGGCTCTCCAAGTGCTGAAGCAAATACCAGCACATCTCTTGGTAGAAGAAGGCAATTCTTCCACATACAGATAAACACTTTCAGCTGATCAAGGGCATCAAATTCAGAGTAAAGATTCTCAACGAAGCCTGCAGCAAGTTGAGGGAATCAAGGGATAAATTGATCGATGGGAAAAGTGATCTGGAGGAAGAATTGCTAAAGATTTGTCCAAAGATGTCGGTTGGGAAATCAAGTGCCCTATCAGCAGATGATCTCTTCAAACAAGTTCAAAGAGATTATTCAGCATGAACCTGTAGATGGATTCGACCTTGAAGTCATTGGTCAGTTTGTGAGAATTGAGCATACGTTGGAGGCCTTAAGAAAGCTCAGCAAGAGGTTGAAAAAGCTTCCCGGCGGTGCCAGTGATATCCATGAGACCTGCGAAATGTGGAATGATCTTTCCACTGCACCTGAGGAAAACGAAATGCAAGGCATTATTCGGAAGTTCCAGGAGTTCCGGAACAAACAGTCTCAGCTGGAGGAAGAGAAAGGAGAAGAATCAAAAGATGATGACTCGGATTGAGCTCCAGCGTCTCATGTCATTTCTATTTTTAGAATGACACATATTTTATTTCCATTTTATCATATTTTTAATTCAGACTTCGACTTGATCTCCTGCGTGAGAATCATGCAAAGCTGAAACTCTAGTTAGCATGCTACTTTTCAGGATCTGTTCTGTTTAAACTCTAGCTTCTCTTCGTTATAAAAAAGGGATGCTTGTGCATTCTAAAAGGTCGAGAATTTTTTGAGCATTAAGAGGCTATTGGAAAGGAGAAAAACTTTGTGTTTTCTTTCAATCATTTTGAAGAATAGAAGTTGATATTGTTTTGCAGACTTTGTGTTGTGAAATATATCTTATTTAAGATATTGTTCTTACGTTCATGATC
Organism: Taxus chinensis; assembly: GCA_019776745.2. Taxonomy (NCBI): domain Eukaryota; kingdom Viridiplantae; phylum Streptophyta; class Pinopsida; order Cupressales; family Taxaceae; genus Taxus; species Taxus chinensis. The sequence goes on from CM034155.1 coordinate 384,951,427, forward strand.
TTAGAGCTATTCTTTGCATAAAATCTCAGTGTTTCTAATTATCTCGGACACTTTATTTGTGATCTAAAACTCGTATGATTATTTCGTGCTCTGTGGTTTACTCGAAAGAAAATTCGTTTCTCCCATTTCTTTTCTACCGTGCTTCTTTCACTGTAATAGTTTCTAACCTTCACCACACTATTCACACCGTACGAAAGCAATATCCTTGAATCGTGTGAATGTGGATTTCAGGATTTCATCCCAACCCCCAATGGTTAGATTAGTGTGAATATTGTATATATTATTTACTGTGTTTTAGATTAGCAATAAAACAGGCAGCCTCACCTGTCTTTGAGGAGGGATTCAATCCCATGCACTGTGGTTGAACCTCATATTTTGGTTTGACAAAATATCCAACCAACACATATGAAGCCTCGAGACGGTTTTGACATCCGAGGAGTGCTCAGGGCATATGGATCCCAGCATCTACATAGGCCAAACATAGAGGATATTTGGATTGATCTGCGTAATGAAGTTGCTATTTGCAGAAAGGATAATAGCAGATTGACAATTGCTGAGATTCAAACACTGGAGCTTTCCGATTTACCAGAAGGTACAAGCGACAATGAAATTGTTTTGGATCTTTCCTATGATGGGATAAATGAAGATTAATATGTTTTCCCACCTATTGATTGGTTAGTCAGTGAAAAAGCCTCCATTTCAGATAGGTCGGTTCTAATCCTTGCTCGCACCAAAGCATGGCTCTCCTCTTGGGGAATGAATTTTAAAGATGATAAGTTTTCAAAGTTGGCTGCTTCAGAGGTGGGGCCCTCCAAAAAGGAAAAGGACAGAAATTATTCTAGGGGGCCTATAAAGGTCAAGATTGTCAAAAAGAGGAAAGAAAGAGAAATCTCTTCAATTGTTTCTCCAGTAGAAACGGTGAATGTGCCAGAATCACCAACACCACCAGAAATAGGAGAAATTACTTTGGAAGGAGAAGGAAGTCAGCCTCTGGTTTCACCATTTGCTGATTGCTCAACTGAAGAGAACTTATCTCTTGCATCCAAGGCTTTGGAGTCTGGATCTGTGTCTCTTTCCTCACAACCACTCCTACCTCCTTATTCTCCATCAACTTCTTCAGTAATGGCCAGTATTTTCTTTGGACTTTCACCCCTCTCTGCTGGTACCCAAGTGATCACAAACACGCCCCCTCCTGTGCCTCTTTTTATTAGATCTACTACCACGTTGGTAACTATTCCTCCTCCACTAGTAGAATCTTCTCGCCTTGAGAGTATGATACCAGTTTCTACAACCATGGCAACTCCCTTCTATACACCACAATGGCTACTCGAGAAAACTCCGAGGAAGAGGAAGGTGATTGTGCCCCTACCAGCCTTTGATTTCAGCTCACTCAAGGCTCCTACTACTAAATCAGGCAAGAAGCCCAAAACAGTTTCAAGGGTTTTGGTGGACGCTTCAGGAGATAAGTTCGCAGAGATTGCCATTCTTTCTATTGACAAAACTAGAGAGGATATAACAGCCTCTGATTATCAGATAACCAGGGTGACTCTAGGGAAAGTGACAGCAGAAGGGGCGTAACAAGATGCACGGGATGCCACAAACATGTTGTGTCAAAAGATAAAAGAAACAAAAGACAGCAGAGATGAAGTTAAGAGAAAAGTGGAGTAGTTTACAGAGGTTTTGCTTAAACTCTCAAAACCCCTTGAATCCATACCACCTTCTTCTATCTCTGTCAGATTCGATTTCTCATCGGTGCCTACAATTGAAAAGATTGCTAAAAAAGGAAGGGTGGTTGATGAATGGATCCAAAGGTTGCTCCAACAGGGGAAGGAAGTAATTCAAGATGTTGTGAAAGTTCATCAGTCTGTAGGGGACATTCAGAGGAGGGAGAGAAGATGGATGATGAATTCTCTCAAGAAATTGGACATCTTGATTTGACTTTTGAAGCTCTCCATGTGTTAAAACAAATACCAGCACATCTCTGAGTAGAAGAAGGTGTTCTCCCGCATACGGATAAGCATTTTCAGCTGACCAAGGCCATCAGGTTCAGAGTAAAGAATCTCAATGAAGCCTGCAGCAAGTTGAGAGAATCGAGGGATAAATTGATTGATCGAAAAAGTGATCTAGAAGAAGAATTGCTAAAGATTTGTCCAAAGGTGTCAGTTGGGAACTCAGGTATCTTATCAGCGGATGATCTCTTCAAACAAGTTCAAGAGTCTGTTCAATATGAACCAGTGCACGGATTTGGTCTTGAGATCATTGATCGGTTGGTAAGGATTGAACATTCTTTGGAGGCCTTAAGAAAGCTCAGTAAAGGATTGAAAAACCTTCCTGGCAATGCTAGCGATACTCATGAAACTTGCGAAATTTGGAATGATCATTCCACTGCACCTGATGAGAATGAGATGCAAGGCATAATTCGGAAGTTCCAAGAATTTCAGAACAAACAGTCTTAGCTGGAGGAAGAAAAAGATGAAGGAGCAAAGGATGACGATTCAGACTAAGTCCCAATGTTTCATGTCATTTCAATCTTGAAATTGACATGTCTTTTTCATTTCTGTTTCATCACATAGGAAGCAAATTTTGACTTGGTCTCCTGCCTGAGAATCAAGCAAAATAGAACTCTGTTTTAAAGAACACTATTTTCTAGGATTTATCCTATTTTCTCTCATTTCCTTTTATTATAAATAAGGGATGCTTATGTATTCCAAAGGGTCAAGATTTTTGTAATATTCGGAGCTATTGGAAAGAAGAAAAACTTTGTGTTTTCGTTCGATCATTTCTAAGAATAGGATTTGATATTATTTTACAAACTTTGTGTTGTGGGATATATCTTACTTAAGACATTGTTCTTATGTTCATGATCTTAAGCTATTCTTTGCATAGCATCTTAGTGTGGCTGATCATCTCAAACATTATATTTATGATCTAAAGCTCGTATGATTATTTCGTGCTCTGCGTTTACTCGAAAGAAAATACGTTTCTCTCATTTCCTTTCCATTGTGCTTCTTTCATTGTAATAGTTTCTAACCCCGTTCATTTACGAAAGCAATATATTTGAATCGTGTGAATGCGGATTTTGGGATTATATCCCAACCCCCAATGGTTAGATTAGTGTGAATACTGTATATATTGTTTTCATTGTGTTTTAGATTAGTAGCAAGCAGGTAGCCTCACCTGTCTTTGAGGAGGGATTTAATCTCATATACTGTGGTTGAACCTCATATTTTGGTTTGACAAAATATCCAACCAACAGTTTTTGGTGAGGATGACGATTCAGACTAAGTCCCAATGTTTCATGTCATTTCAATCTTGAAATTGACATGTCTTTTTCATTTCTGTTTCGTCACATAGGAAGCAAATTTTGACTTGGTCTCCTGCGTGAGAATCAAGCAAAATAGAACTTTGTTTTAAAGAACACTATTTTCTAGGATTTATCCTATTTTCTCTCGTTTCCTTTTATTATAAATAAGGGATGCTTATGCATTCCAAAGGGTCGAGATTTTTGTAATATTCTGAGCTATTGGAAAGAAGAAAAACTTTGTGTTTTCGTTCGATCATTTCAAATAATAGGATTTGATATTATTTTACAAACTTTGTGTTGTGGGATATATCTTACTTAAGACATTTTTCTTATGTTCATGATCTTAAGCTATTCTTTGCATAACATCTTAATTTGGCTGATCATCTCAGACATTATATTTATGATCTAAAGCTCGTATGATTATTTCATGCTCTGCGTTTACTCAAAAGAAAATACGTTTCTCTCATTTCCTTTCCATTGTGCTTCTTTCATTGTAATAGTTTATAACCCCGTTCATTTACGAAAGAAATATCTTTGAATCATGTGAATGTGGATTTTGGGATTCTATCCCAACCCCCAATGGTTAGATTAGTGTGAATACTGTATATATTGTTTTCATTGTGTTTTAGATTAGTAGCAAGCAGGCAGCCTCACCTATCTTTGAGGAGGGGTTTAATCTCATATACTATGGTTAAACCTCATATTTTGGTTTGACAAAATATCCAACCAACAGTTTTTGGCGACTCCACTGGGGAATACGGATTTATAGTGTAAAGCTTATCCTCTTGGTGTCTAGCAACTCCGTATTTACCTTATTTTTAAATATCAAATTTGATTGCTCCTCTGTTTTCTCTCTTTTCTTTGGCTATAAATGGAAAGTATTCGATCTATTGTTGTTGGACTTTTTTTCTCTGTATCTCCCTTTTTCTCTATTCTACAGTGAATTTGTGGAGTTATTCCAACATTTCCATAAAATTTGTAACATGTTTTTTTGCCTCTTGGCCATTGTAATGCCTTGAATCAATTCCTTGGAGCAATAAAATAAGCCTGTAGGTGATTTTCAACCCCTTTCTTACTTCCATTGCATCTTTTTCTGATCTTTCCATTACAAATCTGGTTATCTATGCATATGAGTTGTATTATTTTATGGTTTTTGTTTAACAACAGAATGGAAGTTCATCATTCCTTAGTGCATCACCTCTGTTAGCTTAGATTTCATTATTTTCTATAAGCTTCTTCTTAACCTTGGTCACTTGGAAGTTTTAGAGTAGATATCAGAATAGATCCTCTGCACAATAAATGCATGCATCTGAACAGAGGAATAAGAACTAGCCTTTAATCTGGAGAGTTTTTCCCCATTTTTGCAAGTCCCACACTTGGGAAAAAAAATTCAATGTTATGGAAATCATACTAGATGCCATTATCAAACTGCAGGTCTGAGAGAATCCAGGGGTGCTGTGATTTGGAATCAATAGTTCCTACCTTATCTATATGCTTTCTTCATCCTCTATGCTCTAGGCCACCACTATCTTTTCATTTATCCTCCTCTTCATCCACCACTATAGTCTCTACAGAATATGGATTTTACACATTATCCATTGTATGCTTCCCCTTTGGAGGCCCTAGGAGTGTGAATTCATTCTCTACATACGTGTTACCCTCCAACTTAGGTTTAAGTTAAAGGTATACCATCGTAGCTCCACTATATCCAAATGCCAAACTTACAGGATTCATGGTTATCATATCCGAAGTTATCCTCTCAATATAGGCAGTTTGGCCTAGATAGACATAAGTTTTCCTTAAGGTGTGGTATTCACATTCTAACTTTTCTACAATGAAGTTCACACGATGCTCATCAAAACAAATGCAGACTAATTCTTGGAAATACCGAGTTGTGAAGGCATATGGTAGCTTGCACCAAGGACTCCAAGTTCCATCTTTCATTGCAAAGTGTGATATGGTGAAGTGTTGATACACTGCGAACTCCACTGCCTTTCGCACCACTGAACGAAACTCCTTATGAATCTGCCACTCTTCTTCGAATGCTGCATGAAGCCTATCACACCACATCTCTGCCATTTACTTGAATGACCTACTCATTGATCCGTCGCACAAGTACTTGCCAAATCTCTCTTCTAGAGACTTATTTTCTTTAGGGTGCTCCCAATCCTCTTCCTTTGTCCCATCGGGCAATCCGATCTCCATAAATACCAAGGATAGAAGGATTGTGCCAAAACTAATCGTCGCATAGGTGCACGCTTCCTCAACTATGGTCTGCGTAATGTATCCAACAATGTTATAGATGACTCCCTGAGACATCTTATTTGCGACATGGAGCCACATTGTGTTCACCTGTGACCACCTCTCTTGATCATTTAATTTTGTCACCAAGTGTGTAGCTACTTTTACCACTAGGTACTTCTTCATCTTATCTATATCCATATTATGGTGACCTTTGGTATATCCTAAATCATTCATGTTCTCCACGATTTCCACTTGATCTATTAAGTGACTATCCAGATCTACTCATGAGGCCTTTAACCCTCTCACTGTTGAAAGTAATGTTGTATTTATCCTTACCCTCCACCTAAATAAATATAATAAATCTTCGTGTACCTTGATCATTAACCACTGGTACAAATGTTCATACTTGTCGAATTATGGGAGCTCTTATAACTGGTAAAATCCAATCTTCTTTAGCAACTTATATCTAATGTTATCATATACTGACATGTCTTCTACTATGTGTTTGTTTGTCTTTGTACACAATAGCGCATCCAACTCCTTGTTATCCAATGTGCGGTGGTTATAATTACTGATTTTGCACTTCCGGATTTGAGACTACCATTATTTTCCCTCTATTACATTTTATAGGTATTACATTTTTGAGAAATTACTCTCGGCATTAATTTCAACCTCTAATTCCACTTTCTTCTGTCCCTTATCTCCTACGGTGGGTGCTTTCTTTGTTTCCATCTATAACTCGTAATTTTCTAACTTCAAATGCTCGCCTTCTATCTTCTAAAATGTGAATACCCAAACCCTAGCTCGAATCTGAGTTCCCTAGTTGAAATCACGTGCCCTAGATCTTTTGCAATGCTCTGTTTTGCTCAAACCCTTTGCTAATGGGGACGCAAGCTTCTCCTGTGCATAAATATTCCCTCCACATCTCATTTCACACTCTTTTCACCTAAATACTCTTCTTGTAGCTCGATCACACTTGGATCTTTCAAATTATCGTGATTATAATAGTAAGAATGAACTTGCATCCCATCCTTATATAGATTTTCATAAAATTATTTCATTTATTACTCCTTCACCCACCAATACTATCATTAATTGACCATTTTCACTCTTTCTACATGGTACATCTTCGCGCCCAAGCTATAACCTTCTAGCGCGCCTTCCTACCTTCTAGTCATGTAATTCTCTTTAGTGTGCTTCGATACACCTAAGTACCTCACCACTGCGCCTTCCCTTGGTATTTTCCATGGCCTCTGTGTACCTCGTGTTATACTTGTTCCTTCATTTATTTCCATCTATGGTCCTCATTTTTAGAAGTAATCTCTTTTCTAATAGCTCTCCAACTTGAATAGCACCTGTAATAGTTTTTTCCTTCATATGTATCCATTTTCCAACAGTCATGTACCTAGATATCAATAACCACCCCACACTAATGGTATGTACAGTCCTTTGTGCATACAAATTCTTCAAATAGTAATTAGCTTCTAGCGTACAAACACGCTTATTATACAAAAACACCAACTAAATTGACAAAGCATAACGATGAAGAAGAAAATAAATTAAGGGAATACAAAATTGAAAACCTAATCTAAATGGAAACACTTATTTATTACAAAAACCAATAAGAATTATTTATAGTAGGGCTTCATCATACCCCCATTGAAGTAACTGGGTAACCATGTTCCATCAAGCACCTATTTCAAGTATGTGAGTGATAACATATAGCCCCAACCAATGTACCTTGAGTTTTCCTAGATGGCACAAAAACTTAGAATTATAAAGGAGCACCATCTATCCAATCTTAAACTTTGTATCCCTGATGTGCCTATCATGCCATGCTTTTTTTTTAGCCTTTTCTTGCTTTTTACTCCAACATGCTATTACTCATCATTCATCCATCTTGATCAACTTTTAAATCCGTTATTCTAATGCTTACTCATTAGCTATACCTCCAGCATGTGCAATATGCAATGAAGGGAACATGGATTCTATAGGAAGAACTGCTTCCATGCCAAACACTAAATGAACGGTGTGGCCTTGTTCAACCTTTTATATGTTGTTCTATACACCCAAAGCACAGCAGAAAATTTTTCATCCCAATATTTCCTTCCAACATTACAAATTTTTGTCAATGTCTGGCTCAAATTTGTTTTGAAGGCCTCAACAATTCCGTTAGCCTAAGGATGATAGGGTGTAGTCTTATGGTGCGGAATCATAAATTCATCCAATAATATCCTGATTGTCTCATTAAAAAAATGTGTGCCCCTGTCACTAGTCAAACTTAGCTGGCATCTATACCTTGTAAGATATTTTCCAATAAAAACTTAGATGTTGTTGTTGTTGTACAATCCTTGGTAGGTGCTACTAATGCCCACCTCATGAGATAATCTATGTAAGTAATGATTTAGTGTGATCCATTCCTACATGTGGCTGGTGAAATAGGACCCAAAAAATCTATAGCCCATTTTTCAAACAGTTTTGCACAAGAAAGAAATTTCATCTCTTTGCCTTGGTTTTCCTAGATGTTGATAGTGATCACACGCCTTACAATACACCTTGCAATCTTTATAGAGGGTCTCAGACCATATTCTAGTGAGTAGAATCTTCTGCGTAGTGGCATCACCTGCATAGTCCCCACCTGTAATACCACCATGAGCATCGTCCATAATATATGTGTGTTCATGCTCCAATACACATCGGCACAATACTTCATCTCTGCCTAACTTGTAGAGGTCACCAATGATCAACATAAAAGGTGTCGTGCAAATGGAAAGTTATTTATTTTTTGAGGCCTTTAGTCCTTCTAGTGCCACACCTGTTCATAGAAAGACAACAATATCCTTCAAATCTGAAGGCGCGCATTGTAACCTATATAATTGGGCATCTGGCATTGTGTCTTCAATTGTTTGCATATCTTCCCTTAACTGTATCCTTGATAAATGGTCTGGCCAGAAGTTACTTTTCCCTAGTTTAACCACAACTGTAAAATCAAATTCTTAGAACAAGAGCACCCATTGACATATGTTCCCCTATAAGACAGGCTTATATACTAAGAATTTCAATGCCATGTGATCAATGTAACAGAAAAATGGTGTTGTTAGTAGGTATTTTCTGAATTTGTGCAGTGTATAGATCATGGACAATGATTCACACTCAGTAGTCATATAATTTTGTTCTACAAGGGTCAACTTTATACTATAAAAATAGATAGGATGATCTATAATACCTTCTCCAGGCTGAGCCAACACCGTGCCAATGGACGTGCTAGAAGCGTCCACATGTACATGAAACAGTTTGTCCCACGAAAGAAAATGTAGAATAGGTGATGTGGTAAGTTTCTCCTTTAATGTCTTCATTGCATGCTACTGCAGTTCTCCCCAATAAAACGTCCCTTTTCCTTTTAGTAATTCTTCCAAGGGTGTGGTAACCTTAGCATACCCTTTGATAAATTTTATATAATACCCAGTGTGACCTAAGAATCCACAAACCTCACTTTGACTTGTAGGCTCTTCTAGACCTATTATAACTGCAACCTTGGTTAGATCAACCAAAAAACTATCCTTGCAGATAATGTTCCCTAACAAAGTACCAAATGGTGTAGAAAATACGCACTTCTTGATGTTTAAAGAAATAATCAAATGTCTACATCTTTCAAAAATTAAGTGTAGATTTTTAGAATGATCCTTGACAAGTCCATACACTATCCAATCATCCAAGTAAACCTAAAAAAAGTTATGGATGAAATCCTTAAATGCTTAAACAACTATGCGAGAAAATACAACAAGAATGTTTTTCAAACCGAATGGCATCACTGTATATGCAAAACTTCCCCACTCAGTGGTGAAGGTTATTTTCTCTTGATCCTCTAGTGCAATCCTGATCTGATGATACCAAGAGAATCCATCTATGAAAGAATATATTTTTTGCCCTGCAAATCCTTTTAATATTTCTTCTCTGAAGGGTGTAGGAAAAGGATCAGTTACACATGTAGCATTTAGTTCTCTGTAATCCACACAAATCTGAATGCAACCATCCTTCTTTATGATGAAAACCATGGGACTAACCCACTCAGATTCCTCTAGGGGCTTGATGATGCCAGAGTTCAACATTTTATCAATTTATTCCTTAACTTTAACTCATAAGTTAGGGTTCATCCTATAGGGTGTTTTCCTGACCGGTCGTACACCTTCCTTAAGATTTATCTTCATATTTCGCAATGACTCATTTACACCCTTTAATTCATGATATCCCCTAGGAAATAGATCCTGAAAGTCCCATAGTAACTCAATGATTTTGGCCACTTCAGAGTTAGACCAATAATCCCCAATTTTGGCCTCCTTAGGTTCTATATCTATGCCAATATTCACTTTCTTTGTCCTTATAGGCTCATGATATGCGCGCGTATTCTTATCTACACTGTCCAACACTTAGTGCATCCCTGTTGAATGATCGACATCCAAATTTTCTATTTCTTCATCATCCACTATGTAGACCATTTTTCCTTTTTATTTCTCAAAGCAAGCAGTTTCTTCTTCTTTATCAAAATGTGCTCCTAAGTTTGTCTCACCAAATAAATCCTGAATGATTTCTTCCACTTTTTCACTATCTCCCATAGTTAAACACCTTATAATCTTTAATGCATTTTATATTGGAGGTTTGGTAGAGAAGTATTTAAAATTTTGGATCATCCCTGCAATCAAATCCTGTCAATTTTTCAGTCTCTCTATGTAGCTCCACATATACATATCAAGTGCGTGTGCATCCTTGTAGAGTGGAATAAAATTTGTACACCTAGATGGAAGGTGGTAATGCTTCCTTCCCCTTTGTCCAAAGTATCTCACACTGCTGGATGTGTTGCTAAACATATTTATTACCATGATACATGCATATTTGAGTAGGTGCATTTCTTCTGAGAAACTGAGTAGAAAAAGAGATCTTGATCTCATTCCATTTCATAATATTAGCTCTGTGAACCACCCACCAACACATTGTTTTCCCACGTAGGGTATATGGTAACATTTTCCTTCTCTCAACTTGGTCTGTCCACTATTCTTCCATGGATTGCAGGAATACTGTAAGATCTTCTTCTCTAGTATACCGAGGTACTTAGTTACCTATTCTTATAACAGAGTGAAGTCCACTTTTCCATGATAACGCGCTTATTACTTCACTCCCTACCAATTCATAAGTACCATGAGCCCAATTATCACAAGCAATACTTGTAGTATCACTAATAGACTGTGTATCTTCCCACTGAAGGATGCCCTCCTTTGATGGCTCAATAATCTTTGGGTCTTGAATGGCGCATACATAGATCTTGTTTAAATCTTCCTCACTCAAAGGCTCAATGTACGGTGCTGATTTCCCATTTGTTAAAGGGATTGCATCTTGTTCCTCCTTATTCTCAAAGATGATGTATCCCTTGTTGAACCTTAAATCAATGTTATTTGCATAACACCAAGGGTGCCCAACCAGAGATGGAAAATTGTCTTCTTTTGCAAGTGCTAATACCTCAAAATCCCCAATGAATTTGGCCCCTTGTATAGTGATGGATGCATCTTTTAGAGCTCCTATGGGAGTAACATTAATCCGATTAGCTATAAACAACACATTGGTAGACAACTATAATGGAGGTCTCCCCATCTATAACCATGCATCTAAAGTAAGAACATTGACTTCTGCACTTGTGTCAATCAATATATTTCTCAAAAGGCATCCATCCACAACAACATTCAGAGTGATCTCCTTGTTATAGGCTATGCTATCAGGGGGAATATTTTCATGCAAGATTTATCGCCCATTCTTAGTGCTTGCACGTGTAGTGTTTCCCTTAAGCCAATTCCCTAACACTGGAATGATATTGTCTTGGCATAACATTGTTCATACCTCTCTTATGTTATCAATATTATATGGAACCTTCCCTACTTAATTCTTATGTTCCATCTTCCGTGACTTCTTTTTCAAACATTATTTTTCCCCCTGAAGATTTCTAAGGAATTCCATCGTTTCTTGATAAACCTCCTTCTAATGGGTAGGATATGGGTACCTCGCATGTAGAACCTCCTCCTTAGTGATGGTAGGATTCTGCTGCAATGCTTATTTGTCACGTGCCACTTCAACATGTGTGGTTATATTTATGGTTAATGCATCAGGTTCTGGTGTTAACTTGGGCATCCACTGATTTTCCATAGCGTGTTGTATTCTAATCATCCCTACACCTTTGTTCTCTTGCTTATATTGTTTACTAAGATTATCATATAATTCGACGCATTCCTCATAGCTATGATTCTTTCCACAGAAAGAACATGTAATATTCTAGGAACATTCACGCCTATAGTGGTCAGGACATATGCATGTATAGCACATCCCATGAGGAAAATCACCTCATCCACTACCACATTACATGTTCTCGTATGTGGCCTATATGCGGCAGCCAGGATGAGGAACTTCCAGGCTCGATACAAAAGGCAGCAGGATCCCAAACCCAATCTACCAGCTTTTCCCCTTTCTTCCGCACATAACGAAAGGGTTCCCACGATCACTTTAGGAGGGTAAGATTCCTTTTTTCTATGAGAACCCTGTCAATACTGAACCCGGGATTGAGAACAACAAAGTCTCCGATGAGGCTTTGGGCCTAGGTATCTAAATGGGGATGTTCTTCCTACAGTTGAGAGTTTAATCATTCGACCTGATGTAATGCAGTAGACATTTCCCGTCTGCCTCGCAATCCTGGGGATAGATTAATTTTGTTGGAATTGGTCATACACTTGTTGGATTTCCACAGTTCCAACAGAGCAAGCACAAAGGCAGAGTATCCTTCCCCAATTTCTATTGGAGAATTACGGTTGCTACAGGCCAAGATACAATGTCGAATGTGAACTCCAGTAGAATTAAAGAAGCATATGGTCTCGGAATGGTTTTGACATCTGAGGAGTACTGAGAACTTATGGCAGCCCACCATCTGCACAGGCCCGACATTGAAGGATATCTGGGTGGATTCTGTTTGAGAAGTTGCGGTTCGCAGAAAAGATCATAGCAGATTAACTTTGAAAGATATTCAGACGCTAGAGTATTTTCTGAATTTGCCCAGATGGTACGAGGGACAAGAAAGTGTGTTAATTGTCCTATGATGGGCTTAAGAACGAAGATCGATCCGTTTTTTTCCCCTTTGATTGGTGGGGCGGAAGTGGATAAGGGGGGTTGGGTAGGGAAGGGATTTGCGCAGCAGGGAGAGGAAAAGAGGCTTAGGGGTGGACACAGGAGTCGGTAGGGGGCGAAGTGAAGAGAATGAGAAATACTGGGCGGATGAACGCGGTAAGGGGACAGGTGGGAGAGGCAGAGAGATGGAGTAGCGAGGGAAGTGGGTGGGGAGAAGGAAGATATGTTGCACGATTGGGAAGGAGTGAAAAGAGTGTGAAGGTGTCTGAGCTGTGAAGAGGAGGGGATGTTGTAGTAGGGTGGCTGGCTGTTGGTAGTGTAAAGGGGTTAAAGAGGGGGTGAGATGGAGTGTGAGAGTGGGGGTAAAACGGATTATGTTAAGTGAGAGGGGGTAGTTAGATAGTAGGGTTGATAGCTACGAAACGAGCTGTGATATGGGGGAGCGAGGGGGAGGAAGATGTTGTAACGGGGGGGAGGATATAGGGAGGCTGAGGGTAGGGAGAGAGGGGGAAATGAGTGTTGGAAGGAATGTTAAATATGGAGGGAGAGGTGAGGCACTGTAAGATAGAAGAGTAGTAAACAGGGAAGGAACTCGAGTAGAAATGGGATTAAGACAGAGGATAGTATGGTAATAGAAGAGAGATGGGGCGGTGGCGGAGGGAATAAATGTGAGGAAGAAAATGAGATGTAGACGGGGGATGGAGGGAGAAAGCCGAGAACCGAGAGAGGGGTGGGGGGCTGAGATGAAGACGAAACTAAGGAACTGAGGAAATAATGTAAGGGGAGGATAGAAAAAGGGACTGGCGTGGATAGGAGCGGGTAGACTGAAAGGGGCAGGGTAGAAGGCGGAGTGGATAAGGTGAGGACTAGGGATGGGTTTTGGCGGAGAAGTGGTATAATGGGGTCTAATTGAAGTGGGGGAGGGCGAAGGAGGGGGGGGGGTTTGGGATGAGTGGAGTGGAGAGGAAAGTATAGTCAGTTACTGAGAACCCCTATCACACCCGATGGTCACCCTAATTTTTGTCTCTTACTAAGAAAATGGCTTTCCCTTTCTTCTTAAGGGATGAATTTAATGATACAAGTTTCCAAATTGGCTGCTTTAAGAGGTGGGTGCCCTCCCAACAGGAAAGGGCAAAGAATTCTTCTGGTGGGGCCCTACAAAATAAGGCGATTCCTAGGAGAGGAAAGAAAGACAAATCTCTTCAATTGTTTCTCCAGCTGAACGGGTGTTGTGCCAGAATCACCAACGGCACCAGAAAAGAAGAAATTAATGTTGGAAGAAGAAGGAAGTCAAATCTTGATTCCATCATCTGTTGATAGTCAGACCAAAGAAACTTTGTCTCTTGCAACCCAGGGTTTGGAGTCTGAATCTGTGCCTGCCCTCACAACCACTCCCAATCTCCTCAATCCCCATTCACTTCTTCAAGTATGGCAGGCATTTCTCTGGTCTCTCTCCCCTCTCTACTGGAACCCAAATAATTACCAGCTCGCCACAACCTGTGCCTCTCTTGTTGCACCTACTACCACGTTGATTGCTGTTCCCCCCTTCAATAGTAGAATCTGCTCCCCTTGAGAGTAGAACACCAGTTACTACAACATTGGCAGTTTCCTCTGATACACCACAATGGCTACTCGAACAAACTCCGAGGAAGAGGAAAGTGATTGTACCCCTACCACCCCTTGATTTTAGCTCACTCAAGACTTCTACTGCGAAATCAGCCAAGAAACCCAAAACAGTTTCAAGAGTTTTGGTAGATTCTTCAGGAGATAAGTTCACAGAGATCGCCACTCCCTCAGCTGACAAAACTAGGGATGATGTAACAGCTGTTGATTATCAGATCACCAAGGTGGCTCTAGGGAAAGTAACAACAGAAGGAGCGCAACAAGATGCACGGGCTTCCATAGACGTGCTGTGCCAAAAGTTGAAAGAAACAAAGATCAGCAGAGAGGAGTTTAAGAAAAAAGTGGAGCAGTTGACAGAGGTTTTGATTAAACTCTCAACACCCCTGGAATCCATACCATCTGCTTCTGCTTCTGCCGGATTCGATTTCTCATCGGTGCCTACGATTGAGAAGATTACCAGAAAAGGAAGAGTGGTTAATGAATGGATCCAAAAGTTGCTCCAACAAGGGAAGGAAGTAATTCAAGACGTGGTGAAAGTTCATCAGTCCTTGGCAGAGATTCAGAAGGAAGGAGAGAAGATGGATGAGGAATTCACTGAAGAACTTGGACAGCTTGATTTGACTTGTGAAGCTCTCCAAGTGCTAAAGCAAATACCAACACATCTCTTGGTAGAAGAAGGCGTTCTTCCACATACAGATAAACACTTTCAGTTGATCAAGGGCATCAAGTTCAGAGTAAAGATTCTCAACGAAGCCTGCAGCAAGTTGAGAGAATCAAGGGATAAATTGATCGATGGGAAAAGTGATCTGGAGGAAGAATTGCTAAAGATTTGTCCAAAGATGTCGGTTGGGAAATCAAGTGCCTTATCAGCAGATGATCTCTTCAAACAAGTTCAAGAGATTATTCAGCATGAACCTGTAGATGGATTCGACCTTGAAGTCATTGGTCAGTTTGTGAGGATTGAGCATACGTTGGAGGCCTTAAGAAAGCTCAGCAAGAGGTTAAAAAAGCTTCCCGGCGGTGCCAGTGATATCCATGAGACCTGCGAAATGTGGAATGATCTTTCCACTGCACCTGAGGAAAACGAAATGCAAGGCATTATTCGGAAGTTCCAGGAGTTCCGGAACAAACAGTCTCAGCTGGAGGAAGAGAAAGGAGAAGAATCAAAAGATGATGACTCGGATTGAGATCCAACGTCCCATGACATTTCTATTTTTAGAATGCCATATCTTTTATTTCCTATTTGTCATTATTTTTAATTCAGACTTCGACTTGATCTCCTGCGTGAGAATCATGCAAAGCTGAAACTCTAGTTAGCATGCTACTTTTCAGGATCTGTTCTGTTTAAACTCTAGATTCTCTTGTTATAAATAAGAGATGCTTATGCATTCAAAAGGGTCGAGAATTTTTGGAGGATCAAGAGGCTATTGGAAAGAAGAAAAACTTTGTGTTTTCTTTCAACCATTGAGAAGAATAGGAGTTGATACTGTTTTACAGACTTTGTGTTGTGAAATATATCTTATTTGAGACAGTGTTCTTATGTTCATGATCTCAAAGCTATTCTTTGCATAGAATCTCAGTATTTCTAATTATCTTGAACACTATATCTGTGATCTAAAACTCGTATGATTATTTCGTGCTCTGCTTTTACTTGAAAGAAAATACGTTTCTCCCATTTCCTTTCTATTGTACTTCTTTCACTGTAACAGTTTCTAACCTATTTCACTTACGAAAGCAATATTCTTGAATCGTGTGAATGTGGATTTCGGGATTTCATCCCAACCCCCAATGGTTAGATTAGTGTGAATATTTTATATATTATTTACTGTGTTTTAGATTAGCAATAAACAGGCAGCCTCACCTGTCTTTGAGGAGGGATTAAATCTCATGTACTGTGGTTGAACCTCATATTTTGGTTTGACAAAATATCCAACCAACAGTTTTTGGCGACTCCGCTGGGGATCTACAGATCCATAGTATAAAGCTTATCCTCTCGGTGTCTGGCGACTCCATATTTGCCTTATTTTTAATAAGATCTCCTTTCAGTTCAAGCTGGCCAGGAGGATCTTCACTCGGTCTCGCCGAGCTCAAGGTGAAATTGATCCACTCTTCGAGTTGCTGCAACAGCACAATTTCAGCCTTTCTCCCAACAGCGTTGTCTCTAATCGAGCCAGAAGCTCTTCACCTGTTCGGAGAAATCGGATCCCTGAAGAATGTGAAGCATCTGCAACTTGCCGTGCACTACTCTTGTCTGATACCCGGATCCCTATACGCACTCTTTTCAGAAGGATGGCGGTTCAACCTGTGCCTTGGGGTGCAGCCATTGGTCCTCTTACTTTGACTCCTCCATTGCATGAGTTACCACGTGGATCACGTAAGAACATTCCCAAGTTCAATGGGGATGGGAAGCAACATCCTAATGAGCATATTGCGTCTTTCTTTGTTGCATGCGGTGTCCTCGGAGTAGCCCACGAAGATGTCTCCGTTCAGCTCTTCGTTGAAACATTGCAGGGAGTAGCAGCTGAATGGTTTTATCACCTCCCGAATGCATGCATTCCAGATTGGGCTACCATGCGGGCCAAGTTTGAGGCACGTTTCAAACCAGCCGAAGATTCTCATGCGTTGTTATCTCAGCTTACTCATATGAAGAAGGAATCGCATGAACCTATGCGGGAATTCGTGGCTAAGTTCAACAAGCTGATACGGAAAATTCCAGTGGTAGCTGTACCGACTCTGGAAAATCAAAAGTGCTTTTTCATCAATGCTCAACCTCCTGATATAAGCTTTTTATTACGAAGGTCGATTATCCCAGATCTGGCTACTGCTCAGTCAACGGCTACTGAAATAGAGGATGATCTCATCTTAGCTGGAAGGATCAAGAAAGATATACCCAAACTCAAAAATCAAGGTTCTTCTCAAGGTAATACTGACCCTATGTTTCAAAAAATGGCTAATGATTTGATTGCTTTAAAGAAGCAAGTGTCTCAGCAGGTGAGCAATGTTCCGTACCGGGATATCCCTAGGCGGAATTTTAATAACAATGGTGTACCTGCCAGAGATAGGCCGCGGTTAGCTCCTGCTCAACCGAGATTAGCAATTGAAGCTCCGCCCGTTAATGCAGCAGTGGAACTGATTGAAGAGGATGATGAACCAAAAGAAGAGGATTCCCATGAGGATTTTGAAGCTTCAGGATATGCTGATGAGTCTTATGATGAGTCAGCTGGCGACTCCAGCATTGGGTATTTAGAATATGATGAAGATGAATGTGAGTCCGATGGTCAATCTTTTGCTGTTTTCACTAGGTCTCAATCTCAGAATCCCAGAAGACCTCCAGAAAATACTAAGGAGAAGAATAAGGAACCTCCCATATCCATAGTCAAGAGGGGTACACCTATTTCGGCACAAACTGAGAAAGAGGTTACTAAAAAGGCAGCTGCTCCTTATGCTCCTTCTCCTAAGGCCATTACCCCACCACAAGCTCATGTAATTAGAACTGAGCCTACTATCATTCCTTCTTACACTGCTTTCGACATTATTGATCATGCGAAGAGAACAAAAATTCAAATGTCGGAAGCAGAATACCTTCAGTCAAATCCCGAACAATTTGAAAAGCTGGCCAAGTTTATCAGAAGTAAAGCGGCCGTTCCATCACCGTCAAAAGGTCTCCTTCCAAATCCTGTTCAACTTACACCTCAGAATAATCTGACCTCTGTTTCTTCCTCAGGAAAGATTGAACCATTTTATTTGTCTCTACTTATAAATGGGTTTAAACTCAGCAATTGTATCATTGACTCAGGGGCCTCTGATAATGTTATGCCCGCAAAAGTGGCTCATGCCCTTGGGCTTACTTTGACTAAATCATATGGACGGTGCTATTCCATGGAAACTAAGCAAGTCCCTCTTATTGGTCAAATCAAGGACGCACAGTTCGCATTTGTTGCTTTTCCTGAGAAGAGAGTGAAAATGACTATTCTGGTTGCAGATATTCCTGCAGCTTATGGTATTCTCTTGGGTAGAGGATTTTGTAAAGATGTCGGAGGAGAGATTAGTATGGATTGGACCAAAGCTAAGATCCCAGTCAAAGGGGTTCAACAGGTTCTTCATCCTGAACCACAGGCAAAGTATTTGGTGACCAAATCAGATGATCCGAAAGCTCAGATTCTTTTCGAAGATGCTAGCTTCGGGAATTATTTCATGGCTTCAGAGATACCTATTGTATATGTGGAAGAGGAAGATCCCAATGCTATTTGGACGCTTGAATTTGATGGTAGCTGCTCAACTTCTGGGTCAGGCGCTGGTGTTGTTCTCATATCTCCTAGCTCCGAGATTTTCCCATCAGCTTACAAGTTGCAATTTGATAATACTAATAACACGGCCGAATATGAAGCCCTGTTATTAGGATTAGAATTAGCCAGAAAGAAGGGAATCAAGAATCTCAAAGTACAGGGAGATGCGGAGCTGATTGTTAATCAGATCAGGGGTATATATCAGGTAAAAAACGACCGGTTGAGGCATTACAGGAACAAGGTCTGGGACAGTATAGAATGCTTTGATGCATTTTCTATTAAGGCAGTTTTAAGAGATTATAATGACAAGGCTGATTCTTTGGCTGTGTCTGCATCTCTTCTTCTTCCTCATCCTCAGTTTAATCAAGACACATACTCTATCGAGATTGTGTACCGCCCTAGCATCCCAGATAATGCAACTCACTGGCAGGTGTTCAATGACGATCAACAAGTGTTGGCTTTCCTGGAAAAGGCTGACAATTTCAGTGAGCTGTATTTTGAGGGTTCAGAATCAGCCTTTCGTGAAACTATTTCAGATCCATACCAAGAAGTTGATGGCGAATTTATCCAGCTGAAAGGCAACAAGATACCAAAAGGTCTGGTTTCCCTAGAGGGTTTGTTTGATAAGCATGATCGCTTCATCCAAAACAAAAAGCAGGTTGAAGGAGCTTCTTCCTCTGAAGTGGATCAAATCAATTTAGGTTCATCTGATCAACCTCGGATGGTGAATATCGGTAAATGCTGTTCTCCTGAAGAGAAGGAAAGATTCACTTCGCTTTTAAAGAAATACATCGATGTGTTGGCATGGTCCTATGCAGATTTGAAATCTTTCAAGCCCAAGGATGTTCAGCACAGTATTCCTCTGAAGCCTGATGTGAAGCCGTATAGACAAAAACAGAGGCATTACAATCCAAAGATTTCCGGGACTATCCTGGCAGAAATACAGAAGATGTTGGATGCTCGAATAATTTTTCCGATCCATCACTCCACTTGGATTGCTAATATTGTTCCTGTCAGGAAGAAAAATGGCGAGATTCGGATCTGTGTTGACTTCCGAAACTTGAACCAGTCCTCACTGAAGGATAACTATCCCTTGCCTATCATGGACCAAGTACTACAAACTGTTACTGGGTCAGAAATGTTATCCATGCTCGATGGGTTTTCGGGATATAATCAAGTCGAGGTAACCACAGAAGATCAACACAAAACAGCTTTTACAACCCCCTGGGGTACCTTTGCATATAGGAGGATGCCGTTCGGCTTGATCAACGCCGGATCTACTTTTCAGAGAGCAATGGACCTAGCATTCAGAGATCTGATGGGTAAGGTCATAGTCGTGTATTTAGATGACTTGACTATCTTTTCTAAAAAACGAAGTGATCATTATGATCATCTAGAACAGGTACTTCAGAGATGCAGACGTCACGGAATTTCGTTGAATCCTAAAAAGTCTATGTTTGGGGTAACAGAAGGAAAGCTGCTGGGCCATATTGTGACCAAAGAAGGAACTAAGATTGACCCAGAAAGGGTAAAGGCTATTCAGAGCCTTACCTTGCCAACAAGCAAAACAGGAGTTCATTCTTTCTTCGGAAAGGTTAATTTCTTGAGAAGATTTGTACCAGATTTCGCTGATAAAACCAAGGATATCCTTGGAATGATGAAAAGCAAAACTCCATTTCGATGGAGTACAGAAGGAAAGTTGGCTTTTGAAGAAATCAAAAAGGCAGTTGCTGATGCTCCTGTCTTAGTGTGTCCAGACTTCAAGAAAGATTTCATAATGTACAGTTATGCTTCTGCTCATACAGTATCAGCCATTCTAATGCAGAAAAATGAAGAAGGCATAGAAGCTCCTATCGCGTTCATGAGTTGTCCGTTGAAGGAACATGAGCTGAAGATGTCACAGATTGAGAAACATGCCTACGCAGTGGTAAGAGCGGTAAAACACTTCAGGTACTATGTGCTGAATTCCCATACGGTCGTTCTTGTTCCTGATACTGCTGTTAAGTCTATTTTAACTCAACAAGAGCTGGGAAGTCAACGAGGGACTTGGATTGCTAAGGTTCAGGAGTATGACTTGGACATCAAACCTACCAAGTTGGTACGAGGAAGAGGCCTGTGTCAACTGATTGCAGAGAATCATACTGAAGCAGAGTACGAAGAAATTCAAAACACTTCCTCAGAGCCGCCTATGGTGCTTTTTGTAAGTACTACCGATGAGTGGTACACTGACATTGCTTTCTTCTTAACTTATGGTGAATGCCCTTCGCATTTAAATCAGAAGGAGAAGAGGACTGTCAAGCTGAGATCTGCTAGATACCTTTTGTGGAATAATGCAATATACAAGAAAGGTATCGATTGTGTCTTCTTGCGTTGTGTTGATAAATCGCAACAGGAAAAGTTATTAGAATCCTTTCATAGCCTAGCATGCGGAGGACACTTTTCATCTTCCGTAACAGCGTATAAAATCTTACGGGCTAGGTATTATTGGCCTACTCTGTTCCGGGACTCAGCAGAATGGGTGTCTAAATGTGAAGCTTGTCAGCATTTTGTTGGTCGTCCCAAGTTAGCAGCTCTTCCTCTGAAGCCTGTGGTGATTGAAGAACCTTTTCGCCAATGGGGGATTGATTTTATCGGAACATTGAATCCTGCTTCTAGTGCTGGACACAATTATGTGCTGAACGCTACTGATTATTTTACTAAGTGGGTAGAAGCTGTACCAATCAAGCAAGCAACTTCAGAAGCTGTTTGCAAATTCTTAAAGGAAAACATAATCGTCAGATTCGGTGTTCCTCACAAAATTGTAGCAGATAATGCCTCTAATTTCTCGTCACATGAATTGACAGAATTCTGCTATGGATTTGGCATTACTTTGGCTCATTCATCTGACTATTATCCACAGGGCAATGGGCAAGCTGAGTCTAGTAATAAGAATCTGGTTACAATAATCAGGAAATTAGTAGACGAAAATCAGAGGACATGGCACAAAGCATTATATGATGCGTTGTGGGCTGACCGGATCACTCCAAAGCGAGCCATAGGGATGTCTCCTTTTCAATTGCTATACGGGACTGATGCTAAAGTTCCTATCTCAGTAGAATTGCCAGCCTTGCAGTTGGCAAAAGCGATTGAAGATATAGCTTTTCAAAATTCTATAGAAAAAAGGGTTACGTACCTAACCAAGCTAGAAGAAGAGCGGATTAAGGTGGTTGATCGTATAGCAGATCATCAGAGCAAGGTAAAGAAGATTTTCGACAGGAAGTCAAAGCAGCGTAACTTCCGGATTGGAGACCTGGTATTGCTTTGGGATAAAAGAAGAGAACAGAAAGGAATGCATGGAAAATTTGATTCTTTATGGAAAGGACCTTTCAAGATCAACGAGTTGAATGGTGAAAATAGTTTCCTTCTATCATATTTGGATGGAGGGTTACTCCCTTTGCCTTTCAGTGGACAACATCTGAAGCTGTTCCACCATTGATGCAAAATGCTCTCTTGCATTGTACATATTTTACTTTCCGTTGTGTGTTTGCTTTCGCTTTGCTTTCTTTTTTGTTTGTTTTGTTTTGGTTTTCTTCTTGACCCCGTAGCCTAATGAATAAGACCAGAGATTATGAGTTCTCTTCCTTTGATGTTACAAAGAAAGTCCCCAACTGGAGCCAGCTGTTATCCCCATTTTGAGTTAACGACGAAATGGTTGGATAACCCCTACAAAATTTTCTTAACACTTTTGAGTTATGACCTCTTTATGAGTAAATCGGGTTATCGGATATCTCATGCATCGGAATATTCATGAGTTAAAACATGCTTTGTGTTGCTTGATTTCCGATTCCCGAATCCCGCTTTATATTGAGCAATTCCTTTCAAATCGGGTTTTCGGAAGCTTAAGGCATCGGAACATTCGTGTTACAAAACATGTTTTATATGGCATGTTCTCCGATTCCCGAAACCCGCCAAGTATTAAGAAAATCCTTTGTAAATCGGGTTTTCGGAAGTTTAACACATCGGAACATTCGTGTTTCTAGACATGTTTTGTGTTCCATGACGCTCAAAACCCGAAATACACCAAATCTTTTCCCATCGGGTTTCCGAACTCCTCCAACATGCTGACGTGGCACATGCTAAGCGGTCGGTGCGTTGGCACGTGTGGAGCTGATGTGTATTTATTATTGGTTTTCTTATAAATATGCGGTTTTTACACGTCATTTTCACCGTTCTTAATTTTACACCGTGGATTTTTGCGCATGTTCTCCTGCTCCCAAACCCGCAAGCTCGCGTTATCATACTAGATCGATTGTTTTCATTTTCACCTGTCTCGATTGGAAGGTATTAATCATTCCTCCTTTGTTCTTGATTTAAGAAACGTTTTCCGTGTACTTCCTTGCCGATTGTTGAAGATTTTTCTTCCTTATTTCCTCTGAATCGTTTTCGAAAGCGTTTTGGGGTTTTCTAGGGTTTATTTTCTTCTTGCAAATATCAGTTGGTACTGTTCCTTTTGAATTACAATTGTTTGCATGATATTTGGAATATTATCAAAGAAAAAAGGTTTTATATGCAAAAACTCAAAGGAGAAATTCTTTTTGTGCTACCCGGACTTCGGAAGCTGTTTTGCAGGCTTCCCTTAATCTGCCCAAAGTACAGAGAGAGCTCGAAGTTCGGGGTTCCTCAATATTCCGATCTCAACAGTGGGTACCGGGTTCTCAAAAGGTTCCGCCAGTAACACTAAGTGTCGGGTTCCGTCGAAGTTCTGTCAAAGGCAGTGCGTGTCGGGTTCCTCCAAAGTTCCGACACCCTCAGCCTGTCGGGTTCTTTTTATCTTCCGTCACATACCTTCAATCGGGTATTTCAGCGTGCATAGCATCACCAGGGTTTTCCGAGCATCTCTTCATCCGATTTTCTTCATGACAGACCCCGGTCCATCACAAGAGAAGACCGAGAAATCAAGCAGGATGAAATATAAGTTTAAGAAACCAGAATCCCCGTCATATGTTGACTGTAATTACGATATTCGGGATACCGAATTCGGTAATGTTGACATGGACAATTTCTGGAACAGGGTGAAAAGTCCCAGTCAAACTGAATGGATGACCTCTTTAGCAAACAGTGGCTTACCTTTGGCAGCAGGCTTTCCTCTATCGGCCCAATGTCCAGAGTTCATTCTGGCCTGTGCCTCTAACTACGACTCTGCTTCTCGTTCCGTTAGGAACCCAGCAGGAGAAGTAGTAATCAAGCTAGATGGGATTTATCTTGATGACCTCTTGAAATTACCCAATTTCGAGGAGTATGGGAATTTGAATATGAAGTCAGCCCAGAAAACCTGGGACACTAACCAGGAGAATTTTATAAGAGATGTTAACAAGAAGTTCCTGGCTAAAGCTAAGCCAGCGGTATCCCAATTTCCTAGGACTATTCCTAGGTGTGACTTTATACAAGAGATAAATGATATCATCACACTTCTTAGCCGGGCATTTGGTTTACCAGAGTCAAATCTATTTCACGGATGGATGTACCAGTTCATGGTCACCATCAAGAAGAATAAGCAAGGGATTGACTGGGGAACCTTGATTAGTGATGAGATTGATGCCCAAATGACGACGGTCTTGTCGACGGGAAAATTTTACATGTTCTCGTATGTGGCCTATGCGGCAGCCGGGATGAGGAACTATCCCGGGCTCGATACAAAAGGCAGCAGGATCACAAACCCAATCTACAAGCATTTTCCGCAAATAACGAAGAAGGGGTCCAAGGATCACTTTAGGAGGGTAAATGATGCCTTTTTCTATGAGAACATCTGCAGACTGAACCCGAGATTGAGAAAAACAAGAGTCTCCGATGAGGCTTGGGCCGAGGTATCTAAATGGGGATGTATCTTCCTACAGTTTAGGAAGTTTACATACATTCGAACAGTGATGTATGCAGGAGAGCCTTTCCGTCTGCCTCGCTATCCTGGGGATAGATTAATTTTGTTGGAATTGGTCAGACAATTGTTGGATTTCCACAAGTTCCAACAGAGCAAGCACAAGGCAGCAGTATCCTTCCCAATTTCTATTGGGAGATATACTTGCTCAACAGCGGCAAAAGCTAAAAATGTCGAATGTGAACTCCAGGAGAAATTAAAGAAGCATATGAAGTCTCGGGATGGTTTTGACATCCGAGGAGTACTGAGAACTTATGGAGCCCAACATCTGCACAGGCCCGACATTGAGGATATCTGGGTGGATCTGCGTGACGAAGTTGCGGTTCGCAGAAAATATCATAGCAGATTAACTATTAAAGAGATTCAGACGCTAGAGATTTCTGATTTGCCAGATGGTACAAGGGACAATGAAAGTGTGTTAGATATGTCCTATGATGGGCTTAACGAAGATCGATACGTTTTTCCACCTATTGATTGGTCAGTTACTGAGAAAGCCTCTATCACCGATAGGTCAGCCCTAATTTTGGCTCGTACGAAGAAATGGCTTTCTTCTTGGGGGATGAATTTCAATGATGACAAGTTTCCCAAATTGGCTGCTTTAGAGGTGGGGCCCTCCCAACAGGAAAAGGGCAAAGAATCTTCTGGGGGGCCTATAAAAATCAGGATTCCTAGGAGGAGGAAAGAAAGACAAATCTCTTCAATTGTTTCTCCAGCTGAAACGGTGGTTGTGCCAGAATCACCAACGTCACCAGAAAAAGAAGAAATTAATGTGGAAGAAGAAGGAAGTCAAATCTTGATTCCATCATCTGTTGATAGTCAGACCAAAGAAACTTTGTCTCTTGCAACCCAGGGTTTGGAGTCTGAATCTGTGCCTGCCCCTCAACAACCACTCCAATCTCCTCAATCCCCATTCACTTCTTCAAGTATGGCAGGCATTTTCTCTGGTCTCTCTCCCCTCTCTACTGGAACCCAAATAATTACCAGCTCGCCACAACCTGTGCCTCTCTTTGTTGCACCTACTACCACGTTGACTGCTGTTCCCCCTTCAATAGTAGAATCTGCTCCCCTTGAGAGTAGAACACCAGTTACTACAACATTGGCAGTTTCCTCTGATACACCACAATGGCTACTCGAACAAACTCCGAGGAAGAGGAAAGTGATTGTACCCCTACCACCCCTTGATTTTAGCTCACTCAAGACTTCTACTGCGAAATCAGCCAAGAAACCCAAAACAGTTTCAAGAGTTTTGGTAGATGCTTCAGGAGATAAGTTCGCAGAGATCGCCACTCCCTCAGCTGACAAAACTAGGGATGATGTAACAGCTGCTGATTATCAGATCACCAAGGTGGCTCTAGGGAAAGTAACAACAGAAGGAGCGCAACAAGATGCACGGGCTTCCATAGACGTGCTGTGCCAAAAGTTGAAAGAAACAAAGATCAGCAGAGAGGAGTTTAAGAAAAAAGTGGAGCAGTTGACAGAGGTTTTGATTAAACTCTCAACACCCCTGGAATCCATACCATCTGCTTCTGCTTCTGCCGGATTCGATTTCTCATCGGTGCCTACGATTGAGAAGATTACCAGAAAAGGAAGAGTGGTTAATGAATGGATCCAAAAGTTGCTCCAACAAGGGAAGGAAGTAATTCAAGACGTGGTGAAAGTTCATCAGTCCTTGGCAGAGATTCAGAAGGAAGGAGAGAAGATGGATGAGGAATTCACTGAAGAACTTGGACATCTTGATTTGACTTGTGAAGCTCTCCAAGTGCTAAAGCAAATACCAGCACATCTCTTGGTAGAAGAAGGCGTTCTTCCACATACAGATAAACACTTTCAGTTGATCAAGGGCATCAAGTTCAGAGTAAAGATTCTCAACGAAGCCTGCAGCAAGTTGAGAGAATCAAGGGATAAATTGATCGATGGGAAAAGTGATCTGGAGGAAGAATTGCTAAAGATTTGTCCAAAGATGTCGGTTGGGAAATCAAGTGCCTTATCAGCAGATGATCTCTTCAAACAAGTTCAAGAGATTATTCAGCATGAACCTGTAGATGGATTCGACCTTGAAGTCATTGGTCAGTTTGTGAGGATTGAGCATACGTTGGAGGCCTTAAGAAAGCTCAGCAAGAGGTTAAAAAAGCTTCCCGGCGGTGCCAGTGATATCCATGAGACCTGCGAAATGTGGAATGATCTTTCCACTGCACCTGAGGAAAACGAAATGCAAGGCATTATTCGGAAGTTCCAGGAGTTCCGGAACATTCAGTCTCAGCTGGAGGAAGAGAAAGGAGAAGAATCAAAAGATGATGACTCGGATTGAGATCCAACGTCCCATGACATTTCTATTGTTAGAATGCCATATCTTTTATTTCCTATTTGTCATTATTTTTAATTCAGACTTCGACTTGATCTCCTGCGTGAGAATCATGCAAAGCTGAAACTCTAGTTAGCATGCTACTTTTCAGGATCTGTTCTATTTAAACTCTAGATTCTCTTGTTATAAATAAGAGATGCTTATGCATTCAAAAGGGTCGAGAATTTTTGGAGGATCAAGAGGCTATTGGAAAGAAGAAAAACTTTGTGTTTTCTTTCAACCATTGAGAAGAATAGGAGTTGATACTGTTTTATAGACTTTGTGTTGTGAAATATATCTTATTTGAGACAGTGTTCTTATGTTCATGATCTCAAAGCTATTCTTTGCATAGAATCTCAGTATTTCTAATTATCTTGAACACTATATCTGTGATCTAAAACTCGTATGATTATTTCGTTCTCTGCTTTTACTTGAAAGAAAATACGTTTCTCCCATTTCCTTTCTATTGTACTTCTTTCACTATAACGGTTTCTAACCTATTTCACTTACGAAAGCAATATTCTTGAATCGTGTGAATGTGGATTTCGGGATTTCATCCCAACCCCCAATGGTTAGATTAGTGTGAATATTGTATATATTATTTACTGTGTTTTAGATTAGCAATAAACAGGCAGCCTCACCTGTCTTTGAGGAGGGATTAAATCTCATGTACTGTGGTTGAACCTCATATTTTGGTTTGAAAAAATATCCAACCAACAGACCCGCTTACCCCGTCTCTAATGGAGCTACCCATCGAGCCATGATCAAACAGCTTCACCAATCACCCATAAAAATGACACTATATGATCTCATTCAGACTT
Source organism: Taxus chinensis (assembly GCA_019776745.2). Lineage (NCBI taxonomy): Eukaryota > Viridiplantae > Streptophyta > Pinopsida > Cupressales > Taxaceae > Taxus > Taxus chinensis. Next base: position 384,979,115 of record CM034155.1, read on the forward strand.
CTGAATCTCATCGACAAGCTCTCGTTGAAATTCTTCAAGGGATCGAGGTCTTACCTAATGAAACCCTGCCCGTTGCCTCCATTCTAACACCCAATCATGTTGCCTCTCTCACCAAACAACCCACTGCCCCAACCACTTCTGTCTCTGTACCACAAACTGCTGCAGTCAGTTTCTCTGAAGATGAAATTGTTGACTTTGGTATAGAAGACCCTGACCCTGCCCTTTTCATCTCCGCTTACGTCCGGGACATTCGGGTACGTCGTGTTATGATTGACGGGGGCGCTAGCCTAAACATCATCTCTTCAAAAGCCTTCCAACAAATGAATATCCCTTCTAGCTACATATGTGTCAACCCCATCATGTTGCGGTCATTTAATGACGCTATTACCTCTACCTTAGGCACCGTGATCCTCAACATTCGGGTAGGACCACGTACTTTACCCGAACTCTTATATTTCCTTGAGGGAGAGTTCCAATATAATATATTGCTGGGTCGTCCTTGGATCCGGGCCATGGGATGCGTTCCCTCAACATTACATAGATGCATAAAATTTGAGTACGAGGGGAAGTCCTACACTGTAAAAGCTGATCCTCCCCCTTTTAAAACCTGCAATATGTTATACCGCCCAAACGATGTGCTTGTACCAATCAAGACACCCGTCCATTCAACCCAACCATCTTCTTCAACTGTACCTCAACCATCCACCTCAACCGCACCTGCGCCTTCAACTGATGAAACCACCGTCGCAAAAACCATTTCCCTTCCCGCAGCTAACATCCCAACCGCTAACCCCTTAGTAGATGTTTTTCAGCGCCTTACGCTGGGGGATTATCACCTATATAGCATTAGTTCTTTCCATACCCCACAAGAGTACGGATAGGTACATGCACATCCTACCTATGACCATCGTGTGGGGGAAGTAATCCCCTACGGACCACCTCACTGCCGCGCTAACCTAATGTATGGGGTTGTCGACGCATCTTCCGTTGCCCCTGAGCCTCCTCTTGGTGTGGTTCCTTTCCAATCCGATTTTCAATATCTGAAAAATCATCACTTCGCCCTCACCTTCTTGACTCGCTGTGCTTGGAAAGGCTTTGGTTTTGGTCTTTATGAACAAGGCCGACATAAGCTCATCCCCATCACCACACGCAAACATAATGATCGTAGTGGTCTCGGATTTCCGGGAACACTTACATCGATGGAACCTCATGTCAGTTGTCTTCTAGAAGACGATGACATCATCCCTACCAAACCATCATCACCCATTTTGCCTCCGTCACCCACAAAGTCGATAGATCCTGAATCTATCCCTCCTAAATTTTTTTTTCATAAATGCTATCTCCCTAGGTCCTCTCACTTATCAACGCGATAATGAGGACCCCTCTTCTATTCCCCTTCTATATCCAGACATGATTGAAGAGGACTCTCCCTCAATTAACGTTGTTGAGTGCCAGGATGATGACTCCATCCTCACTTACCTAGGCGTGGATGACTCTTATATTCAACGTGCCTTACCATCTGAAACTCAAACCATGCTGAACGAGTCTACTATAGAAATCAACATCCACACGGAGGAGGATCCTCACATTGTGAAGATCGGACAATCCCTTAATGCATCAGAACAAGTCGCCTTTACTACTTTCCTCCGTGCTCGCAACCAAGCTTTCGCTTGGTCCTACGCTGACATGCCAGGAATTGATCCTGACATTGCTGTCCATAACATTACACTGAAACCCGACTCCAAGCCAATTAAACAGAAATTGAGAAAAATGCATCCACGCATTGCCCTCTTGGTCAAAGAGGAGCTCCAACGACTCCTTTCTGTTTCCTTCATTCTGCCTATTGACTATCCTCAATGGATTTCTAACATCGTACCTGTCACTAAAGTGACAGGGGGACTTCGGATATGCACGGATTTCTGAGATCTTAACCTCACTTGCCCTAAGGATGACTTCCCCCTACGTAGTATTGACCAACTTGTTGATCTCACTGCAGGCCATGAGATGCTCTCTCTCATGGATGGCTTCTCAGGATACAACCAAATTTTGGTTGCCCCTGCCGATCAACACAAAACTGCCTTCATAACTCCTTGGGGAACCTTCTGTTACCGTGTAATGCCATTTGGACTTAAGAATGCTGGTGCAACCTATCAGCGGGATATGACCTATATTTTTCATGACATTATGCACACTATCCTCGAAGATTACGTCGACAATCTTCTTGGCAAGTCTAAACATCGCAGTGAAAAACTCGATGTTTTAACCATTATTTTTGATCGCCTATTACAATATTATGTCTGTCTTCAACCAAAAAAATGTGTCTTTGGTGTCCTTTCAGGAAAAATTCTTGGCTTTATCGTCTCTTTGTGTGGCATTGAGGTCGACCCATCTAAGGTCAAAGCTATCCTAGAAATGCCCCCACCTACCAATCTCAAACAATTGCGTAGTTTACAAGGTAAGCTCCAATCTATCTGACGTTTCATCTCCCAACTCTCGGATCGATGTCAACCTTTCCAGCACCTCCTTAAAAAGGACATTGATTTTTAGTGGAGCGATGAGTGCCACCAAGCCTTTGAGGCTCTTAAAACTTATCTCTTACAGCCACCCGTGCTTATCCCACCTCAAGACGACCGCCCTTTCTACCTTTACCTTTCCACCAATGACCACACTGTAGGGGCCATGCTTGCACATCGTGACTCTGAAAATAGAGAACAAGCCATTTATTATATAAGTCGTACTTTGGTGGACTATGAGACTAGGTATAAACATGTAGAAAAGTTGTGCCTAGCCCTATCATTCGTGGCTACCAAAATCCGACACTACCTTCTGAATCACAAAACTTTCGTCATCACCAACACGGACCCCATCCATTACATGTATGCCAAACCTCATCTAAACCAACGTATCGCCCGATGGCTCATGCTCCTCGCCGACCTTGACCTTGAGTTCGTCCACCAGAAATCAATCAAAGGACAAACCATCGCAGACCAACTTGCGGAAGCCCCTTTACCTGGGGAAAAATTTACCAATTTTACATTCCCCGACAAACTCATCACCACTCTTTCACTCCAGGAGGAGTCATATCCAATGAATCTCTTCTTCGATGGATCCAAATGCCAACGCGGTGGAGGAGCCAGCGTTGTTCTCGTTCCTCTTGACTCCGAGCCTATGCCTCTTTCATTCCGACTCGATTTCCCTTACACTAATAATACAGTGGAATACGAGGCCCTTGTTCTGGTTCTCCAGGTTGTGCTGCACTTAGGTATCAAATCTATCAATATTTTTGGCGACTCTCAATTGGTAGTCAATCAAGTTATGGGCATCTACCAATGCAAAAATGAGGAACTTCAAAAATACAAACACTACGTGGATTCGCTTCTAGCCTTATTTACTCACTATTCTATCCAAACCATTCCACGCTCTACTAACAAATTTGCAGATACTATGACTTGCTTAGCCTCGCAAATTCCAGCCTTATCAATTGACTCTGACATTTTCGTCTTGGTCCAAAAACTCTTTGCCCCATCTTATTCAGCCCCGGTTGTTTGTACGATAAATACTGTGTCTGCTAACTCGGAGGATACTTCGTATCACCAATTCCATGACTACTTTACAACCTCCGTTCTCCCATCTGACCTTACTAGTACTGGTAAACGCGCTTTTCTTAAACGCATTTCTCGTTATGTAGTTATGGGGGGACTCCTTTATAAACATGGCTTTGATGGCATCCTCCTTCGATGTCTCACCGGTGCGGAGATCACCCATACCATCCAACAAGTCCATGATGGTATTTGTGGCGGACATTTTAGTGGCCTTGCCGTGGCCAAGTGAATCCTTCGCCTAGGTTATTATTGGCCTACTCTCAATAACGACTGCTACGAATATGTTAAGCGTTGTGTTATGTGTCAACAACATGGCAACCTTCAACATACTCCTAGCCACCCGCTACAGGTCGCCCGGGATCTTTGGCCCTTCTCACAATGGGGTTTAGACCTTATTGGTGAGATTCACCCGTCCTCTTCACAACGTCACCGATGGATTATCACAGCAACCGAATATTACACAAAATGGGTGGAGGCTATTCCACTCATTTCAACTAAAAAAGAAAAAATTGTAGAGTTCATTAACCACCACATTATCTGTCGTTTTGGTGTTCCTCATCGCCTGATTACAGATAATGGAAAATATTTCAAAAATAAGTTGTTGCAAGACCTTTGTGAAAACTTTGGTATCAAACTCAGCTTCTCATCACCGTACTATCCACAAGCAAATGGACAAGCCGAATCCTCTAATAAAACCCTAACCAAAATCCTCATGAAAGTTGTCAATGAGTCCAGACGAAATTGGCATGATCACATCCCCTTTTCCCTTTGGGCTTATCGTACTAGCATTCATACCTCTACTAATGCCACACCTTTTTCTTTGGTATATGGTACCGAGGCTATCTTACCTCTCGAAATACAAATACCCTCCCTTAGAATATCCCTTCAGGATATTCTCACCAATGATGATTTCCGCCAAGAGTGGTTAGCCCAATTGGAGCTTCTTGACGAACGTCGTCTTACTGCTCTTGATCACCTTCAAATCTATCAAAAACGCATCAAACGTGCTTATGATAAGCGACTTCATGAGCGTACCTTTAAGGTTGGTGATCTTGTCCTCAAAGAGAATCAACATGTAACCAAACTAGAAAAGATAAAATGTGGAAAATTTGCTCCCAATTGGATTGGGCCTTATATAATCACTCACACTTATGGATCGGGCACTTATCGTTTAGCTTCACTTAATGGTAAACCTGAGCCTGAGCCCCTTAATGCCTTGCATCTTCGACCGTTCTACTATTGAATTTAGTGTTATATCACTTCTTATCTACCTACTGCTCGTCCCTTGAGCTCATTTACCGCTACATACCCTTTGTTTTCCTACATCTCAAAATAAAATCAAGATCACTTCTCACCTCCCCTTAACGATGCCTTCCCCTTTTTAGTCTAGTCCATGACTTCAAAGTATTAAAATAAGCCGTATTCTTATGGGATTTTCTTGAGTTAAACTTCCTACCAAACTAGATGCTTCACGCCAAAAGAGCATCTAGTCATCTAAATTAAATATAGACTGCTCCCACGAAGGACAGCTATATACCGAACTATTGCTTCTATTATAAATAGAATGCTCCCCTGAAGGACAGCTATGCATTAAAATCATATCTGCTACTATAAATAGACTGCTCCCTCGAAGGACAGCTATACACAGTCATCCTTTATCAGAAGCTTCTCGCATTGATCAGCTTTGTGAAGACCTCAAGAATAATACAATCAATATCCCTTGTATACTTCCCGCATCGATCAGTCTACATTCAATAAAATAAAAACCTCATTCAAAAGAACTTTTGAGTCATGGACTTGTCTATTTAGGGTAGGTTCTCTTTCGTCAGAACACTCACTTTGTAATGAGTTCTCCGTACCTCAACTATACCATCCACCTCACCTCACCATTTGTTTCAACTCAAGGGACGTGTCATACACCTGATAGGTTGTGATCATACAACTCTTTTCACCTATTGACTTCTCGTCTATGCACTGGTACCTAGGGCTTCAAGTTCATTCTATGTTGTGTGGTTTGTTTTTCTCTTTTCACCTACGGAGCACTCTTTCCTCTTTGCCTCGCATCTAGGATTGTGTGTTGATCTTACTCAGGACATGGTTCCCTACCACTTGGGTAGGCTAACTTTCACTTCTCTTATACCTTTTACAACATCACCAATTCGTTACCAACACCATCTATCTTACCTTACCAATATTACTATCAATACCTTTACCAACCAACCAATCACCTAACCATACCTAAAATGCCTGAATTCACCTCTCCCTGGTCCTAAGGGAGAACTACATCGGTCTAAGGCCCCTCCTTGCTTTGTGCAATGGGCTATGTAGGCAGCACTTCGGAGACATGGGGTCTCCCAAGGTTAGCTCGACCATCCCCTACCATAACCTTTCATGTGTGGTAAATATGAATATTTTTGTGTATTTCTATTTAATCACATTCCTCTTTATCCTTTTTCAAAACACCAAAAGTCAAAACAAAAACATTCTTATTATTATCATAACTCAAATCAACATACATATTCAGCTTTATTTAGATGTTAAACAAATACATCTTCTCTGTCATCAACACGCAGGTCGACATCCTTATTTATTCTTATAACTTGCTAACATTTATTTAGGCCCTTACGCCTCATCCCGAACTAGGTGATGATCGTGATCGTCGACCCCTCTCGCTAGGCCTCTCTGTCCTCAAAGGTACCATGGCTATTGGTACCGCCCATTGATCTGCCAATCTCTCCTGTAACATATGAATACGCCCTCTCACATGGAGGACTCCAGCCTCTAGTCTCTCCGCCCGTGACTCCGCAACCGCTAATAATCCTCTTGTCTCATTCACCTGCGTTTAGAGCTGCTGAACCAAATGCTACAGACGATCCCTCTCTGCTGTAATCACCGCTATGACAGGACGATCACGTACACCTCGCAGTTCTACTACCCACCATAATCTATAGGCCTCTGTCGTTCCTGCATCCATTACCCTGCGATCGGCTGCTACTTCTTCAGGACCTTCTAGAGGTGTTGGACGGGGAGGTGAGAATACTGCCTCTGCATCGATCCTCATATATGGTCTATAAGCCTGCGGTATGTCCTGCACAAATCTAAATTGTTGCCGCACGCGATCTATAGGAATCCTCTCATATTCACCTGGCCTGTGCCCCGCGATCCACCTCAATCGCTCTACACCCCTCAACTCCTCAGCTATGTTCTCTGTTACCATATAGTTCCCGTAAGGCCTCCAACAGATATCCGCAATCGTCACCCTCTCCCATACCTTCCTGTAATACTCAATGTCACCCGTCACAGCGTGAGATCTTGCCTCTTGTTCTGTCTGGACCCATCGTCTGAATCCCAATCTCTGTACTCTGGTCTCTCCTGACTGGATGGGTTGGCCTATTGTTCGCACACAAACAATGTGCTCATAGACCCAAGAGTGTAATAAGTATGAACCATCCAGTGTCGTCCTGTGATTTCGCCTACAAGCCCATAAACCCCTGTATAGCTCCGCCAAATATGCAGGTGCCCATGCAAATGTCACGTTCCTTTCTATCATCTCCCAAATAACACACATCAATGCCTTTGGAAATATTCCCCCTTCCACCCTCGGTAATGCATAATACCCTACCGCTATCATTAATAGCACTGCTAACCTTGTCTCCTCAGGGTGTGCTACATACATTACCCCATATGTGAATGTCAAACCTCGCTGTGTCAGATCTCGTGCGTATGGACCAAATACTGCTGTTATCGCTGCCCGACCTGCGTTAGGCATTGCCTGATATACTGGTGTTCCTATAATTGGGAGTCTCAAAATACGAAACACATCTTCCAATGTCACTGTCATCTCCCCTGTTGGTAGATAGAAGGTATTTTTCTCAGGATTCCATCTCTCAATCAACGCCTGTAACATAGCATGGTTATGTGCGATTCGTGAATAATAGTGGATTCCACTTAACCCCAAATGATTTATCAATGTCCATTCAGTTGGCGTTACATCCACTCGGATTCGTGACAACAACGTTGGTACACTATCATTCATTCTCAACCCTGCCTCTACCTGCATACATCAAAATAACTAACAACCATTCAATCCATCAAATCCCCACGGGTTTTTTTTCTCACATTCTGGAAATTCCTACAGCAACCGGTACCGGCTCAATAACCGATACCAGTTATTCCTAACTGATATCGGTCACTGTCACCTTCATACAGCCTGCCTAAACCCACCACCTACGACAATAATTTGAGCGTTTATTCCTTTCTATACATACAAACATACCTGAAACCCCTGATTACCTATCCCACAACACTCACCTCATCTATAACCCTTGCTATCATGTTTCCTTTCTCATATCTACCCACTTAATCTCCCTCCTCCTATTCATAACACATGCAAAAATCAAATCACAACCAAAACGTTTACCTCTTGGGTTGTAGCAGCTTGCGGTAGCACTTGTCTTCCCTCTTGTCCCTACCTGCTGGATGCTTCTCCTCGTTCTGCCATGATCACCACTCTTTTCAAATTTGCCTTTCTACTTTCTGAATCTTAGATCGCATTCACTTTTCCTATCTCTTTTCTCCTTATCACTCAAATCTCTCATGCAATTACCTGTCTCAGTCGTCAAAAAGCGTCGCATTTGCGTCTTTAACCTCTTGCATGTCTCTAAAAATAAGAACTTAAGTTGCCACCCTAGCTTTTCTATTTTTAGACAATCTCATACCTAAGTAACCGGTACCGGTTATATAACCGATATCGGTCTATCAGCTACCGCCATCGGTTCCCTAACCGATATCGGTTACACACCTGGATTTTTAAAAAACACGGTTCTTTTCTTCATTTTTTACCTAATTTTTTTTCGCGCCCGCCTCTTTTCCTGAATCACATCACCATTATCCATATTTGTCCATCCACCACACATATCATTACAATTTCATTAACATCGTCTATTTTACAAAAACACACAAACCATCAACTAAGGATATCAAAAAACTATCAATCTATACATCATTTGGATCCAACTCATCAGATACATATATAACAATGTCACAAAACTAGCCCAACATATGCAACATTTCATCATATAACATGTCATCCATATATATGCAAAAAAAACATCAACATCATCCATATATCAACATGTCAACTAAACTCATCATACATTCTATATCACAAACCATTGACGAAATACTTATAAACATTTTGAACACTGCATGTGGATCAAAACATCATCTCTATATATATATACAAGTTTCAAATGTACAATGTGCCCTGCATCGGGGCCTCTGTGATCTCATAATACATCAACAAAGCCGGCACGCAGGCCGCAATAAATATCAGTAACCTCGACTCGGCTCGCAGGCCGGTCCCTCATATCAAAAATATACTCGGCTCGCAGGCTGGTATAAACTGTACAACCCATACTCGGCTCGCAAGCCAGTATATAATGAATAAATGAATCAATACATGAATAAAGGTAGGCACGCAGGCCTTTATCAACACAACCGGTTCGCAGACCGGTGCCCATGTCTATATACAAAAACTATGTGGGGATCCCTCAGCTCTCCCCACCACCCTCAGCACCTCTCCCTGCTGGTCCCTGTGGTGCCTCTCGCCTCCTACCTGTAACGGACACACCGGCTGTAGCTGCGCCTCCCTGCGATCTTTGACTATGCGAGGTCTCCGCTCGGTGTGCCGCATATGGCTGATACTCAGCTCCAGCACTATCAAGGACATCCTGATAGTATCGGGCCTCCGATCTCGCCTCCATGTATCTATCCCGTGCCACCGTCGGTACTGGGGCTGGTCCCCGGACTCCTACTGCCAGTACCCCCTGTGCCTGTGCTGGTGGTGCCTGTGGCTGTACCACTGCTGGTGGTGGTATCTGTACCTGTGTCTGGGGCTATGGTTGTGCCGCTGCTGGTGGTGCCTGTGCCTGTGCCTGTACCTGTACCTGCGCCTGGGATAGTTGCCCCTATAGGACACCTATCTGTGCCTGTGCAGCAGCCAACTGCCCCTATAATTGTTGTACCTGGCCCCTGAGCTGATCTCACTCTGCTATCACTGCAACCAAGTCTGGCTGTGTAGGCGGTGCTATCCTGGCTGCTCTCTGACCAGCCCACCAAACCCTGTATGCTCTCGTGCAACCAGCATCATCTACACCATCACCTGCTGCCCTCTTCGCAACCCAATCTGGGTCCAAGGGCTGTGGTGCAGGTAGTGGGGCCTCTACATCATCCCTCATGTACTGAGGGAAGGGAGGTGGCTCGTCCTGTCGCAGCCCCATCTAAATGTGTACCCTCTCTAGGGGTATCCTCTCGTACTCTCCTGGCCTCCGTCCTGCTATCCAGAATGTGTACCGGATCAGGTGCAACTGTAAGCGAGCTCCTCTGCGAGGGTGATGACCTCTGTAAGGTCTCCATACAATATCTACCACAGTAAGGCCCTCTAACAAATGTCTATAGTACGCCACATCCCGACCTGCAAGAACTGCTCGTGGCTGGCCCACGACCCCCAACCACCTCTGAAAGCCATATCTGTATATGACCTGTGGCTCTGGTTGTTGGGGTAACCCTACTGGCCTGATGCATATGATGTGCTCATATGCCCAATAGTGAAGTAAGAATGTAGAGAAAATCCCAAATCACCTCATCCGGCGATAGCCCCATAGCTCCCTGTATAACTGCACCAAGTATACTGGTGCCCACGCGTAACAGGTGTGCTCCTCCACCATCTCAAGCAGCACCCCCATCAATGCCTGTGGAAAGCGGCCTCCCTCTGAGTCCGGGAGGGTGAAGCAGGTGATCCCAATCATCATCAGCACAGCCAACCGTGTGTCGTGTCGGTGCGCACGGTACATGTCACCATACCCGATACTCGCGCTGTGATAAGTAAGTATCGCGGCTGCATCTCCAAAAACCTGTAGGATGTTGTCCATGGCCGTCTCAGAATCTACCTAGAATACTGCCTCTCCCTCGATCGGCAGTCGAAGGATGTGATACACATCCTCCAATGTGATAGTCATCTCCCCAGTCGGGAGATGGAACACATTGGTCGCCAGATCCCATCTCTCGATGAGGGCGACCATCAGGTTGTGATCTTTATCAATATCTCTGTATCTCTAGACTCCGCCAAGTCCCACCTCACGCATGATAGCCCAGTCTGCTGCAGATACATGTTGCCGCATCCGCACCAACAGCGGGGGCATCCTATCCCGCATCGTCAATTGCTGACGTGCCTGCAAAACCAACCCACAAACTTAGACCTACTCTTTATCACATCATCTACTTTACCCTCTATACCCCCTTTTATCCCCCTGACCACACCCTGACTCTCTAACCCCCCCCCCTCTAGTCACCTACCTTTTCCACTATAACCCATACCAACCCACCTCCAAACCCATACCAACCCAACCCCAAACCCATACCAACCCAACCCCAAACCCATACCAACCCAACCCCAAACCCAACCCAAACCACCCCCAAACCCAACCCAAACCCATACCAACCCAACCCAAACCCAAACCCACACAAACCCCAAACAAACCCACACAAACCAAAGCAAACACAAACAAAAAAAAATCAAAACAATAAACTCCCACCGACGTTGGCCGATACACGACCGACGCCGGTCAAGACATAAACCACCCTGCCTATTAATTTTGCGACCGATGCCGGTCGCTTAGCGACCGACATCGGTCACTGTCATTTCCGGGAGCCGAACCCCCGCGCGGCCCCCCGCCTCCATTTTTCCATTTTTCTACCTACCTACCTACCCAAATACCCTAAAAAATTACCCACCTAACCGCCTTAGTCTATCTAGCCTATCTACCCTCTCCCTTTTTCTAATCATTTCCATTTTCTCATTATTTCCTAAAAAATGTACATTCCTACCCAAACCCCAAATCTAGCTTAATACCATTCAAATGCACAAATTAAAGAGTTTCGAACCTACCCGTACGACGACACGTCGTCGTGGTGGGATGGGTGGTGGTGGTCCAGCTGGTCCAGCCCCTCCTGCTCCTCCTGCCTGTGCCATGGGTCAAACTTTGCTTTGTTGGGTCCTCTACCAATCACCTCCTGCCTCCTCCTCACTCGGGCCCGCTATCAACTCACTTCTCCACTCAAATAGTGCCACCTCAGCCAACAAATGCACCACTATCCAAAATCCACCTCAGACAACTTAATTGGTTTCCAAATTGCAAAAGTGACAATGACCGGCAGTATTTTTCTTTTTATAGGTTTTTCACATAGAACCGATACTGGTCAAATCCTGCCCTAAGAAACCGGCGTCAGTTATCTAACTGGTACCAGTCATAGATAACCGATATCGGTTTTATCCTTTTTTTTTACCCAACATTTTGCCCTTCTTTACTATTTGTCCTTTTCCCCCCACATCGCCTATCTCACCCTTTGATGCAAACATTTTAACCATTTGGCCTGACCCAAAGCCGCAACCCAAACCATTTGGCCTGACCTAAGGCCTTGCCCTACCCATTTGGCCCGACCCAAGGCCTCGCCCTAACCATTTGGCCTGACCTAAGGCCTCGCCCTACCCATTTGGCCTGACCCAAGGCCTCGCCCTAACCATTTGGCCCGACCTAAGGCCTCGCCCTACCCATTTGGCCCGACCCAAGGCCTCGCCCTAACCATTTGGCTCGACCTAAGGCCTCGCCCTAACCATTTGGCCTGACCTAAGGCCTCGCCCTAACCATTTGGCCCGACCTAAGGCCTCGCCCTAACCATTTGGCCCGACCCAAGGCCGCAACCCGAACCATTTGGCCCGACCGAAGGCTTCGCCCTAACCATTTGGCCCGACCTAAGGCCTCACCCTACCCATTTGGCCCGACCCAAGGCCTCGCCCTAACCAACCGGCTCGACCCAAGGCTGCAACCCAACAACTCGGCCTGACCCACAGCCGTACCACTTCAATACCTTACCCAAAATCAACACCATACACTTTTATCCTGTAGTTTTTTGTTCAATTGAGCTCACCTGTTCGTGTTTTAGCATGATTAGGGTCCAAAAATAGGTTGCATGCTAGAAATAGCCATGGACATTTACAATAGTAGCCACACATGCAAGTGTGATAATAATAGGCCTCCTCTAGTTAACTAAAAGTAAAAATTCTATTATTAACTTGTACCCATGTAAAGCGCTTGATAGCTGATTTTCCAAAAATAGCCTATGCGTGACGTGCAAGCCTTTATCCCATTTGTGTGCTCTGCACGCCATCTTCCAAACATAGATCCTAACTGTGAAAATGGCTAAGTCTCGAATCTGTCTCTGTCTTTTACAAGTGATTCCTTCCCAATCCTTCCGTTCTTCTAAGTATACCTTGCTCCCACGCGTGAGTGTTCTGGCTATTCTTTCCTTATCAATATATTATTTGCTCAACATGTATTACAATGGGTTGAAAGGGAAACCCTCTGGAAAATTTTATGGTGGGGAATAAATCCAATGAAGAAAATTGTTTCAAATATAAGTAGTTGATGACCAATTTTAACACAAACATATCACAAATATTGTGTTAGGGTTTGAGTGTTGTGGAGGGCATCCAAAAATTGCATCAAACAGAAAATATATAACTATCAATTTTTTTTTTAAAAGTATAATGATATTCATTCATACAGTCATATTGTCACTCTTTATTTTATATGTTGAGATTACAAACTTAAAAGTAGGCAGTATTTATATCTTCATTGTGATTGAGATGATATTATAGTTTTATTAGTTATTTTATAAGTTGTTTTTGAGTTGTGATTAAATACTTTGATTCATTTTTTTAATCACTTTTGGAATCTTACATTGATTCAAAGTTGTTTTTAAAGATCCTATTGGGAAGCCTTAGAAATTATTGGTTTTAGGAGTTGAAGGTTTGTTGTTTGGAATTTATGGTATTGGCGATAAAATATCTCGTACTATGGTTCCATATTTTAGGTATGGGGATATTGAATACTTTGTACAAGAGTTTAGTGATGAATTGATAAGTACTGCATCAAATTATTTTGAAACTGCCTTATGGTATTCATTTATGGATTCAACAATGGTGAATTACATGTTCATTAAAAAAATTATTTGGCTGCAAGAAACCCACTTCAAGTTCATTTGGGGATGCCAAGAATGTAAGTTCAAATTAAAAACAAGACATTAGATAGTATACATTTATGGTAATGTATATGGTGAAAACATTTACTTTTGATTGATGATGTGAGATTCTTGTCACATGAGGTCAAAGAAGAAATTACTCTCAAAACCACAAGATACTAGATATTTGATGGAAACTATAAGAATGATTTGAAAATCTATACTGAACTGCGTACATGGTTGAAACATGCTGGAGAGCACAAAAACATGTGTAGATCATTAAAAACATTAAAAAGAACAATTGGAATTTGAATTATATACTTTTCTTCAAAATCCAACAATATTGTAGACACCAAATTTGTGTCTTACGACCCCTTGTGACCCGCATCTCATCTCGCAATCTAACTTCATCACCTAAACCTTACACAATTATTTATTAATTACCTTGTAATTGATAAATCCACATCACCTTACCTGCCACCTCATTTTGCCACTTCATCATGACCTAGCCCTAACCCTAAACTAACCTAATTAATACCTATAACTTGGTCCACACCTACACCCATAACTAATGACCCTTTTCTCGCACCCAAAACCGACCTTCTAGTCATTTGACCAAGCCCGCAACTCATCTCTCAGGAGAAAAGCAGGGAAGGTGGGCTATTTTACTAAAAATAGCCTACTTTTTCCTTACCGATGCCGGTTCCTACTCGACCACCGTCGGTTACGTAACCGCCATCGGCTCCCTATAAATGGGCTCCCCGAACCAAAATCAAAGGTCGAAGGATTTTTGAATCAACAAAGATCATTGGGAGTGATCAACAGAGTCCAGATCTTCACTTGACCGAGCAGAGACGAGTGAAGAAACCAGAAGTGTTTGCAGCAAAGGAGATCAACTTGCATCTTCGTCAAAACCAGTAAGTCACATCTTGCATGTCTTCTGTTATAACATTTCTTATGCCTTTTGAATCACAGTCCTCATAAATCCATCCCTGAATCCACTACCCAGCGTGCATATTACATCTAACTGTCATTCATCTACCTCTCATCACCTTATTTCCTAATATCACCCATATACAGCCTTACAAATAACACAGTTACCAAACAACACAAACACCCCACAAAACAACCAACCTACAGATCCTGAACCCTACCAACATCGGTTACCAGTGACCGGTATCGGTTGTCCTGACTACAATCAGAAACCATCCTTCTCTTACCCGTTTCAACCAAGTAATTTAATTGATATTTTGCAGTCTTTTGTGTTAATTCATATTAGCAGGGAAACTGACCACCTTTAAAAGGAAGTTTTATATTTCCTGGGCACAAGGCAGTTTCCTCATTTATTGTTTAATCAAAATCTTGTGGTCTTGTGTTCTTATTTGCAGGTAGTCCTTCCAAGAAAAAAAGGAGTTCTTCGCAGTCAACCTGATCTTTCTCTACGGTACAGGCACACCACCTCGACATTCAACAGGTATTCCTCCTAGCCCTAACCTTATCTGTTTCTAAAAGGAATGAAAGGATAGAAGCAACTCTATTCCCAGAAGCCGAAACATTCCTAGTGAAACAAATATATTATGCATTTTTATGGAATATAGTAACTACCTCAAGGTTCTTACAGATTCGTAGTGCAAAATCATTTTTTCTTATTCTTTTTTGGGAAAGAATAACATTTTTTTCTAACTTGGGTGAAGAGACAATCGTGGATCATGGAAAAATAAAAGAATGAGTTTTCCCACACCTACATAGTTTAAAATTTTATTTTGCACATGGATGTTCACTTCTTTGAAATAAAAAATAATAGTTCCCCAGGTTATGCATGGTTTAATCTTAAAGACATTTTGAAATAGATAGGAACCATATTCGCAAGCAATAAATAATCATAGTGGTTGCTAGACCATATAAAACAAATACGTGTTATTATTATTTATTTACAAATCCATGGAGGATTCCCTGAAATAATAAGATAATTTTTTACTAGATCTTCATATGTTAATCTTAATGAAAATTTGAAAATGATAAAACCTTGTTCCAAAGAAAAAAAAAAGCCTAGTGGCCACTAACACTTATAAAACTGAAACATTTTCTATTTATTGTTTTGTAAATTTTTATTTTAAAGATTTTATGTTTATTTTTATGTGGAATATTGCATCATGATCATACAGGAAGATTGCATCGTGACCAAAAATACCATTTATTGATGATGTAGGAATGAAAACAACTTTCTCAAAAAATATTAGCAATATTTGGAATGACATTTTAAAACTGTTAAAAAATTTATTCCAAAGCAACAAATAAAGCCTAGCAGATGCTAGCTAGTATAAAATAGAAACAATGATGGCGTCCAACAGAGTGTGATAGGGGGAGCTTAAATACGAGGGTAACAAAAACCTAGATTTCAGTCAGCCACCATTGAATATCATTGGGCCAGATGAAAACATCATGAACAAGATCAAGGAATACAAGTTCAAAGAGCATAACCAAAAGGTGGTTCAAACCACTACCATGCACATACACAAAGTGGAAAAAGTGCACATGAATAAGGGAAATCTATAGCACCGTGGGAGGCATAGGTTTGGCACTGTTGTATATGAAGAACCCTCTGTGAACTTTACATGCATCTCCTTAGAAGAAATCCTGCTAGAGCACCCACACCCACTGGAATTCAAGACCGGTGATTCAAAAACTAGTGGAGATTTGCTATCTGTCTTGGTTGTCTCCAAGCATAGTACAGTTCTCATGGTTTTCTATATCCAAGGTAAGAAGGGCGGTCACTAGAAATCAAAATGGAATTACAAGGATCTCGGCCCTTTCGGTGCTACAAACACCTTAACAATGGATAAGTCCTTCGAGGGCCTCACTATAGGTAGAAGAATAGCTGGTGGTACTATGACTTCTTCAACTTTTGGGTGATCAACATACGTCCCTCCTAGTCTCGAGGGTGTCATGGACCACTCTAGTGACACCATGTGTTGTAAAAATGAAGAAAATTCTAAACAGGTTACCAATCTGTTTGAGGACACAATGGATGTTGATCTGTATGAGATTTTCAAGCTGTTTGGACACATCATGCATGTCGACGTGGTCAAGGATTAGAAGATGGGGGTTAACAGGGGGTTTGGTTTTGTTTATTTCCTTAACAGGGATGAAACATAAAGATATATCAATAATCTTAATGGTTATGGCTATGATAATCTTATTCTTAGACTCGAATGGGCCACTCCTATGGTATTTTTCTAGATGATTTGTATTCTAAATTTTTTATCCCTAAAGAAAAAGCAAGATATTTAAATTCTGTATTATTTTATGTACTCCACCAACTTTAATTTGAATTATGATATAAAGGATTTGAGTTAGTTTCTTTGTTATTCTAAGATACATTTTCTCATAAGAGAGTGACTTATGCTATCAAGTGTTATTCTATGTTGTTCAATACTTGATGATTTGAAAAATCTGTGGGGATTAAACCAAATTTAAAACCATTTATTTTGATTGAAAACAAAAAAAACCTTAAGCTTAAATATGGTGGAGAAGTGTTGTTTGCACTTGACAAGAATTTTATAGAAGTATAAGTATTCTTATATTTATTTATAGGGTTTTGTTGCGATAACTAGAAATTTGAGTGTCTGCAAACCAATGATAACTTTACTTCAGATGCATGAGGCTTTCACTGCTTTTCCCTTTTCTTGAGCTAGGGATGATAGTGATTGCATCTGAAAAAGTGAGATGCGAGGAGATTGAATAGGAGGATAATGATACAAACACATACCCTAGACACATGTTGGATTATGATTAAGGAGAACGGGACAAGTATTACATATTATACTCTTTACAGGAAATGGATTATACATTTTAAAACTACTAAAAATGTTATTCCAAGGCAATAAATAGAGCCTAGCGGCCGCTATCTAGTACAAAACAAAAACATCGATGGCATCTGGTAGAGTGTGATGGGGGGGGCTTAAAAAGGAGGATAATGAAGACCTATATTTTCATCATCCATCACCGAATATCATTAGGGAAGATAAAAATTCCATGAACAAGATCGTGGAATATAATTTCAATGATCACAACCAAAAGGTGGTTTACAGCACTACCACGTGCACCCACAAAGTGGCCAAAGAGTGCCTTAAAAAGCATACTCTCTAGCGACATGAATGGCGCAAGCTCAACATTGCTGCCAACCAAGTGACCCTCAGTGAACTTTACAATCATCTCCTTAGAATAAATCCTACTGGAGCACCCCCTCCTCCCATCGGGATCCAAGGTTGTGTTATCATTGAATCATAGTACCCCCGAATGGCCTAAATGTGGAATGTGGCATTCGATGTAATTTGTGTAACATGGGTACTATCTCCAAGTGTGGGATTTGCTACTTAAGATAGACCTCTAGAGAAAGTTGGTTCTTACTCCTAAACTACCTTCCATAATCTACTCTAATGCAGGTAAAACTATCTAATCCTAATCTAACTTTCCAAGGGACTAGGGAGAGAGAATGCATGAAATTAAAGCCTATACTAAAGCGGTGATACACTAGAAAAGGATATTATGAGAACAATCTCCAATGTGTTCAAATGAAAGTAAGATACAAATTAGATAGGGTGATGACAGTTCTCCACAGTTTAATAGCAGCATTAACAACACATTTTCATTCATACAAAATAATAATGGGTCCCTGCAAGACCACAAAATAGACACAAACATCTGCAATAAGATTAGAGAGGAAATTAGAATGCAACAAACACAGCAAGGGAAGATGCATCCAGAAACTTGAATTTATTGCATTTTTAACATGCACAGTCCAAACTATTACAAAGTAAAGGCCTAGATCACCATGCAATGAGTCCACTACAAGGGCCTGTAGTACATTGGTTTCACAAAACCAAAATGATAGAGTTTTTATAATAAAAAATTATACCCCCAATAATGATCCCAACACTCCAATTTGTAGAATTCTAAGAGGAGAGAGAGAGAGAGGGAGAAATGAAAATCCTAAAATTTTACTTCCCACCACTTATTAGATGTCATAAATGGAATGAAATGATTCTATGTTGCTTGCAAAAGGCTCTCCATGCTGTCCCATAACTTTCAGCAGTGAAAAATGTATGTACATGCTTCATTAAATGCACTTCCAACTACCAATTAAAACATTGTTATGAACCTATGATGTTTTCCTTAAAATAATTATAAAACTTCATCAATTTTTGAATTTCTTGATTTCTATGCATCGGGCTCAAAATCATGATTCCAACAAGTCCAACCTTGCATGAATTCATTGAGAAATGAAAATGTTATGGCCTTCTGAGTGTGAGCAAGTATTTTGAGTTTACTAGGGATTTCTTGCATTTCACGGGACTAGGAATTTAATTTCTTGGAGATGGATATGTTTCCTTTATTTTCACCCATCTACCCTCATTAAAATTAATTTATCGGAGCGTAGATGATGTCATGCCCTTTCTGAAAAGTCTAATTTTGAAAATCAAAGCTCTAGTTCAAAAGTTATGCATGTTTGAAGTTCGGGGTTGTGATGTTCTTGCAATGCGGTTATGGAGGATTTTTCATGTCCCATGTATCCCAGATGTTTTAGCCAAGATTCTTTGCCATTGCTGAAACTCTATCTCCCATCCTTTATCGCATTTGCATCATTTTCCCTGCACTGTGTTGACCTGGCCATGAGGGTCGTTGACCGCCGACTTATCCCAATGCTTTGAGCATGGAGATTTCAGGTATTTTTGTCCTAGTTTTCCCGTGGACTGCACAGGGCAAAATATTCCACCTTTTCCACATTTCTTGCGGCTATTTTAGAGTTTTTGGGCCCGATTGTCCCGGACACTTTTCTCCGCCATATCCACAATACACTAACTTGTGGCCATTTCTAGTTTTCGGGTCCCTCACGTACCTATTTCCCAATTGTCCCATGGACTGGGTAATACATTTTTATCCACCTTTTCCACATTGAACTAGCTGTGACCAAATCAGTGACTTTGGCGATATGGGGAATTGGTGGTCCACGTGTACCTGTGTGGCCTGGGAAAAAAATTTCCACTTTTTCCACAATACATTGCCTCCTTAGTATTTTGGGCCTGAACTAGGTATGAAGAACACTTGTATGATCCACATTAGTTCCATCCCCAACCTCCAGACCTGATTTTCACTAAAATAGGCCCTTGACTTCATTTTTCAAATTTTTTTTTGTAAATTTTCACTAACTCCTTGGATTTTTCTTTGTATAGGGAAGTTAGAGAAAAGCCAAGGGGATCCCTTAAAACTTGATTTTGGGCCTCGAACCATTTCTTCTTGCTCAAGCCTGAAGAAATTGTGCAATTTATCAAAATTACCTTGGGGTGAATTTTGGATAACAGGCTAATGATTCAAAATCTAGTGGAGATGCGCTGTCAATCTTGGCTCACTCCAATGGTGGTGCGGTACTCATGGATGTCCGTATCTACGGTAAAAAGGGTGATCACTAGACATCAAAATGGACTTACAAGGATAATACCTCAATCGGTGCCATAGACACCTTAACAACAGATAAGGTCATTGAGGGACTCACTACAGGTGGAAGCAACGCTGGCGGTATTGCCTCTTCTTCCACTCCTCGGTGATCAACCTATGTCCTTCCTATTCTCAGGGGTGTCGTGATCTTCTCTAGTGACATCATGCGTAGCAAAAGTGAAGAAAATTCTGATCGGGTTCCCAATTTGTTTTAGGACATGATGGATGATAATATACATGAGCTTTTCAAGCCATTTGGACACATCACATGTGTCTACGGGACCATGGATCAGAAGAAAAGGGTTATCAGGGGTTTGGTTTTGTTAATTTCATCAACATAGAGGATGTATAAAGAGCTATCAATGAGCATAATGGTTATGGTTATGATAATGTTATTCTTAGAGTCAAATGGGTGACTCTTGTGGTATTTTTCTAAATGACTTGTATATTGAAGTTTTGTATTGTTTTATGTCTTCTAAAAAATTTAATGTAAATGATGATATAACTGATTTGAGTTGGTTTCTTCGTTCTTCTAAGATATATGTTCTTGTAAGAGAGTGTCTTGTGCTATCAAGTGTTATTATATGTTGTTCGATACTTGATGATTCGACACATCTATGGGGATTAAACCAAATTAAAAAACATTTATTTTTTGTTGAAAAAAAAACCTTTAGCTTAAATATGGTGGAGAAGTGTTTTCCTCCCTTGAAAAAACATTTTCGTGAGCATAATTATTCTTATTTTTATTTGAAGGGTTTTACTGCGATAACCAAAAATTTGAGTGTTTGCAAACCAGTGATAAATTTTCTCTAGACGTGTGAGGATTTCACTAGTTTTCCCTTTTCTTGATTTAGGGATGACAATGATTTTGTTTGATAGAGTGAGATGCGAGGAAAGTTAATAGGAGTATAATGATACACACACATGCTGGATTATGATTATGAAGAATGAGACAAGTGTTACAAATTGTACTCTTTACAAGAAACGTGTTATAAATTTTAAAGCATGATGTTAATGACATTTTAAAATTGTTAACAACATTATTCCAACACAATAAATAGAGCCTAGCAGCCACTAGTCAGTATAAAATAGAAACCGTGATGGCATTTGGTAGAGTGTGATGGGGGGATCTTAAAGTGGAGGATAAGGAAGACCTGGATTTTCATCAGCAACCATTGAATATCATTGGGTTAGGCAACAATGGCATGAAGAAGATCCTGGAATAAAATTTCAACAAGCGCAGCCAGAAGGTGGTTCACACCACTACCACATGCATCCGCAAAGTGGCTGAATCATGCCTTTAAAAGTGCACTATTTAGTGCCGCAAGTGGTGAAAGTTTGGAGTTATTTCCAATAAAGTGACCCTCAACGAACTTTATAGGCATCTCCTTAGAATACATCCTAATTGAGTGCCCACCCCACCGGGGTCCAAGGCCGATGATTCAAAATCCAGTGGAGATGTTTTTTTCATTCTAGTTGGCTCTAAGGGTGGTGTGATGCTCATGGTTTTATGGATATGTAGTAATAAGGTACATTACTAGACATCAAAATGGACGTACAAGGATCTTGCCTTCATTGGTGCCACAGAAAACTTAACAATTGATAAGGCACTGAGAGCTTTACCACAGGTGGAAGCAACACTGGTCGTACTATCACTTCTTCCACTCTTAGGTGATCATCCTATGTCCCTCCCAGTCTCAAAGGTGTCATGGACCTCTCGTATGACACCATGTGCTACAAAAATAGAGAAAATTCTAATCAAGTTACCAATCTATTCGAGAACATGATGGATGCTGATCTACACCATATTTTCAAGCTGTTTGGACACATCACGTGTGTCTAAGTGGTCATGGATCAAAAGATGGGTGTTAGTAGGAGGTTTATTTTCTTTAATTTCGTCAATGAGGAGGACTCATAGAGAGCTATTAACAATCTTAATGGTAATTGTTATGATAATCTTAATTCTCAGGGTTGAATGGGTGACTCCTGTGGTGTTTTTCTAAATGATTTGTATTCTACATTTTTTACCCCTTAACATAATACAAGATGTTAAATTTTTGTATTGTTTGATGTATTCCACTAACTTTAATGTAAATGATGATATAAAGGATTTGAGCTATTTTTTATGTTCTTATAAGATACATGTTCTAATAAGAGAGTATCTTATGCTATCAAGTGTTAATCTATGTTGTTTAGTACTTGATAATTTGGCAGATCTGTCAGGATTAAACCAAATTCAAAAACATTTATTTTTGATTAAAAAAAAAAGCTTAAGCTTAAATCTTGTGGAGAAGATTTTTATGCCCTTGACAATAATTTTACGTGACCATAAGTATTCTTATTTTTATTTGTATGGTTTTACTCCGATAATTAGTAATTTGAGTGTTTACAAACCAACAATAACTTTACTTCAGACACGTGAGGATTTAACTTCTTTTCCCTTTTCTTGAGATAGGGATGAAAGTAATTGTGCTGATAGAGTGAGATGCAGGGATCTTGAATAGGAGGATAATGATACACACACATTCCCCAGACACATGTTGGATTATGATTAAGGAGAATGAGACAAGTGTTACATATTACACTTTTTATAGGAAATGGGTTATAAATTTTAAAACATAATGCTAATGAAATTTTAAAACTGTTAATAACATTATTCCAAGGAAACAAATAGCTCACCTAACTTCCACTAGCTAATATAAAATAGAAATAGTGATTATGTCCGGAAGAGTTTGATAGGAGGAGCTTCAAGAGGAGGATAATGAAGACCTGGATTTTCATCATCTACCATCGAATATCATTGGTCCATATGAAAATGGCGTGAAGAAGATCATGGAATATAAGTTCAAAGAGCATGGCCAGAACGTGGTTTACACCAATACTACGTGCATCCGCAAAGTGGCCAAAGTGTGCCTTAACAAGCATGCTCTCTAGCACTGCGAATGAAACAAGTTTTGCGTTGCTACCAACCAAGTGACCCTCAATGAACTTTACATGCATCTGTAAGGTTGTGGAGCATGTTTTCATGTGAGAAAGTGTTGAAGACTGTACACTAAGAGTACTGTAAACTTTTCACAGTTGTCATGGTTTTTTGGCCTTAAAACGTGTCTGATATATTGAGAAACATGATTTTCTCATATGGGTGGGATTTTTGACCCATAGGTTTATGGGACACTTTTGGCCCATGGTTTTGATACCCATGGTTTTGTAAAATTTCTTAGGCATTTATCTACTTATGTGGTTTTGTAAATATGGTAGAGTTAATGAAACATTGCAAATGTGTATGAATTCAGGTGTGAATTCTGTAGAGTTTGTTGAGCATTGCTCGAAACAAATCTAGGTATTGTATTGAGAGAGTGGTGGCTTGTAATAAAATCTAAGCAAGTGATTCTTAGTGGACGTAGGCTAAATTGGGTATACCATGTTAAATACTATCTCTTTGTGTTGTGTTATTTTTATTCTGCACTTTTATTTGAGATCTGTAATATTTTCTGCATATTAGTTTCTACTATTACGATTATTTGAAGGATTATTCTGCACAATTTATCCCTTATTTCCTAACAGAATCTCCTTAGAATAAGTCTTTCTAGAGCACCTCCGCCCACCGAGATCCAAGACTGATGATTCAAAATCTAGTGGAGATGCGTTGTTCATCTTGGCTAGCTTCAAGGGTGGTGCGGTGCTCATGGTTTTTTGTATCTGCGGTAAGAAGTGACATCAAATGACATCAAAATGAACTTACAAGGATTTTTCCTCCATTGATGCCACAAATACCTTAACCATGGATAAGGCCACCGAGGTCCTCACCACAGGTGGAAGCAGTGATAGCGGTACTCCCACTTCTTCCGCTCCTAGGTGATCCACCAATGTCCCTCCCAGTCTCGGCGGTTTCGTGGACCGCTCCAATGACACCATGTGCCACAAAAAATGAATAAAATTCTAATCATGTTACTAATATATTCGAGGACACGATGGATGTTGTTATACAAAAGATTTTCAAGATGGTTGGACACATCACGTATGTATGTGTGGCCATGGATCAGCAAACGGGGGTTATTACGGGCTTTGTTTTCATTAATTTCATCAACAGGGATGATGCAAAAAGAGATATCAATAAGCTTAATGGTTATGGTTATGATAATATTATTCTTATAATTAAATGGGCCACTCCTGTGGTGTTTTTATAGATGATTTGTATTCTACTTTTTTTACCCCTTAAGCTAATTCAAGATGTTGAATTTTTGTACTATTTGATGTCTTCCACTGAATTTAATGTAAATGATGATATAAAGTATTTTAGTTGGTTTCTTTGTTCTTCTAAGATACATGTTCTTGTAAGAGAATGTATTGTGCTATCGAGTGTTATTCTATGTTGTTCGGTACTATATTATTTGGAAGATCTGTGTGGATTAAACCAAATTAAAAATATATATTTTTGATTAAAAAAAACCCTAAGCTTAAATTTGGTGGAGAAGTGTTGTCTACCCTTGACAAGAATTTTACGCAAGCATAAATATTCTTATTTTTATTCGTAGGGTTTTACTGCGATAACCAAAAATTTGAGTTTTTACAAACCAATGATATCTTTTATCCGGACATGTGAGGATTTCACTTCTTTTCCCATTTCTTGAGCTAGGGAAGACAGTGATTGTGCTGATAGAGTGAGATGCAGGGATATTGAATAGGAGGATAATGATACACACGCATGCGCCAGAAACATGTTGGATTATGATTAAGGAGAATGAGACAAGTGTTACATATTACACTCTTTACAGGAAATGGGTTATACATTTTAAAACATAATGTTAATGACATTTTAAAACTATTAAAAATGTTATTCCAAGGCAAAAAATAGAGCCTAATGGCTGCTAGCTAGTATAAAACAGAAACAGTGATGGTGTCTGACAGAGTGTGATAGAGGGAGCTTAAAGAGGAGGATAACATATACCTGGATTTTCATCAGCCACTTTTGAATATCATTGGGCTAGATGAAAATAACATGAATTATATTGTGGAATAAAATTTCAACGAACATGGCCAGAAGGGGTTCACACCACTACCATGCACCTCCACAAAGTGGCCCAAGTGTGCCTTAACAAGCATGCTCTCTGGCACCGCAAGTGGTGCAAGTTCAGTGTTGCTACTAACCAAGTGACCCTCAACCAACTTTACATGCATCTCCTTATAATAAATCCTTCTACAACACCCCCACCTGTCAATATCCAAGGGCGATGATTCGTAATCTAATAGAGATGTGTTGTCCATCCTAGCTAGCTCCAAGAGTTGTGTGGTAAATTTAATTGATAAAAAATATTTGTATAATGTGTGTGACTATCTTTAGTAATGTGAGCTTTTATAATGTGTGTTTATCAATCATTGGTAACCTTTATTCATAATCTAGCCTTTGTTTTTGGTGTTCCTCAGACCCCCTTATATTCGTTGCTTTGTTATTTTTCTAGGATTTTAATGGTGTGCTTATGGATTTGGGGATTTCTCTCATACTACCCACCTATTTTTTTAGAGAATCTTGTATCATGTTGCAATTAATATAATATAATATCGTTTTCATTAAATAATATAGCCAATGCATGGGAAAATGTTAATGATGCCATCGGTTTTTTATTGCGTCGACCTTCCTCACACGATTCAATGGACTATTTAATTGTGTTTTGCTTCCACCTATCCTCACTCATTTTCTCAGGTTTTTGTCTATTGTTTTCCCTTCCATCTCATGGAATCTAACTGTGTTCCTTTCAACCTCTTTCATAGCAACAAACGAGAAACGACTTTCATCTCTATTGTGTCTGACAGTCATCTTTGCAATGTCTTTCATATAGAATCCACTAATGTTATGACTATGACTATGAACGTCCTAGGTGTGGATTATCTCTAGAGAACTAGGAGAGCTTGTGTAAACTCCAAGATTGTAGGCATCTTTGTGTTAAATTTCCTGGTGTTGTGTGAAGATAAAGTAGTGGTCATGGCATTCGCTTCCCATTTCATTTAACCAGAAAATCATGTGGGATTAGTTGAAGTGCTGATAGAAGTATGCATTCCTTGTCTCTTATTAAAGTTAGATCCTAATCTGTCACCTTTTTTGGTTGACAACAGGATTTGAGATGCCTTGGAATTGAAAATCCTGGTGTCCTACTTCAATTTTTTTACTCTGTTCAAATAATATGTCGATCCGATGGGGTGTTTATCTCCAACATGTCATCCCTAGACCTAATCGCACTCATAAAACCTACCCCGCCCCTTCTTGATTGCATGGCATACGTAAAAAAAAATTCTGACACATCCTTTTCCGTTATCATGATTTTTGCAACACTTGGCTTGGTGGAACTGTAGGGTTTCTATATCATTCCTACTCTTTTTTTTTCACAACTCTATGTTTTTTGCAGGCCTAATTATTCATGTTACATGTTGGCCTCATTATCTTTCGTACTCATTTTTTAGTTTTTATTTGTAGCCTTTAACTATATAAAAAATAAAAATTATGTAATTTGTCCCTAAATTTATTTAACAAGTTTCTGTATAGTGTGCCTGATTATCTTAATAATTTTTATATCTATAATATGCGTGATTATCTTTAGAAAATTTTTAATACACTAAAGAATTTAAATGATAATAGATATATATATATATATATATAAGGTGTACATAAAATTTTTATTTCTGGTGAATTCTTATTTGATTAATTTTAATTTATCATGATAAGCTACACTGGCATTACCTAGCCAGCGTTAATTATTATCTCTCTTAATTTGATTTTTTAAGGTCATATTATCCTCTCGAATTCAAACTGTCTACTGAAAAAATTGTTCGCATCAGTTTAAGGTATATAAAGAATTCTAAAATTGTCTTGCACTTCAACAATCAGTGTGTTCATAAATATCATGAAAAATTTAATTTACAAAGAATCATTTTATGAATTTGGAATTCCAGCGTGACGAATAGTATTACAACGAAATTCAAATTCTTCTTAAAATGATTTACCATAATTTTACCTTTATAAAATGAGTTTTAATTTATTTCATATCTATATTTAATTACGAAAAGATATCCTCCTGACAAGGGGAGCAGAAGAATTTTAATTTTCAGTTAAAGTGTTAAATGTGGGAGGTAAATGTCTGCATTGATTTCATGTCCCTTCTTTCAAGGGACATAAGGATGGTAGAAGGTGATGTAGGGTGTTAATGTTGAATGACATCGTACATTTATAACTATTAAGGGGATGTTAATGTTCTTGTAATACAGGTTTATTCCTCTATGAGAATATGGGTTTATAAATATCAAGGGGATGTTAATGTTCTTGTAATGCGAGCATCACTAGGGTTTATAACTATTAAGTGGAGGTTTAAATGTTCTTGTAATACGAGCACCGTTGGGGTTTATTCTTATCTTGGAATTCCATATAAGTGTAGTGTAGTGTACATAGTTTATCAAGGGGAATTTAATGTTCTTGTAATTTGATTTTATTCCTCTCTTGGAATTTGGATTTAATAATTTATTAAGGGGATGTTAATCTACATTTTATCCTCTCTAGGAATCTAGGATTTATGTTGTTCCTTGGTGTATTGGTGTTGCAGTTGTGTGGTTAGGTATGTGTAACATTGAAACATGAGTTTTTCTTCATGATATCTTGGCTATTAATAGGAATATGGGGGATGATTCAGTTCACACTGGGCCTTAGGATATCAATGATGTTAAATATGAGGCTATAGAGGTGTTCAACCGAATGGGATTTTCCCCTTTCTTAAATATTTTTTAGGGGTACAACGAGCAGCTCAGTAAGGATTTCAGATTGGCATTGCAGATGACCAGGAAATGGATGGGGGAAATGTGGTGTTACTGGGAGTAAATATTAAATTATCAATCAAAATGATGTCTTATGTTATGGGCATTCCCATGGAAGGACAAAAATTCTACAAACCCAAAAAGGATTCAACGGATGAAATGAATCTATTTCTATGAGGTAAGGAAAAACTCACCCCTCATTTTAGGGGCTTTATTAGGAATTCCTTACCTCAGGCTCATTCAAATAAGTGTACCTTAACGTAATCTAGTTTCTCACTTTTGAGAGATGCCACAAATGTATCTATGTTTACCATCTTCCCATGCTCAATTTCCTTAGACATGGGCATAGTATTAGTTTTCCATACTATATACTTTATTCTCTATGTCCTACCCTGGACCACTATAAAAAAGGAAAAATCAGCATTCCCCTGCATCAGGGTTTTATTATGGCCATTGTGAAGAGATTAATCTTGGATATGGATAAAATGGTTAATGGGGATAGTTTCCTATCAAAAGCCCTTAAATATTATGTTGCGGAAAATGAAACTAATTCTGAGAATGAGGAGTCTTGCAAATACCCTGAGGCAAGTGAAGTGGATGATCAAAATGTGGTTGAATTTGAAGCAGTACAGGTCCTCCAAGACCTAAAACAAGACGACGTGAAGGTGGTGACTATTAAGAAGGATGAAAAGGGGGAACCAAGTCAGTAGATGAGGCAGGTTTTAGTTCACACCTAGGAAAAGACACAAATGGAAGTTCTCGGAAAAGGTGGTATAGAAGAGGGAGTTGATCTTACTAAATTGGTTATATACCTTGAAAACGTGAAATGTGACACTTGGATTACTAAAATCACTATCCTGTTTATCTTCAACAACTAGCACGCAATGAAGATGAAATTTGAGGATGTGGCTCAAATCATAAAGGGTGGTAGTATGGAGGTTCTTCAAGAAAAGTGTAAGAATTTAAACCGTTATGTGGATCAACTTAAGGCTATGCTTTAGAACTTCATTGAGTAGAGTATTCTCATTGTTAAGTACAATTTAAAACACCTTCAAACTCTCCGACAAATTCTTAATGTCGACAAAAAATGTGAAGAGCAAGGGACATCGAAGAAGAGGAAAATCAAACTATCTGAAGATGATGTAACCACTCTGAGAACTAACATTGAATCAATGGCTAAGGAATGGGCCACTCTGATGGCCAACTTGAAAAAAATGAAAAGGTTGTGGCTGATGTTAGGTTTTTTTTTAGTGTTGTTAGTTCTGTGTTTTTTAGTGTTAATTTATTATACTGGCTATCAGTTTTGATTATTTTTTTATCAAACTATATTTTTGTATGGTTCGGTATTAAATATACGCTCTATTTGGGATCTTGATTATGTATGGGGTAGGGTCCCATTAACCCTCTTTTACCTAATGTTGAAAAAAAAATCTTACTCTCTGAGTAGAATGGTCCACTCCAAGGAAAAATAAATAAATTGAAGCAAGGAAGACTTAAAAGAAGAAATATTTCCTTCTTTCTATGGAGTATTTTACTTATTTTTACTTAACATACAAATTTTATCTCACATTTAGTTCAATATTTATTCAATGTAGACCAAACTCACTTTGGATCTAACATGCTTCTTATCAAATCATGTGAAAGCAACAAGTACTGTAAAGTCAATTCTTACTTGATTTTCTCTCTGTGGTGAATAGCGAAGGTTTTAGATATATGATTCTTGAAGGACTATGATGTGAAAGATTTTTTTCCTATTAAATGAGTTATATTATAGTTTCCCCAATAATAATGATGCCGTAATAAAATAACTAGCTTTTAAAATTAAGTTGTATTGAAATATGTACAAGATACATAGATACATAGATGCACTATAAAATTAGCTCGTACCAAAAAATGCAACAAATACATACATTTAATTATATTCCCATAGTCTCTATTGATGTTCTTTGCTAGTTTCTTCATAATATCTTCAATCATTCTCTAGTTACAGTGAGGTTCAATCACATCATAGTAAATTAACCTGGAAGTGTCTCACATATTTTGAAAGTCATTATCCTAGGAGTTGCTAGCCTATACAAAAATGATAAAAGATGTCTAAATAGGCATCAAATTTAACACCAAGTTGTGGCATTTTTTGTAACCATTGAATGACAAGAGAATATGTTCGATATCTCGTATAAATCAAAAACATGTTATGTACATAAAATTTCATAAATAATACCTCGCGTCAACTAGACCATATAATATAGCATAAATAATGGATGGTAACCACTAGCCCTTATAACATAACATAAATAATGGTTGGCATCCACTAGACCTTTTAAAATAGAAAGATGTTCTGTACATAACAAATCATGAATAATGGCTAGAGGACACTAGCCCATATAACAGATTCCAATATTTGAATATTTGGATTCCAATATATGGGACTTTAGAGTACAAAAAATTCCAGTATATGTGATTTTGGATTCCAATATATGTGATTCTGGATTCCAATAGATGCGATATTGGAATCCAATATGTGTAATTTTGGACTTCAGATAATTCCAATATTTAACATTTTAGAATCCAAAAATAGCAATGTTGGATTCCAATATTGGCTGTATTTTTTAGCTGTTGGGATTGGAATAAGTCCCAATTTACTGAAAGAAGATTTCTAAGCAGTCATGTCCTAAAAATCAAGAAATCGTCTTCTCCTCAAATTTTCCTAACTGACCCATCAAATATAATCATCATGATAAAAAATACTATACCATTAGAAATATCTCTAAATTCTACTTCTATAAAATATTATAACTCCTTACAACTCCAAGTAGAATTCCTTCAACCAAGATCATCTATGCAAACTATTTTTTATGCTTTCTTAGACTCAAGAACTGACCATTAGCCCAACATGCTCCATCACCTCAAAACACACTTCCAATCTCAAATAAATAATGGAACAAACTTAGACATGATTTCTAAGCACTCAGAAACCTTCACCAAGCTTGAATAACTCAAAAAAATCATCTTACCTCATGTAGCCACTGAACACCCTTCTAGAACAAGCATCCTCCAAACTTAAACTTTAAATAATAGCTCATAACTTTTGCATACCATATCAAAAAAACAAGTTTTATATAACATTGGAAATATCTCTAAACTTAGATCACAAAAAATGTTAATGGATTTCTAAGTCCTTATGTAACCCCTGAAATGTTAAGTTTAATGCAAGATTCTCCAAAGTGCCTGAGAAACCATTCTTCATAAATAAGGTATAATTTTCCATTTTTTAGGTCAAAAATGATCTAAAACTATCATGGACATATAGTTCAAAACCAGGGATAAAGCAATGCTAATTTATTCTTCAACTTCTTTGGAGAACTGTACCTCAAACTGGACTTCTTTGTAAACAAGCATTTCTAGGTGTGTCCCACATATGCTCACATGATATAATATATCTTTGTGGAAATATATAGGATTATACTAAAACATCTATTCATCACATATGAAAAATAAATCAAAACTTGGATGGTACAAGCAATCTTTTCCAAGTCACTCTTAGTTAAGGTTTTACTAGGGTTTCAAACCAACTTACCTTCTTAATGATCATTCATAAAAATGTGATAACAAAAACAACTCATTATTTTTTTGAAATATTCATAAATGATTTTAGAAGATATTCCAAAGATATTAGGTCCCTGTGTAAATCATACAATTCACAATGAGAATCAGAAGGCCCACTTTTGATTTAAAACACACTATAACTTACCTGAATTTTCCAAAACGTACATATCTTACAATTCCCATGTCAGAATGACCTGAAAATTTTCATGAAGCATCATGAAAACATCCTACAATTTTACATACTCACCATATGTCTCAACTATCTCTTAAACTCTATATCCATTAAGAATTACCTAAGTGACTTTGTATGTTTCCACCTGCTTACTTCCCAAGGACCATGAAACACTATCTAATCACTTAGAATAGACTTAAAACTCACCATACACTACATAAAAAGTTTTTTCATGCTTCTACCATGCTTGAAAAATACTTATCAGCTCCAAATCTCATACGTCGATACCAATTTTTATGCTCCAAGACTAGGAATAGGCATGGAATGACCTGACTCAACCATGATAACCCATGAACTGACCATGCTAACCCAATGCAAACTCATATACACATATAACATATCTCAAGGACCAAAAATGACCTTATGAAATCATCCAAATAACTCAACAGAGCTCAAACCATGATTCAACTCACTAGACCATGCACCAGGACCTCATAAGACTTTATCAAATCTTGACACTACCAATCAACCTTCATGTTCGACCATTGACTACCACCATATGGAGACACATACCACACCATGACACCCATTTCCATAAATGGAGTGTACATCAATGATAACACAAACACATAATGGCCAAAAAGAGTGAGAGAGAGTGAGAGAGAGAGAGAGAGAGAGAAAGAGTGATGCAGGAGCATTAGAAACATTTGTACAAATCTTGAAAATATTTCTTCAAGTGGTGTTTTGGAGTCAGTTAAGAGTCAATTTTTTTCCTTCCTATGTCTTAGGAGTTAAATTCCATTTTTCCTCCATTTGTTTGGTTTGAAAGTTTGAATTTGTAAGCATAAGTCACAAGGAAATAAACATTTGTAAAGGATTATAAATATTTTGTAATGGTTCTGAAGTATTATTGTGTTGTAATTGTAATTTCAACCCCATGTAACTATGAACCATCTCAAGAATATTCTAAAATTTTCAAGTCATGCTAGGAGGAGGAAATGTTAAGATTAGTGTATGATTTATGTCAATATTTATGGATTAAATTTTATAGAGTCGGTTTGGACTTTATGGGAACGAATCATTCTTGAAGAATAATAATAAAAATTTATAAGTATATGAGTGTGGATAGAAACTGAAATATTTGGCTCAGATTTGTACAACAAAAACAAAATAATATAACTTCTTAGTATTTCATACAGAGAGACTATACGAATAAATATGTGGATGTACTCTTATAAAGTAAGAGATAGTTACAACAATACACCCAAGCTAATTCTCACAACAAACTATCGACATGAGTTGTTGTAACTCACAAAACTAGCTTACAAAATTAAATTTTGCCACACATAATTACCATAAATAACTAATAATTTCCTAACATTTCCCCCCTTAGTGCGAACATGGGGAAAACTTGTCTTTGTACTTCCACTTGCTTTCATGATTAGGTGATTTTTACTGTAGAATGGTCACAAACCTGTTGTATGGTTTTCAAACAATTAAACACAAAATAAAAATGATGGTTTTTAATTGGATTACCATAAACCAAAAATGAAGGTTTTCAAGTGGTTTACCTACAACCACATCATGATGTGCCAAGTACTATTTTTAACCCTCATCACATTTGACCGTAGGGAATAACATAGGAAAATTTTCTCACACATGTTACAAACTAAACAAATAGAAATGGAACATTGGAACATGTTCCCCCTCTCAATGTGAATTTTTCACTTATTCAAATAGGAACACTATAAATTGAAGCACATTGAAATTGGAATTCTGAAAAACACAGCGGAAAGCATACTGAAAAAATTGGAAGTAAATAATCACACCACTATAATGTCACCATGACTAATATGCAGCCCCATTGTTGGTGACTGGTGAGATGTCACTGATTGCCCTCAAACCTAAGTTTTCCTCCATCCTCTTGTGTCATGACGCTAACTTAGAAAATTTAGATTTTGAGAATCAATGGTTGTCGAGACGTCAGATTCTACCGAAAATTCATTCGTAAGGAATTTTTTTATTATTTTTGAGACTGTTGACATGATACTTACTTTATTGACTAGACAACTACAAATTTTATGAAAATTTCATGAAATGACACAAATAAATTTTGACATTAAATAAATTTTTAATGACCTTAACAACACAACAAATACATAACTTTGACTGACTTTGACACTATGAAAATTAGCTTAACATTAAATTTTGAATCTTTTACAATAAGATAATGTAAAATAAGGGCACAAACATTAATAATGTGATATGACTACGTCAAGTTTGAAGACCCTCTAACAAATACACGAGACAATAATACTCAACTATGAAAAGATGAAAATTTTAATTATTAACGTATATATAACTTTAAGCTATGATAGACTCTATTGATCAAAACACAACTAGATACGATGACAAACTAGTTAGAGGACTCAAATTATTAAATGCATAGATAATAAAACTTAAACACTACATACCACGGACTACGTAATGGTGGGTAGAACCAAATCTGAAGGCCAATAAAAAAGGTAGTGGCTACCCTCCACTGAAAATACACCCATGTATGGTGCCTCCCCCACCATGGATGGTGCCTTCCCCCTACATGGACCATTCCACATTCACCCAGAATCCTGACGTCACACCGGAGGTAGGCGTGGGGACCACATAACCCAGAGGAGGAAGATATTTATAGTGACCTAGACACTAGTTGTGAAAATTTGAATTATTAATTTACGTGCCCCCTCTCCATCTACACCAATGAGTGCTTCAAATCATACGCTCTCCTTTGAATCATACCTGGAAACTTTCATTTGAAATGAGGAATGTGCCTGATAAGGATACGAGGGGAAAATAATAAGACCACAGTTTTTGAGGAAGAAGCCAAAGGGAGGAAGGAGTATATTTCAACAAGCCATTAGAGGAGATCGTTGCAGAGGAATTCTACATTCTATAGTAAGTTTGAAATCCCCCATTGTTCATATCATTTGTAAAATGCATTGATTCCACTAGTTTTTATTACAGGGATGAGGTTTTTTTCTTTCCCATTGAGTCCGCATATGCCCATTAATCACTTTGTTTCTTCCAAATTGTCTGAAGGACAAGAATCAAAAACTCAAAATATTGGATCAGAAAACACCCATAGAAACCTAATATATCTAGTTTTCAATTTATGAAGAACCAATAATAAAAATGTCAAAAGCCGTATCAGAGAGAAACACCCACAGAGATCCTCAAAACCACATTTTATCCTAAGTGAAAGGTTACCCTCGAAAAAAAACCATCAATCCTAGCCTAAACTGCAAAAATTTCTCCTACATTCGAGTAAATGTTTAAGTGTTTAAAAATAAGAGATCCTTTAACTACCAGGAATCCTATTAATAAGTACTAAAATAACCAGAATCATTTTTTGATGCCGAGGAAAATTTTGCTTAGCTCTGCGGTTTTCCTAAGCCTAGTTAAGATTGCTCTCCAAAATTTGGTGATACCCCTAAACCTTAACTAAAGTCTAATTTAAAAACATAATTTAAAAGACAGTATCCTACAAGTCATGGATAGCTCTCTTCCCTCGATATGGAGAGCAAGATTGAGGAGTGAGTGTAGCTGGTAGAGTGATGTTCCCTGAGTGTGAGGGATCAACTAAGAGGAGAGCAAGATTAAGGAGTGAAGGGAGCTGATAGAGTTCTCTCCCCTTAACTTGAGGTCTCAACTAATAGGGAGACTGAGATTAAGGAGTGAGTATAGGGAACCTCCCAACTGATGAGAGGATGTAAATCACACGAGTGAGCTTGAGTTACCGTCATGTTCATTGACACATCTAAGGCAAAGAAAATTTTTTCCTACATCACTTTAAATATTGTAATAACAAGATATAAAATTTAAATATGACCATTGGTGGCACTGAAATTTAACCCTTGATTATTGGTTATCGAGGCTTTAATCCTACTTTACTTTATCATTTTTTTAAAACTTTGCAAAGATAAAAATGCCCACACAAATAAATTTGACAAATAAGAAAAATTTTATATGGATAACATAGTACCTGTAATAATGTCAATAGTGCACTTATTGGTATCATTACCTGTCTATTATCGGTATCATTCCCTGTCAACAATTTTCTATATGGAGGGAAATAATTTTGAAAAATGTTTGAAAAACACAGTGTGTTTTTTCATCATTGTTGAAATCACATTGTGTTTTTTCAACAATGAAATTTTAAAATAATTTCTTACTATAATTACTATAATTGAAAAAACTACTTTTAAATTTCATGACATTCCATAATATACCTTTATAAACCATCAATTATAGTTACTTTTAAACTTTAACATTGAAGAATTGAGTTCTATTTTAATGTCCACAAGTTTTCCTCCTCCCTAAAAACATATACAATGTAAATCCATGTTGAGTTTTCCTATTTTAATATTTTTGAATAAAGGAAAGAAAAAAACACATGGCTTTGAGATTTGAAAAGTATTATGTTAATTCATCTTTGATAAGATTATGGAACTTATGGATTGCAATATTTAAGGTAATTCTCATAACCAAATAATTCATAAACTCTTTTGTTCAAGCGTACTCCTTTTTATGGTGTTGATCAAAATTAGTTGGGTGTTGTTGAATCACAATTTAATTATTAGTTTGTGTAAAAACTATTTTGGTGTTGTTGATTATATGGAAATATAATTTTAAAAATCCTAACTAAGTATGACTAAATAAATATGTGATATTGGGGGATATGTACAAATGGGAATGTGTGCAACATGAACTATTTCAACCTTTAGAGTTGTGAGGAGTGCAATTGGGACTATGTGAAGAAGTTTGAAGAAATTCAACTCTTAGAGTTATGTAGGGGTGTAACTAAAATTGAATTTGTGTGCCTTAAAATAGTAGACACCCAAACCCCACATGTAAATAATTTATAATATCATATCTACATAAACAAAGTACACTTGGTAAATATATAAACTTTAGTAAGTGATTAGGAAAGTTGGCCTTTTTCCTAGCTTGTTAGATTTCAATCTTTAGTAAGTGAAAACAAGGTGTATACATATACTCTACCTAAAGTTCATTACATGCCATTATAGTGTAATTTGAGATGGGTGATTTGGGAATTGGACCTACTATACCAAAATCTAGGTAAATAACTATAAAGAAGTAATAACTTAAGAAGTTAAACATAATGAAATATGCATACCTTTACTTAAGTTTCTACATTCAAGTGAATGGATGTTGGATCCATCATCTCGACCACATGTAACATTTTAAAAATTACTCGATCCATGCCTATAACCTAAATCGATCCATACCTTACCTTTCCTGACGTCATCATTTCCTACCTCCATTTGTCCTCCTTTTGGGGACTCATTATTTTACCCCTACCTTGGCCTTACCCATGCCATGACCTAGATATTTGGACCTGGACCTTAGCTAGTGACCTTTTACCTCAAGTGTTCACTATACCTTGAGGCATTATTACCTGTGTTGATTGACCTAATGACCTTACCTAGCCTATTGTTGTGATCGTTTATCCTGCCCCTACCTTTGGTGTACCAAAACATACCTAAACGTTCCTACACCTAACCTACGTTGTGCTTCATGACCTTATCCTATACCTTGGATACCAAATTCACTTTAACCTTGTTTGGGGGTAAACCTATCAACCTTAGATGATGTAGATTTTTCCTTCTATTCAACTTGGTAGTGTGCTATAGTTTATACATGTGCATGCATTTGACTGTTGCTACCTTTGACCCTGACCCATTACCTAGATTGCTCGAGTAGACCTTTCACCCCTTTCACCCCTTTTCCTGTTTACCCATTTTCCTTTTCTTCACACTTACCTTTTATCAAACCACTCATCGCTTCAACTTTCTACGTTGTCAGTTCCTGGTTTGAGGGGGGATCACCTTCACCCACACATGGGGCAACCACATCTTATTTTTGTTTGCATCACTTACCAAAACAAGGTACACAACAAAAAAGGGCAAAATGTAGACACTAAAATTAGGTCACACTCCCCTTTTGTCCCTCGACATATAAGCACCCTTTATTACAATTACTTAGCCATGACCCCCTTCACCTCACGAATATTAATTTAATTAAATTAATGCATTATCCTCACTATATTTATTATTTAAATAATATCTACACATTAATTCACTTAGACACCTCACAAAGTTAACTCAACCTAAATTCTTAGCAAGTTTCCATAACCAACTAAGACTTACCAAAACCCTAAAAATCAATGCCTACATTCCCTCTAACCACATTCCCGCATGCTCACAAGAAGCTCCTAGTCTAATCCGTGGGATAACGACACGAGATCTAAGAAAATTAGGAGGATCTCCCCGAGTTTAGTAAACCTAGGAAATCCCGCCTTGACTGACATCGGTTACCCCTAACTGTCGCCGGTTAAGCCAAACCGCCGTTGGTTACCCCTTTTAACCCAAAACAACCTTATTTCTCAAGGTTGGGAGTTAGAAGTTAGAACTTGTAAGTAATAAAGTTGATGAGAAAGAATACATCTTAGAGAGATAACGCATCTTCAGAGATCCATTTCCAGTAGAAAACTCACATCCAAGGAAGGAGATTGAGCATCTTCTCCTGCACAGCCATCCCAGCCACTGTGTGATCTATCTTAGCAAAGAAGAGTGTGCATACAGCCCATGTAGAAGTTGTTCTTTAGTTGGTGATCACTTGTAGCCTCCAAACCTACCATCAGCACCTCCATCCTTCACACACAGACCTTCAGGAACAAAACCCAAGTAATTACAACATCATACTTTCCTCGTTATTTCATTTCATCATCTATTGTTTATCTTGCTCCCTATTGAACTTCTCCAACATTCCCACCTCCCTAGATCCATTAAAACCTCGTCAAATCCCACTCCCGTCACCTAATACACAGTCCCAACCAGCCAAATTCCTTTGTGCAATCACAAAGGAGACCAAAACCCATTTTGTGACATTTCTAAATGTCACAATAATCAGCCCCCAGTTATACCTAACCACCGTCGGTCACCTCTGACCAATGCTAGTCTATGTTTTCCCACACATCCCTTAAAAGAGACATACCCACCTAATTTTACCCCACCTTCACTCACATGTGATATGCCCGAGACCTTTGTAAGACCTGCAGAACCTAGAACCAACCATTTGACCTTTGAATTCTATTCTAGCTTAGCCTGTTAGATTAGATCTATTTTCTTATTGTGTTTTTTAAGTGAGATACCTAAATCATTTTAAAATAACAATAGGATTTAATTTGTTTACAACATTAATTTGTTTAAAACAGTGGATTTATAGCCATCTAGGAAGTATCATACTTCCCGGATCTAGCTCACACTAGGCAGTTGATTGCCCATATTATTTAATTCCTTAAGTGGTCTTGTTTTCATTATAGGTAGTTCCTCCTAGCCAAAAGGAAGCTCTCATGACCAGCTGTGGATTTGGAAGTCATACGCGCACAACAACCCATCAACCGACATTTGAATAGGTATTTCTCCTATGCCATTACTCTATTTGTTTCATCAACAATTTAAAGAAACAATCTAAGAAAAAGGTGAAACATTTTGGCACATCTGGTGGGACCCATCCGGGGTTCCTTGCATTTTATTCATTCCTAGGAAAAAATTATGTGTTTGTTTCCCTTCTAAAAGCGTACACACTAATTTTCTTCCTTGGTAATCCTCTTTCTTCTTTCTATTTTTGCTAAAGGAAACTTTTCTTTTGGTGTAATTAAAAAAAAAAACTTTCTTCATGTTTTTTGCATTGTAGTGAAAGAGAATCCCTCTTCCTCTTCATCTTATTATGTCATCCAATTTCACATTTTCAATTTGGGTTTTAAAAAACAATTGAATTCCATTATAATTTATTGCATTAGCTCACATTAAATGAGGGCAACCTATATGCTGGAGGTCAAGACCAACTTATGGTTGACAAACGAATCGTAGAAAATAACTTCTATCCTTTTCTCTTTCTTTTAGTCTTACCAAACCACACAAAAATACAAAATACATGCATTCTTAAACAACATCCTACCTGGAGGAAGCTTTAGGTGATCACACGATCATGGCACAGTGGGCACCTAGCCCACTGCTCTATCGAGTCATACTTCAGAGCAAAGCCCACCCCCACCATAACATACCTAAAACCCCACCTTTTAGATCTCCTTCTTTGTAGGAAGCCATCCTCACCAAAAACTCTATTTCACAATTCATGTGTCAGTCCCTAAATAGCATAAGCTAAATGAACATAATAGAAAAGGGCACTCTTAAGATCACTTTTTCTTAGTGTTTCTACTTGGCTTGCTTTTTGAGGTGAAAGATCACGTTCATCACTTTTTTTTATTCATCATTGCATGCTCCTCATCAGAGCTGGTGTATTTCAGCTTCACCTGAGTGTGCCTAGGCCATATCATCATCATTCCCAGAATTCTGGGTCTGATTCCACATCAAATTTTAATTCACAACCACTTTCTTGCATTACTGTTTCAATTTCACAATAACTGTCATCGGTTACCTCTGACTGCCATCGGTTACACCAAACTGACGTTGGTTCTAGGTCCTTTTGCTAACCTACTCAAAGGACATTTTCAATTCACTTTCTTCCACTTTCCATAGTCTCTGTCACTGTCATTTTTTCCATTGACGTTTTAAATATCCCCAAATTTGGCATACCTATTAGATTTTACCTTCTATCTCACTGTTTACTCACTATCCAGTTTCTACAGTGACTGGCAGTGGTTACCTCTTACTGCCATCGGTTATACCAAACCAACGTCGATTCCAGGTCCTTTTGCTATCCTACTCAAAAGGACATTTTCACTTCACTTTCTTCCACTTTCCACAGTCTCTATCACTTTCATTTTTCCCATTAACATTTTAAACATCCCCAGATTTGGCATACTTGTCAGATTTTACCTTCTACCTCACTATTTACTCATTATCTAGTTTCTACAGTGACCACAATAGTTACCTCTGACCGACGTCAGTTTTCTCTAACCAGCATCGGTTAGCCTATTTCACATTCCAGCTACCATTTGTTACTTCATCCATTTTTATCACTAGATTCACCTCTTCATGTTGTTCTCTGTGTCATTTACAGAGAAGCAGCCCTACCTAATCAATACTAATTCACATGGTGTTGACCTAAAGACAAGCAAATGCCCTCGTGTTCCACACCATTTTCCAACCACTCCCACCTAGCCCTTCACCACCTTCTATCCTATCACCAGCCATGGGACCCCCATTCAACCTACTACTATCATTAGCGGAGATGAGGAGTTCGCACGACTCCTTGACCAAAACCCTGCAGCCTTGCAATTTTACATCTCCCACTCGTCCACTCAAGACGCCTTGGGTCATTTGATATGCGATATGCCCGTATCTATCCCCCCGACTCTCGCACCCACTTCTGCATCAGCCCCATGTGGCTCCATGCTACCCACATCCACCTTACCTCCAGTCATTTTGCAGTTAGGTTCTATACCTGCTATGAATTCCACTTCTATTACCTCTGTGGTACCCATCACATCCACCATACCCTTGACGACTACCCCAAACACAACCTCATATTCCCCTACTATGTCATACATATCTGTAGCTACATTACTACCTCCAGTGTTAGTTACCCCTACCCCATTTCAGAACGTAGTTCTTTTAATCCCACAATCATTAGCCCCTATTGCCACTAGGGTTACCACGACCCTTCCATCCCCATATACATACTACCAACAACTACATGTTTCATCTATTATTCAATCTGGGTATGTACCCCCCTATTTCACTACCTTCTTATCCACCACCTTACATGGCAGCCCCATACATTGGAATTTCACCCCCATTATATGCCCAAAACCAACCTCCTCACGCTATAGGGGGCATCCAGTCATCACAACCCACCAATGACCTAATTAAATTGATGTTGGACAAGATACATACATTGGAGGCATCAATTTCCGGCTCCCGCATCACTCTCACCTATGATGAGATTTGCAACGAGCCTATTCACCCGTTCGTTCCTATCCATTCATACCCTATGCATTGGGAAATGCCCTAAATTCAACTGCTTCAATAGTAAGGAAGACCCACAACAACATTTGTGCTCATTCAAACATGGGTGTTATCTAATTGCTCATGATGATGCCATGCTTTTTGAGAAGCTTCTCCCATGTCCCTCACTGGACCTACATTAGATTGGTATAGTGGGTTACCCTAAAATTCTATATTTTCATTCAATCAGGTAGCCCAAGATTTCTTAGATCATTTCTCTATCAATATTTCCAAAAAGGTTACCATGACTGATGTATATTCCACATGTCAGTACGAGGATGAATATATCCTAGATTTTGTTGCTCACTGGTGCAGCCTAATCAATCAAATTACCTTCCAACTACCACAAACTGAACTCATCAAGTTCTTCACATGATCTTACACCAGACATATCTCCCCAACATTGTAGGTCCAAACTTTCTGAACATTCAATGAGGCATTCACTATGGCATGAAATTTAGAGATTCAGGCCATCGAAGAGAAGAAAATCCAATTACGAA
Organism: Taxus chinensis; assembly: GCA_019776745.2. Classification (NCBI taxonomy): domain Eukaryota; kingdom Viridiplantae; phylum Streptophyta; class Pinopsida; order Cupressales; family Taxaceae; genus Taxus; species Taxus chinensis. Next base: position 385,021,416 of record CM034155.1, read on the forward strand.
ACAAGAATTCGGCATTCAAGTCGAATGAAATCTCTTCTTCTTCCAAACCACCAACCAATTATTCAAAGGCTAAGGGTACCTCTAACGCAGTGGTACTCAAGGCCGACCCAGCTCATCCATCCAATCAGATTACACCCTCATCTAATCTATCACCTGTCCAGGCTTTTCGATTAAGACAAGAGCAGCAAAAATATACCCCAATTGGGGAACCTTACTCTTCGGTCTTAGAAAATATTCACAAAGTTGGAGCCATCACCCTTCCACCCATAAAACCACACACTAGTTTTGACCCTACTCACCCCATGCCCACATGGTATAAGGAACATGGATTTCTGTAACTATCATCAAGTGAAGGGTCATAGTCAAGACAACTACATTACTTTCAAGAATATTGTCCAGGATATGCTCGAAAAAAGGTGAGGTTAACTAGGGATAATCCCAACGCCACCCCCAACCAAAATCTACAAATATTCAAAAAACCATTTACCAATCATGCCCCTTCATCTAATCAAATCGGTGAGCCATCCAATCATGATACCCATACCCGTGAAGTTCACATAATCTTTAACAAGGTACCTGTTGCCTCTCACATACCTAACATCCCTTCAATCGAGGAAATCCTAGCCCAAAATACCCCTTCCACATTGGAACCAACCTCCACTATTCCTTCACCAACAAAGGAACACCTTTCATCTCCTTCATCACCAATGGAGGGGTCTTCCACTAACATTGAGCCCCTCTCACCCCTAGCTTCAGCACTTAGAGAACCTTTACCTACCATACCTTCTCCACCCATAAAGGAGCACCCATTACCTCCTCCACCTACAAAGGAATACCTATCAGTTCCCCTAATTATAGAGTAGCTCTCATCATCTCTCTCACCAATTATAGACCCAGTTGAGATACCTTTGCCTCTTAGCGAGCATTCTCCCTTAGCTACCCACAATCCAACAGATATACTTTCAGCTATCTTACCCACAGAAGCTGAAGCTGGCCAATTCCTCATCTCTAAGATACATTTTATGGGAATTCCCATTAGGTCATCACCAATTCCACCCATAAACTTGTCGTTCTCATGTTTGGCCGATCACTTATATTATGTAGATAGGGTTTTATTAAGGGGGCACTGTCATCACCAATCCGGAACTATGATAATTCTTCACCGGGAACTCCTCGTGCTATGATTATTTACTAATGCAAAACCTTTAGTTTGGTGGATGTAATCTGCAAACAAAACAACAACAAAACACAAAAATACCATCGACTATGATAAGACGGAATGATGACAAATCTGAAATATCAAAGTAAATTATATTAACGTGAAATTGTTACAATCTCACCCATGAGGTACTTCAACAAGACTATGGGAGAAACTTTACAATTACACCTCTCGATGGCTTCTTCAACACACCTTTAGCTGATGGCTTCCTTTGCACACTTCCTACAATATTTCTCACTACTTCTTTCTATGCTAAATGAGGGGGGTAGCCTCTCTATTTATAGAACTTACAGGCTTATCCATCTTATCTCTAAGATAGGATAAGAAATCCACTCTGACGAATCATATTCCATACCTTAACTCTTATCTGTACATGTAAGCTTATCTCTTAAGATAAGATAAACCTTATCATTTACATGGGTTCCACATTTTTAGAATTTTTACAAATAAAATACACAAAATATTTATGACCTCACTCCTTGTCCTTATTACTAATATAATATTCTAATTCCTAATCATGTAGACCCTACTTCTCTAATTACCCAAACTTTGACATTTTAACATTACCGGACCACTTACGACAAATATTTACTTTTTACAACATTCCTATTGTACTTTGACTGTTACCGTACTCCACATTATTTGCGGCGTCGTACTGGCAGCGCCGTTATCTTCTATCGAACGCTACTACTAATTACACTTAACAACATTCTATTCCTAATACATACATTAATGAAATAGAAATTATGGAGGAAAATTTTAGTGTCGACATCTTCCCCCTTCCTAGCTTCTACTCCGTCCTCGGAGTAGACTCTTCTGGTGCGTGGAAAATCTTCAGCTTGTCGTGGTTGACCCATTTCGTAATGGGAGTGCCATCCAATTCCTCCAGTCGGTACGTACCATTTTCATGCACAGCTACTATTTTGTAGGGCCCCATACATTTTGGAATAAATTTCCTCTGTCTTCTTTTTTTGTATCTGGAATCATATACTAGAACCAAGTCATTCACCTGAAATGGAGACCAAAGGATCTTTTGATCAAAGTATTCCTTCTGCTTCATTTTCTTCTTATGGCTTGTATCCTTTGCTATTTCCCTCATTTCCTCTAGCAAATGAAGATGTACCAACCTTTCTTTTACTGAATCACTTTCATCCATCCTTTCATTTTTCATAACTCTCACAGTAGGAATATCAAACTCAATAGGAAGAACTGGATCAATGCCATAGGCCAACTGAAATGGAGAGTATCCTGTTGCTGACTTTGATGTTGCCCTATATGCCCACAATGCTGCATGAATCCTCTTATCCCATTTATGTACCTACAAGGCTGCATCTTTTGCTAGAATTTGACAGAACACAAAATTTGTTCGTTCCACCTGTCCATTTGTGCTTGGTTTGTATGTTGTTGCCTTCCTATGCTTAATAGAAAAATTATTGACTAGGGCTTCTACCACCTCATTAATGAAGTGGCTTCCTTGATCTGTTACAATTTCTAATGGACAACCAAATCTTGTGACAATGCGTTCATATATGAACCTTGCCACTTCATCCATGGAAGCTGTTTTCAATGGCCTAGCTTCAACCCACTTGGTCAAATAATCTGTGGCAACTACAATATACTTATTTTGGCATGAGGTAGTTGGAAGTGGACCTACAATGTCTATTCCCCACTTTTCAAAGGGACCAAGTGGAAGAATAGGACATAATGGAGCTGATGAAGTCTTACGGTTACCATGTGTTTGACAAATATCACATGTCTTACAATAATTATAACAATCTTTAAAAAGAGTGGGCCAGTGATAACCTGCATCCAAGATCCTTCTTGCTGTAAGTTGTCCAGAGAAGTGCCCTCCACATGTACCATTGTGGAATTCTTCTAGCAGCTCCTTCCCTTGATCACGTCCAACTGCCCTCTTGTACTGTCCATCAGGTCCTATTCGAAATAATACTCCATGCAGAATAGAATATGGACGACTGGCTTGAGTAATCCTTCCCTTAGTCTTTGCATTGGCACCATCAGGAAACTTGAATTCATTCAGATAATTCCAAATATCTATGTATTCACTAGGGATTGTATCAAGGGATAACAATGCTGCATCAGGGAAATCATCATCATCACAAGATGATCCTAAACCATCATAGGCTCAAGAGAGTGCATCTGCATTGACATGCTTCTTTCCTAGCCTATCTATAATATCAAATTCAAATTCTTGTAGCAAAATTATCCATCTTGCTATCCTCCCTGATGGTTAGGCTTATTTAAAATATATTTTAGAGCCTAATGATCTGTTACAACTAGAAATTTTTTCCCTAGCAAGTAATTTCTGAACTTCTTTACAGCAAAAATGATAGCCAAAGCCTCTTTTTCAGTTACAGTATAATTTACCTCAGCACTGCTCATTTGTCTGCTCCCAAAGTAAATTGGATGTTCATTCCCATTTTCATCCTTTTGGCTCAAAGTACTTCCTAGTGCTGCATCTGAGGCATCAGTGTACACAATGAATGGCTTGCTCCATTCTGGATTCTTCAAACAGGCGAAGACACCAGGGCTTCCTTCAATTGTTCAAAAGCTTCATGCGCCTTATTTCCTGGTTCATAAGTAACATCCTTCTTCAAGAACTGGGTTAGTGGCTGTGCAATCTTTGAGAAATTCTTGATGAACCTTCTATAGTAACCCACATGGCCTAAAAATGATCTCAACTTACTTCTATTCATAGGAAATGGTAAATCTTTGATTTTTGAAACTTTCTCAGGATCAGTACCAATACCATCTCTGGATACAACATGCCCTAACAAAATGCCTTTAGAACATCCAAAGACACACTTTGTGGGTTTAGTGAGGCTTGTGCTTCATCTAACCTTTGAAATGTTGTCTCCATTTGGTGCAGGTGGTCCAACTTGCTCCCATAGATGCAAAAATCATCGAGAAATACTCTGATGAAGGTCCCAATGTAGGGTTCGAACACCCTATTCATCAAGCGCTGGAATGTTGCTGGAGCATTACACAACCCAAAAGGCATAACTCTATAAGCAAACGTTCCCCAAGGAGTGGTGAACGTGGTCTTCAGCAGATCTTTCTCTGCGATACGAACTTGGTTGTAGCCGCTATATCCATCAGCAAAACTATAGCATTCCTGGCCAGCTACTTCATCCAAGATCTGATATGAAAATGGAAGAGGGTAATGATCCTTCTTTGTTTCCTTATTGAGCTTCCTGTAATCAACACAAATGCGTAGCTTCCCATTCTTTTTTATTGAGATCACAATGGGAGAAACCCATTCTGAATTCTCCACAGCAAATATGAATCCTGCATCAAGCAACTTATCTATTTCTTCTTTTACAGTCTTGGAAAAATTAGGATTCATTCTATATGGCATTTGCTTTATGGGCTTAGCACCATCTACCAGCTCAATAGAATGTTCTACCCAACTTACTTGACGGAGTTCCTTGTAATCAAAAGTGAATAGGTGTATGTACCTTCGAAAGAGCTGGAGGTAGGATTCCTTCTCACTCTCCATCACAACATCACCAATCTTTATTTGTTGGAGACGATCATCAACTTCTTCTTCAGATAATTTTATGGGGTCATGAGTTGGTGTGACTGGAAGGATATCCATGACTGAAACATCAACCTCACTTTCTTCATCTTCAGTGTCCACTTCACTGGTACTAGAGTAATCAGAGGATGTCCAATCATCAGTTTCATCACTTGAATCCACAGGTTCTGCTTTATGATGCCGAGGGATCACATTTATCTTCACCCTCTCTCTAACCACGGTCCAAGTGTCATGAAACCTTCATTCCAGTAGTTCCCTTGCATGAACTCTCCTTAGCCATGGTCTTCCCAGCAACATTGGGTACAGCAACAGTACCGTTTTTCATCACCTGAATTCTACCACACATACAACACCCATAACAGATATTACCACATTTGAAACTACAACCTTCTGGTTTAGTTTTTTCCTTTATTTAATGACCTTAACATAAGTGTTGAAGGGCGATCAATTTTTAACCCAACATATTCATTACAGAATCGGTCATTACATTAACTGCAGCACCTCCATCAACTAAGACATCATGAATTGAAATACCCTTACATAATACCTCAGCTTGTGGAGCATAGGGATCTGCCTCTGCCTCCAAAACAGGGACCTCAACCTCCTTTTTTCGTCGAGCATTGAGTCCACTTCACAGCTCCCGCCTCTTCTCCGAAGACATAGCCAAGAGTTGACCATATGTAATGTTTGCAGGCCTTTTGGACAGATCTTCCAAGATGGAGTATGGTCCTTGCCCCTGTGAAATCAGAAAATCCTGCACACCCAACTTTCTTCTCCTATGTTTCTTACTATTTTCTCCTTTCATCTTCTTAGGATCATTTCCATCTTGATTATCTTTTTCTTTCTTTCTTTTTGTTACAAACACATCTACTTCATTATTTCTACTCTTATCTACTACATCAAGAGAATTCACAGGTGCTTTTCCTTTATCATTATCTCTTGTACCAGATGTAGAAGCTCTATCTGGACAATTATACTTATAATGACCCTTTTTATAACAACCATAACAAACAACTTCAGAAATATTTCTTTTTGGACCTCTATCTCCTCCCTGAGAACTAAATTACTTTCCTTGAAGAAGGTTAATAGTTAACTGACCCATCTTTTTGAGCAGATCTTCATACTCAGTAGATGTACTAGGAGAAATATTTGTGCTCACCAGGAGTGGTTGTGGATTCTGGACCAAAGGTGCTGGTGTAGGCTCTACTTTAGCAACAATTTCTTTGGGCTCCTCTTCCATGCTTTCTTCTTGCCTTCTTGCAATCTCCTTTGCTTGTTCAATGGTAGCCTGGGCGGTCATACTTCACTCATTGTCTGATCTCTTGCTTCATCCCAAGAATGAAGTGCTTACATAGGAGATTATCCACGCCGTTCATCAACCCATCCACTAGTCCTTCCTTCCGGATCTGGGCATCGAGCTTCCTCCTTAGCTCTAGAACACGAGCATGATAATCCCCTTATCTTCTCCTTCTCGCTCCTTGGGTTAGCTTTGTGATATCATCATGAGATCTGCATATCTCTGTTGTTCACCAAATTCTTCAAAGAAAACTTTCAGTTAATAATCCCATGAATTTTCACATTATCTCCTAGTGTTTCAAAACCACCTAAGTGCTGATCCATCCAAAAAGGTAGGAAAAAATTCAGTCCATTGTTCCCTTATTATAAGGCCATTAAAAATACAAGATCGCTTAAATTATTGAATGAAAGAAGAAGCATCTTCATTAGATTGAGCTGAAAAAACAGGAATCTTTCCCATTTTCAAAAAGTAACCACCGTGAAATACCAACCCACAATTACAATCAACAGACTGATGTGCACAAATAATTGAATCACTGTAATAGAAAGTGAATTTACAACTTTCTACAGTAGAATAGAAATGACCACGGTAAACTATGGTAAACTTGACTTAAACTGCGGTAAAACTGACTTTACTGTGGTAACACTATTCACGGTAAAAGTTGAAATTACTTCTGCGTAATACTATTCATTCACGGTAAAAAGTGAAGTTACACCTGCGGTAATATTTTCAGCAGTAAAAGTGACTTTACTGTGATAAATACTATTCCAGCAAGAATGACTTTGTCCATTTAACTAACTATTCACGGTAAAATGAGTTTACCGTGGTGAACTACTATGCAACAGTAAAAAAACAGGTTACCCGCCAATGGATTTTTGACTAAGGGTACGATCTCTCCAGAAAATCCACCAAGGAGGAATGTCCAGGCAACGGAACCAAAATGTCATCACCAATCCGAACTATGATAATTCTTCACCGGAACCACTCCTCGTGCTATGATTATTTACTAAGGCACAGCCTTTAGTTTGGTGGATGTAATCTGGAAAACAAAAACAACAACAAACACAAAAATACCATCGACTATGATAAGACGGAATGATGACAATCTGAAATATCAAAGTAAATTATATTAACGTGAAATTGTTACAATCTCACCCATGAGGTACTTCAACAAGGACTATGGGAGAAACTTTACAATTACACCTCTCGATGGCTTCTTCAACACACCTTTAGCTGATGGCTCCTTTGCACACTCCTACAATATTTCTCACTACTTCTTTCTATGCTAAATGAGGGGGGGGTAGGCCCTCTCTATTTATAGAACTTACAGGCTTATCCTCTTATCTCTAAGATAGGATAAGAAATCCCTCTGACGAATCATATTCCAGACTTAAACTCTATCGTTACATGTAAGCTATCTCGTAAGATAAGTTAAAACCTTATCATTTTAAAGGGGTTTCCAAATTTTCTCAGATAATTTTATGGGTCAGATTTGGTGTGACTGGAAGGATAATCCCTGACTGAAACGCTCAACCTCACTTTCTTTATCTTCCTCTTCCTTGTCCCACTCACTTATACTCAGCAGTAAGCAGATGGATGTCCAATCATCAAGTTTCATCACTTGAATCCACAGTTCTGCTTTTATGCCGAGGGATCACATTTATCTCTTCACCCTCTCTCCTACCACGTCCCCGTGTCATGAAACCTTCAGTCCAGTAGTTCCTTGCATGAACTCTCCTTAGCCATGGTTCTTCCTTCCCAGCAACATTGGTACGTAACAGTCGTTTTGCATCAACCTGAAATTCTACCAACACATACAACACCCATAACAGATATTAAACCACATGTGAAACTACACCTTCTGGTTTTTAGTTTTTCCTTTTTTTTCCTTTATTTAAAATGACCTTAACATAAGTGTTGCAAGGGCGATCAATTTTTGAAACCCAACATATTCATGTACATTCATTAAGAATCGGTCATTACCTTAACTGCAAAAAAACTGCACAAAAACAAAGCAACCTCCATCACTAAGACCTCATAATTGAAATAACCCTTAATATACCTCAGCTTGTGGAGCATAGGTATCTGCCCGCTGCCTCCAAAACCGGGACACCCGCCACCATCAACCAGTAAAAGACGATGAGAGCGGTCAACCTCCCTTTTTTTTTTTTCGTCGAGCATTGAGTCCACTTCACAGCTCCCGCCTCTTCTCCGAAGACATAGCCAAGAGTTGACCATATGTAATGTTTGCAGGCCTTTTGGACAGATCTTCCAAGATGGAGTATGGTCCTTGCCCCTGTGAAATCAGAAAAATCCTGCACACCCAACTTTCTTCTCCTATGTTTCTTACTATTTCTCCTTTCATCTTCTTAGGATCATTTCCATCTTGATTATCTTTTTCTTTCTTTCTTTTTGTTACAAACACATTCTACTTCATTATTTCTACTCTTATCTACTACATCAAGAGAATTCACAGGTGCTTTTCCTTTATCATTATCTCTTGTACCAGATGTAGAAGCTCTATCTGGACAATTATACTTATAATGACCCTTTTTATAACAACCCATAACAAACAACTTCAGAAATATTTCTTTTTGGACCTCTATCTCCCTCCCTGAGAACTAAATTACTTTCCTTGAAGAAGGTTAATAGTTAACTGACCCATCTTTTTGAGCAGATCTTCATACTCAGTAGATGTACTAGGAGAAATATTTGTGCTCACCAGGAGTGGTTGTGGATTCTGGACCCAAAGGTGCTGGTGTAGGCTCTACTTTAGCAACAATTTCTTTGGGCTCCTCTTCCATGCTTTCTTCTTGCCTTCTTGCAATCTCCTTTGCTTGTTCAATGGTAGCTGGGCGGTCATACTTCACTCATTGTCTGATCTCTTGCTTCATCCCAAGAATGAAGTGCTTACATAGGAGATTATCCACGCCGTTCATCAACCCATCCACTAGTCCTTCCTTCCGGATCTGGGCATCGAGCTTCCTCCTTAGCTCTAGAACACGAGCATGATAATCCCTTATCTTCTCCTCTCTCCTTGGGTTAGCTTTGTGATATCAATCATGAGATCTGCATATCTCTGTTGTTCACCAAATTCTTCAAGAAAACTTTCAGTTAATAAATCCCATGAATTTTTCACATTATCTCCTAGTGTTTCAAACCACCTAAGTGCTGATCCATCCAAAAAGGTAGGAAAAAATTCAGTCCATTGTTCCCTTATTATAAGGCCATTAAAAATACAAGATCGCTTAAATTATTGAATGAAAGAAGAAGCATCTTCATTAGATTGAGCTGAAAAAACAGGAATCTTTCCCATTTTCAAAAGTAACCACCGTGAAATACCAACCCACAATTACAATCAACAAGACTTATGTGCACAAATAATTGGAATCACTGTAATAGAAAGTGAATTTACAACTTTCTACAGTAGAATAGAAATGACCACGGTAAACTATGGTAAACTTGACTTACTGCGGTAAAAACTGACTTTACTGTGGTAAACACTATTCACGGTAAAAAAGTTGAAATTACTGCGGTAAATACTATTCACGGAAAAAGTGAAGTTACTGCGGTAAATATTATTCACGGTAAAAAGTGACTTTACTGTGATAAATACTATTCCAGCAAAAATGACTTTGTCATGGTAACTACTATTCACGGTAAAATGAGTTTACCGTGGTAACTACTATGCACAGTAAAAACAAGGTTACCCTCCAATGGATTTTTGACTAAGTGGGAATATCTCTCCAGAAAATCCACCAAGGAGGAATGGTCCAGGCAACGGAACCAAAATGTCATCACCAATCCGGAACTATGATAATTCTTCACCGGGAACTCCTCGTGCTATGATTATTTACTAATGCACAGCCTTTAGTTTGGTGGATGTAATCTGGAAAACAAAACAACAACAAAACACAAAAATACCATCGACTATGATAAGACGGAATGATGACAAATCTGAAATATCAAGTAAATTATATTAACGTGAAATTGTTACAATCTCACCCATGAGGTACTTCAACAAGACTATGGGAGAAACTTTACAATTACACCTTCGATGGCTTCTTCAACACACCTTTAGCTGATGGCTTCCTTTGCACACTTCCTACAATATTTCTCACTACTTCTTCTATGCTAAATGAGGGGGGTAGCCTCTCTATTTATAGAACTTACAGGCTTATCCATCTTATCTCTAAGATAGGATAAGAAATCCACTCTGACGAATCATATTCCATACCTTAACTCTTATCTGTACATGTAAGCTTATCTCTTAAGATAAGATAAACCTTATCATTTTACATGGGTTCCACATTTTTAGAATTTTTACAAATAAAATACACAAAATATTTATGACCTCACTCCTTGTCCTTATTACTAATATAATATTCTAATTCCTAATCATGTAGACCCTACTTCTCTAATTACCCAAACTTTGACATTTTAACATTACCGGACCACTTACGACAAATATTTACTTTTTACAACATTCCTATTGTACTTTGACTGTTACCGTACTCCACATTATTTGCGGCGTCGTACTGGCAGCGCCGTTATCTTCTATCGGCCGCTACTACTAATTACACTTAACAACATTCTATTCCTAATACATACATTAATGAAATAGAAATTATGGAGGAAAATTTTAGTGTCGACAGCACCTCTTACTCCCTGCCTCAACATAGATGCAGAGATCCCTCAATGACACCTCCACTATCTACCCAAACACATTTCTACCCATCTAACCAAATACAACCACTACTTTCGTAACCCCTTCCACGATACCCGTTATCTCTCACACCACACCCTTACCCATAACCTAACCTACATCTAAACCCAGACCCATACCCACAACATTTGCCTCCACCAAACCTATTACCACTTTAGGGGTCACCCCGACCACGAGCCTCACTCATCCACCTATTAAACTGGACTTAGCTACATCCTCCAACGTCAATACCACACCTATTCTGACACCCAAACCAAAGAAACAAACTCATCAACCTCATATCCCGACTGCACCAATCACACCCACACTTGTCCCGTCTTCCTTCAGACCTCAGCTTCCCAACATGGTTAAACACCCTTCACCCATCCATAAACCAATAATATGAAAAATCATTCCTTCCTCACATACCTCTAATCTACCCAGGCACACAACATGACTCATACCCGCACCTGTAGTTTCTTTACCACCAATACCTCCAATACCTTCAGTTATTGCTTCACTACCCACTACACTTCAGTCATTATCCCTCACACCCCATGCATGACCCATGTTATCTACCTTCATAGCACCCCCATTATCCCCATGGGTAACTCACCCTCTTCCTCCATCTTATTTTCCTTCTAGACCTCATATACCCACATCACCACTGCCCAAGAAGGTGCAACCCAAAAACAAAATCCTACTACCCCACAACAAGGTAGTCAAAATGACTCCACATCCTCCTACCCATCCATCTACTGTACCCCTACCCAAATGAACCCAACTGATACCCCAAACCACACCGGCACCTAAAACCATAGCTCAACTCTTTCCTACTCTTCCAAAAAAAATTCCCTGACAACAAAACACTCCTACACCAAAACTCACATTCACTTCCCATTGTGATCCACTAGCACGGTCCTATGCCAAAATTTTAACCAACCTCCTCGAGACATCTGTTATCACATTACCACCACTCTGACCTTATGACCCCCTCAAATCCAAGCCAAAAGGGTTTGATGATACTAAAATTTATGCATACCATCATGTGCCAGGGCATGATGTGGAGAACTGCAAGGCCTTGAAAATTGTTCTTATCCAATTGTGTCCACCAGAAACCATCTTTGATGATGATGAACTTCTTGACAAGGATCCTGCTTCACCTACACCCATTCCCACACTACCCACTCCACAACCACAACCTCTACCCTCAAAACTCATAGAGCCACCCCCGAAATTTGAAATTAACATGGTTCGCATCAGATAACTTGCCATGCCATCACATAAATGTCGTTGCACCCAGCTGACCTCACAGGGATTTTATCCTCCACTAGGTTTTTTCACTTCATGTCATTATACCACTTACCCTACACCTTCTCCATTTACTAACTTCCCTCAAAGCAACATGATACACGTCACTACACATGCACAGAAGGGCAAAGAAAAGGCAGTTGACCCACCAACCAATCCTATACCCAACATACGATCTACACGCATACCTAAAATAACTATATGAGGCCGCACATACCCCATTTCTAATGGCATCACACAATGCACCATGCTCAAACAACTGCACCAATATCCAATCAAAATGTCCTTATACGACCTCATCCAAACCTTGGAATCCCATTGTTAAGCTCTCATGGAGGTTCTTCAATCTATTGAGGTTTTACCCAATGACCCTACACCCATAGTCTCCATCATCACACCTCATCATGTAGCCTGTCTAACCAAATTACCACCTTCATCTTCACCTCACCTTTTCCACCAAGTGGCCTCCCTTAGCTTCTCAGAGGAGGAGATCGCGCCATACCAAAATGATGACCTGTACCTAGCCCTCTTCATCTCTGTCCACATTGATGACATACAAGTATGATGTGTGATGATTGATGGAGGCACTGGCATTAACATCATTTCATCCCATGCATTTTCTCAAATCCGCATACCTGACAATTACATGCATAAACATCTGGTCATGTTGCGTTCATTCAACAACGCTATCACCTCCATACTAGGCACTGTCATCCTCCACATTCGCATGGGCTCCCACACTATTCCTGGAGTGTTTTATATTTTGGAGGGGGAATTCCAATATAACTTGTTGCTTGGTAGACCCTGGATCCATGTCATGGGTTGTGTTCCTTCCAATCTGCATCGTTGTGTAAAGTTTGAACAAGAGGGACACACTTATACCATTCTAGCTGACCCATCACCTTTCAAAACATGCAACATGCTTTACCGACCCAATGATGTGCTCATACCTATCAAGCCATCTACCTCTGGAACCACTACTGCTTCATGTACACCTCCACCTACTAGTACAGCCGCTACTTTTTCCGCACATACCTCCTCTATTCCTACCACTACTATAACCTCCACGGTTGAACCATTAGCTACCAAATCTGTTAACTCCACCTCCGCATCAACCTCTGACACATCATCCATACCAGCTACCCACATACCAACCACTGATCCCTTGGAAGGTGTTTTTTCAATGTCTCACACTGGGGGAGTACCGCCTATATAGTGTCAACATATTCCTTACTCCGCACGAGTATGGAAACCTTCACCAACACCCTCACTATGATCACCGTATAGGAGAACACCTCCTTTATGGTCCTCCTCATCTTCATACTAGTCTCACCTATGGGGGACTTGATACTACCACTTACACACCTGAACCACCATCACAACCCCACCCATTTTTTGCCAACTTCCAATCACTTACGAATTGCCATTTCACCCACACCTTCCTACACCGTTGTGCATAGAAGGGTTTTTTTTTTGAATTTTACGAGCTAGGCCTCTGTATCATTATTCCATGCACCACCCACAAACATAATGACCGTAGTGGTATCAACTTCCCCGAACGTCCTACCAAATATGCCCGCATTGAACTCATTGAGGACCTTAGCCCTTCTCCACCTTCATCACCACTCTCACCGACGGAGTCGACAGATCCTTAATCTATCCCTCCTAACTTTTTTTTTCATAAACTCTATTTCCTTGGTTCCTTTGACTTATCAACGCGAAGGTGAGGCCCCTTCCACTCTTCCATTCCTATATCCTAAGATGATCAAAGATGACACACCTACCATTAACGTCATTCAATGTCAGGATGATGAATCCATACTCACCTACCTTGGTGCAGAAGACTCATATATTCATCGATCGTTACGATCTAAGACTCAAACCATGTTGAATGAATCAACTATCGAGATCAACATTCACACTCAGGACGACCCACACATCCTAAATATTAGACAATCTTTAGATGTTGCTGAGCAGGAAGTCATCACTTCTTTTCTCCGAGATCATAACCACGCTTTCACTTGGTCTTATGTAGACATGCCCAGTATTGACCCCACCATAGTGGTCCACAATATCATAACCATTCATGATGCCAACCCTATCAAACAAAAGTTGAGGAAAATGCACCCTTGCATTGCTCTTGTCGTCAAAGAAGAGCTTTAATGCCTTCTCTTTGTTTCCTTCATCTTACCCATTTATTATCCTCGTTGGATTTCTAACATTGTCACTGTTACTAAAGCAACAGGGGGACTCCGCATTTACACGGACTTCTGTGACCTTAACCTCGCCTTCTCGAAAGATGACTTTCCCTTTCCCGGTATTGATCAACTGATTAACCTCACAACTAGTCATGAGATGCTATCACTCATGGATGGATTCTTAGGTTATAACCAAATTTTTCTTTCCTCGGAAGATTAGCACAAGACCACATTCATTACCCCTTGGGGAACCTTTTCCTATCAATTCATGCCTTTTGGCCTTAAAAATGTTGGTGCTACATATCAGCATACTATGACTTACGTCTTCCATGATATCATGCATCATATATTATAAGATTATGTGGATGATCTCTTGGCCAAATCTAAACATCGCACCGAGCACCTCGCCATCCTCGAAACCATATTTGACAGCCTCATTAAATATTGCATCCGCCTTCAACCTAAAAAGCACGTCTTCACTGTTCTCTCAGGAAAACTCCTAGGATTTATTGTTTCCCTCCGTGGTATAGAAGTTGACCTTGCTAAAGTCAAGGCCATTCTGGAAATGCCTCCACCCACTAACCTTAAAAAACTTTGTAGCCTGCAAGGTAAATTGCAATCCATTCGTTGTTTCATTTCACAATTATTTGATCTGTGTCAACCATTTCATCATCTACTTAGAAAGGATGTCTCCTTTCAATGGGATGATGATTATCACAAATATTTTGAGGCCCTTAAACAATACCTTCTCAAACCACCCATACTCATTCCACCTAAAGATGATAAACCTTTTTACCTATACATATCAACTACCGATCATTCCTTGGGAGCCATGCTTGCTCATCGTGATGAACAACACAAGGAGCAAGTGATTTATTACATAAGTCATACTCTTTTGGACTATGAAACCTGATACAACCATCCAGAAAATATTTTCTTAGCCTTAGTTTTCATTACCACCCAACTTCACCATTACCTACTCAACCAAAAAACCTATGTCGTGACCAACACTGATCCCTTACACTTCATGTACGCCAAACCTTATCAAAATCAGCGCGTCGCGTGATGGCTTATGATTTTAGCTGACCTTGACCTCGAATTCATTCACCAAAAGTACATCAAGGGCTAGGTTATTGCCAACCAAGTGGCTGATGCACCTCTTTCAAGGGACCAACCCTCTAATTTTGACTTTCCTGATGAGTCAATTGCTACCCTTTCCCTGGACAAACCCCTTTACCAAATGACATTGTTCTTTGACGGTTCCAAGTGTCAGCATGGGGGTGGGGATGGTGTTATCCTCATTCCTCTAGATAGAGAACCCATGAATTTTTATTTTAAACTATACTTTGAATACACCAACAATATTGCCGAGTACAAAGCACTCGTACTAGGTCTTCAGGCCGTATATGCCCTAGATGTCAAATCAATCCACATCTTTGGTGATTCACAATTGGTCATAAACCAATTCAATGGTATGTACCAATGTTGTAACGAGATACTTCAAAAGTATAAACATCATGTAGACATAATTTTGACCACCTTTTATTGTTACACCCTTAACAAACCAACCCCGCTTGATCAACCAGCCCATGTTCAAAAACCAACAATTTATGGATCCATGACCTACTCTAGCTTCCTCCCAAATACATACCTTCTTTCTTTCTTCCCCCCGCCGATTCCAAAATATTTGACACTGCACAACACCCTCCATTCACCTTCTTATTTACTACCTCATGATGTTACTCAATTCGAAATGACACCCCTGACCCTAGTGACCTTTGGTATAAACAAATAATATGACTACCTTTCCCTTTCTCCATCGTCCTCCTGATCTCACCAACCCAGGTACTACAGATGGTGCTTTCCTTAAAAAGATTCATTTCATTATTCTATCTAGGGGTAACTCCTCTATAACAGGCTTTTGACATTATTCCTTACATGCTTCACCCTATTTGTTTCTTCAATAATTCAAAGAAACAAATTTTAGAAAAAGGTGAAACAAGAGAGTTCAAGAGTTGACAAAATCTCACACGATAATTTTTATGGTGGTGGATTCCCATTCATTGGCAAAACAGTAGTGGACTTTCAAAGTATTAGTAGATATGTAAGAGTCGTGAGGGAGACTACAAGAAGAACCATAGTACCAGTATAGGGTTGAGGCCTTGTGGGGTTATCTCCAACATTGGGGGGGGAGGCAGAGGTAACGATAAACTCAATTCTAGTGTAACAATATCAATATTGCAAATATTATTTACGCACTTAGAGCCAAAAATGCGTGAAAAAAAAAACAATAGACATCTAGATTATGGGGTTTCTAACAATTTAATAAAATGAACTTATTGCATAGTTTATCGAATTTGTCCTGTTGAATGTGAAATTTATTAAGCTTATCATAAATTATAAAAACGGTGATCACATATTAGGATAATCATCTTTGAGACTGCTGATAATATGCACAACTAAGGTCTTAGGTATTTTCATATCAGTGTGGAAGAATCAAAATTCATGTGCGTTGAAATTGAAAAAGTTTCTAGCTTCAATATTGAACAGGGGACAAATTATTTATATGTGGAACTTTGGCCTCATTAGGGTTTCACTTTTATATCCACTTTTTGCATTCTATTTATATTTGGTGGCTCGTGCTTAATAGGGTGTATAAGCCAATTCTATATCATTCATATTTGATTCAAATAGTAGGAATGGCATTTGGTAGGTTCCTAACTCACAAAATTTTCTAGATAACATTTCTTATTATGATCAATTATTTCATTTCAATATTTACATTCAACTTTTATACCTTAAAACCCCAAACCCTAAACCCTAAGCGCCTAACCGGACCTTAAATTTTAGAAAATAATTAAGTTTTCATTATTATATTAATTAATATTATTGAAACTGTAAGAAAAGGAAGTAATTGATTGTCATATCTATACCGCATACTTGTAACTAGGAACAAATGTATGTGCTTGATATACCAAGGACAACTATAAAATGAAATGATAATAAGTACAAAAGAATAGCCAAAAAATTGTTGGAAGCATGTTTCAAAAAAAATGACGCGTTAAAATATTTTGTTTAGATATAGACACTAAATAATAGTGTGAACTAGTTTATATTGTGATATTATTGTATTCATGTGTTTGTTAATAAATGCATAGAGATTCGGTAATTTAGAACATTTGCATTTATTCATCACTTGTATGAGACTATTTAATTATGTTGATATTATGTTGGTATGGTTAAATATTGCATGTGATCTTCGAGTTGTAGGGTGAATTTCATTGCTCTTAGCTATTTTAAACTAAATACATTCGGAAAAGTTGCTTTCTGGATTTCATTATAGTTTGTAAATATGCAAATGTGGAGAAAATTGTATATATATAGGTGTTATTAGTTGTAAATTGGTAATTGTAAGGTTGTGAATGTTATGAAAGTTGAAGCTCTATAACATTATGTGATATCATACTTTGACTTCTAAGTTTGGCATTATGGGGCCAAGTTTCCTCTGCAAAGATAGGAATCGGAGTGTGCTGAAGGGGCTTTCCCCTAGGACGCACATCGATACACCAACTATCATGTTGTGATGCTGAAGGGGCTTACCCCTTAGGAATTTCCATCGATAGTATGGGTGGTAGGGACTATGCTGGGCATATGTTTTTAAAGTCTCCACGTCGACCTTAACTTAGAATGCACCCCCATAATATCACAACCGTTCCTTTTGCAATGGATGGTGGTGATATTAGGGAGGGTGGTTCTGGGTGAGGATAAGCCCATTATCATTATCGACACTTATTTTTCATGGATTAGTTTCTTATCTGCGATATTATTGTATCACGTGTTGTTAATAAATGATAGAGGATTCGGTAATTTCTACAATTTGCATTTATTCATCACTTGTATGAGACTATTTAATTATGTTGATATTATGTTGGTATTGGTTAAATATGCATGTGATCTTCGAGTTGTTAAGTGTGATTTCATTGCTCTTAGCTATTTTAAACTAAATACATTAGGAAAAGTTTGATTTCTTGGATACATTATAGTTGTAAATATTGCAAATGTGGAGAACATTTGTATATATATATTTGTTATTAGTTGTTAAATATTGGTAATTGTAATGTTGTGAATGTTTAATGAAAGTTGAAGCTATAAAAATTATGTGATATCATACTTTGACTTTTAATTTGGCATATGGGGGCAAGTGCCTCTGCAAAGATAGGAATCGGTGCATGCTGAAGGGGCTTTCCCCTTAGGATGCCACATCGATACACCCAACTATCGTTGTGTGATGAAGGGGCTTACCCCTTAGGATTTCACATCGATAGATGGGTGGTAGACTATGCTGAGCATATGTTTTTAAAGTCTCCCGTCGACCTTCAACTTAGAAATGCACCCCTCCGTAATATCACAACCGTTCCTTTTGCAATGGATGGTTGTGATATTATGGGAGGGTGGTTCTTGGGTGAAGGATAGCCATTATCATTTATCGATACTTTAATTTTTCATGGATTAGTTTATTATTGCGATATTATTGTATTCACGTGTTTGTTAATAAATGATAGAGGATTCGGTAATTTCTACAATTTGCGTTTATTAATCACTAGTATGAGACTAGTTAATTATGTTGATATTATGTTGGTATTTGTTAAATATGCATGTGATATTTGAGCTGCTAGTTGTGATTTCATTGCTCTTAGCTATTTTAAATTAAATACATTAGGAAAATTTTGATTTCTTAGATGCATTATAGTTGTAAATATTGCGAATGTGGAGATCAGTGTGTGTGTGTGTGTGTGTGTGTGTGTGTGTGTGTGTGTGTTATTAGTTGTTAAATATTGGTAATTTTAATGTTGTGAATGTTTAATGAAAGTTGAAGCTATAAAAATTATGTGATATCATAATTTGACTCTCAATTTGGCATATGGGTGTAAGTGCCTCTCAAAAGACAGGAATCAGTGCATGCTGAAGGGGCTTGCCCCTTAGGATGCCACATCGATACGCCCAACTATCGTTGCATGATGAAGGGGCTTGTCCCTTAGGATTCCACATCAATAGATGGGCAATAGACTGTGTTGATCAAAGGTTTTTAAAGTCACCCACCGACCTTCCACTCAGAAATTCACCCTCCTGTAATATCACAACCGTCCCTTTTACAATGGAAGGTTGTGATATTATGGGAGGGTGGTTCTTGGGTGAAGGATAGCTGTTGGCATTTATCGATACTTGAATTTGTCATGGATATGAGCTTTCTGATGTTGTGATTATTTTATCATATTGGATGACGTATATTTGATTTGACATGTACCATACTAATGTTAACTATATATTTTTGTTTGCATGTGTGTTGTTGTATTCAGCTTGTATTTTACATGGCAAAAATGAATACACGAAGTCTAGTTCCTGTGAATCTCGTAGGGATAACATTAACAACTCCCAAATTCCAAAGGGAGGAATGTTTTAGGAGGTCCACATTTGTGGTCTATATAGACCATCATCAACAGTCTAAGCCACCCAAACCAGAAATTGCAGTGATGGTTAAGGCCCAGATCAATTTTTCAGAAACTTTTGTTATTTATTTATCTAAGTTACAAACTATAGGGCCACATTCATGAGGATATGGTCTAGTGTATGACATAATGGAGGATGCTCAGAAGTACGAGCCTCCACATAAGTGAAGAAAGATGGGATTTCTGGTCATAAAACTGGTGATATATACAAAAAATTGTGCAAAAAGGATTGCACATAGAAGCAGCTCCAATTCTGCTGCTAAAAACAAAAAAAAATAGTTACGGTTTTAATGTTTTATTCTAAAAAACTTATGACATGCTTGAGAAAAACCTATATAAATATTTAATTTTTTTCAGATGTCGATTCACACTAACATAAATATATTTTGTTTTTTTGTTCGAATATATTCTTGATTAAATATGTTTTCCTTAGTATTAATACGTGTTTCTATGGATTATAGTTTTAAAATTACTAATGTTTAGATATTTGTATAGCAAGTTTAGATTATCAAAATTCATTTATGTTAAAATTATATTTTGGTATGAAATGTGTAATGGTAACGATTTTCTAATTCAATAAGTATGGGATTATCATCATTTGTCCAATTTAGGATTGTATTGGTGCAATTATCATTTCCCATCATTTATTTATGTGTAAAGAGTGTTGTTTTATGAGTTAGAATCATATACAAATGCACCTGTAGCCAACTTAATATACATAATATAGAAAACCAATATTGTTTGAAAAGGATTTAATTCTAGAGAAATCGAGTACTCATTGAAGCATGTAATTTAAATACTAGATATAAATTACAATGGTTATTTAGTGAATAAACTATAACAATTATTTACTAGTACTATTGGTGCCAGTACATGTGTACTATTTGTGCCAATACACGTGTAGGTGATAAGAATATGAATATGAATGACATTATAGTTAGTAGTGATGAAGTGTGGAGGACAAATGATATATGTAGGACCTATAGGTCATCATTCACAAGACCTAATCAACTATTTTGAGGATATTGAAGACATTCCCAAAATCACACTAGGTTACAATTGAGAAACAAGGATTCTTGACTCAAGTTCCATTGGATTTGAATTGTGTCTTGGGGCTGATTTTATAGACATCTACCAGAATTCATCTCTCTATTAATAAGTGGTTGTTGAGTTAATATTAGAAAGACCACCTTTCAATTTCTTTGGTTATGTCAATAGGCCTAAATTATTTACACAATGGATGCTCTCAATTTTTTTGTATCCTTGATTCCTTCTCCCAATAGCAATATTCTTTACTTTGGCACAAACATGTAGGATGCTGAAAAAAATTGTGGAATTTGGCTTTAAATCTGCCAATTGTATTTTATTGAAATGTTGTAAAGTATTTTTTTTTAAAATCATTTAGTACACAACTTGTAATCAAGCTATCAATGAGAACACATATCTTTGAGGCATTCTTTCAAACAGTTCACATGCATTGTCTACGCTTCCACATTTTACATACATGTCTACCATGGCTGTTATAACTACAACATCTAAAAAATATTGTTATGTTTAATAATTTTATGGATGTCCATACCCTGTTCCAAAGATACCATTTTGGAACAAGACGGGTGTACACTGGAGTACATGATTTTGGAAGGAGATAGATCGCATCTAAAGACAGGAGATCTATGAAAATTTGGAAAATATAGGGAAAGGTTTAAGGAGAAGGAAATATTTTCATAGAGTTGTTTGGAGGTATCCTCTTCGAGAGAGGGCCCTTTCAGCCAATTCATAGTATCCCAAAAGTCATTCTCATCCTTTATAACTAGTCTAGTGGAAGGAGTTGTGAAAGTATTTCTGAGCATTGTATACATTTTGAACTGAGATTGAGACAATTTATAGAAAGATTTATGGTTTTTCCATTCCATCCACTTCCCAAATATGTAAAATATATGAAATATTTTAATTCCTTTCTTAAACCAAAAGAGTTTCGAGAAGCCTATTATCAAGGCAACGATCTTGTTTGTATTTTAGATTCAACAAAATCAATTTGTATGCTTGGAACCTATTGTCAAAAGAAGATAAGATAGGTTACCTGGATTGTTCACATGCTTTTCAAATTGATTGAAAAATAAGGACCAATGAGGAGAAAAAATAAACCCACCAATCAGTAAGTCTGAACAAATTTTGTGAGACCTTAGGAAGTCCAAAATAGGCCAAATAGTAAAACCATCAAATTGTTTTGGAAAAGTAAAAGTATCAGAGCTAAGTCAAAATAATTCCCAAAGTCTACAAATCAAGAAATGACTTTGTAAGACTCCTAAAAAGTTTCCTATGGCAGAAATTGTAAAAAATCTTCTCAATAGTTTGGAAATATCTCCTAGAGTACCTGATCCCTTGCTACATGATTACCACTCTCCAAATACACAAAAAAAATTCATGTCTTGTGTAGTGGCATAGATTTTGGAAATTGTATGCCTAATCATAAGTATGCCAATAGGTGTTATTTACACACAAGATTGGCCTGCACTGTACAATCAAACTTTTTGTAATGAAACCAACTTGTTTGACTTTACTGCACTCATTTTTTCATCATTTACAGATGTAAGTGGTACATCAACCACCTACCTACACATGAAGACAATAAAATTGGTTTCATGTTGCCATGAATTATTTATCATCGCATTCTTCTTAGCCACCGAAAAACATACAAGACAGGGCATTCAAAAAAACCATACTAGACATTGCATTCAATAACACATACCACACCTAAAAAAACTATGTACACAGTGCTCCAACGTCAACATCTTGCTGCTAGAAATCTTGGGCAAGTCTCTATGTCATCCAACTTTGTAAATGGATGACATCAATAATATTTAATGTGTCGTTGTGTTAACTACCTTCTTAAATTGTTTTCTTTCATCAATTAATTGAATTCGTAAACTGATATATTTCTATGTCATGTATGCCTGTTTCACATCAAACATTAATGCATGATGCTTCATGTATTAGTTCGTCATTGTGTTTTGGGACTCTTGAAGGTTCATCATTGAGGAAATCAGAGAATTTATGAAAGGAGAGGATACCAATTCTATTTTATCCTAAGAAGTGCTATGTTTTGAGGTTGCATGGGAACAAAGTGATCAATATTCAAACTCGCTTAGGAAATAAGAAAATTTTTTGATAACTAAATATCATGTCAACATCATTTACTAGGTACTTTGTACAAATGTTGTTTGGTTATGTTTTGTTTGAACTTTCATTTATGTTGTTAACTTGTCACCTCTTTTCCTTCAATATAATGTTTTACAAAAAAAATCCATCCCCGTTTACCTTTGCGTTGAATGTAAATGATATGGTTTCTCTGGTATGATAGTTGTTGCAGGTCCTCTAGTACTCCAGAGAAAACTGTTACGGCCATGCCATATTATTTGTGTGAAGACTATTGGGGCTCTGTGCTAGTTTGTTTGTCACTACTTGTGAGAAGGGGTTGGATTTTGACCAGTTGAAGTTGTCAAAGTCTAATTTACCTTCCATCGAATGTTGTGAAACATTTATGTTTATGATAAATGAGGTTGTGAATAAGATTAAGCCACACACCAGTTTTAGGATTGTTTATATATAAGTCTTTGATAATTAAACATGTCAAATTTAAAGGATAGATCATTAGGTATTATGCACATTGCATTTTTCTCTTCAAGATCACACTATGGAAATTTACAACTAAGTATTGGTGTTTATTGTTATTAAGCTCTTATAGTTATTTTATACAGACACATGTTGAGGAAATGAAGGCCTGGTATGAAAAGGCAACATTCAAACATGTTGATCTAGTAAGTTAATGCTTACAATTAGCTCTCATTTATATATGTTTTGAATCCATCTGCATAACTTAATCTTACTCCAAAGTGTCTTGGTCCTAGGTTCAACTTTGCTAACATCATTTCTATTTATATGGTCTTTTCACCGTCAATTGAATTCTTTGAGGATCATTTTGCAATAGATAACGATCAATATGAAAAAAATCTAAACATTAGTTTTTTTCAATTTAGGAACGTAAGTTTGTAACTCTATGCATTAGTGGGTTATCTTCTTTATACTACATTTTGCTGAACTTTGTTTCCTTAATTTCCTTGTTAGTTATTCAATCCTAAAGGTTATGTAGTTTTTTCAACATGAAATTGACACAATTATATATTTATTCTTTCATCATAGTTATGGAGATGAGGGAGCCCACAAATAATGCATCAAGATTCTATAAGTGGTTTTTTAAGGTGTGTGTCTGTGGTATTTATGTAAAAATTAAAGATGAATTATATCTCATTTTGATCTACCATTAACTTATCATTGTTCATATTTGTTGGCATATCCAAAAAAGAGAATCGAGGCCTTTTCTTCCAAAACTCATAAATGTTGTATTTGGTTTAGGAAATAGGCAATATGATAATTTTGATAAGGTTTTTTCTAAGGAAATTTCTATGTGGGCATGAGTAGAGCATTTCCTTGCAAAGTGTAATGCCATGATAAAAGGTACCAAGGATGCAGATATTCAGTGAACATGTTGGGAAAATTTTCTATTAGGAATTGTATTTTTATTTTTTATATAGTGAAATGGGCATGGTTTCTTTTCTGACTTAGTATGCATGCTTGTGTTTTTTTGTCTTTTAGATTGCGAAAGAGGCAGATGCATCTTTAAGTGAGAAAAATATTCTAGTTCATTTCCTTGATTGTTGTTGTTGAGTGTATATGGATTATGACCATTAGTTCTAGATTGTATTAAATATAGTGTGCATATAGACGATAGGATTAGAATGACGTATTTGTTTAGAGAACTGTTTCATATATTATTGTGGGAATCGTTCTTGCCCCTGGTTCTCAAAGGGCCAGTGAGTGCAGGATGGCTTATTTTTATGTTGGATTCCCAGGTGTTTATTTTAATACATAATGTATAAGTCAAAGTTTTCATGAGATGTTTTAGTTTCTTTGACATCTATTTGCTTCTTCTTACTTTTTCATGTCCTTAGAGAATCTACCTATCAGGATTGTCAACAAACAATGTTGTTCAGGCCTTCAAGGAGTTGCAGATGTTGTAGCTATAATTAAAGATGGATTTTATGACATTGGTATGTAAATTTGATTTTCGCCAGTCGGTTATGTAAATTTTATTTCCCCTGTTGAAACTAAGGTAGGAAACACTAGGTATTGTGTAATCTATGAAGGTCTTGTACTTGGACTAGTGTTTAATTAAGGATATTGACATGATCTATTGTTATGGTTCGTATTTTCACATTTAAGCTTGTTGATCCTAAAGATGGAGATGAAAAGTGTGTGAAAATTTATGTTGATGATGGTATTTGTCCCAATGTTTGTTTGTCTGATTTATCAAAGCTTAGAGTTTCATTCAACAAGGATGGTAGGATTATTGCTATTATGTTATTTCTTTTCTAGTTTTTTGTTAAGGCTGGTAATTAATTTTTTTTGTTTGTATAGAAAGTGATGGACATTTTAGTAGATGGTACTTATTAAATTTTAGAAGATTATAGTATCTTTCATTATACCCTATTGGATATTAATTTTATTTCTACATGCTACTTACACAAAATTCTAGATGCAATCCTTACAAGAAATTCAAGCCAAGTCAGTGACGGAGCTGGGGTTGTACTACTCATGAAGAGAGCTCTGACTGTGTAGAATCCAATGCACCTTCGCTACTATTGATAGTAGAGAATTGTATTAAATTTGAGACAATAAAAGTGAAGAACATGAAGATGACAACATCCGGTAGAGAGGTAGTTTCTCAAAAGAAAAGTTAAGAAAAAGAACCTCAAAGTAGCACCAGGGAAGTAGATAAATCCTTTGTAGCTAGTGGTGGAGAGAAGGTGTTCATATTGTATGTGAAAGGATAATGGAATTTAGGCACCCTTGTATATTTTATCATTGTATTTAAAGGGTTAACAACATTTACACACCCTTTTGTATTTTATTTTATTTGATATTAATAAAAATTTTGTTGACCCATTTGTTTTTTTTTTATTATTGGCAAATAGTTTTTTGAAAGGGACTATACCCTTCTACAACAAGGCTCAGAAGCTAGAATAGAAAAAATAAGCACAAAGAAAAGGATCAGCATCCTGATATAACAATAAGGACCAACTGCAGAATGTAATCTGCAAGAAGAAACAACAACCAGCAACACAGCAGCAAATAAACAACTGTTGAACAGCGAACAAACATCATCCAGACGAATAGCGCTCCTTCGGGGTAATTTTTTTTTTCTTTTTGTTAACCGTGACCCAGCCTGCTGGAGTCTCCACTGCTGAAGGAGGAGCCAAAGGAGGGGTATTCTCCTTAGTCGCATATGTCCCAAATGGGACAGCCACAAACATATTACTTTCCGTGTTACCCTCAACAACTTGAGCAATTTTCATGCTGCTAACAGTTTGATTTTCGAAAAGAGGGGTTTCAAGGGTAGATTTGGATACAGCCACTGTTTCCACTTTTGATTCAAGATCCCTTTTAGCATAAAAAATTAGGTGCTCTAGGAGTGCATCTTTCCACCAATTCCGCTTTTCATGTTGACGTTTTTCCATCCCACAAGCAGTAGAGGTGTGTCCTAAGCCAAAACATCTTCTACATCAGAAAGGTAGACCTTCATAATCAAGAGTTTGTGACTAAGTTCAATTTTGCACTCTAAGATCTATAGTAGCAGGAAGATTTTTATCAGTGTCAAGTTCCACCAGGATCCGGGCATAGGTAGTATGGGTGTAATTAGTGGTTTGAGAATCTATAAAGAGCGTAATTCCCAAGGTATTGCCAATGGCTGTCAGACAGTCCTTACTCCAGAATTGGATAGGTAAGTGAGGTAGCTTGATCCAAACAGGTTTCCAAGAGAAATATTTTGTGTGCAGGTTAAAGGCTGGGAACCAGGGTTTCATTGACCAAATATTTAGATTGACGTGAAGAGTAGGAAGGCTGGACCAAAGTTTAGAGGCAATGTTTTCTTTATCAGCTACTAAAGAGAAAGTCACAATGAAAATTCCCTTAGCACAAAGATGTAAGTCTATCTTACCAGTTAAAGTTGGATTCCAATGCTGAGAGATCCATGCGTGAAGAGTAGGAAGGCTGGGCCACAGTCCCCCGAATCTACAAATCAAAGCGTGCTCTTTATGGTAAATCTCAGATGAAATAACATCTTCCCCAAATGTAATACATGGGGTAATGTCTGCAGGTTTCATGGCGGATTCCTTTCCCTTTAGAACGTCTTTGAAGGAGGATCCATGCTTATTTTCTCTGTCTAATGGTGTACCATGTTCCAGCCCACCATAAGAAGAGCTTTCTAGCAAGGGATTGAGAGGGCCATTGCCTGGCATATTCACAAGAGCATCCCCAGCTGGAGTTTGAAAATGATTTGTGCAGCCGTCCTCGGAACCCCCGACATTAGTGAAGGCAAGATCAATCCACGAACGGGGTGAACCCACATCTGTTCCTCCTCCAACCCGTTCTACTCGGCCGATCCTTGAGTGTTTCTGTTCCAGTGCTCATGGACCTGCGTGGATCTAGGGTTTTTTCGCTAGAAACCTTTTGGAGTTCGCCGCCACCATTAAAACCATCTTCTATTCCCCATTTAGTCATGGGGGGTCTGTTAGTACGCGCGACGCGGGTAGAAACCATCAGGACAGGCGGACAGAGAGCGGGTAGAGGTCACACGACATGAGCAGAGGACGCGGGCTGAGGGCCAAAGGCGCGGGCAGAGAGCAGAGGGCCGAGGGCACGGACAGAGGATAGGGGCCGAGGGCCGAGGGGGCGCGGACAGAAAATAATGGTGGATAATTTGTTGACCCATTTGTTAGGCACAAGATTCAAGTCAAATTGTTTTTAATTTATAATATTAATTACCAACCCACTTTGACATCATAGACACTATGCAGCGGTCGATTGCACTATATCCTATTTGGTTATTATGTATTCTTTAAATTTGTATCGTCTCTAGACATACAATAAAAATTGAAATTAGTATTGTCTTTAGAGAGAAAAAAAATAGTATTTTGTATTGTCTCTAAGGAGACAATAATGATATTGTCTCTAGAGAGACAAAAATGATATTGTCTCTCAAGAGACAATATATGTATTAATCTATATTGTCTCTGGAGAGACAATATTAGAGACATCTGCTTTGAGACAATATATAAATTTTTTATTGTCTTTATTTGAGACAATTTGGTGAAGTATTGTCTCTATTTTTGTCTCAAAACACCCCCCCTTGTAGTAGTGTATGAAGAATTACTACTATAATATCTCATGGGCAACCATTAGAAGGAATAGATCTACCCCACACAATACTTAGGACACCATTGCTTTGATACCAAACTAAATATTTAGTTCAGATTTTCATAGCAGAAAAAAATAATAAAATGTCTTAGTATTTAATATGGAGAGACTATAAAAATAAATAGGTGGATGTACTCCTATAAACTAGTATATAGTTACAACAATACACCCAAACTAACTCTCACAACAAACTATCTACGCAAGTTGTTATAACTCACAAAACTAACTTACTAACTTAACTTTTACCACACACAATTACCATAGAGCACTAATAATTCCTAGAATAAACAATTTCTGAGATAGAATACGATATGAAATTAGATTAGGTGTGGAGACTTGTTGTAATTAAGTTTGCAAGAGCCATTAAGTCTCCAAGGATCTATCTGAACCCAAAAATATTTTATGAATATAGATAGATTTTTCTTTTATTATATACCTCTATCATTATGGGTGTATGGACCATATAGATGATGTTATTAAATGTTTATATTGTATTGTTGTTAATTTAATTACTCTCGATTTGTAAGGTTCTTATGTGTTCATAACATATCAAGATTTGCATGAAATTTCCTATGGAAGTTTATTGTATTCATTCCATATTTGAATATATATGAATTGTATGTGACTTTAAAAATATAACAAAATGTATAGGGTAAAGTATACATGTGTCTTAAAGAGCAATTGATATGATGAATATCAATAAAAACCTTAACTGTAAGTGGTTATTCTTAGGTGTACTATGCCTAGCCAACTATAAGAGAATAAAAAAAATGATAATTTGTTGTAAAATTATTCTTTCCTAATTTTTAAATTGTTAGTAAGTGAGTTTGTAATGATAGCCCATAGAACTTGAGTTTTACCTTCAAATATACATGTGCATAGTGGTGGTTCTCATGTTTTCCAAGAAATTCCTATAGTGTAGACTAAGATAAGCATTTTAAGGATTGAGATACTAAATATGAAAGCTGCATATGAGTAAAATAGAACTTAACCCATTGGTTTTGGGCCCTGACAAGGTCATGTAAAAGAAAGATAAGAAATTTTTCTTCCTATTGAGCCCTTAGGAAACCCTGACCTAATTTTTTTATCTAAACTATCATATCGTGAAAAATGTATAGTCTTAAGAGCTAAATTTAGTAACATATAACTTGTGAAGAGTACCTCCCCTACATGATGCAAAAGGTTTTAATATGTTTAAAAATTTCATGATTGAGATATATGTGAATTTTTTTAAGCAGAAGATATTACATTCACTTAGACCTAATTAGCCCTCATACAAACATGAATTAGGCATACTCTATAAAGAATTGAGTAATAAAACTTGGGGATATTTCTAAATGTAGACAAAAAATATATGCACTCAGGTACATTTCTAGGTTGTAAAGCATACTAATGTATACACTATTCCTAAGAAATAAAAGTAGTGGTTGAAAACTCCTTTTGGCCTTTTGATTTCTTTATCTATTACAATTTACAGGCTTTACACATCTCATAGCTTTATCGGAACTTGACTGATGTATCTTTTGATGACCTCAGACACTAGTGCCTAGCTACGACAAGAGCGCCCAAGTAATCTTATCCCTTCTAGGTGTTCCTTCCCTTCTTTATCTCAGTTTAACTCTTTTGGTCACCTTTTAAGACTTTGGGTTGGCCTTTTAGTTGTCAATCATGAAATTTAGACAAGGGAATCATATATATACTTAGTTACTTCTTCTAAAAAGGGGAAAAACATCATAAACATTATCTATCCCCATCTAAGCTTACACAAAGGCACAAGATCACTACAAGGAATACATATAGCACATCCATGCAAGGGAAAGGGGATGTATTGGTTTTCATACACTACATCAGAGGGGAGTACATTCTATTCCATCTCACACATTTGACATACTCTAGATAATCAAGATCTATCCTGCCATCATCATGTAACTTACACAAGGGAAAAATAGGGCACGGGACATAGATACACACACAAAGAACTACATAGTATGAGATGTAGTGTAGTGCTTGGTCATAAGTTCACTCTTCGGGTGACCACCGGGGTCAATACGACGCCACATTATGAATCTTTTTTATTATCTTTGATATGGTTTATGGGAATGTGTAGGTAGTCATATGTTATTCATGTTACATGTGTGATTATAACCTTAATAGTAAAGTCAGAATGACAGAGAAAATATTATAACGAAGACCTTCCGACCTAAAAAAAAGTCATAACCTAAACATTTTACTAAACACTAGCACCCAGATCGATCACTAGCACACGGGGCACATTTTTTCCTCTTGTGGGAACTTATTTCTTACATATTTATATAGTTTCGAACCTTAATTGAGTCATTGTGATGTTTTTCTCAGTATGTTCCATCAAATAAAAAGTCTCAATCACTCCTGGATCACACAGAATCAACTGAGTTTCTCCTTCCCTTCACTTGCTTAGGGTTTTACATTATTGAATTCCTAATTCTTGTAAATTACTATATGTAATCACTTGAATATCATTTTATACGTTAAGTTACTCTATAATTATATTTAATTCAATTTAGATTAAATCATTTGGTGTACCCCAACTTGTCATCGACCACTCGAATCCTTATTCGAACACTAGATCTTAGTCTTTCATATTACCTTTATATGTGCTAAAATTTCTTCTCAATTTGTTTTAGATAATGATACACCCCTTTATTTTCAACTTTGTATCCATAATAGAGGGGTTACATGAGATTTAGTTGATAATGGATTTGTTCTTAATATTTATTTTTTACCATTCCTTCAGCCAATCAGCCTTTCTTAAGCCTCCTTAACTACCTCATCTATTTGTTTTCACTGATTTGACAATATTCCTCCAAAGGTATTAGGTACAATCACACTTTCCATTACTCTTGGGCCATACACTATTCCCATCCCATGACATGTAATGCCTAATAATCCTAATTATAATAGTCTTCTTGGACGGCCTTGGATCCATGCCATGTATGTGGTCCTTTAGACCCTTCATGTGGTCTTAAATTCCTATACTAGGGTGTGGTCTATGAGGCCTTAGTAGATCCCTCCCTATGTTCCTTTTGCAATACTATTAATCATTCACCTGAAGCCCCTACTTCTACTACATCTCCTCCTAATTTCATATAATATGGTCATGGGTATCAGAATATACTTTGTTACAGTTTCACTAGTACTAGATTAGAAAAATATGGAAAGGAATTCATGGACCCTCTTTCCATTCCCATGCAATCCACCAAACATGACATCAGATATCTCCCTCCACTTGCTCCTTTCATTCCCGCCACATCTTCTTGTGAGGTTTACACTAATTCATATACTCATAATCTTCCACTGTTATACCCTAAGCTTATTGGTGGTCCTGCTTCTACCACTTATACTGGATTATATATATTCCTTACTAATGATGCTCTATTAGAATGCATGGGGACTTACAACCATTTCCTCCTCACCATCATAAAAAGTGTTTCCCATTTGTTCTCAATTCTACAAGTTACTTTGGTGAATTTTATCTTCTACAACTTACTTTGGTGAATTTTATCCTCCTAACACATTACCACATCATCCACCATGGAATGGTATCTCTCTCATCATTGGATAAATCTACATCACTCACACACCTGGGTGGAATCAAAATTTTCCCCCATAATCACGTGTTCTAAGTAGCAATTTCCTATCCATACTACTCACATACAAACATATAATTTATGGTTTCTTTACACTTTAATTCAATCTTTCTAGCATAAATTTCTCTTATCTATCTATGAACACACCTTGCTACATATATATATGCTTATGGATCCCATTTCCACTCCTACTCCACTTCATACACAATTTTCTCCTCATGCTTACTTATGTATCCTTCTATTAATGATAGACATACTACTTTATATATATGGTATACATTATGTCAGTCACTACACATACTTTGGCTATTCTTTCTCACAATAATCACATTTATTTGTGAGCATCTTCCGATATACACACATGGGTGCATCATACTTCCCACCTTCTCACTTGCTTCTTATAGTAATACTTCTTCCTATCTATACAACACAATATTACTACTATATACCTACCTCGCCACCCAATGATCTACACTCATGTTCTCCAGGTTCATACATGATTGTTGAGGGCATTAAATGAACCTTACTTGCACACTTGGGGGTATCGTATTTTCTCCCCTCCAACACTATTATCTTCCTCTATCATGTACACATAACTTATTTTTTATACTTAACACTTTTTTCTTCTCCATTAATCTTTCCTAGCATCTAACTGTAATCACATACAATGCCTTTGTTACCCAATGACACACTCTTCTTCTACATTTCATACTTGATTTTTGAGGGAGAAATTCTTAAATGAAAATTTCGTCACACACATATTCTAGGGGTAACACGGCCCCTCCCATCTACATGTCTTTCATATCATAACACACCATCACACTCACACAACATCTACACACCTTGGTTGTATTTACTCTTGTTATATTATAATACTTACATATTGCACTTAGTTTCCTATGCTAGTTAGATACTTAGTATGTCATTATATTTTTATATACACACGTGTGCATTCATATGGTATCTTGAGATGAGTGCATGAATTTTACATATTATTACATGATGTATGATGCTTGACATCGTTCTTTACCAATCCCATAGAGACTCCTAGGGGTATCTGTAAGAGGGTTTGAAACCCAAAAGTGAGGATCACAAGGGACAACGTGCACATCAGCACACGTGCGAATGATAGTGTGAAGAGATCATGGGAGGAGCGACCATTAAATGAATGTGCATGCAAAGATTCGAAACATGGGAAGAACCTTGTTAAAATCCACAAACTCTCCTCTATCTCATAGATCCAAAGGGGTGTACATATAGGAGGTGTTTAGTAACCCCCAATGCTGCAATCATGACAACTCGAGTGGAGAGGGGGAGTTACATTCCCAGAATAGAAGTGTAACTCCCAATGACACATATGGTGCACTGATGCACTGAAGCATAAGAGAATCTCATGATGACCCCTAAATGACACATGGACCTACTATCTCACCTAAGTGAGATGACTCACCTAATGATGTGGAAAATAACACAAACCAACACCCCCCTTCATCGTAACTTAGGATGAGATGGTGAGTCAGAAATGAGAAATGGGTCCCAGAACAAAGCCTGATGAGGTACCCACGTACAAGAAAAAGGTCCTTAACAGTGAAGGAAAACCCAGTGGGAAAAACATCCACCACAAGAGAAAAAAAAACTCTCTAATATAAGAAAGATGCCAAATATAGGTCTCATCTCTAGACGAGCCTGAAAAGGGTACCCATATACAAAGGGGAAATATGTCATAAAGAAGAAGAAGAAGAGAGAAGAAGAGGGAGATGCGAGGGATGCAGAAGATGCCATGGACGGATCTGAACTCTGCAGCTCTAGGAAGTATCCCAAAAGAATGTCAATGATGAGATCCTCTACCTCTAGACTGAAGATCCACCCACACTAAACTGTGTGCATGCCCTTATGAAGGACATAAATGACATGTTGGAATTTTTCCCACTCCATGAAGGAACCGGAAGGTAGTAGCATGAAGAAATCTGAGTCTGGTCCATAAAAGTGTGACATATATCTAACAAGTGAGTGTGAAGCAACCGAAGGTAATGCCACGTGCGTAGAATTGTCGTAGTGTGAAAAGTGAACACCCACAGAAAGGATGTCCAAGTGATGTGAAGGGAACAAAAAATCCTCCACAACAACAAAGGGATCCACAACTGAGGGTGGATCAATGAAGGTCTCTGGAAATGTGGAAGTGACATGATATTTGGAAGGAGCACTCCCAAAAATAGAGATGATGAACTCCTATGAAACACCTATATATGGTTGAGAGACCTGTAGTGCATCACAAGTAGAATTTGTGAAAATAAAACTAAGTTCAGGCAGATACTCATCCCAATGAGGGGGCTCAACAAATAGAAGAGTGATGTCAGATAGGTATGAGTCATCCAATGAAGGTAGAGGAGTGGAAGGGGCCTCACACACTGGAAGTGGAAAGGAGGTGGGTGTGATGAATGTATAATACTGAATAGGAGACTGCTCAATATCTGATGAGATGAGAGGGGTGAAAACACTCTCTGGAATAGTGAGAGGAGGATAAGAGTCCTCTATAGTACTCTCGACATCAGAACTGGGTGCATAACCCTCCTCAACAAAAGTAGAACCAAGTGAGTCAGTGTCAGTGGAACTGTCATCACATGAAGAAGAGGAGACAACAGAATCATCAGCAGCAAAAATAGTGGTAGTATGTGAAGGGTCTCCATAGAGGGACTAAAGAATGCTCCAGATACAATGAGGTGGATCTGAGTGTGCCACGTGAAACTAGAGAGAACGAGAGACATGCATCATCATGTGACCATAGATGTCGTCGTAAGTGTCAAGGAAGTCCTCTAGATGATGATGATCAGTGGGTGTAGGAACTGGCCTAAGAAAGAAGGGTAAAAGACTGTCGTGGGTGAAGTAACGTTCCATGGAAGCACGCCAAGTTGAATAGTTCCCTCTTCTGGTGAGAAGTGGTGACGGCTGCAAGGTGATCCTATGATGCTCAAGTCTAGAAAGAGCACTCTCCATGATGTGGAATCAAAAGTGCAAGGTGCAGAAAAGTAAGACATCAGACTCGGCCAATAATGCATCTGCATGTGAAAGCCCAAGAGTACTAGTGAACTCCCCAGAATGCGGCACTTTAAAAATTAGTGTGCTTACAAAAATTGATAATTTCATCACGTAATGTGTGAAAAATCATGAAACTTTGACTAAATAAGTGCTAAAAAATGAGCAGTGAGTCAAAATTTATAGCATAAATATGATTCCCGCAACTGATGGAAAATGCCAATAAATGTTGCAAACGCATTAAAAAAATGCTTGAAATGGGGTGCAAAGGGTGTTGTGTTGGTACTCATTGGAAATGGCATCAAATTTTAGGCATGGTTTTTTTTTCTTGCGAGGGGGGGTTAGCCTCCTGCCAACCCCAGACCTCGCCCTCCGTCTTCGACACACGAATGAAGGACATTAAAACAAGCAAAAATGAAGCCCAAAAATTATTACAATGCCAAGTGAATGTTTTTTTAACCTTAAAACATTAAAAACAGGTTTGTTTTAACCTCCAAACAATACTAAAAGGGACGGTCAACAAGCTAAGGCAATGTTGACCGAGCTGCTCAAATTGTATGGTAAACCACCATGTGGAATGTCAGCATCACGTGTCTGCACAAGGTATTTAGAGCTACGGGTGGACTATGTCAAGCTAGGAGGTGCTGCAGGTGAGAGTGTAACCGTTGAGAGGTCAAAAGATCCACACAATCCTGGCCAAGTGTCACAGCTAACCTGACACACTAAACACTCAAGTTGAGAGGTGGTGTAACGGTTGTGTGGATTCCAAATGTAGGTACAAACCACCTGGAGTAGAAGTGAACAATGAAGAGTACTGTCTCAGGGTATATTCGAGTGCGCCAGAACCATAATAGCTGGTAAGTGCAACATCTATGTGTTTGTTGGTTACAGGAGTAACTACCGATCATAAATAGCAGAGCGCAGTAGATATTCCAAGTAGCAGAGCCCAAAAGCTGAGCTGTGGAGGCTGAAACATGCACGAATGACTAGGAGTAAACTTTAGAGAGAAAAAGAAATGGTGGAGAATGAGTTGAAGGAAAATAAAAAAGACAAGCACTGAGTGGAAGACGGATTCAACACTGATACGGTGGCTTAATACAAGTTGCAAAAAGATGTTCACGAATAATGCAAAAGTGGACCAAGCTGTCGATCCAATGCGAGTCGGATTCAATGCACAACAAGGTTCACGAGAAAGGAAACGTAAGTAGATAAACATGACTTGGAATGCAAATAAACATGGCCAAAGTACCCACGTTCAGACCAATACACTCATGCTCAAGCTAAAACCCGAGTTGAATATGAACACAACATGAACCATTATAACACCTCAAAACTCCTCCAGAATACATGTGCAAGGCATAAAACCCACGAACATGAACCAACACATGCAAAACCGAATAGAGGTGTAAAACCCTGAAATCAATGCAAATAGAGCACAACTAGAATATCCATTATGACACATGCATCCAAAACTGAATATCACACTGGAAGTTGGAAAATACGCATAGAAATGCCGAAGCATGCACGGATCCACAAGATCTTCTCTGATACCATGTAAGAGGGTTTGAAATCTGAAAGCAAGGATCACGAGGGACAACATGCACATCAACAAACATGCGAACGGAAGTGTAAAGTGATCTCAGGAGGAGAAAGCATCAACTGAATGTGCATGAAAATATTCGAAACACGAGAGGAACCTCGTTACAATCCACAAACTCTCCTCTATCTTAGATCCAAAGAGGTGTACATATAGGAGGTGTTGAGTAACCCCCAATGCTACAATCATGACAACTCGAGTGGAGAGGGGGAGTTACATTCCCATAATAGAAGTGTAAATCCTAATGACGCATATGACGCACTGACACACTAATGCATAAGAGAATCTCATGATGACACCTAAATTACACATGGACCTACTATCTCACCTAAGTGAGATGTCTCACCTAATGATGTGGAAAATAACACACACCAACAATATCTACCTTTGCTATACTACTTCTTGTCATTAACAGTTACTTTTCACTAATATAT
This sequence comes from Taxus chinensis, assembly GCA_019776745.2. NCBI lineage: Eukaryota > Viridiplantae > Streptophyta > Pinopsida > Cupressales > Taxaceae > Taxus > Taxus chinensis. The sequence continues at coordinate 385,058,212 of CM034155.1, forward strand.
ACATCCTTTCACATAATACTTATATTTATAACATCCTAACGGGTGCTTCATGTGTAGTATTTGCATTGCATGATTCTATACAAACATGGTTATCTGTTACTTCTTATTTGTTATTATTTTTCACTATTTATAGGTTATGCCCTATGTCTTACTTGATCATTGTTTACTTAGTGTTGCTTCGTCCCTAATTTTCTTGTGACATTGTGAGAAATGCCCCATGTATACAACCCAATTTTTGTTGTACCTCTTGTCTTCATAGTTTCTTGCTACAATTTTTTATATTTCATCCTAGATCTTTTACACTAACACTTGGTTTCTAGCCTATGTTGTTTTCACGTGCCTTGCTTTCTTCCATGCATAGCTTGTTACGAATATATTTTTTGTAACATTATTAATATTGTATTGTGTGTGAGTATTTAATATTATTATTTAAATGATACGTCAAAATCATTTAATAATAATATTATTGTGAGTGAATGTGAATTTGTAATAAACAACTCATGGGTAGTTTGATAGAGTTGAGTGAGAGAATAAAGGAATAAGAAGATAAACTAAAGAGATTTGTGGGATTTATAGTTGGAGTAAACTCCTTGTTAGTAGGAGCTATAATGCTCTATATATGTAATCACTTCTCTATGTAATATATCCCAGAAGAATAAAATTTGAGTGTTGTATTATTTTTGGTGTAATTTGATTAGATTTGTGTGCATGAAAACTAAACCAAATTAATATTTGGTATCAGAGAAAACTGGTCCAATTCATTAAAAAAGCTATGATAGTCTTTAGATATATTTGAGATTTAGATTATGCTGGAAGTGGGTTCAAAGTGGAATGTCATACTCCTGTCAACAATATGCAGCTAAAGTATTTCTGTGTATATCTTCCTTCTACTCAGAGGAAGGAAGAAATATTCTTATATTCTAAAATAGAGAAACAACTCTTATAGATTTGTATTTCGTCAGGAAGTTCGTGCAAGAAATACATACTCTTGTTTTTTTTGGCATGTTTCCAATGGCTAAACATTGTGATCCTGCGCCTTGAGCTACGATTGGAGTCTAATTATATCTAGTTTGCATGAAATTATGGTTGTAAACAAGGGCATGAGTGATATTGTATTTCATAACGGTGCCTCGTTTATTGGGTGAATGCAGTGTTGGGTGAATGCAGAGCCGAGTGTAATGTGATATCTTCCATTTTTTGGATTTTGCATTTTTTTTCCTTTTTTGGACGCAACAGAAAAAAATTGCATGGAGAGAAAAATAATTGCCATTTTTTGAAAGGGTCCAAAAATATTTTGAGATTTAAACTTGTAAGTTCCGTAACTTTCAGCTGGTAATTCAGATCTACGTGTCATTTTTTTAAATGATTATTTTTTTGAGCTCTATGCATTGATCCAATTCTTTCTGTTGCTGGAAATGTTTTTCCATTTTTGGCAAATATTTCAAAATAATAATAATAATAATAATAACAATCTACTTTCAGCATTTAAAATAAAGTTTATTGTAAGGGTGCATTATCAGTTGAACCCGACACCCATGAGAATTGTATAATGAGCCCCAAAGATAAATTTACTAAGTAGAAAAATGATGGAGGTTGGAGGCAACATAGGAAGGAAATTGATCAGTGACCTCTCGTCAGGCATCATTGATGAGGCCGCGGTACTGATTTGGTGGCTAATTATTTTTCAATTATGTTTTTTCTTTCAGCTGTGTGGTAGATAATAAAAATAGATGATACATTCCTATTATTGTAATGTGTGAAAAATTCCTATATGTAACCTTCTGATGAAAAATATAGTCGGGATGTAAAAAACACATGCAAACATAGATCTTGAAATGGTTCGTGGAGATCCAGAAAATCACATGAGGTGAACAATAGAGTGGAGAATTGTTCATGTCCAGGTTGGTGGTAAACCTGTTGTAAAACCATAAAAGGTTGAGCATTGCTCCCTTCATTTATATCAAGGTCATGAGCTATAGGCGTGCCACAGGGGTTGGCATTCTGATGAGATGTGAAAACATTTTTCTACCTTGTTCACATTAGGGGAGTGTATTTTAGGAATTAATAATGTTAACTATAGGGGAGTGAATGTTACGAATATATTTTTTGTAACATTATTAATATTGTATTGTGTGTGAGTATTTAATATTATTATTTAAATGATATGTCAAACTCATTTAATAATAATATAGTGTGAGTGAATGTGAATTTGTAATAAACAACTCACGAGTAGTTTGATAGAGTTGAGTGAGAGAATAAAGGGATAAGAAGATAAACTAGAGAGATTTGTGGGATTTATAGTTGGAGAAAACTCCTTGTTAGTAGGAGCTATAATGCTCTATATATGTAATCACTTCTCTATGTAATATATCCTGGATGAATAAAATTTGAGTGTTGTATTATTTTCAGTGTTATTTGATTAGATTTGTGTGCATGCAAACTGAACCAAATTAATATATCTCCTACCACCTGTAAGTATCCAATATTTTATATGCATATCATTTTCAAGTCCTCTCATTTTGTCTTCCTTCTCCTACATTTTTCGCATGCACCTAGAACAAGGGGGAAACTATTGGGTGAAAATATCACCCTTCCAGTAGCATGGAACTCTCAAATAAAAAAATAGAGTAAAAAATGGAAAAGGCGCATAGTTACAAAGTGGTCAAGAATCATACGTGGATCAAAAACATAGATAAAACACTAGCCCCAAATATCAAATAGGAATTGTGAGTGATTGTGTCCCACCTTGTTGTTTATATCCTATGGAAAAAATAGATAGTTTCTGATGTAGAGCTCCAAGAAAATTTCATCTATTTAACATCGCAACAACATTCAATATCATTCATTTAATCTAGTTACTTGTTTTTGAGGTTTTATTCTAGAGTCTACATGGATAAAATTACAAAGTTTCAAGAAAAATATTACTCCTCCAAAATCCATTCTCTAGCTTCTTGGAATCTTGACTTTGTTAGGAAATAATTATATTAGTGCTCCATTATGTTAATGTGTGAGCAATATTATATTTTGTATATTTTTTATATGAGTTGATATTATAACAACTCATGTTATTTGTTTTAGAGTTGTTACGAGTTGTTAAAACAACTTGTATAATTTAGGTGAGTGGTTTCCTATATTATAGGAAATATAATTCCTATATAATAATCTGTATGTAATATGAAGATGTATGGAATATCAATACAATGAATATTATATTGTGTGTGTGTAAAATGCTCTCAGCCTGATCCGAATTAACAGACTTAACCAAGGCAATTTTGATCTATTGCATTCAATAAAATTTTCTTACTTATTCCACTATTCACATACTTAAAATAAGGATATATAATTTATTCTGATAGTTGGCAACAATGGTTTTATCAGCCTCTTCAAAAATTTCTAGAACTGCACATATAGAACTCTTAAGAATAAAGGATTGGTTCATTAATGGCTAGCCATTTCTAGACACACCTACAAAAAGTTATAAACTTCCTCAGACACCCTCTTCACTCAATAAGGAGTACCACAAATTAAATTTTCCAATTCCTTGTCCTCTTCTTTCAATCCTTATCTCTCCTTTCCTAGTTAACTAGCTTCCTTGTAGCCCCTTGACATAGTTTCCAAGACATAGTTTCTCCTATGGAAGGTTTCAAGTAATTATCAAAGTACTTCTAAATACCATTTTTTTATGTTTTAATTATCCCTAAAATCTCAAGCTTGGTCTCTAACCCTTATACCCTTTTGCTTAGTAAAATGACCTCTCATTTAGGTTTTAGTGTCTATTACCAGCCTAGGACTACAATATTTCAATAATGTCTTTTGATAGAAAAATTTCTTGGATAAAATTCTTCCTGAATATTTCTAAGGAATTTATTTAATTGTTTTAATTCCATTCTCAATATTTTAACATGGTTCATTTTCAAACAAATGGAGTTTTAACTCCCAAACCCTAGGTATATCATGTTCTAACATGAGAAGAGAATAAAACACATAAAATGAGTTATAATGGATTTTAAGCCTTAAAAGTTGGCCACCATGATTGTTTTGAAATTTTTCCAATTCTTGTTATGTTAAGGAGACTTCATGTATTAAATATACCTCTTGAACACATTAAGTTTGTTATCAAAAAATAGTGAAATCGGGGTTTTGAGCATATTCATTCCTAGTCATACAATCAATAACTTTATAATGACATGCATGTGTACCTTTATTAACCCCAATAATTCTTTGAAATTAGTATTTTTTATTTCCTCTAATAGATTCATTGCACATACTTAACTAATCAAACAAACTTACATTGTCAACCCCTGTACAACTTAGTTTTCTCTATGTTATAAAGTTTTTACTGGAAATTGTAGCATAAATCATCCTTCAAGCTTTCAAAAAAACAAATAAAACCTCTTCCATCTCATGGTTCCTTATTACAATGACTTCATCATCAAGGTTTCGATATAATATATCATGATACTAGTAAAACACTATGTTATTGTCATGCACAATCCAAGATTCTAGTTTTTCCTGCTATAACAGAGCATCTATAACATCAAACACTTAACAAACTCCCTAATAAGATGACAAACAAACTTCCTAAATACAAAATACATACCATTGATTCTCATTCCATTCCATCAAACTCAATGAAGGCATGATTCAATCCAAAATAAGCTTAATTTATATGTGTACAACATTGTTTCATAAAAACTCCAACTCTTTTTCATCTTTCTAATCTCCTTTCCTCGAGAAAGCTCCTTATTTCTCACCTTCTTCCTCCTCTAGGATTATAACTAACTCCCATAACTCAAATTTTTCTTCCTTTTAAACTCATTTTCCTCTAAAATCTTGAACCCTAATGATGCAGCCTAGAATTTACCAGTAAGACCCTAGATGCGCTAGCACATCACTCAGCCTAGACTGAGCGCTCACCCCAAGCACACAAAGGTACCATGTCCCTCCTTAGGGTTGTTGTAGTAGGATGTTAGCATGATGAAGACTTAAATCATATATATCCATAACTAATACATCATTCTACCGTGCATGACAGATCTAGATCTAAGGAAGATAGACTTAAAAAATAATCATGATAGAATCAAGAACATGCAATATCCAAATCACATAGTAATAACAATTAGGTTCGGCCAATATCATCCATATATTAAAGATAAAATTACATAGAAGATTCTTACAACAATAGTGTTTTATGTATATGCGTGCACAGATCTAATTTAGTAATCCAGTCTTGCACACATACATACATATTATTTCCTATCTCTACATAATCACCATCGATATGCGTATCTTTGTATCCTCCTATATATATATCTACTATGTAGTTCACTACATATATATAAGGGTGGGGACTTTCCCTTCACTGCTTATCCATTCCAATAATAGATCACATGCTATTAATAGCCACACATCATTTACAAACATAGCCACAAATGCAAGTGTGCTAACTATAGACTTATGTCAATTAACTACAGTGATAATCCTATTCTTAGTCTACATCCATGTAAAACGCTTTATATCTGATCCTCCAAAAATAGGCAATGCGTGGCGCGCACGTCTCTGCCTTGTTTGTGTGCTCTGCACGCCATCTTCTAAAAACAGACCTTCATGCTCGAAAATGGATAAGTCCCAAAAGATGAACTTATCCTCCGTGCGAGTGTTCTCCCTATCCGTTAGCGCCTTTGAACATGACCTGTTTTCCCACGCAGACCTCTTGTGTGTTTTTTGTTAAGTATCCTCTGCTCAACACCTAACTAACTTCAAGACTCCAAATGTCATTTACATGACCCATTATTCCCATTCAAGATCAAAGGAGGAATTTTACATCAACACATGTTATTATACTTATTACCAACATGAATGAAGAGGATCTCCATTTTTTATGTCCACCTGATGATGCCCCTACATCATATTCCCAAGGTGGAGAAAAGTAACCTTGTACTCTTGTGTTGAATACCTAAAAATTTGTTCCTTCTGATGGTTCTTGGGCTTTCATGGATGTTCTTGTTATTTTTCCTGCTCTCCCACTCTCCTTATTTTCCTTAAAACCACCTAGGTGCCATATTTTACTTTCTATCCTCGCATTTTTTTTAATTCAATTATTTCTTTCTTGATTTTACTCTTCATCTCTTCCATTTCTAAGCTCTCATCAGCTACACTTGCACACAAAAAAAACATTAAATAATTAAAAATATACATTATTCTTCGTGCTTTATGATGTTATCCATCTCCATATGACTCTTGCTCATATTTTATTCATCATTTTCCTTTATCAAATGGACTGTAAGTTTCCCATAGTCCTCATTCTTCCTCTTTTCATCATCTTTACTAACCTCATTAATTGTTTCTTCATCCAATAGACCTTTTTCTAGGTCCACAAGCACTTCATCATGTGCTTTTCCAATCTCACTTTCATCTATCTTTTATCTATCTTCACTATATTAATATTTCTTGACCTCTTTGTGCACCATATCTCTCTTATTGTCCTCAATTTGCAAAAACATATCTAAGGCCTCAGTAAATACCTCTTCATATGCTTTTTTACCTATTCCATATCCCCGAACTATCACTTCAGTTTGCTTTTTCTCAATCTCTTCCACTACCTGTTTGATTGATTCTCAACAACAATCTCTCAATAGCCATCATCATAATCATGTTCCCTAAACTAATTTATTTATTTTCCACATGAAATTCACACAATTTTTCATCATAGACAAGACTATCAAACCTACCTTCTTCATATTTTTGAGTATTTACAAAAAAAAAAATTAATTTTGCATTTGACATTGATTACATGCATCATCAATAATCTTTTTTTTTTTTCTACACCTTCTTTGTCCTCATCTAATCTCTAAATTACCTCGTACACAACTTATTTGACTACCTCTTTCTATGTTTTTCTTACGTGTTTCCTCATTTTCCTTAGCTTTTTCTCTTCTCTTTTGATTATTTCTCTCATTAGAAACCTCTTTTTCCTCTTTACAATTTTTCCTATAGGTAATTTGACCATGCTTCTCATCACATATCCCACTTCTCTATTTTCTTCCATCATCGAATTTTCTAATTTCTGTACATCCTCTCTCAACTCTTTCAACTACATCCATGCCTCTTTTTTTCTTATCTCTTCTTTCCTCTTCTTGGATTCTCTCTATTTTATTTCTCTATCTTTTTGCCTCTCCTTTTGGATTATCAACTTCACCAATTCTTCCACCATCTCTTCTCTATCCATTCTTCTTTTTTTTTTTTCACAATCACCTATTACACACTTCACAACAACCTCAACATACTCACAATGCACTTGTTTTAGTAATCGAAACATCTTCATATGATCCTTTTCACGTTTTGATACCAAATGATGCATAGCTCAATGAAAATTTCATCCACTTAACATTATAAAAAAATTCAATAACATTCATTTAATATATTTCCCTGCTTTTGAGGTCTTGTTCTAGAGTCTATAATGGCTCAAATTGCAAAATTTGATCTTTCAACCAAAATATTGCTCCTTTATAATCCATTATCTAGCTTCTTAGAGTCTTGACTCAATCAAGCCAATTTTGATCTATTGAATTCAATAAAAAAAATGTTACCTCTTCCTCCTGTTCGTAGACTCAAAACAAGGATATCTCATTCATTTATATAGTTAGAAACAATAATTTTATTAACCTCTTCAAAAATTGTGAAAATTTCCCATATAGAACTCTTAAGAATAAAGTGCCTAGTTCATTCATGGTTATAAATTTTGAGACACACCCAAAAAATTTATAAACTTCCTCAGATTTCCTTTTGGATTAATAAGAAGTTCCACAAATTTCATTTCCCAATTACTTCTCCTCTTCTTTCAATCCTTATTTCTCCTTTCGTAGTTAACTAGCTTCTTTGTAGTCCCTTGACATTGTTTCCAAGACATAGTTTTTCCCATGGAAGGTTTCAAGTCATCAGCAAAGTAATTTTGACTACCCATTTTTATTTTTTAACCGTCCCCATAACTGCAAGATTCGTCTCTAACCATTATACCATTTTCCTTAGTAATTTGACCTCTTAATGAGGTCTTAGTGATTGTTACCATTCTAGGCCTACAAACTATCAAGAATATATTTTGATAGAAACCTTTCTTAGATAAAATTATTCTTGAATACATTTAAGAACTTACTTTAGGTGTTTTATTTCCATTCTCAATATTTTCTCATGGTTTTTTTCAAAGAAATGGATTTTTATCTCCCAAACCCTATGTTTGTCCTCTTCTATCCCAAGAAGATAATAAAACTAATAAAATGAGTTGTAATGGATTTTAAGCCTTGAAACTTGGACACCATCACTTTTTTAAAGTTATTTCCATTCTTGTTAAATTAAGGAGACTACATGTATTAAATATACCTCTTGAACACATTAAGTTTGTTATCAATAAAATAGAGAAATTGGGGTTTTGATTTCATTCATTCCTAGTCATACAATCAAGAAATTCAAAATGACATGCATGTGCACATTTCTTAACCACATATGGTGTATAAATAATTCTTTGAAATGATTGTTCTTCTTGCTTCTAATGGATTCATTGCACATACTTAACACATCAAACCAACCTACATTGTTAACCTCTACATAGCTCAGGTTTCTCTAGGTTATCAAGTATTTAATGTACAAATAGTAGCATAAATCAGCCTTCAAGTATTCAAAATAGAAAATCAAACTTCTTCCATCTCATGGTTCCTTATTAAAACACCTTCATAATCAAGGTTTCAATATAATATATCAATAAATGTAGTGCCCACATTTTACACACACAATGTCAATAGTAAAATACCAGGATAATTTTTTTTTTTGACTTGCATTGCTCACAACACAACAACACAACAAGGGTTCCAAGTAAGTAAAACTCCATAACACATACAACACTTACATAAGTCATCGACCCACGTAGACACATGATAACACCATATACATGACGATGTCACATTTTCCCCAATGAACGAATGCTAGAAATAACACAACCACAATAAAAGGGACTTAAGTATTGACAACCCACAATATACATCATTACCTTGGCTACATCTAGGATACGTTAAACATCCAATAACATTATTATGTAAGCATAATTTTCTCCCTCTTTCCACCTACATATTCTGAAAATTTGTTTCACATTTCACTTATCATTCAACCATTTAATTTTTCTCTTTACCCTTATGAAAATCTTCATAACTTACATAAGCATTTTTGATATTTCAAATTGCCTACAAGATTCTAATTCTCTCATTCTTATGTTAAGATTTTGCTTCCCAAACACTTATTCAATGTTTAAAATTTAACTCTGCTACACAAGCGATCCTAACGTGATGTCAAGATGAAATCTTAGGATTGAGGGAGACTTAGATTCAATATAGCTTTTTCCCAAAACAGTCTTTGATCATGGTATAGTTATTGTGCTACCATAGTTATTAAAGTTCAATAACATATGGACTTCCATTTATATTTATATATCTTTTGTTTTCTTGAAGTTTTATCACACCAAACAATTCATATTCTTTGTGACACATGATAATGTTTAATTAAGTTAAAAGGACTCCAAGAGTGACCTTAATCCTAATCTCCAATCTTGTTCCCATCTGATATGATATGCTCTTCATCGCACTATGGTCTTGTTATTAGCATTGTTTTGTAATAGGAGTTACAGAAGTATTTGTCTAACATCATGAAGAGGTACATGGTTGGAAAAATTGTAAACTATACAGGAACCACAAGTGACACGTCCTAATCAACTGAGGTTTGTTTTATTCCAATATGCACCTAATAATCTATGCCTCAACTATATATGATTTTAAAGCAAGCAGACATGTTTATACTAAACCACTTTCAAGAAGATACCAAGATGTTATTTTGATAGAAACCAAGGTAGCATCACTTAATCGTTCCTTCAAACAAGGACTCATAAGGTGACTTCTGAAGCACTCTTTGCCACTCAACCTGGTGTCGGACCTGAAGATATTGCATTCTTCTTGCGATTACCAAAACTAGAAGGAAACCACATACTTTGGATAAAGTTGGATCATGTTGTTCCTAAAATATGCGTTCATGACAATGTCGCGAAACATAATGACTATGACGGTAAACTCCAAGTAGGGGTTTTATTTACCTAACCTAGGAGGTCCCAACGAGTGCAAAGCTTAAGTTTGTTCTACGGTGTTTAAGTTTCTTATATGGTAAAAAGGATCACACATGCAGTCAAGTTATGCACGAATGTTTTATTAGGGTTGAGTGTTCCCATTAAATATCTTTATTACGTTTACAAGGTAAGAAGATAACCCAATAGTTAATTTAATCATTTATTGAATACTGAGCAAGTACTACAATATATTAACTTCAATTTCATTTACTATATATATCAAACCCTTTTTTCCATACACAACTAAGAATCAAATTGAACCGGTGATTAGATGCACATTTCCTTAGATACCCCTAAAACTAGCATCTCATACATATTAACAAACTTCAATTATAAATTTTATATAACAAAAGACTACATTATACAGTTATTCATTTTACAATGACCTGTAAAAATTACAATAATAATAATTAAATTACACATCACCTTTTTCGTTGTCATTCATCCATCCTGCAAAACCCACGTGAGCATGATATCAGTGATAATTCACTGGCATGGCATCCACCCTAATCTAACATAATTATCATCTTTCAGTTTCCCATTTACTTATAATAATAATTAAAATTTGCTAGCAAGAGAAAGAGTTTAGAGACATGTGTTCAATGCATTTCATTTCACTTCACTTTGTAATCCAGGAGAGAGAAAGAGAATGGAAGAGAGAGAAAACATAATTTTTTCAAAAGCTTTAATACACACAACAAGTTTCATTATAGTATTTTAAATAGTTATTTACGTGTGTTAAAAGTTTCCAAGGTGATTTGGCAACCCTACGAGTGTCCTATAGCTTTCTATTTTTACATTTTCTCACTAGTTACAAAACGTTCAAAACGGGCTCGGAGGCTAAGAAACTGTTTCCAAAATTTATCTTCCAATGAGAAAACACACCACGATTAAATTTCCATGTGTCCCCAGATATACCAAGAATTCATAGCAACTGACGGAATTGAAAAAGAGCGAACGGTTTGCGTTTGGCGGTTAGTTTTATGGGGCCACTGATCGTAGTTGACCCAGTTGAAAAAGGAAAAAAGTTAGCTCGAGGGCTCAGAAAACCACGTCCAAAATTGAAGTTTGACGGATACACACGCAACGAGACACTTCCTACTAGTTCCCCTATATAAGGAGAATTCATTAGAGTCGACAGGACTGAGAACTAGAAAACCATTTTCAAATAGGGACAAGTTTCTAGAGTGACAAATCGCAACTGGTCCAGTTGAACCTCGTCAAACTACGACCGGAGGCCTAAAAAATGGCTTTGCCAAACTATCCAAAAAAGTGTTTTTCCCTAGACTGAATGTTCCATGCAATTGTCTAGTATAAACACTAGAGGTTTGCAAAGACGGGAATTAATTTCTCCATCCAGGTTTCAAATGGCGGTTCAAAATGAAAGCCAACTTTCTAACTTTAACAGCTTTCTACTACTGTAAACTAGTGTAACAAGGCTCCTATAATAGCGTCAAAAGGATGGCATATGTTCATTTCGGGTCAAACAAAAAGTCAAGGTGACTCCTCGTATACCAAGGTACACGAATGAAACTTCACATCTCGTTTCTAGAGTTATGAAGGGTACTTAGTGAGTCTCTGAAAAATGCAAAATTTAACTATTTAAAATAGGGAGAAGGTCAACTTTATCAATGGAGAGTCAAATTTGTCTGGTCGATAAAACAATATTGGAGCGATCAAGATGGGTAAGAGTTTTCTAAATCATCTCAAAGTGAGGGTGTTAGTTCATGGTTTAAAGTAGACAAGTTATAATGACCTCGTGAGTTACGACACGATAATTTATTATTTTGCAACAAGTTGAAGGAACATTTAACCATATTAAAATTCCTAATAATTTAAAATTCTATTTAGTTGCAAAAGAGAACTAAAACACGAGAATTATGAGAGGTAAGGGAAGAAGAACCATGCCTGGGAATGATGAGAGAAATGGTACAAGGGGCTCCAAGCAGTGTGTGATCCGTCGAGACCACCATTGTTGCCACATAATGCTAGGTAGTCACATGCAAACCAAGACATTCGTTGTGCACCCATGTCTCATCGAAAAGAACCATTTTTTGCTTTCAAGTAGTCATCCCAATCTAAGAGACCGCATTTTCTAAGTCAACAGATCACACGCCTTTTCAACAAAATCCATTTTTGTGCATACGAATACTCTGAGGAATGAATTTCAAATATAATGCATAGGAAGCATCACTTAATGGTTCTCACATAATAGTTCAAAAGCTTGCACTTGGAAGAGGTGAGGTAATAATTCTTGACATGATTCTACAAGAGGCACTCATCCCATCAAAGTATTTACAACCCTCATGCACTGAACTTACCTAGCTACATGCTAGTTAAACAAAAATGAAGTTTACATGGTCAAGGTATGTTCCATAAGACCACATCTCTTTGAGGCATTCTGTCAAACAGTCCAACACCTTTTAATAGACCCCTTTTTTTTGCCTATCCTACTTTCATTGTAGTCCAGGAGACCACATATCTTTCAGGTATTTTGTCGAACAGTTCACATGCATTGCGTATGCCTTCACATTTTGCATACATGCCTATCTGGGCCCCTGACAAGACATTTAAAAATATTATATTTCCATGATGCTTTGATGGATGTCCATGCGCTGTTCTAGTTTTCCCATCTTGGCATAGGCTGGGAAGATAGCAGCAAAGGTTGTGGGGTGTGGCTTCAAATCTGCCAACCGTATTTTGCTTGAAAAGTTCCAATGCAGTTTCAACAAAACCATTTTGTGCATATCCCACAATCATTTCCGTCCATGGAACTACATTTATTCTATGCATTTAGTCAAACAGTTCACATGCTTCCACGTTTTTACATATGTATCTACCAGGGCACGTGCAAGTAACACATCTGACAAATGTTTTTGTCTTGTATGTGCTAAAGGAAGTCGCGCAGGTCTAGCACATTTTTTGACACAGGCTGGGGATTTATTGACAAATGTAAACTGATGGGGTTGGAAACCTATTTGTTGCACACGTGGATCCGTGTGACTATCTCTTAAGGAAAGCCACGCCTTCTGTTCACTGCAATAAACATATTCCATGATAATTTGTCCCATTTTTTTTATTTGACAAACCTTCTCTCCAATGAGCTTTGATTTTCCCACGCAGGTGAGTGGCGCGGCCTGGGAGGATGCTGAAAATAGTTATGGAGTCTGGCTTAACACGTATCAAATGCATTTTCTTGAAAGCTTCAAAGGCCTCTTCAAAAAACTCATTCTGAGCAAATCCATGCACCCCCAAACAAGCTGCCCCATGCTTAAAACTAACGCATTCCAAAAGCCAAAAATACAAAACCCTAATTGCGATTTTTTTGAACTTTTTTACCTTCCTCCACTTTACCCAAAACCGCCCAACATTCACGGGCATTTTAATTTATTCTTTTATTTCATTTTTTAATTTTATTTTATTTTTGTTTGTTTGTTTTAACTAAATAAAAAACACAAACAAGCCTAAAATGAAGTAAAATGATAATAAACACAACAATAATGATGGTCATATTATTAATAATAATAACACGAATTCATTAATAGTAATAATAATAATAATACACAATTTTATTAACCGTATTAATAATGATCACCCAACAATGATAATAATAATAATAAACACAAAATGACTCTTCAATATAATAATTATTGTGTAGATGTTCCCCTTCAGGCTGGAAACACCCTAACAACAACGAGACACCAACAAAACCGCCTAAGGAATTTGAGAATGAGATCCTCCTTAACAGGGTAGTCGAACTGGGTGAAATCCAACATAAGATCAACATGAGCACAACGGCATTACACGCTTAGCGACATGATCGTTGAAGGAGAAAAGGAACAAAGGTGAATGAGACATTACATTCTCCTCCCCTTAAGAAAGGATCTTCCTCAATGCGACATGACATTGAAGAAGGAGAAACAATAAGAAACAAGGAACGAATATGGGCGAAGGTACGCTCTAAGGTTAAGTTTTCAGACACAAAATCATGACCATGAGGTGGCCCTAGGAACATCAGGTATAAATTTTAACTTTCAAGGTTCTGTGAAGACTGGTAGTTCCATCTTATTTGTTATTTCATTAATCTCTTTCTATTAACATTATTCTTAATTCAAGTTCTTTAAAATTTCTTTTTTTTGTATAATTTTAGTTATTTCATTCATGTGGGTTCCCATCATGGACCACAGTCACAACACCCTACCAGGGTCATACACAACAATAAAATTTCACAGGCATACTTTTGCATAATTTCACGACTGTATCACATCACAGGGGTTTCACCAAACCATGGAATGACAACAAGTAGACAACATAGCAATTAATTTCCAACAATTACATCCTAGACATAGATCTAGCACACACATATGACTAAAAACAAAAACAACACGCTGATACATATACATTGGGTATCACAAGCCCCAAAAATCCATGACTGCACCAGCATAGTGCCAAGACAATATCCAATAGTCCATACCAACCAAGAAGAGAGTCAAGCCTCATACATAACAAGGTGTCAAAAAGACTCACACAGGTATACATAACTCACTATACCAATCTCCACACATCACAAGGCATCATGAAACAACTACAGATATCTCCAAAAGTAGTAGAATACGACTCCATATACCTCCTTAAATCATCACTAGATAATCTCCATATACCTCCCAAGAGGAAGAAACATAGTGTCAGAACCAAGTCGGGTCACTCAATCATATAGGCCCCATCAAGAATATTAGTTCACTCCGCTTTAGAGTGCCATAAAGAATAACAGGTCACTCAACCATAGAGGCCCGTCTCCTTTCTCCTTTTAAATGAGGTCGGGTCACCCTATGGCCTCAGGCACATAGGTCCCCCGTCACCCCCAAACCCAAGTGACATAATAACTCATGGTTCAACAACCGACTAGTTATCTGTAACTCCTTGGGGCGTACCCCCATACAACAGAGTAGGTCCATAGGTTCAACCACTCCATGGTGAATCCCATGACCCTATTCCAACACATTATGGCATTAGAACCAACATAACAATCCATTTAAATGCCAAGTGGAAAAATTAAAAGCCTTGGGCTAGGCTACAAAACTTTCAAATATGAAAATAAACTTTTAAAACCAAGAAAAAACAAATGGCTAATTAGCCTAGGTTAGTGCAAAATCCAAATGTTAATGCAACACTCAAATAAATACCCAAAATATAAGAACATGTCAATCAAGAAAACAACTGGTTCTAGATAAAAGAGACAAAAAATTGTTTACGAATAAAATACGTAATGAGAAAATAGCACAGCATAATCACTAGGTGGCCTCATACCGCCACCAAAGGGGTACTCATCGAGTTGCTGGCACTCGGACATTGAGCCTCAGCTCATGAAAATATACATGTAACCAGAAATGAGTAAATCAAATAATGTATCTGTCATCATCTCTGCCTGAATCATAACTCCAAACTCCCACAAGGATCAACATAGTCAAAATCACATAGGATTATTCAATGAACAATCCAATAGGAAAGAGCAGGGAACTCTAGTCGCATAAGTTGAGCCTAAGGTGGTGCGCACCCATAATATACTGAGCAAGCTCAAAGTATACTAAATAGATAGAAGTGGGTTTTCAGTTTATATAAGACTCCACTTCCTCACTCGTACTCTACTGAAGATTATGAAAACCTGATCCACACCTCCTCTTGCCACACATACACTCTTAATGATTTCCCCCCTTAGGGTCATCTAGTATAAGGTCCACAACATACACATAACTATATCACTAACACAATGGTAATTCACACACAATAACCATTACCATCACAGGTATATATATATATATATATATATATATATATATAGGGTAAATATATATGCATGGTATATATATACAGGGTATAACACAATCATTACCTTCACAGGTTGCATTACATCACATTACCACATCCTGCACCCAAAGTGCAATCACTATATGCTAGGGATCATACTCACCATCTACCCCTAAATCACGACATGAACCATCACATATTACATGAATTACACATATGAGGAGCACAGTGTCTAACATTACAACATATAGTCAATTGTAATACAACACGACGATGCACACAACAAATCACAATATGGTGATGACATCACGATAAAATGTGATTCAATTTAAATCAATTTTGTCATGCAATACATCAATACACCTTCATATCACATAAAGCCAAAATGTTTCAACACTCTGCAATTTACAATATCACTCTGTTCACAACAACAAGGCGGTACATCACACACAGATTCCTCATTGAATCCACAAAAATGAGAGTCGATACTCTCATCACAAGCACATCAACATGACAAAAAATACGCACTAAGTGACATGCACCACATGTGCTTCCATAAGGTCACAATCACGACATAGTTCACATAACAACATATATCACATTACTCTTCCATTATCCTTGGCAGTAGGACACCCAAATCTGTAACATTTGCAAAGAAAACAAGACAATTTTCTATCATATACTCTCTCATACATCAGCTCCACACTTTCCTTAGTTATTACTTTTACAAAGTTTTTACTTACTTATACATATGTTACTCTAATTTTTCATTTATGGGACTTTGACTACTATTTTTCTCTTCTTTTACAAGTTTTTCCTTAAAATAAACATGAAGTGGCTCACATTAATAAGCACATGCTCCAACAACACATTATTGTGCATACGATTCGCCCCTATGTTCTAAATCCCTTTCCTAGTTGACATACTTCACATCGTAATCACTTCACGCTTCACATGGATAATTTTCCACTCATAATGCTATCGACTACACTCCTCTCTGATTCACAAGGTACGCATTTTCTATCTATTTTATGTTATCAAGTATTCACTCAACAACATAAATTAGGGCCAAATGTAGACACAAAATTTATGCACTTGGATAAATTTCTAGGTCCTAAAGCATACTAATGTATACATATTCCTAAGCATCAAAACTAGTGGTTGATAACTCCTTTTGGCCTTTTTATTTCTTTATCTATTGCACTTTGCTGGCTTTACGCATCTTATAGATTTTTCAGCACTTAACTGATTTATCTTTTAATAACCTCAGGCACTAGCGCTTAGCAAAGACATAAGTGTCCAGGAATTATTGTGCCTCTTGGGAGCTCCTACCCTTTTTTTTCTTCTTCTTACTATTTTGGGTCCTTTTCACCTTTTGGTCACATTTTAAAAATTTCAGTCAGCCTTTCACTTTTTAATCATGAAATTTAATCAAGTTATATATATACTTAGTTACTTATTTTAAATAAGGGGCAAAACATCATAAGCATTATCTATCACCACCTAAGCTTGCACAAAGGAACAAGAGTACTACAATGCATAAATCTAGCACATCCATACAAGGGAAAAGGGATGCACTAGTATGCATACACTACATGGAAGGGGAGTTCATTCTATTCCATCTCACATATTTTGCATAATCAATAAAATCTAGATCTAGAATGTTATTGTACATACCCAAAATTGTAGGGTACTGTACCACCAAAATAACGTAACACGTGCCCCAATGATGATATAGGTCTCCTCACAAGTTGTTCAGGATCCATAAAATCTCTCCAAGTATGCGTTAACATCCCACATACCACGCTTAGCCCCTGCATGCTTTGTTTTCTCTTCTCCCCTCCTTTTCTTTGTGTTTTGGTCTTCAGTGATGAAACCACCGCCCTGCCTGGGTGGCGGTCTCGTGACATCCGCTCATGCAGGGCGGCGGTCCTGTAACCGCTACCCTCCTAAGGGTGGCAGTCCTTCATGTGTTTTCTAGAATGATCTTTTAATGTGACTCCTGTAAATTTTCAACGTTTACCAGCTTTTTTCACCACCTTTTCTTGTATTTATGATTCTGGTTCCCTAGAATAGTGTTTTGGCATTGTTTATAGTTTAAGATATCAATTTGGTTTTCACCTTTGGGTAAATGGGATTCTATTAATAGCTGGCTTGTGCTAAATCAGATGGCCCCTAAAACTTTCCTTTGAATTTCTCATTCCAATAGTTTAGCCTTTCCTTTTGTTTAGGATTCATAGTTTCATTTGTTAGATGCATAGTTAGCATTTTTCAGCTGTCAGAAAGCCACATATTCTCCTTGTGCAAAGTGCTGTTGTCATTTCATCTAAATCAATTGGAGTAGGATAATTTTGATTTCAATAGGAAGCCATTAAAGTTGCAGTTTTTGTTCATCCAACAGGATAGTTTCAGGTGCTGGATGTTTTATGTTGAATGACTCATAATAAATCCCACTAGGAATTGCATAATCCAAGCTCTGTACTCTTACGTTATCCCTCTCCTACTCGAATTGTATTCAGTCTGCATCCTAAGCTTCCTTTGTTCCAATATCTAATTTTTTTGATGCTAACATTACACGCTTTTTTGGATCCATGGGAGCATGAAAGAATGAGGAGATCACACTGAGGGGACAAGGTCACACACCATTGGATTCACCACTGTTCCGCAGAATCCAAGTTCTAGCTTTCAAAGTTCTAGTTAAAAGCATATCAAATAGAGTAGCTAATCATTTCATTTCAGTTAAATTTTACTTTCGATATTGCCAGGGAAGCTATGGGGATTGATAGTTTCTGAGAAACTATGATTCACTCCTGACTTTTGAGGTAGGATCGAGAGTCTTTCAAATAGAGTAGATCAATTATCAGGTTATTTAGAATAGATCTACAAATTGCACAGACAAGCAGCTATACTCAGTCACTTTGTTTGTTTTAATTGTGTTATTAGTTTAGTTGTCAATTTTAGATATATTAGATAAGTTTCTCTTTAAAATTTGTTTAGTAGTCTAGCAATATGCATCAGACTTAGAAATATATGTAAATATATCTTGCATGTTTAGTTTATTCTCTCATTAATTAACTTTATATCGCTTGCTTTTGTAAGACAATCATGGGACCTAGAGAGCCTAGAGAATACGTATTCGAGCCAATCGTGCCTCAACCCAATCTTATTATGGAAATAACTGATATAGATCCAAACCTTAAAATCCAAGTCTTCCGAACAATAATAGACTTACAACAGATCAGCTCACAATTAAGCAGGTTAAATATAGAAGACGACCAAGCGCACACATTTTGGTCAAATCAGCCAAACTACAGATTACCCTAGATAAGTATCCACATGACTATAAAAGGACTTGAAAGAGAGTAAACATTCGGTTGTGATCCTTTGGTCCCACAGCTAGACGCAGGAGACACTCTCAAAGACATAAATACTAGCTTAAGGATTTAGGTTGCAAGAACACCTATAAGATACTCAGAAAATATTACACAACTGTTAAATTTGAACGTAGAGGCCGAAAAGGAATACGACTATTGGATACTAGGGATTAGGGACTGATTCTGCACATGACCATAGTAGGTCCACAACAACCACGAATCTACGGTTTTGACCCACAAATCCCACAACCCAACGAATCCACAGGTGAATCAGACATATATAATGGCTTACGCACATTAGTATTTAGATCTACTCCACTTCCACCTACCATCATTGCACAATTATCCTTGTTGGACATAGCAGATAACAAAGCTAAAGATTTCTAGACTAGACCAGAGAATCGACCATATAATCCACTATATATCCATCATCTATCATATGACCCTATTTGGAGACATACACAAAACCATCCTAGGTAATTTTCCATGTATCCCATAACCTATAGATCGGATCATGCCAGAGCTCGATATTGATTGGATCCTTCGAGAAGTCATCCTTGCCAATCGATCTATCACGCCAGTTGAGGTTAGGAGGGCCTTCTTTGCCGTAGATTCACGGATTCCATTAGTGCGTGTTGAAGATATAAGATTTCCTAATTAGTTTACCCATACCCTGCGCATAATCCATCCCCACCAGCTGTCTCGGCACGACCTCGAGAGGTCAGGTTTGAGGAAGAGTTACTTGTAGATTCCCATGCTCACTTGTCACTTTTCCATCGTACAGTTATCATCGTGTAACTTACACAAGGGAAACCTAGGGCCATGGATTTTAACATGTAGTGTAGCGCTTGGTCATAGGTTCCCTCTTCGGATGACCATCAAAGTTAGTCTGAATCCACATTCTACATATTTTTATTAGATTTGATGTGGTTTGTGGGAATGTGTAGCTAGTCATTTTTTTGTGAGTTACATGTGTAATAAGAACCCTAACAGTTAATTCGGAGTGACAAAGATAATATTGGAGTGAAGAACTTTTTAGCTAGAAAAATTCAAAACTAGAGCATCTAACCGAACACTAGCACCTAGAACGATCACTAGTTCCTTGGGCACTCCTGTCCTCCTATAAGCACTTTTGTATTGCATATTTCTATACTTATGAATCTTCATCAAGCCATTACGATAATATTCTTAGTGTGTTCTAGCAGATACATAGAGTTGATCACTCCCAAATCATACAAAATTAGTTAATCCTTCTTTTTCCCTTCACTTTCTTAGGTTTTTACATTATTGAATGCTTAATTCTTGCACATTACTGTATGTAAGCACTTGAATAACATTTATTATAGTAAGTTACTCTAAAATTAGATTTAATTCAATTTATATTAAATCAATAAACAAGGAAAGGGGTTTCTACAAAAATTAAAAGAGTCTAAAGAGATTGATTTATTAGAAAACTACACCTAAATTTGTGCAAAACAAGCCTAGAAGACAATGATAAGACATGGCATTAAATGTTAAGAAGGAATTTTTCTTTACTAGACTCCAAATTTATTCCTGACAAGAGTGTACATGGTGGTATGATTTTAATAAATAATTTTATTTTTCTATCTATTTCCAAATCTTAATATTTCATGTTATAGCCTAGTATTTGAGGAAATTGAAGCTTCGTGGTTAAAGTACCATAACAGTAGTTTCAAATTGAATGATCTTGAGCCTGAGGTTGAACATAATGTCTTAAAGGATTACACATGACATGTGAGATAAAGAGTAGTAGACATAGTTGGATAATTCGGGATTTGTAACTAAAACACTATCAATTCTTTTAAATGCTTTGACCTTCCATAAGATAAGAATATAATTATATTTATATGAAACAAAGATATTGCTTAAATTATTGAGAATTATTTTTGGATGAGAAAGAGATAGAGAATGATAGAATGAGGAAGAGATATATATATATATATAGAGAGAGAGAGAGGATGAGAAAGAGATAGAGAATGATAGAATGAGGAGTGTGTGTTTGTGTGAGAGAGAGAGAGAGAGATAGAGTGAGAGAGAGTGGGAGAGATAATGTGTGACAGAGAGAGAGAGAGACTAAGTGAGAGCTAGATAGAAAGAGAAAGTAAGAGAATGAGACACAGAGAGATATAATGAGAAAAATATAGATAGATGGAGGGAGGGAGAGATAAATAAAGAACGAGAGAATGAGAAGGAAAGAGAGAGTAAGAGTGAGAGTGAGAGTAATCTAAAGTGCAAGAGAGATAGAGAGAGATAAAGAGAGCGCAAGATATACAAAGATTAGATAGAGAGCACGCATGGTGATATTTTGTATGGGCAACTCATAGAACTAAAACAATGCATCCCACATATCTGAGTGTGCTATTATATGTTATTAGTGGTTTCATTCTACTTCCAAATTTTCTTGGTTCTTCCGAGATACGTTGTTCTGACGATGTCTCTTACGCGCCTTGAGAGTAAAAGATGTCAAACTTTGATGGATCATAACTAGAAAACCGTGGTGCTTGGGAATGTCTCGTTTGAACTTATGGGTGCACATCTAGTCTTCCAATGATATCCTATCTTATTTTCTCCCATATATAACTCATTTTTGTGGCGGAAGTGAATGAAACATGGAAAAAACCTTCAATTAACATCAATTTTAGGGATAAAAATTATAATGCAAAAAATTAATCAAATATAGGAACTTTGTGGCACTGAAGCAATGGTTCCTACAAATCTAGGTAGGATTTTAGATGTTATCAATGGTGTCATTTTTCTACCAAACTAACCCAGTCCTTCCAGGTTTCGTTTGTCTCGTAATGTATCTTAAGCGCCCTGAAAGAAAAAAATTGTTAAGATTTAACGGGTCATAACTAGTAAATCGTGGCACTTAGGAATGTCTCATCTGAACCTATTTATGCACTTCTAGTCCACTACAAAATGTTGTCTCATTTTCTCAGATATATTATTTGTTTTTTCACAGTGGTGGTGACTAAAATGTGACAAAACCCTTCAATTAACACTATTGTTAGAACATCTTGGGTGGTATTTTGTAATGGGAACCTCGTAACACCAAACCGATGGTTACCACATGTCTGAGTGGGATATTAGACACTATTTATGGTGTCATTCTACTTCCAAACCATCCCATTACTTCTAGGATACATTATTCCGATGATGTCTCTTAAGTGCCTTGAGAGAAAAATGTTTTCAAAATTTGATAGGTAATAACTAGCAAACCGTGGCACTTGGGAATGTCGCGTCTAACCCTACTAATTTGCATCTAGTCTACCTATAAAATCCTATATGTGTTTCTCCCATATATTTCCCATTTTTTCACAGTTTCTCCACAATAAATGAAACATGTCAAAAGCCTTCAATTAACATCAGTGTTAGAGATAAAAATTATTTTTAAATAATTAATACAATATAGGAACCTTGTGGCACTAAATCGATGGTTCCCACATGTCTAGTGGGATATTAGATGTTATCAGTTGTGTCATTATGATTTAAAAATGTCTCAGTTTTTCTGGGCTACGCCAGTTCAACGATGTATCTTAAGCACCCCGAAAGAAAAAAATGTCAAAATTTGATGAGTCATAACTATAAAATCGTGGTACTTGGGAATGCCTCTTCTAAATGAATGGATGTGAATTTTTTCAAGCTAAAAAATACTATCTCAGTTTTTCCCCAACTCTCACATGTTTTTTTTAGTGGTAATGAATGGAATGTCGCAAAAACCTTCAATTAACACTAGTGTCGGGGCATCCAAGGAAATTTTTACAGTGGGAACCTTGTGGCACCAAATCGATGGTTCTCAGACATCTGTTTGGGTTGTTAGACACTATCAATGGTTTCGTTGTGCTAACAAACCTTCTCGGTCCTTCCATTATATTTTGGTTCATCGATGTCTCTTAAGCGGCCTGTAAGAAAATTTTTGTCAAACTTTGATAGGTCATAACTAGAAAATTGTGGCCCTTTGGGAATGTCTTTCCTAAACCTATGGATGTGAATCTAGTCTTCCCACAGAATCCTATCTCGGTTTCTCTCATCTCTAGATCATTTTTTCATACTGGAAACAAATGAAACATGGAAAAAACCATCTATTAACACTAGCGTTAGGGCATCCTCTCTCTCTCCCCTCCAATATAGCTAGTGAAATGAGAATATGTAAGAGGTAAAAAGAATGTTAAAAAAATAAATTTCATATGATATAGGTTTTTAAATGAGAATGTTTTCTTGTTAAAAAGAGCATTTTCATACAATATGGTATCTCTCTCTTCCATCCTCTTTTTCCTCTTCCTCACCCCTTCTCTTGCTAACAATCACTCTTCCTTCCTCCCCTCTCTCCCTCTTGTTCTCTTCCCTCCTCTCTCTCCATGTCTCTCTCACTTCCCTCTTACTTCCATATCTCTCTCTCTCTCTCTCTCAAAATCTCTCCACTTCCCCATCACGCTCTCTCTCTCTCTCTCTCTCTCTCTCTCTCTCTCTTAATTTATATTTTTTATATAAATATATCATAATATGCCTCTACTAATACGATAATATCAAGCAAACATAGGATTTAAACCAAAATTCGTAAAATGAAATCTTCTCTTCACTTTAAGAGTATAAATTATTTACTAATGATGCCAACTACACAAAGGTGGAAGAATTTTTTACACCACTAACCTACATTAATAATGTATTAGTAATGATATAGATAAATAAAATTAAAGGAAAAACTACTCAAACACACAAAACTCGAGACTTTAATAATAGTAAGTTTACAAAATCTAAAAATTACTTATCATTATACAAACTCAATTCAATGAACAATCTGGGTCCAATATAATTTTTAGGGTGTCAATTATTGCTTCATGGTTAGACTCAAGAACTTTCTACAAGTTCTTATTATATAGTCTACTATCACATTTAATAAATTGAACATTAGATGTAAAAACAAGGAGATGAGAATGAATAATATTTCTACGAGTGTGAAATTCGTCAAACAACCACACATTCGATTTCTTAATTGGGTGTCTTCTAAGCCATATTCCAGTAACATCTAATACCCCCTAGGATATTCTAGGCCTTCTCCATCTATAATCAGGGATATCAATTTATTTTTTCCTCAATACAATGAGAAAAATAATAATTTGTTTCTTCTTTATTATTTTATTCTGTAACAAATGCATAGACATGACCTACATCACATTATACACAAAATAGTTAATTTCGATAAATGGTTCATAAATATGCTATATAATGAGACAAACTATTAATTTTAACAAAATAATGTAGATATATGATACTTGATTACACTATAACTGATATACAATCAAATTCAATTGATGATTTTCTCACTATGAGTTGTAGATATCATAGATGTTGATAGGTGTGAAGTGGATATAGTTGTCTACAACACCATTCATCGACCATCTCTTTCAACTCACACTCATCCCAAAATGAATACGTACATGAAGAGAAAAATCATTCCATTTTCCTTTTATGAATAGTCCATGAATTTGTATTTTAACTTCTAAAAGAGTGTGACTCACTAAATCTTGTCAGTGTACGACAATCTTCATATTTTACTAAATTAGCTTCTTATACCAACCAATAAAACCTGCGAACTATATAATGACCCTCATTACCTAGACCTATTTTAGAGTTAAACCATTATATGATGGATGTTGCATCGATCAAGTTTGCACCATCTTTGTACTTTAAATCTTCTTTTGCTACTACTCTAATAACACATGCTCTTGCACCGTCATGTTCTCTTTTTCTATTTTCAGCCTCAGTGAAATTCCAAAAAATTAAACACCAATCATCCTATGTATATTTTTCAACCAGTAGAACATTCACGTATTTTTGAATTTTGATGTACAATTATCTAAATATATGATGTGTTTAAAAAATATGATGTTTCTTTTATACAAATTTCTATAGAAAATTTATAAGCAACCTTGCACAAAATTTGTTAAATGTGTACGATCATCACTAATATAGAAATGATACTCCCTTAAAATATGTATGTCTTCCTATGTGTTTTCAAAGCATGAGTTAATAATATATGCACAAATACGAAAACCTAAATAGAGTTATAGTATTGCAATAACACTTCATTTTGTGGTTGTAGAGTATAGTTCTTTCTTTCTCTATTAGTATTTTCCTACCGGTATCTAATAAGGAATGACACCTAGGGAATTTATATGGACAACTATATTTATAGAAGGAAGTTTCATCTGTGACCAATTACTATTGGGTTAGCGGCCATTTGCAGTGGCATTACCCATAGGTTTTAGGGAAGTGTATTATATGGAGGGTGAAGCTAACCTATCTTCCAACACTCTTCATCTAGAAGTAGGACACCTAAATCCTAAGAGTATTCATATTGGTTTGTAAATTGATCACTCATGAACCCTCTAACTATCTTGGAGGAAACATTCTCTAAGGAAACACCTCATGGATATTTTATCCTTGTTGCTTAATGTTTTTAAGTGGATTTTATTCATTGTGCTATCATAATTTGACAACATGTCAGTTTACAAGGATAAACAAGATCAACATGAAACCTCATAATATAATAATAGGGAATGGGAAAGATGTATTTATCTTAGCAAGAGTGTATTATCAAAATTTAATCTAAGTGAGTGTGATATTTTATCCAACATGTGTACACATATTAACCACCACCAATACTTACATAAACGTTGTTTTAGACATGCATTAAAGATACAAACATATATATTCTTCCACTGCATTAACAAAAAATAGAACAAACAAAAATATAATTAGTCTTTGATTAACACCTTAATGAGGTGCAACAACATGAAGTGGAGATGCCACATGGCAACACACAACCACTACATAAAAATAATTCAGTTGGGTAAAAGAAAACACTAGAATTATACATGATTTAGTATTAAAAAATTTCATTCTTATCTTGTGAAAAAAATATTTGAGATGAAATCTCTTGCTGATTTAGGTGGAACATTTATCATCCACTACTGTAAAATATTCTTAGTATGATAATTAAGACATATATGCTGGAAAATATCATAATACATAGCAAATTCAATATGAATCCTACAACAAGTAGTCGATGAGTGATTTATTATAACGTACAAAGGATTTTCCATTTCGAAATATCTTTGACTAATTTCTATTTCAGGATGACTCTCTTTAAACTTACTATAAAATTGTTTTTATGTCATATCCAAGTAATGTTTGTGATGTGATTCATAGTTTTAAGAACCAATTATTATTTTTAAAATTTATTTTTCATTAGGTGAAACCCTTATATTAGTTTTCCAAAAAACAAAAATTGATTTTAACCAAGGAAAATTTTAAGGAACCCCTTGCAAAACACTTATAGAAATTATGGAAAATATACCTGTAACTAGTTTCATGGTTATGGTGAATATACATGTAACCAGTTTCGTGGTTCTGATGAATATCCATGTAACCTATTTTGTTCTTTCAGCAAAAATGGTATAAATATAAAAAATAGTTGGAAATCAATTAACGAATCTCCTGTAACTGGTTTGGCGAATACCCTCTATCGAATTTGACTATAATAAGGCCTAAAATTTTTCATTTCTTTTGCATGCCACTCTGCCTTACCTCATCAACACCGTGGACCCAAAAATTTATTTAATTAGTTCATTCTGCGAGCTTGGATTCTAGGGAATTACTTTCCTTGAGGAGGCTCGGAATCCTTCCACGTGTCTCTTTAATGGGAAGGGAAGGACTGGTAACTTTAATAATAAGGAAAAAATAACTTATACTTAATAATAACATCAATTATAACATATTATGAGTTATTAAATTATTAAATAATCGAATCCTTTTACTATTGGAACTGCCCTTTATATTGACTAACTGAATCCTTTTTGAATTTGAAATATATGACATCTAAAAATAATTTCATAATTTAAGAGATTAATAACTTATAACATATATTTCAAAAAATAGACAAACTCTTTGTTATTCATGAATAATATTTGCTAGACAATTTAGAGCGATAAAAAAATTGTAATTTTATAAAGCCTATTAAGGTTTTAATAATAATCACAACATATTTATTACATACAAATCAAGTGTAAAACATGTGAATTTTTTACACCTCAAAAAACTAAATGTGGTGTAATATTTCATACATTAATCTATCTCAAATACAAGAACAATTTAAAGCATGGAGGACTCCTTAAATAATCCAACCATCTTTTGATTACATAATATAGAAGTTGTTAACCTCTAGGCATAACAATTAGGATTTTGTATAAGTTGTGGCAACAACAATTAGAAAGCTTATATATATATATATATATATATATATAGATAGATAGATAGATAGATATATAGATAGATAGATAGATAGATACAGAAGTAGCTAAGTAGTTGTCTCAAATCATCCTGGGCTCAAAGGTGATGCCACTATTATAACAGATGTCAGTTGTGTTTATATATTTTAGTACCCATGATCAATACCCTTACTTTAAATGAAAACAAATGATGAGGATATTCCCAGAAATCACTTTTCTAAAACACAAAAACTCTCCCATCGCATTACAACTAAATAAATCCATCCTTTAGCTCTCAAAAAAACATTGGCACATTGTTTGAGGAATCCTTGTAATTTATTTCCAAAACCAAATTTTGCCTCATCTCCTTCCGAACTCAAGCTCAAGCTCAAACATAAGTATGTCCTTAAAATGGTCCCCTTCTACAATCGGTGCTGCAAGTAGTACCCTTTCTTCAGATACAACCAGCCTTGGTTTGTAGTGAGGGAAATGTTCTCTGCCATATGTTGCAAGTAACAAAAAAAATGCACAATAGCACTATCTTGAATGTTATGAATTCTCACACCCAACATAGGTTCATATGAAATTAAGAAGAAAAAATTGTTGTTGAAGACAACGGGACCATAGAAGATACAATATCTCAAATGTTCCAAAATCCTCCAAGTCCCCATATAAGATTTTTAAATTTCTATAGTACCATTTCTTGTATTAACTCCAGATCTATTAGTGCCCTCTTGAACCACTTTTTACCCCTTGTTGTCATCCACAACCAGAATTACCTGGGCATAAATATAAAAGTGTCATCCATTAAGTTGAGCTGATAAAATCTGAGGAAGCTTGAAGGATGTTCCAACTTCATTGGATTACATACCCTTGACATATGACTATGACACAAACTAAATAAGATTATCCATAGATGTGAATCTTCAAATCGTACCCAATCAAAGCATGATAACCATGAAAAGTAGAGATTTTTCCATGTTCTACTGTAAAATTTGTATCTTAGCCAATGATGACCATGATCATGATTTACAAGTATCCATGGATGTATGCTCCTTGTTTCTCTATAACGCGTGAAGAATCTAGTGGAAACCATGAGTGTTTTTCATTACTTAGAAACTAGAGAGAACCTTCATATGGATTATAATGGAAGATAGAGAAATACGTTTTCCCAAACATCTTGAGGCAGTGAATCATCTCACAGAACATGATTTCTATGTTGATCCTCATTATTTAGCATTAAATCATCGACCATTTCCAGGATTTCTGGGATGCAAACATAACACAATTATTTCTACGTTTTAATATTTGAGATGGATATGTGGGATGATTTGTCTGAAGGAGGGGCATGTGAATTATGATGAAGCGGGAGGGTAGGAAGCAATAAGTGCTGGCAAGGAAAAAGGGCAGGCAGACAAGAAAAATTGTGTGGAGGGTTGTCCGTGGATCCACCGATAACAAACACCACCACAGTTACCAAATACAGTGGATTTGGACAAATTTAGTAATTTACATAGTATGATGGCTAATATTAAATGAAAATCTACTGTGGATTTGGAGAAATGTACACCGTACATGTGTCCTCTGAACAAGGGTATGATGGTTAATATTAAATGCAAATCTTGTCCAAAAAATTGTTATTAAATAACTGAATCTTTTTTACTATTGGAAGTTTGGAACTGCCCTTTATATTAAATAACTAAATCCTTTTTGAAATATATAACATCTAAAAATAATTTCATAATTTAATAACTTAATAACTTATAACATATATTTCAAAATTCTATCTTATAAAATTATTTTTAGATATTATTAATTTTGACATTTATTAATTATCTGTCCATTTATTATATATTTGTGAGTTCTTATTTAAGTAATTTTAACTAATAGAGAACATGAGTATGGATGAAACATTAAGGAATATCTAATTTAAATATTATTGTTCTCAAACTATATTGTACCTTCCTCAAGAAAAAAATATAACATTTGCATATAATTCAGGACATACCTCTCATATATTTGTTGAAACATAAACATTACATATCATAATATAGGCATACTAGAATAGCTATAACTATATTATAACATAATTATTACATATCATAATATGTTTCTCAATTATTGTATCGCTTTCCTAGCTACATCAATATCGATCTTCTCCACCAGAGTGTCGGTCAGGGTTAACATCCCGACACATTCTTTATCAATGATAGCTTTGTTGGTGTTTGTTAAGTCTTTACAAGTTTTAAGCATTTCAAAAGCTCGTTGCATATTTTCAAGGATGGAAGACACTATTTTGACTTGATTTTCCATTTGAGGGGTCACCGTTGGGGATTAATTACCATCAATTTCCATATCCACATCATTTGTAGAAGTCTTTGGATAATCCATAGGTTCTGGGTCTGGGGATCTTGGATAAAGAATAGAGAGTTTTAGTAATACTTCAGGGATTGGTTTCTTAGATAGGGAATCCAGTTGGAGCTCTATAGGATAAGTTCTAAAATAATGAAGGGGAATAATGGTAGTATTCGACTAGCTGGAAGAGAGGGGGTGGAAGAACCATCAGAAGGAGAACTAGAAGCAAAGAGGGTAAAGGATTTCCCAATAATATTCTCATTTGAGTCTATATCAGAACTAGAATAAATCAC
This sequence comes from Taxus chinensis, assembly GCA_019776745.2. Classification (NCBI taxonomy): domain Eukaryota; kingdom Viridiplantae; phylum Streptophyta; class Pinopsida; order Cupressales; family Taxaceae; genus Taxus; species Taxus chinensis. The sequence continues at coordinate 385,088,489 of CM034155.1, forward strand.
AATGTATTGAATGGATACTGGTTCGATGCGCTCAATTTACTCCCCCATGATTTTGTAAAAGATATTAAGTGTCGAAAAATAACCATGGGTCTTAATTTATAATTTCTGAGCGAGTTCTTCGACTGGACCTTTACACATGTCAACAAAACTTGGGTATGAATTGATGGTTAATATTAAATGAAAATCATGGTGAAAAAAAATCCTTTTAACCGGCATCACTATCCCATGTGCCTCCACCTTTTAAACATCCATTTACCATGATGAATATGATATCATTAAGGATAGAAATATCAAGATTCGAGCAATATATTAAGGGAGAAGAGTTGATCATTGAGCATGGAACAATAAATTATAATGGTATTGGTGAGGGTAGATGTAAATACTAAAGATAGGGACTAGTAATTATCGATTTATCACTTAAAATTTGATATAAAAGTAGTCAATAAAATGCGTCATATCAAATCACATCAATCAAATGCTACTATAAACGTGAGAAATTATTCAACAATAACCTTATAACAAAATGGGGTTCTATTTTAGGGGCCCCTTCCCTTGAAATCATATATATAATATATATACATACATACACGATATTACAAAATACATATTACAGATTGCTTTATAAAGATAAAATATAATGGTCATTCTTCTAAAGACATAGAATCATCCCGAAACACTGGACCACGTTTTAGCAACCTGTCCCTACATTAGATAAACATGTCTTTGGCCATTACGCTGAAAATGAATTAGATATCTTCCACTAAATCCCACAACATGTTCATATTTATCAGCTCTTGGACTCCCACCTGAGGCCCATTCGGTATTTCGATGAATTCTCTTTTTATTTTATGTGATTTTACCCACACAAAAAGAGAGTCTCCCCTTCTTATGTATGCTTTGGTTTTCTTCCCTGAAGAAATTTGAGCTACATGGAATTGAGGAATTCTGCTAGTTCTAAAAAATCCCTCCCTTATGATCCTCCTTTTCTTAAGAGGAAAGGCATGGGTGCTTATCATGGACAATAGTTTGGCATTGACATTTTCTAATGTTGTCAACCGCTTCTCTTTTTCATTCTCTAGCAAATTTGGGGGTTATTATTCCCCATGTTGAGTAGGTAGTGAGCTTGGTATTGAGAGTTCTGTGGTAAATAAATGAGGTTTGTAAAAATATAGGTTTAAACCCGACTTATCTCCTAAGACACAAGGGTAGTGGCATATCCAATGGTACTTTAATTGTTTAGTGTTCATGTGATAATATGGGTGAATCAGGAGAAAATGGAGAGCTTGGAAAATAGGAAATGAAGGACATAATTCAAACAAGCGATTCAAGAAATATAAAAGCATTTCCTCCAGAGAGAAAATATTGGGAGAGTCAGCCCTATTGTCTGGTATGCTGAGAATATGGCAGATGAAGGAATCATTCGGCCTTGACATCTAGAAACACTCACCTAAATGGGTGAGTTTTGCATTAAGAGGATTCAATTTTGTAGATGAAGAAGACATGGACGCATGATAGTTGATTGAAAGCAGATGGAAGAGGACTTTTGAAAACGTTATGTGGTAATTTGGTTATATGTCATCACCAGGTTTAAATAAGCATGTATTTTCAGCTGATGTGTGAGGGAGAAATAATTTCATCATCAATTCCATATCCTCCCAAAATTGATAGCCTTGGCCCTCGACCTAAATTTTAATTGAAATTTATTACCTATTCATGTATAGTGTGCCACCATAGATTTAATCGGTACCCTCACAGTTAATAAATGTCTTATCAAATTTAATTATTGGTCATGTTATATTTTCTAGCATGAAGGTCCAGGAAACAAGATATTTAATAAATATGGAAAAGAAATTTTCCATAACTTTAGTCTTTAAAGTGATGCATTTAAATTTTATTGTTTATATTTTTAGATTTGTTTAGATTTCATCATATATATGAGCAGACACGTTTGGAAAAAAAGAAACTAACTACATATATAAAATATAAGAAATGATATTTTAGAAATTTGGAAGTGACATATTTCAACTATCATGTATATTCAAAAGTTATTAAGCTTTATGAAAAGGGAACTTGCCTACAAAATATATTGAAACGTCCATCATCGCATTCAGTGATCAAATTTGAAGGGCTCCCCATAATTTAATTTGACTGGCTAGGTTAAGCTTTAACCTTCGTAAATGAGATATTAAAAAAAACATTACCCTTTAATAGAAAAAAAGGAAAATGTTAATTTTCTTTCAATATATATCTGATTAATTTGAATAAAATAAAAATAAAAAATGTCAAAATTATGAAATATATAACATCTAAAAATAATTTTGGAAACACTATATAAATGTGAAAACACTATATTTCATCAGTAATGACATCAACAATTCTAAATTCTATTTAAAAACAAAATTTTCGTTAGTTACTTCAATTCAAATAGTAAATAATATCAAGCAACATTTGATTTTATTCATATTCATTTTCTTTAGAAAGACTTCATTTGCTCTATTCTCATTTATGGATATTTGGTTTTGTACTTTGAAAATTGAACTTGTGATATATTTTAATTTATTGAAAACTTTAAATTAGTTTAAGAAAGAAAGAATCTAATTTAAGAAATCAATAATGTAAATACTGTATAATATATATCTATATCTATATATATATATATATATATATATATATATATATATATATAATGTATATAAATATATAATATGTTTGGGCCCATCACATATTCCATGGTCAATAATGAAAAAATAAACCCAGACCCAAAATTTCAAGTCATCCCGCCTACATCTGGGAGGGGGAAAAGCAAAAGGAAATCCATGGAATTATTTCGTGTGGCATGGGAAAAAGTGGGGGTGATAGCTTTTTAATTTATTGAAGACTTTAAATTAATTTAAGAAAGAAAGAATCTAATTTAAGAAATCAATAATTTTTCAACAGCCTACAAAAATTTAAACGGTCAAGTCATTAAATGCCCACACCTATCAACGTGGACCCAAAAATTTAAAGGAATCCGTTCATTCCGTGGGTTTGGAGTCCGAGGAATGATTTTACCTCAAGGAGGCCCATAATCCTACCACGTGGTCATCTGGTAAGGAGGCTAAATTTTACATCTTTAAAGTACATTGAAAGATGTAATAATTTATAGTGGTGTGGACCGTGGTACTGCTTGCAAGTTGCAAGGTGATATTAAACATCCACTGACAATTGAAATTCTATTTTTTGAAGGCATACTGCAATAGAAGGAAGAATAGATTCAAGGAAGTTATGGACCATGTAAGACTCAAAATATTCATATTTCCAAGTAAGTGGCATCCTAAATTTGAATCTTTATTCTTTAAATATTATCTTTTTATAAGTAGCATTGTATAAGCCTTCACTTTGAAATATTTCATTATAAGGGTTGAGGGTTTCCATATGCAAAATATAAACTTCCAAGCATTCTACTTCCATAGGACCCCAAAGTAAAAGTAAAACCCAAATCTTGTATGTCAAACTTCTTAAAATCCCTAGTTTAATTTATGAATATCATGATATTTATGATCCTATAATTGACACAAGAACTTCAAATCTTATAAACCCGTCTGAGAATAAGGAAATTGAAAGCAAACATTGGTAAACTGAAACATAAAGATTGGATAACATGGGGGTCTGGAATGGGATGTGTGATGCTCCACGAGGTTTTACCTTGCCCTGAATTTTTCATTCTATGTGCCCATAATTATGATAGGACAAAAAAATCAATTGTTGCGAATGGCACCGAAGGAGTAATTTTTTCCATTATGGAGGTAAATCTTGGCCATGTGTTGGGGATTGAAATTAAAGTTTTAAGAACCGTCCGTATAAACCTAGAAAACATTGCTAGTGATTATCATGCCACCACTCAAAATGCCAAAGATGAATTTTTTGTGAAAATTAATAGTTGATGAAATTATACTAAAAGGGAGGCCTCCGCATGCAACTGATATGTTTAAATCGTGGGTCATGAATACCATTTATATGCTAGTATTTTTCCTTGGCTTTGATAGCGATGAGAAAGTGGATAAAATCCTCCTCAAAATGCTAGACAATATCCATTTTGTTTCTCCACCATGCACATACAGATTTGTTGGGCACATTGTAGAATCTACACAGAAAAAATTATTATCCATCAAAGAAGGCTCTGACACTAATACCATTAGGTTCACTTTGTACTATTTCTATTTAATTCTATGGTTTTTTGCTGAATGGTTTGGCAAAAACAAACTTGCAATTCAACCCTATAATGTTGAGGCCTAACAAAAAGTGATTTGTACATTAACTGAGTGGAACCCCAAGATAAGGATGTTTGATAATAGAATGGACTAGAGTCATTTTATGGATTCTTTTTTGGGTTCCAATTTATAAATTAATTTTAAAAATTATGTTACCTATGAACTGTAGAGATTAAATTCAACTGGGATCAAAAATAAAGTTAGCAGGCTGGTACTTCATGGAAAAATATATTGTGTTAAAGTTTTATGGATCCGGAGTACAACCTTGGAAATTACCAATGCATGCGAGATAAAAAGTTTTTTCCCTGGAATATATATGGTAGATGGAAAGCATAGATAAAATTTATTTTTTTACTTAGCAAAATAGGAGTATATTTCCTTCCTTACCATTTTCATGTGGAGGGTTCACAATTTAAAGAAAAGCATTCAATGTGGCACATGAAATTTTAGATATTTTTAAGTTTAATGTTGACTTTCACTGGGTGTATGACCCATGTGAGGTGACTAAAACAAGGGTAGTGGCGAATAAGAACTCTGCCACTTAAATTCAACAGAAAAGCAAACCCTTGCTAGAAAAATTGAAAAACAAGAAATCTTAGGATGAAGTACAAATAGTTATGAATGAAAAATTTGTTGAGAAAGGAATTAGTTCTCAAGAGTTTTCAAAACAAATATTTGGATTTCCTGATCCTCCACAAAAAAATGCAGAGGATTTTCAATTTGCCAAATTTTAAGCAAAACCTGATTAAAAGTCCTCTAAAAGCATGCCAAAGGTGTTACATCAAGAATTGTAAGATAAAAATTGGATAAGGTCAAATATTGATGCCTTTTGGTCTATGAGGCAAGACCTAGGCCATCCAAAATTCGTAGAAGACTATGATTCTATTCTAGAAGATGTAGATTTTAGAAAATTTTGGAATGAAGAGCATCTTAGAGAGGGAAGTAGTGATGATGAAACTTCCTCTAAGGAATTACACACTCCCCTAGTACATATAAACCAAGTCTCAATGAAGGCTTGAAATAAATATATTCTACAGGATAAGATATTGTTAAAAAGATGATTTTTAGTGGTGGTGGTTTGGGTTCAACAAGAAAAGGAATTTGGCTGCCACCAGAGGCACAATCTAAAAAAAAATTGATAGGTCAGGCCTTGGAGATTCTCCTTCATATAAAGTACCATTGCATATTATACAACATCTACAAGTGATAATCTAGTGTAATTTACTCTAGATTCAAATCCTTAGCAAACAGTTCAGCCACACGTTGAAAATCCTAGAGGAGAAGTTGGTCATGAATCTTTATTGGCGGTTCTAGTCATGATGGTAGTAGACAAACAATTATTGGAAACTTAAAGATGCAAACAGAGATAGTTGAAGTTGTTAGGGCTATTATCCAACAAGGAACTGAGAAGAGGCAAATGATAGAGGCAGACACATGTGCAGTTACTCTTGGCTCAAGGCAACTATTTATAGAATGTGGTGTCACTATCACCCCTAAACAAACTGCCATTCCACAAGGAAATTCTCCCCAAGTTTTAATTACTCCTTTATTCAAGGTGGAATAGTCCATTCCTATGAACACATCAGGTTTTGATTACCTAGCTGAGTTTTCCGATAAATCTAAAATATATAAAAGAAACAAGAAGTAAATTCTACATGCTACTGGAAATTCATATCTAACACCAATGAGGGTATTTCCTACATATAGCCTATACATAGATACCTTTGAATACATGTATATTGTGCCCAAATTTCTAAAACCAGATAATGAAATGGTTTCCAGTGACTACAAGGTGACCTCCCTTTAAATGGATCTTAAGGAAATGAAACCTTCTGACAAAATTAATGTATCAAAAAAGGAACAATGATGTGGTTTACACAGCATTACTAAAGGCAGAGAGGGGGAACAATAAGTTGAATAATAAGATTTAAAAGTTAGAGGTAGACTTGGAAAATGAGAAAGAAAAAGGAAAAGCTATAGTTAATAGGACATGTGAGTCGAAGAAGAAGATAAAACCATCTACGTCTATGACTATAGTTGCTATGAATGAATAGGCACAGGTAGAACTAGAAGAGGTGAAGAAAAATTTACAAAAAATAATGAGTAAGAATGATAGATTACAAAAAACATTGGGGGAATTGAAATAGGCTGTGAAGGAAGAGAAAGAAAAGGTCAAAAAATGGGAACAAAGCCTAGATAATGAGAAAAACAAAATGAAATATTGCAACAGGAATTAGTGAAACCAAAAAAGGAAAAATATTCTTCCAACATCAAACTATCTAGATCTCATAAAAATAAATTGATTTATATGATGGATAATGTTTGGGGGAAAATAAACCAAAAAATTTATGATTTGATTAGATTGTTTGAATTCATGACTGATCTACAGAAAATTTGTGATAAGCTCTGTGAATTTGTAACTAGTATAAATATGATGGATTTAAGTGAGGATATAACAAAGAAAATTTTATAAGTTATCGACAAATTTAGTGTCACATAACTAACATCTAGAGGAATTCAGAACTAGTTTGATGCCTCAATAAAGGTATAATCTATCATTCGAAAGTGTGTGATGCTGGGAAAAGAATAGGAATTGTTAAATAAGTGTCAAATAATGTTACATGAGCTGCATGAAAAGGTACAGAAGTTCACAAAGCTTAGTATCCCAATGCCTTTTGACAAAACATGCCAATTCATTATGAAGGATGCATTCAAGAAGAAGATGAAAGAAAAAATGAATCAGGAGAAGGAACGAATTCATAAGAAGCTAGATGAGACTAACTTTTTTTACTCTGTTAAACAATTGATAACCTTTTCAGTAAGTTTTCATGTAATAGTAGAGGACAGCTCCACTATCAGTTAAGAATTTCTAACAAATTTACATGTCAATCACTCTAATTTACAACAAATTTCAATTCCAACAGATGAAGAGTGGAGCATGTTACATATGATGATATAATTTGTTAAAGTTCTGGAGCCTTATTTGAAGTTGAAGTGGTAGTTTGGTTATATTATTTCTATTATTTGGGAGGAAATCATGGTCATGCATAAAAATAGTAAATTGTCTTATTAATATACTAGAGTTATCGTTATGTTTATTGTTTTAATAAACATGTGATATTTAGGTTGTTCGTGGTTGAAGAAAACTTTTACAAAGAGGTGCACAAGTTAAATATATATGTGCATGGATTTACTCTTTAGTGTATTTAGATCCATTTTGAAAATTGTTCCATTTGTTTCAATGAAAATCTTCATTTTTTTCATACAAGCCTCAAGGCATGTCTCAAGCATGTTGAATGATGAATAGTGTTATTTTTAAATTTTGATTTCAGTAATGATTCAAGCAAAACCACTTATTCTATCTCAGACTTAAGCACAAATTTTATATGCCTAAAGTATATAATAATGTAAATGAATTGTGATTTAATAACCAACCAGTCGTGGTGTATGCTTTCTATAAAAGAGATCAACAACATTGTATGTGAAATATATTAAATACTCATTAAAATATGAATTTGTAATGTTTCTGCAATCAAAATGAAAATGGAATCAATATGATTACCTTTAGGCAAATGTAAGTTTGGGGTGAGCGTTAATCTTTGTTTGAGATTCAAAACAATATATTTAATATTTGAATATATTAGTTATTATATGAACATATATATCATGGTATATCCACAAATGGAAGCTTCCAATTTGATTGACCTGGATCATCTCTATCATTTGATTCACTAGATATCTGATATTGGCTCTCTCTATCTTGACAGTTAACTGCTGCAATAAGGTCGTCTATTGTATTTGTGTCATTGTTTTCAGCCCCTCTCCTTTCATTAATCGACTTCCATGTTGTCAAATCCCTATCGCAAGGAAAGCTATCCACTTCATACTATGATGTATAAATTCTCAAAAAAAAAATCCAATTTTTTGTCAAGCTTGTTTCACAATTTTGACTTTATAAAGGCCAAGGCATTCAAAATTATCTCATCTTCAACTGAATTCAAAATCATTGTTTGACATAGATCAACCAACGAGAAAAATTCGGACATGGTTTGTTGTAAAATAGTACTCACCCCAATTTTTTTCCATATTTGGGTTATTTCTCCACACTCTAATGGATTATCCAAATCATTGTAGTAGTGAATTCATGAGATTGAGTAATCAAATTTTCCTTGTTTAATTTACCTGGAATATTCATTCCATTGATATCAGCATGCTTACAAAAATGTTGAATCAATGTAGTCAACCTATTATGGAAAGGTCACAACACCCCTGAGTGCTTGCAATTGAATGGTTGAGGTAGTTAGTGTGATTTTTAAAACATGGAGTTATCCCAAAGTATTTTACTTTGAGGTCAGGGTAACTCTCCTGAGAAGGTCGGTTTCCTATCCAATCCTAGTGTCAACTATTCCAAAGTGAAGAGAGTTGCAAGTTTAACAATAATCTAATTTTTTTCCAAGGGGACAGAGTTAGAAAGGATGCATGAAAATTAAAACCTACTCTAAGGGAAGGTGATGCACCAAGAAGGAGTGTTAGACAACCTGCACAATAAACTCAGCACTACCAAAACCTTGTAATGAAAATTATAACAACACATAATAACATTTCATGCAATGAAAGATTATAAAGTTTCAATAGAACATAGAAGAGGGTTTGAAACATCCACAAATCTGAGTTTATTGCTCTCAAAGTTGATACAATACATCACATTTAGGGCCAAAGGCACATATTTTTCATTACAATGTTCAATAGGGAGGTTTTGAGCTCCACAAATCTCTTACAAACAAGAAAGAAGGGAGGGGCATATACAAAGTGTCCAACCTTTTTCAAATGAGCCCCTCCTTACATTTATAGAATAAAAATTTGCATGAGAGATAATATTTCATGTTGTGAGGGTAGCTAGAACACCATCATGCTTACATCATCCCCTTGAACTACTCATATCTCAGTTACTTAGCCTCCATGCTTGAAACTTGGGTTTTCATACATCAACAAAACCTTCTTCACATACCTAGTATTGTCCTTAATTTTGGAGGTACAAAACCTCCATAATCTTGAAATTTATGATTCCATGTTGTAGATATTTTCATCACCTTTCCAATGACTGGTATTTTGTTAAAAATGGTGGAAAACAAGGGGATATATTTACCATTTTTTCATTGGTTTCCTACATGGATCTAAACTTGATTTACCCACCTAGTTGTTGAACTTTTCCTTCATCATCAAAATCCCCTCTAAAAATCCTTTCCAATGATTTTAAATTTTTTAGATTTGGCAAAGGATTGCAAAATTTATTTTAATTTGAAATTTGACCGCATCTAGGTTCCTTTCAGGCTCCATCAAGCTGGTCACCACCACCCACCAATCTACAATTTCACCCATCGAGCTCGACACCTATTCGATGTAAAGTCACTCAACACATTTCCTCCTCACCAGTTTGGAATATTTCTTGGTTTCTCACACCGCTTGGCTTGTTGACTTATAAAACTTCTCACCTACCCTCTGACTCACCTTAACGGTTTTTCTCGGTCTCCAATGGCTCGGCGGGCATTTTGATTTATTTTAGGCGGGAATATGTGTATTTAGGGCTTCGGAAACCCCTTTTTTAGAGTTAGTTCGGCCATCGTTTCAGGGCTTCATAAGATTACATCTCCGATTCACCCTCCATGCTGACCCCAAACTCAGGTTTGACTCTTGAGTTGCTCATGTTGTGCGACGTCGCCCACCTCCTTTCAAAGTTTGGGCTCTTGATTTTTCGGGCTTATCACCGTGAGGATTTTGTCCTTTTTTTTAGAGAACCCCACCATTCTTCAAATCTGGAAAGTGAACTCCAAATACTTTTGGCTTTTAGGATCTCGCATTTTCATTCACTCATCTCAATCTCCCAAGCTTCAACCTCGACGTTCCACACCCCACGCTTCCGTAGCCGATTCCATCTTCCCTCACCATGTGCTCGGCTCAACCGAGCATCAGTTTTCTATCGCTGACTGGCCACAATACATCAAACTCACCAAGTTTTACTCATTTTTGGACTGGCCAGGTTATCCCCTAACCTTCATTTCAATGCCTCGATGCCTTAACATCTCATATCTTGATTCATCGAGATTTTTGTTTGCATTCCTAGGTGATATCCACAACTCGTTATGACCGGCTCCATTCTTAGTCGAACACGAACCCCTATTGTCTTGAGCCTAATCACCTTCTGAGTTGAATTGGCTATTTTAACTTCATTCAACTCATAGCTCCATCCAAGGATGGTTCCTCCATTACTGTTAGCTTTTCCTTGAGCTCTTTCAACTACCTCGATCAGGCTTCCTCATGCTTGACCCTGTAACCCACCGTCCGAGCTCCACCTCCAAATTAGCTCACATGAGCTCGTTTTCTGCTGCCAATACTGGTCCACCATTGATTGGATTTCCCAAGACAAAATATAACTCAGCCCCCCTCCTAAATGTGAACTCACCAAGTAGCTCCCTGAGCCACTTGGCAAGTTATTTTGAGTTCGATGCCTCAATAAGCCCTTATAGGGCATTTAATCATAGTTTTTCCTTTCTTAAGGGGTTTTTTTAGATTTATTGACTGAGAAGGGGGGAATGAGTGCCCAAAATATTGGAACACAAATTTTTTCTTCATGGGCCATGTTTTGGTCATTGTGGGGGTCAGAGGCCATTTTTGCCTTGTAATGGGACTGTGAGCCCGGTATGACCCTGAATGGCTAGATTTAGCCCGAATGTTTCCTGAATGCCTTTAAATTCTTCTTAAACCATGAAATTTCTAGTAAAACCCTGGGCTACATGTGTGAGTCCTTTTTGGTTCCTAGCTCAGTTACCCTGGGGCCCGTAATTCAACCAATTTGGTCCTAAGGGGTCAAACCTAAAAGATAACAATTTGGCAATTCGTGGGGACATCTGCCTACTAGATGTTCATGTGCTAGTAGAATTAAATTTTCCATTGGGAATGGAGTCACTGTATACCTGTAACTTGGTCTTGAACATACTAAATTGAAACCCAGAGACCGCCCATGCATTGCTAAACTTGTAACTTTTTTGCTTCTCTCACTCTTAATTTTCATAATAAAATCTTTAAAATAGTTTTGTGAGACTGGAAAATTGTCTTAACCCAGAATTTCCACCTGTTCCCTTCTGTAACCTTAATTTGCGAGAGATGGAGTGAAATTTCTAATCATGTCTTGAAAATGGATTATTCCAAGTATAATAGCACACAAAATATGATGATGTTTGACATCCATCATACACTACAAAGTTTTGAATAAGAAATTCTCAAAGTTAAGACATCATATAAATCTATTATTTTTTATTTCTCTTTTCCTTTTTCATAAGAATTTATGCATGCAGTGGTGACCCTGAATTATCTTGGGAGTGTTTCTCAACTGCTTATTTTCATACACTGTGGGGCTTGAGAAGTTCACTTGTGGTTGGCCTTGAGGGAATCGAAGGATGAAACTCATTAAAACATGTGATTAACCTAATTTAGTTGCTCTGCATTTATTTTCCTTTGTGATCTGCAACTATTTCCCAAAAGTATGAACTTCTTTCCTGTTACAACATTCACTATGGAAGGCACATTAAAATGCACAATAATACAACTATGAGAAATAAAAATTGTGCCAAAGGAACTTAGGTAAATGAAACCTAATCTATAACAAGACAATGTGCATACGCACTTGGAGGAATTTAAAATCCTAAACTAATATATACAAAGCTGGGACATTTTCTTTTAGTAGCAGTGTTTAAGATAAATTTTGTTGACCGAAACCAAAATTTCTTCTCCCTATAAAGTAGAAAGTTGGAGGGAATTGCTACTCTTACATCCTGTGACCATGTAGGGGCTACTCCAAATAGCATCAAAATTGGAATACCTGCCATTGTTTTCCCAATCTACATCTCATTTCAGAACCAAGTCCCCTTCCTGGAACATTCTTGCCTTGGCCTTCTTATCAAATGTCCTCTTAATCATGGCTTGATCCTTTTCCATGTTTTTCATTACACACTCTCTTATTTATTCCAATTCCATCATCTATGTATACCCGGATTCCATAGGCTCAAATTCTAACAACTCTAGTTTCTTCATGAGCTCCGATGTTGGAAACTCAAGTGAGATAGGAAACATTTCAGCTTTCTTGTAGACTATCCTATAAGGGGAGTTTCCCATTGACACTTTTGGTGTGATCCTATTAGCCCACAAGGCTGATTTGAGCTTGGTATGTCATGTCCTCTAATTCTCATCTAAATTCCTCCTAATGATTCTTAGAAAATTCTTATTTGTGGACTCTGCTTGTATGTTACCCTGGGGCTAATAAATTAAGGAGGTACTAAGATATGTATTGTTCCTAACAGCCCACTCTGTGATCTTGGAACCTAGGAACACCAAATAATTTTCTAATATTGATAGTGGCCAGTACATTAAACCTATTCACTATCCCTTCATAGAAGACTGGTATGCTAAACATGTTTTCTTCCTTGAGAGTCACCGCATCGGTCCATTTCGTGAAGTAACCTGTTGCCATTAGGATCCACTTGTGACCTTGGATTGAATGTGGTTTGATGATCCTGATGAATTATACTCCCCATTGCATGAATGGTTGGTCAATTGAGATCATATGAAATGGAAGTGTTGTTAGCCTCTCTATTCCTATGAAGAATTCACATTTTTTACACTTCTTGATCTGGCTATAGCAATCATTGAACATGGTCGGCCAATATTACCCTGCCTTCATTATTTTGAGATTTTTTACCCGTGGAGAAAAATGACCTCCAACCTATCCATCATGAAACTCGTGTAATAACTTATCAGTCTGATTAGTCCCGATGCACCTCAATATAACTCCATTGATTTCGTTCTTGAACAAAACACTATCAACAAGCACATATGGAATGGCTTGAAGTATAAAGTATCTCCTCTTTGATTTACTCATTTCTAGAGGGAATAAACCTATTTGTAGGAAATGTATCATATCTTGAGTCCAACAAGGAGTAGGAACATTATCATCTACTTGTTATCGATTATCATGTAGTACCAAAGTAGTTTCCTTTCCATTACTTACTTCATCTTGTTGACTAGAAGACATTTTTTCGCAAAATCCTTTTCCACAAACCAGCTTACTGACCTTGATTTTAATTTCATATTCCATGACACGAGTGATCCATCCAGCACGTTTCTCATTTAGGTCCTTGTTCAGAAGGAAGTTCTTGACTCCTGCATGGGATACCAATAGCTGGATCCTGTTAGAAACAAGGTACTTGAACTTCTTCAAACTCCTGAAAACTATGAGGACATACTTCTCAATGAAGGAATATCTCACTTCATAGTCCTCTAAAACTTTTATAAAGAAGGTGATCGGTTGTTCATATCTCTCCTTGTTTTTTTATACGAAGATTACGAAAATTGTTTCTAAGCCACCAAAGGCATATAACATGAAATACTTGGGTAAGTCTAGGTTGATGATCGTAGGATCTTGAGATATAGAACTTTGTATAGTTTCAAAAATTTCCTTGCCCTCCATTATCCATTTAAATTTCATTCTCTTCTTCAACATCAGCATTATTAGTTTGACAAGAGTGGAAAAATATAGAACAAACCTGCGAAAAAAGTTGATTCTTCCTAGAAAGCTCTGAAGAGCCTTCTTGTGAGTTGGCAATGGCAAGGATCAAACTACTTCAAATATTTCTGGGTGATTTTTCAATCCTACCTTTGATATTATGTGGCCTAAGAGCTTGCCTTCGTGAGATAGAAATTTACATTTTTTCAGGTTTATGGAAACTCCAAACCTTCTACACCTTTGGAACACCTGCCTAACATGGAAGAGGCAAAATTCTGCATTCTTGGAAAACACATTAATGTCATCTAGGTACACAATCACTATCTTGTTAATCAATCCTTTGAATTCCATATCCATTTCCCTTTATAAAGTGGCTCTCGTATTTGATAGTCCAAATGGCATCTTCATGTAGGCATAGTTTCCTTACTTGGTGGTGAAATCCATCTTAAACTAATCCTCTTCCTTTACCATTATTTGATTGTACCCCAAGTACCAGTCCAGGAGAGAGAATCTTTCTGACCCAGCTACTACCTACAATATTTTCTCCATTGAAGGGAGTGGGTAATGTTCCTTGAGAGATGCCCTATTTAGATATTGAAATTCCACACAAAACCTGATTTCCCCATCTCTATTCCTGACTAGCACCAAGTTTTTAACCCAACTTGAGTGTTTTATTGGGAAACTAATGCTTTCCTCTATCAAATTATTTAGCTCTTTCTTCATGAGGGCTCAATGTGTGGGTTGACTAGTATTTTCTTTTTCTTGATGGGATTAGCATGTAAAACCACTTTGATTGTATGTTGTGCCAACTTAGGATTAAATCCTCTCAAGTCTTCATAGCTCCAAGTGAAGACATATGGTAACTCTTGACAAAGTTGTACAAAAACATATCTCTCTTGATCAGTGGCCACTTTGCCAATTTGGAATGTCTTGCCTTCCCCAACTGAAATTGGTTCTAAATCTTCTCCTTTGACCTAAATGTTTTCTTTCTCTTTCCATAATTTGTCATTGGGATTGAATATTGACTCCAATGTCACTAGGCCCTTAGGTAATTTGTTTATCTGTAGCTACACTACCTGATTTTCATATTGATGCTCCAATTTATCCTAATTCCTAGTTGATAATTGAACCTCTTCTTGCAATAAATTAATGATTTGTTGATCATTTTCAAATACATACTAGACAATGTTATTATCTAGAACTGTTGGCCTCACAATCACATGGATATGTGGTTGTGTTTTATCCCTTTTGATATTGTCCACCACATCAAAAGTTACCCCAACTGCTGCAATTATGTTTGTGGCTCCTTTCTTATTCCTAGATATGGAATAAATATTTAACTCTTAAAAGTATTATATAAGGTCCCATAGCCTTATTTTGTAACTCTTGATTAGGTCATTCTTTGCAACATGTTGTCCCCTAACCTGATTCACAATCAGCTCACTATCTCTGAATACTTGCAAATTCTTGATACTCCTTTTCCTTGCCCAATGTAACTCATGAATCAAAGCCTCGTACTTAGCTGCATTGTTTGAACAATTAAACTAAAATTAGAAAGCTGAGAAGTACTTGATGTGTTTTGGAGACAATAACATTGCACCCCTAGCACCTTGTCTTCTTCTTGAACCATCAAAAAACAACTGTCATACTTTGTTATCACCCTTGTCTTCTAGCTTGGTAATGCTAGGGAGAATTGTAGTTTCTTCATATAAAAAATAAATACCCAGTTCATCCTATTCCATATTCTTGTATGGATCAAAATCATGTCTCTTGTTACCCCAATCATCAAGTTTTAAGTCCATAATATTACCTACTTTGGTTTCTGCTTCATGCACCTCTAGTCAATCTTCTTAATCAAAAGTAGAGAAATTTGTGTTGATCAGACTCGGTACATGAGGTTCAATGTGGAAATTGGAAATTTTCTCTAACCTGATTATGGCTTTGGATACATAACTCATCCTAAATAGCATGTGCAACCAATCTATAGACATGTATCCACCAATTTTGATCATGAAATCTCTTGAAAAACATAGGGTGAAAAGTGGTAGAAGATTAATCACCAATATATCCTACAAAATTGTGACATTGGGGCAACCATGTAGTGTTAATCTCAATTCCTTGATTACTCCAATTGTCCCTACTGCTGTCCCATCTATTTTCACTACTCCCCTTAATACCATCTCATATTTCAAACCCAGTTGATCAGATATTTACTTCTTCATTACTAAGCTACTTGCACCTGAGTCGATCATACAATTATGTACTAATTTATCACCGATAATTAATTAAACATAACATGGTGGAGCATTTATATTCTTACTAAGTTGACCTCCCTCTTTTTGTATTGTTCTCCTGAAAACCTTCTCCTGATTTATAGGTATATCATTTGGGGTGAACCAACTTCTTATTGATGCTTGTAACAAATCATATTGTACTAGAATTGATAGGGATTCCCACATGGATATATTCACATGTTTTCTTTATTTGGTCAATAATATTAAAATGGGAAAGGTTATCCCTTTTTTCCCTTAGCTGGTACAACCTTTTCTATTACCTGAGCTGGGCCATGAGTTGTCCCAACTGGTACCCTGGATTGATTTTACACATTCAGGGTTGATATAGCAGGTGTCTTACTCTGAATTTGTACATTAGGTGTTGGATTTTTCTGTTGAATCTTTGTGGAGTGATAGGAGATTTTGAAATCACTGGATTAGACAGTTGCCCCTCTTTGATGTTTCTATTTTTTGACCTTGTGTTAGTAGCTACACCCTGAAAAGGAGGCTGATTGACACAACAAAATGTTTTTTTCACCAATTAACCAATTTGGTTTTAGTTTTGGGTGTTTCTTGTGTGATTTTCTGCTGTTGGTTCTCTTTTTGGCTTGTTTTTGGAGACATGCCAATAGTTTACACCACTGGATCTTGATTAGATGGATCTTAGAAGTATATTTCTTGATCATAGGGTTAACCATATGGAGGATACCACTCATATTCTTGTGCCATGTTTTTATGAACTGGCACTAGTTCCCTTGATGTTGATGTTGCATTAGGATTATAAGGTTGGAATTGTTTAGCAGTAGGAGGTTTCCCTTTATTTTTATTGGCATCTTGAATAGGTGGCTTATTTTGCTGATATGGAGGCCTAGATCGGTACTGAGCTTGAGGCTGAAAGGGTCTAAAATTCTAATTGTGTTTCCTCTTGATAGCAACTAACTCATTCCAAAAAGTTTGTTGCACCTTGACTAGTTCTGGTTTCCCTTTTTCTATTTCTTGCAAAGCCTTCTTAAGTTTTTTATTTTCAAAAGGATCACTAGAAGAAGGGGAAGCCTCATTAGAAATATATTTTTTAGGGTCTAGAACAGGGGATATTTCAAGTGCTTGACTGGTAGAAGGGTTCCCCAATTATTGATATAGTGGCATATGAGACCTAGGTATGATTTTTCCTGCTTGAATCAGACAATTCTCTGCTCTAATAGCTGTGTCATACGCCCCTGGCAGTGTTGTTCCTCCCATTAATTATATCATCATATATATATCAGAGTTTAGAGCCTTCGAAAATTAGAGGAAAGCTCCTTCTGGAGCTGACCTTATGGCAACCGGAATCCGGTAACATGTCTACTGGAATCAGAAGTTGAAATCTTTCTTTTTCTCATTAGGACCCCTCTTGATAGTTTTCAATTGTTCCAATAAAGATAGATTGTCTGTCCTTTCTCTGAATTGGCTGCAGAGGGTTGTGCATATTTGATCCCAATTTTTAATGGACCTCGTATTTAAGCTCCTAAAACATTATAATGCCTTTCCTTTGAACTAAGAAGAAAGTAATTTGACTACAACATCTACTTCATTTATTTTTTGGATATTACAAATGTCTTATTAATAGACTAGAGTTGTCTTTATGTTTATTGTTTAATAAACATGTGATATTTAGGTTTCTTGTGGTTGAAGCAAACTTTTACAAAGAGGTGCACAGGTTATATATATGTGCATGGATTTACTCTTTAGTTTATTTAGATCTATTTTGAAAATTATTCCATTTGTTGCAATGACAATCTTCAATTTTTTCATACAAGACATGTCTCAAGCAAGTTGAATGAGGGAAAATGTTATTTTTAAATTTTCCTTTCAGTAAGGATTTACGAAAAGCCACTTATTCTATCTCATAACTAAGCACCACAACTCTTATATACCTAAAAAATATAATAATGTAAATGAATTTTGATTTAATAGCCAACCAACCACGATGTATGCTTTCTATAAAAGAGATCAAGAAAATTGTCTATGAAATATATTAAATACTCATTAAAAAATGACGTTGTAATGTTTTTGCAATCAAAATTGAAATGGAATCATTATGATTACCTTTAGGAACATATAAGTTTGGGGTGAGTGTTAACCCTTGTTTGATATTCAGAACAATGTAATGAATATTTGAATATATTAATTACTATATGAGCATCTATATCATGGGATATCCAAAAATGGAAGCTTCCAAGTTAATGGATCTGGATCATCTCTATCATTTGATTCACCAGATCTCTGATACTGGCTCTCTATTTCTTAATAGTCAACTGCTATAATAAGGTCGTCTATTGTATTTGTTCCATTGTTTTTCAACCCATCTCCTTTCATTAATCAACTTCCATATTGTCAGAGCCTTATAGTAGGGAAAGTTATCCACTTTGTACCATGACGTATAAATTCTCAAACAATTTTATGAAAAAAAAATCAATCTTCTTTCACAATTTTGACTCTATAAAGGCCAAGGAATTGAAAATTCTCTCATCTTCCACTGAACCCAAAATCATTGTTTGACATAGATCAACCAATGAGAAACAATTGGACATGGTTTGCTATAAAATAGTACTCACCCCATTTTTTTTCTATAGTCGGGTTATTTCTCCACAATCTAAGGGATTATCCAAATATTTAAATTATTGAATAATTGTAGTGGAAAATTCATGAGATTGAGAAATCAAGTTTTCATTGTTTAAAATACCAGGAATATTCATTCTATTGATATTAACAGGCTTACAAAAATGTTGAATAAATGTAGTCAATTTATTATGGAAAAATCACAGCACCCCTGATTGCTTACAATTGAATGGTTGAGGTATTCAATGTGATTTTTAAAATATGGAGTTATCCTAATGTGTGGTAATTTTAGGTCAGGATAACTCTCTTGAGAAGGTTGGCTTTCTATCCAATCCTAGTGTCAACTATTCCAAAGTGAAGAGAGTTGCAAGTTTAAACCTAATCTAATGTTTTCCCAAGGGGATAGAGTTAGAAAGGATGCATGAAAAATAAAACCTAATCTAAGGGAAGGTGATGCACCAAGAAGGAGTGTTAGACAACCTGCACAATAAACGCATCACTTCCAAAACCTTGCAATGAAAACAATAACAACACAAAATAACCTTTCATACAATAAATATTATACAGTTTCAATAGAACACAGAAGAGGGTTTGAAACATCCACAAATCTTATTTTATTGCTCTCAAATTTGATACAATACATCACATTTCAGGCCAAAGGCACATGTATTTCATTACAATATTCAATAGGGAGGTTTTGAGCTCCACAAGTCTCTCACAGACAAGAAAGAAGGGAGGGGCATATACAAGGTGTCCAACCTTTTTCAAATGAGCCCCTCCTTACATTTATTGAATGAAAATTTACTTGAGAGAGAATATTTTAGGTTCTGAGGGTAGTTGTAACACCATCATTGCTTGCATCAACCGCTTGAACTGACCATATCTTAGATACTTGACCTCCATGCTTGAAAGTTATGTGTTCATACCTCAACAATAACTTCTTCACCAACCCACTATTGTGCACATTTCCTCAATTTTTCGTTGTGTAAAACCTATGAAATCCCAAAAAATGATGATTCCATGCTACAAATATTTTCCTCACATTTCCAAAGACTGATATTTTGTTAAAAATGGCGGAGCACAAGGGGATATATTACCATTTTTGCACTAGTTGCTTGCGTGGCTCTAAACCTAACTTACCCACCTAGTTGTTGTACTTTTCCTTAATCATCAAAATCCCCTCTAAACATAATTTCCAATGACTATAACTTTGTTAAATTTCACAAAGGATTGAAAAATATATTTCAATTTGAAATTCAGACACATCTGGTTTCCTTTCAGGCTCCATCGAGTTGGTCACCACCACCCACCAAGCTACATTATCACCCATCGAGTTCAATAGCTATTTGATGCAAAGTCACTCAAAAAATTTAATCCTCACCAGCTTGGTATATTCCTTGTTTTCTCTTGCCATTTGGATCATTGACTCACGCATTTCTCACCTACCATCTAACTCGCCTTAACGGTTTTGTTTGGTCTCTAATGGCTCAGTAGGCCTTTTGATTTGTTTTGGGTGGGAACATGTGTATTTCATGCTTTAGAAACCCCCTTTTTGGAGTTGTCTTGGCCATCATTTTGGGATGTCATGAGCTCACATCTCTGAAACACCCTCCATGTTAACCCCAAACTCGATTTTGACTCCCTAGCTACTCACGTTGTGTCACATCAACCAGCTTCTTTCATAGTTCAGGCTCTCGGGTTTTCGGGCTTGGGCATGATTTTTTGTGTTTCATTCAGTGAGAATCCCAAATTTTCAAATCCCAAAAGTCTAAATACTTCACGATTTTGGGGATTTTCATTATTCCTCTAGCTCGCTTGGCTCAATCTCCTTGGCTCACCTCGATGAGCCACTCCCACCTTGTTAAGGTCGATTCTATTTTTGACATGTGCCCGGCTTGAGCGAGCTCCCTTTCTATCACCAAATTCCATAGTGCATCAAAATTGTTGAGTTTTCCTCATGTTTGGATTGGCCAGGTCAGCCCCGAACTTTCATTCCAATGGCTCAATGCCTTAGCATCTCGCACTTAGATAAATTCATTGAGCTTTCTATTTGCATGCACGGGCGATCTCCATAGCTCGTCATGACCAAATCCATTCTTGGTCGAACTCGAACCCATATTGTCACAAGTTTGATCACCTTGTGATTTGAATCAGCTATGTTGACTTCATTTAACTCGCAGTTCCATCCGAGACTGGTGTCTCTATCACTTTTAGCTTGTCCCCGAGCTCTTTTAACCACCTCCGTCATGCTTCCTTATGCTCGACCCTATAACCCATTGTCTGAAGTTCGCTTCTACATGAACTCACTTGAGATCATTTTCCATTTATTACACTAGTCCACCGTTTATTGGCTCTCCTAAGACAAATTGTAACTCAGCTGCCCCTCCTAAATGTGAGCTCACAGAGCTACTCGGCGAGTTTTTTTGAGCTCGATGCCTCAATAAGCCCCTACAGGGAATTTAATCACATTTTTTTCATTCTTAAGGGGATTATTTTATATTTCTTGACTAATAAGGGTGGAATGAGTTCCTAAAAGATTGAAACAACATTTGTTTTTTCATGGGCCATTTTTTGGTCATTTTTGGGGTCGGAGGCTATTTTTTCCTTGCAATGGGACTAAGAGTCTAGTATGACCTTGAATAGCTAGATTTAGCCCAAATATTTATTGAATAGATAGAGTCTAGTAAATTATTCTCGGACCATGAAATTGCTATCAAAACCCTGGGCTACATATGTGATTCCTTTTCAGTTCTTGACTCAGTTATCTCCTTGTTATCCAATTTGGCCCAGGGGGTCAAATTAGATAACACAACCTCTTGAAGTAGTCTTACTATATATATATATTTCATTTTGGATAGGATTCCAAAATGTGGTATTTACTATACCATTTCTTCAAGTAAATCATCCCTTATAAATCAATCCATTGTTTCTTCTAGTATGGACACTACATTTTGTCTTAACCTCACCCTTGTTGATAATACAATGTTATCAAACAACGACCCTGTGACTTTTACCTCCTCGACCTTACCGATTACTACTTTAAACATGTACATCGGTATCTCATATCTACATATAGAAGCACACACTTCCCCAAACAAGTTGAGCTTCAGGAATCTACTTGCATTTCTAATATTTATCAAATAATTCCAACCATCAAACTTTGGACCTATAAAAGCAGTTTCATTTAGAAATAAATATTCTATTATTATACAAACTCTTTTCCTCAAACTAGAAAAACCAACAATATAGATAGTTATCTCTTACATTTGTTTAATTAAATGATGCATTTATTTCAATATGGGAACGAGACCATAGAACATTAGTAATGAATCTATATTAGTCAAAATATGTATCAAATCCTAGGCCTTGTACACTTCCATGTGATTTTTCCACATCACTCCTAATAAGGATTAATACTCTTTACAGACCCTACGAACCAGTTGGTATAATGAGATCCACTTAGTGTCGAAATATTTTAATAGTTTACACCCATTTGTTAGTCCTGATAATATTTTCAATTCCATGAACCTTTTAGGAATGTGACAGAAATAAGCATGTACCTCTCGAACAAGGTCTTAAAATATTGCTATAGGTTTAAACTTTCCAACTATTTTGTAAGCTAGGTTCATTCTATGAGTCATAGAATGAATGGAAATCATATAAGTGAAATGATATGTTTGGATTCTTACACATAGGCCATTACAATGATCTTGTATTACAGAAGCTCTGTATTCCCTGACACATACAAGATTTGATGCAATTATAACATCATCCATGTCATTGATCTCCATCAAAAATTTTATCACCAGCTCACAAAGGTTTTTATAATTGGATTTCTCTCTCATATTGTGAATGGCAAGTAAGTGAGGTTGTCTCATAGAATTCTCAACACTATACACATGCATATAGACCCAAGCAGTATTATCTACTGTTGTAACCTCATCAATAGATAAACATATGTATCTTGCAGACTTCAGTTTCTCTTTCAAGTCTTTTTTCTCAACCATATTTAGGCATTTTGGCCAATCCCAACCATTACTTTATGACCAGTGAGAATGAGGAAATTGTGGAACACCAAGAAAAGACAACATCTTTTTTTGTTCAGGAAAATTGTTATAGGATGACCTCTTTTCAAAATGTGAAAACCAGTAGCTAGTTGAAGTTTTTTACCCAAAAGACTGTTTTGAATGATCTTGTTGAATTAAGAGGTAATTTCCCCTCCATTCCCTACAAATATTATTTCATTTCTATTATTATCTTCAAATTATTTTTCATACCTAATATGCAAAAAATCATCCGCATTTTTCCATCTGGAAACATTCTTCTCAACATCATCTACAATTATATTTTCATATCTTTCCTACATGCTTCCCAATAGTATCCAACTTAAGTTGTAGTGTCTTGTCCCTGCCCAATTTCCAACTGTATATTACACATTTGAATTATTTGGGAGGTTAAATTTTATTCTCATTTTCAATAGGTTTGATAAATGGAAACTTAGAAACCCACTTTGACCTTAAACTCCTTCCCAAGTCCCATTTTATTTCCTTTCTCTTTCTTCCAGAAATAGGTTTCTGTTGAGTATTTTCCTCGGTGGAATTTATATTTCGTTGATTGCCACTGCCAAAATTTATACCTCCAACATTCACTTGTGCACTAGTAGGTGATACAGTGTTATCTGCACTCAATTGGGAATGTTGTACATTTTCAAACTCAACATCATTCAATGGAATGCCTTCAAGGGGAGGCATTTCATTGTTTTTGTCATTGACAACATCAAGAAAATAAAAAATGAACACATTCTCATTCTGAGTTTCATTTTAAATGTAATAATTTTCCATTGATTATGATGGTCATTTTGGAAAAGGATGGGTTTCCTTAGATGGTTTCTCAAAAATATATGTTAGTTTTCAAATGCCAGTACCACTACCAAGAGGGGTTGGAATAGCATTTTTCCTGAGGCTGATCTTCCATTTTTAGGTGCCATTTTACGGAAACAGTGAATCCTGTAGAATTGAAAGAAAAAAGATACAACATGTTACACTAAATGATATTGATATCATGTAATGTATTTCAATCAACATTGCATCTTATAAGAAATAAGAAAATACAAAATAATAAATTAAAAGAAGAGTCATCATGGAAACCTAGAAGAAGTTTAGATGTAAAAATAAGAAATTTAAGGAGAACATAATGTAACTAATAACAATGGAATTCTTCAAAGATATTTGAATTATTTTGAAGTGATTTTTGACATGGGATATATAATATTGTGTCACTTAACATGTAATATTTTTTGAAAGAGTGTTACATTAGTATAAGAAGAAATTACAAACATTTTTCCATAATTTTTCATGGTTGCTTGATTGATATGTTACATCAAATTAGATAAGGATTTCCTACCATTTATTCAGTTTCAATGCACTTGATATGTATTGGTCTTATCTACATGTTTGAGTAAAATCACAAGGTTTAAATCTTTTGAAAGAAAAATTTGATATAGAAAAAAGTGAAAAGATGAAGTGATATTTTTAGCCATCTCTCATATACCTTATTTAGAAGGAATAAGAATATTAATACAGTAAGAATTAGAGCATACATCAAGCCAACTGAAAATGTATCAGAGGGTTGAGAAGAGAACAAGAAATTTAAATGATTTGTTGAGCAGCCAAGGAGACTCTAATGGTAAGACACTCTAGTGATAATAAGTCTCTGATGTAGCTAATCAAACATTAAATGGGTGATCTCAAGGTCTATGCTCAGTTAGAAATCAAAGTATAGAATGTATCTACTCATGAAGGAATTTGAGTTCATTTATTCATCCAAGGCATGATATGTATTTAGTTGATTAATGAAGGAGTCTTGATGATCGAGCTCTATCATAATGTATAGAGGTTTGTCTTGTTGTATAGAGGAAAGAAGGCTCCAAGATGGCAAGAGATATATAATGCACGTTTTGAGACATGTAGGGGGTCGGGGAAAAGTTGAAAAATTACGAGTAAATTCTGAGAGAAAGCTCATCTTCTGAGAAACCCACCAAAGAACTATAATAATTTCTTCTATGTTGTATCTTCATGTATTTGAGTTGGTTACAAGTGTATAGCCATCACATAGCTCTGAGATTGTTCATGAAAATCTCCCCTGCTAATGAATCTAACAAGATTTTGAGTTAATCTGTGTTTTTCTAGGAAATATGGTGTTTTTTATCATTTTTAAATTCCTACAAATAGTTTTAATTGTTCATGTTGCAATCTTGAATTGAAAGTATTTAGAAATCACATAGGATCTCCATTTCTGGTTGATAGTTTAGTGGCATTTGTAATCTCATAATCAAAAGAGCCTTCATCTGATAAGGAGATAAAAAAATTTAAAATCACTTTACCTTCCTTGACTACAGAGATTGCTTGTAAGCATTTGGGGGCACCTTAGGCATGGTTTGATCAAGGATTTTTGTGTTTAATTGAGTTCTTTACTTCAAGCTTTTGTGGTGAGTTCTCAAAGATTTTGTGAAGAGTGCTGCCTGGGCTTCCATTTATGCCTCTTCTGGTTGAAAGAATATCCTGATTATTTGAGGCATTTTATCTAATAGTTGTTCAAGTATTGTAGAGGTTGTTAGAGATCTGTAATATCCCATTTTGTCTTGTCAACACCCCACACAAAAATTCATTCAAAAAAACTAATCCTACCCATACTACCCATAATCTGGGAGTGACAACCTGTGAAAGTCAGATTTTGAGTGTTGATCATATTTTCCCAAGGCCCTTTCATACTATTTGCATAAATTGAGGGATATCTTCATCTCCTTCATCATTCGGGGGTTACAATGTAGGTTCTCTTACCTTGGTTGAAAGGCACAACCTAAAATAGTCAGGGTCAGATAAAAATCCTTTCAAAGTGCTATCCATCTCACTAAAAATCTAAGTGCTAGTTTGATCACATCCCTAGCTACAAAACAAAACACATCATGATCTGTCTGACTTCAAGATTTATGCCATATCTCTGATGTTGCTTAGACTTAAAAGGAGAAAAATTTTGGGTACCAACATCTTCTGGTGCCATTTTCGGGGACTTCTTGGAATTTCTTGGTGTTTTTGAAGTGTTTGAAGAGTTTGATCATTTGTGTATTCAAGTATTTGAGCTGCTACATTGTTAAAATATCATTCTATGCTTCAGATTTGCAAGTTTTAAACAAGGGTTTCAAGTTTTGTCTGCCCTTTTTCCATTTCCTAGCAGTTCATACACTTTGGGTGCATTGTGATTGATTGATTTAAGAAGAAGAAGGTCTAATTTATAAATCCTTACAAAGGTTTCAGTACTAGAAAACATTTGACATATTACTTTAGTGCATTTTCACAACTAAGGTGAAAGTCCTTAGTGGCGAATTCATGTTGATTTGATCTTGAAAGTACCAGTTGTCTTACCTTTCTGTCATTTATAATTTGTTGCTCAAATCTATAAAACTGGAAGGAAGAAGATCTCTCTTCATCAAGGACTCTGCTAAGAAGTTGTTTACAGATTCAAGAAACTCAGAGCTAGAGGGGAGAAAGGTGTGGAATATTGTTGGAAACTTGACTACAAAAAAGGAGATCCCTATTGTTGAGTTTGAAAGTGAGCAGCCTATTATTAAGGACTGCAATTCTTCTTCAAGTGATTTGATTCAGACAATCCTATTGCTGATTTGAATTCCCCATCAGGTGAGGGACCTTCTTATGCATTTAAAAGGCTTGCTCTTAAATCTGCTCCTATATTTCCTAAATTTGCTAGAGATCATCAAGAAGGAGAGCCCTTAAGAGAGATATTTTTTGAAGATTTCATTCCCATTCCCAAATACCTTGCACTCCTCATCAACTTGTTTCACCTCTAGGATCACCTCCACCAAACAATATGGCTCAACCTAGACCTCCATTTTTTGTTAACACCTTTGGTCCTATAAATTTTAGAGGAATGGATGGTTACCCAAATGTTGTCCCACAAGATTTCATAAATAGGTTGCCAAAATTCCAGGGTAATAATGTTATTACTGGTGATTAGCATCTCAAACTTTTTGATAATATGATGGAAGATTTTGAGATTGAGTTTGAGGATGTGTATGCCAAATTTTTTATTCATACACTAGAAGAGGATTCTAGGGATTAGTACAAGACTCTACTTGATAATTTTATTGACTCTTGGACAGAAATGAAGAATGCATTTAGGTTACAATATGGTGACAAGATTGATCCTAGATTTCTTTTTTCTAAGTTTGATAATATCAAGAAGAACCTAATGAATTAGTCCATGACTTCAACACAAGGTTTAACAAAACTTTGATAAGTCTACCTGTTGGTTTGAGGCCTTGTGATGAATCTTGTTTAATAAAAGGCATCCTATTACCTAAGAGACAAGAACCCTACCAATCTAAGACAAGCTTTCACCATGGCACTTGAAATTGAAAACAATACCAAGGCTGTTGGAAAACCTCTCAAGAGAGATAGTGTAAAATTGATAAACCCTGAAAAACATCAAGCTAGGATAATGATTTAGAAGAGGTTGTGAAAACTTTGGCAGGAGCTGTCAAATAAATCTCATACAAGTTGGCAAGAGCTGAGAAGGGAATTGGGCATACTTCACAAGGTCATCCTTGGTAGCAAGCACAAAATGGATTTGGCAATCAACATAGGAATGAGCAGAGGTTTGATGACAAACGTAAAGGGCCTGTTGGATCTGTAAATAGACATCCTCAAGCACGTGAAGGAAGAGTGTTTCCCTGGTCCCTTAACTGCTAGGGTTGTTGTTGTTAAAGAGGTTGTTTATATTGGTTGGTGTGATAGGTGTTTTCTACCCCATCCTCCATGTGAAGCAAACTAGCAAGAAGGTGAAGGTAATAATGATGATGGTACTGATGATGATATTTGCATGATGGGTTAATCTTCAAGCTCACAAGGAGGAGAAACATCTACTGAAGTAATAGGTGCTAGGATAGTTGCGACCTTTTGGAATTGCATCAAATGGGTACAAGTCTTTCTTCCCCCTCATGCTCTTGAAGTTGATGTAGTGAAAGCTTTTGAAATTCCTAACAATGACTTTGAGTACTTAAGATCTTTGATGATTACGAAGTATGATGGTGGTATCCCTTCGGAGGAAGATAGACAATTGTTTATGAGTGTTGTTGTAGCTAAAGAGAAAGAGTATAACACTAGAAGAAAAGTTGTTAAAGGAAGTGGGCCTCAAGAAAAACCTAAAACACCTTTACTCACAAGCATTCCAAAAGAAGCTCCTAGGAAAGAAACACCTGCTAAAAGCTCTACTGTCCCAAGAAAAAATTATAGTCCTCCTCATGCCCAAGCTGCCAAGAATTCCTTGCCATCCAATGAATCTTCTTGTCTCCCTTCCAATGTTTTTTTTCCAAAGAGTTTCCCCTATGACATAGCCCAAGTATTGAGCCAAATTAAAATGAGTGTTCCAATCATTGAGTTGCTTAGAATTCTTGAGCATAAGAAGAGAGTATTTGAGTACTCGGGGTTGAAGGAAGAGAAGAATATTCTAGGTACAAATGTAAATGTCGTTGAAAATCCTCCTTAGATCATTACAAACCTTGGAACACCACCAGAAATAGAGGATTTTTGAGAGACATCTGAGGTATATTTGGGGACATCCTTGGTTGATTCCCAATTGAATGTTGATCCATTCTTTAAAACTTTTCTCATAAAAGATAGGCTACTTCACAATTGTATGTTTGATTCTGGTGCATCATGTAATGTCATGCCTCTAGAAGTCATGAATGAGTTGGATATCAAAGTGAAAGCTTCCTATGGGAAGTATACTACCATGGATTCAAGGGAAGTACCAACGGTTGGTTGTGTGAAGGGTTTGGTAGTGCAACTTGTAACCTATCCGTGTAAGAATTTGAAACTTGATGTTGTAATTATTGACTGCCCTGCCAAATGGGGTATGCTTTTTTCAAGAAAGTGGGCTGAAATTATTGGAGGGAGTGTCCAAATGGATATATATTTTTCCATAATTCCCATTGAGGGTAGCCTAGTCAAGCTCTATGGTGAGAAGAATATGTTGCACCTAATTGAGGATCCAAATAATGCTTCCTATGAGGTGTTGTTTGTTGAGGTTGATGCTAATAATTTCATTGGTTTCGCTGATGGAAAAGAAACACAAAATAGATCAGTCAAAGCTTCTTGATTAGGTATGTTCTCTTTGGACCTTGCTATTTGATGGATCTTGCTCAAAATTTGGAAATGGTGGTGTAATTCTGATTTCTCCTAGACTGGAAGAATTTGTTTTTTCTTCCAAGCTTAATTTTGAATGTACTAAAAATATTGCTGAGTATGAAGCCTTGTTGTTGGGGTCTGAGAATTGCATGGAAGTATGGTGTCAAGGACATCATTGCAAAGGGATATTCAGAGTTAGTTTTCAAACAAATAAGAAAAATATATGCTACAAAAAATCAGCGGATGAAGCAGTATAAGCATGCAGTTTGGGATCTAATTGAAATGTTTGATTCTTTCAATATTGTGCATCATGACAGAAGTATGAATGCAGCTGCTCACAAGTTGGCAGTGTTGGGGTCAAGATTTGGTTATTGCACCATTTCACCTTATTGTGAGTATAATGTTGAATTTTTAACTAAACCAGTTGTCCCTGATAATATCAAGCATTGGCAAGTGTTTGATGGTGATGCTCAAGTGCTAAGGTTCTTGCAAATCCAAGGTGAGTTTGCAAATTAGAATATTTATTGGGAGACAATGGTATGCATGACTGAAGGAAGAGAAACTTTTTTTGAGAAAGACATCATCCAATTGAAAGCAAACACCATTCCTAGAGGTCTTATTGCACTTGAGTCAAATTTGAACAATGTTGATTGCATCATAAATAGAAACATGTCTGCCTCAAGGGATGTGGAAGATCATAACTTGGGCACTAATGGTAAACCAAAGGAAGATTTGGTTGGGCAGCAATTTAAGTAAAGAGGAAAAACAGTCCTATGCCCAACTCTTGAAAAAATATCAAGACTGCCTTGCTTGGTCCTATTCTGAGCTAAAAGCATATAAAGAAGACTTGTTTCAACATGATCCATCTTGAGGCAAATACTAAGACATTAAGAAAAAGGCAAAGGCCAATTAATCCACTTCTCTCCATGAAAATGCAAGAGGAGTTAAATAAATTGAGAGATGGAGGCATTATTCAGCCCACTAGATATTCATCTTGGGTTGCAAAACCTTGTGCCAGTTAGAAAAAAGAACGGAGACATCAGACTTTGTGTGGATTTTAGGAATCTACAAAAAGCATCCATGAAGGAAAATTATCCCTTGTGAAATATAGAAAATATGTTACAGCTTGTGCCAGGGTCTGAGTTGCTTTCTACATTGGATGGTTTCTCTGGATACAATAAAGTGGTTGTCAAAGAATCAGAAAGACTAAGACACCATTCACTATTCCTCAGGGAACATATGTTTTTGTTAGGATGTCATTTGGTTTGATGAATGCTAGTGATAATTTTCAAAGAACAATGGATGTTGCTTTTGCTGGTTACATCTATGAGTTCATTGCAGTTTATCAAGATGATGTGAATGTGTTTTCAAGGTAGAGAGGTGATCGTTTGCAGCACTTGGAGAAGATGCTGATCAAATGTAGGGAGTATGGCATTTCTCTTAATCCAAAGAAGTGTCATTTTGGCATGAAAAATGCCAAGCTACTTGGTCACATTGTGTTAAAAGATGGTGTTATGATAGACCCTGAGAGAGTGGAAGCAATTAGCAAAGTACCTATCCTAAGAACCAAGAAAGGGCAACCAATATTCTTTGGTCAAATTAATTTTATTAGAAGGTTTGTTTTCAAATTTTCTAAGTTGACTCTTCCAATTACATGCATGCTAAAGAAGGACCAAGTTATCAGGTGGGAGGAGGCTGCCATTCAAGCTTTTGAAGGAATTACGGATGCACTTAAACATGCACCTTTTTTAGCAGCCGCAAACTATAAAAGGCATTTCCAAATCTTTTCCTTTGCCTATGACTATACTATTGCTTCTATTTTTCTGAAAAAGGATGAGAATGGGGCTGAAATGCCTATTACCTTCTTTAGTAAGGCTTTACAAGGAGCTGAAGTGAAGTATACAATCATGGAGAAACAAGCATTTGGCTTGGTAAAAGCAAAAAAAGTTTTCAGGCCTTATATATTGAGTTTAAAAGTTGTTGCTTATGTTCCCCACACCATGGTGAGAGACATCTTATTAGAGATGGAGATATAAAGAAAAAGATGTCGGTGGGTGAAAAAAACTGTAGGAGTATGATATGGACATACAAACCACAAAGATAGTAAGATGTTTGGGTCTTGCTAAGCTCATGGATGAGAGCAACTTGCAGAATGTGGAAGTGAATATGCTAGAGGAAGAAAGGGTAGATGAGCTTACAAAGTTGGTAAGTTCTAATTGGTACAAAAAATGTGATCTTCTACCCCATACACCTGTGCTGCCCGAGTCACTTAAATAAAAATTAGAAAAAGATCCCTCCTACTAGATTCTCAAAAATATATCATCACAGACCTTGGGTTGGCTTGGAAGAACCCTGAAGGTGTCCTCTTGAAATGCATAACTGAAGATGAAGCTCCCAAGATAGTTTCTGATTTCCATGGGGGAGTTTGTCGAGGACATTTTTCTGGAAGAGTAAAAACACATAAGATTTTGAGAGATTGGTTATTGGTGGCCTACTCTCTTTAGAGATGCAACCCAACTGGTTAGAAAATGTGATAGTTTCCAACATTTCTATGGAAGACTGAAAGCTTTAGGCTCCCTTCCTTTACAACATGTATCAATTGAAGCTCCTTTCAAGTAATGGGGCATGGACTTCATTGGTGAGATTTTAGATCCTTCTAGTACTGGCCATAAGTGGATCCTTGTAGCCACTGATTATTTTACAAAGTGGGTAGAGGCAATCCCCACCAAGAAAGAAACACACCAAATAGTTATGGAATTCTTGTTGAATCAAATCATATGCAGATTTGGAGTCCCAGTCAAGATTGTAGTTGATAATGCCATGTGCTTTAGAGCCAAACCTTTAATGGCAATGTACGATGAATATGGAATCAATCTAAGTTGTTCTTCAAACTATAACCCTCAAGGGAATGGACAAGCTAAGTCCAGTAATAAGAATTTGTAGAAGATCATTAGAAGAACCTTAGAGCAAAACAAGAAGAAATGGGGGTGAAACAATTGAAATTTACAATTTGGGACTGATAGGATAACTCCTAAAAGAGCTACTAGTAAAAGCCCATTTGAATTGGTGTATGGAACTCAGGCTTTGCTTCCCTTGCACCTGCAATTATCTTCATTTCAGTTTTCTTAACAGTTGGAAGATCAAGAGCTTGGCTCATATGAATCAAGGATCAATCGGATCATTGAGCTTGATGAGGAGAGAAGAGCATCCCATCAAAGGCATGTCAGATTTAGGGAGAAGATGAAGAGATTGTTTTACAAGAAGGTCACTCCTAGAGCCTTCAATGTTGAAGATCTATTTTTGTTGTGGGATAGTAGGCATGAAGACAAGGGAAAGCATGAACAAATTTGATGCATTATGGATGGACCCTTATGCCATTGACATCAGAATTGGTGAGCATACCTTCTTCTCAAAGATTTAGATGGGGAATTGTTGGAATTGTCTGTTAATGATAGGCATCTAAAGCATTTCTTAGATTAAACCCCCAAATTTGAGGTATGCACCAGCTTGTAAAGTGTATTGTGTTTGGTTTTTCACTCTTTTTTTGTGTGTTTTTTTGGTTTGTGGTTTGCCTTGCTACGTGGCAGCCATTTTTTCCGGGTTCTCAGCTAGTTTTTTGGTGACTTTGGCTGGTGATTTCTTTTCCCAATGGATATTTTGGCACTTGGTCTATGTTTTTTCCTTGTGGCACTCACTGGAAGTTCCTCATCCCCAAGAAAGAGCTGATGTTAGTGCCATTTTTGAGCTTGCAATATGTTGCCCTAAAATTTCAAATCTTTATCTACTCAAAAAATGTTTTATCCTTTGATTTGATGGTATGTAATTCTTCCCCTCCAATTGAAATGCTTTAAAAATGCTCACAAACTTGTTATCTTGCCCTAATTTGAAGGAATATTCCAAGTTTGCCCTTTTATGTGCCCTAATTTTTCCAATTTTGTGGGCTATGTCGTTTTTCCCTTTGCCATATCGTGGAAAAATCAAAATTGATCAATTCATACTTGTTTATATTTAAAAATCCAATCCCAAGATTGAAAATGTTCAAAAATCATACTTCAGTTGATTTAAAATAAAAAAATATGCCATCCTTGGTGAAAAAATTGAATTCTAGGGCATCCCTGGAATTTTTTACGTTTTGACATGTTGGTCTGAAAATCTGTCAGGTGGGCAGATCTATTGATAGACAGGCCAACAGTGTGCAAGCCAAAGCCCCTCTTTGAGATAGCAAAGTGAAACTGGTTTATTGTTATTCTATAAAGTAGGAATCTATGCAAATCTACACTATTCTAATTTCAGGGGTTTGGGATCTCATCCCAGTAGGGGTATTTCTGACTATGAACAGAAAGGTAGGAGGGAAGGAATGGATGAAGGATAGATCTGAAGGAAGAAAATAAATAATTTCCAAAATAGAAAGGTCATAAGGTTTATGCCTTGGGCTGGTAGTAGACAAAGCCAAACTTACTTGCATAAACAAACAAAGCAATACTGATGAACAAATGACAAAAAAGTAGAGATATATATAACAGAAAAGCAACACAGATCTAACTTAAGAGAGATCTAATGCACATAACACATCAATTCAACACAAAGTCTCAATCTTTGTATTAATATTTTCTTCTGCTACAAAAAAGTACAAAGTCTTTCTCTTCTCACTTCTATTTTTCATCTAAAAAATGTCCACACCCAAATACAACAAGTATCCAAGTATTTATAGAAGAAGATGAAAAGGAGCCAACCACTTTACAAAATATATATAAAATATTTACAAAATATCTAAAAGTCAAATGTTGACTTTAGGGAAATTTTTAGGATGGCTACATCTCATGATGCAACATGGATGATGTCATCACGTGTGCTAATATACTTTTAGACATTTTACAAAAATGGGATATGTCCTAGAAGGAAGGATCTTATTTTTCATCGTCCCTTTTATCGAATGGAGTGTCTTGCTTCTACTCTGGAGAGGTGATGTGATACTGAGCTCTATACTCCATAAACTTGCTGATCATTGTCTGAAGTTGACCATGATTGGGACCATTGGTGTGGTCTCCGATGACTTCACAAGTTTCTTTTTCGGTTCTGAGCTTATCAAGGAGTCTGATGTATTTTTTTCCTTTCTCCATCAAGTATCCAATGAAATCACGACAAGCTAGAAGGTTATTAATAGAATCTCAGTCAAAAGTGACCTCTGGTGCCAAACCTTGTGTTGTGATTTCCTTAAAGAGATGGATAGTATTGTCTACCTCCCTCAAAGTAAATTTTTTTCCAATCAGACCTGGAGACATCCTCATGACTATCTACTCCATTTGATGTTTTGCATCCAGGGATTCCTCCTTGATTTTATCTATCCTTTGCAAGACAAATTCCATCTGATCAACCTGATAGTCTAGAGCGGCAAGGGCTTTGTTGTGTGCCCGCGGGTGATCAATGACGCCGAATTTTAACAATTCATCGGCTGGGCATTTGACCATTTTCTGGAATGTCTCATGTTGCAACTTGGCATGGTCCAACTCTTCAGAGACGGGTCCTGCCAATGCTTGGAGTTCATTGTTTTCCAGATCTATTCTTTGATAGAGGTCTGTGAATTTCGTGATCACTTCCTCACTGTCTTTGACGATTTGATCTCTCCAGGAGGACATTGTTGTACCTTGCTTTCCAATCTTGGCGTATTCATTTATTTTTTCCTAACTGAGAACTTCAGGAGGCTCGGCAGTAGTCATAGGAGGGGCATTGCCCATTATTTGCAGAGTTTGGAGGAGATGCTTATTTTGTTCCTTTAATATTATTTTATCCTCCTTTGTTTCTTGAAACTTCTTGCAAAGGGCATCCACTGCAGATAAAGCCTCTCCTTGCAGGCTTTCAAATGAGGTTCCCATTGTAACTTAGGTCACTGTAAAATCTGTAGGAGACAGATCTTATTTCTCCTTTATGGGATTAGGATAGGTAATCTCCATGACCCTTTCACCTACAGTATTTTGCGAGAAGCGAGTTATAGCCCTTTACTTCTTGGGTCCTTTTGTCGGGATGGTGGAGAAGTCCATGGGCACAATGGGGACTTTCCTCTTGTGTTGGCTTAGGTGGTCAAAGATCCACCCTGGACTTATAGGAGTGGGACCAAAGGAAGAGGAGGAAATGGTGTTGGAAAGAGGAGCAACCATAGTGGACACAGAAAAAAGTGTCAAGACACTTGGTGGTGGAATGGAAAAAGAGGCCGACACACCAACACTCATAGGATCTAGAGTCACTACAAGAGAGGAGGATATGGAGACGGAAGGGATCTGCAATATGATGGAAGAAATATTGGGAGACAGATCCACGAGGGAAGAGAAAATGGAAGAAGGAGGCGGGGAAGGCATAACCAAAGGAGTGGTTGTTTGAGTGACAAGAGGAGGGGGAAGAGGAGCAGGAGAGGGAATGGTTAGAACTTCACCAGTTGTAGTTGTGATGACATCCTGAGTGGATGTGTCCATTAGAACACTTACCACTTCTTCTTTGCTTGGGGACACTAAGTCCACTACATGCTCTTGCGCAGTGGTAGGTGGGCTCTCAGGAGATTTATTTTGAGTGCTTGATTCTCCCTCTTTTTCTTTTCCTTTACCTTTAGGCAAGTGTTCTGGCCTTGCAGGTGCATTTCCCAAGGGAGATGTTTTAAAATCTACTCCAAGATAGATGATACCATTCTATTTGCACCAGTGCTCAGTGCGTTGCAGCATAGGCTTGACCCTTTCTTCGATGGTTTGGGGTGCCTTGTTTCTATCAATATCTACAAAAGGCCAATCATCCCCACCCGTGTCTAGGTAAACTTGATCAATATCTTGACTAGTTTCTTGGAAATCATGCAGGATGATGACAACCCCATAGTGAATGATTTCTGACATGGCCAACAGGGAGTGATCCTTTCATCTGAGCTCGACTTCATGATTTAAGTCAATGTAGATATTCTCGACCTGAGGAACATGAATTAGATCAATCCTTGCCTTTGGGAGGCAGCCTCAACAATCAAAGGTAGGTCTTGCTAGGAAATCATGATTCAGGTTCAACAATTCTAGATCAGCAAACATCTCCTGGGATTTACTAATCGAGGAGCACATGTACCTACCAAATGTGAGGGGGAATGGAGTGCCTCCCTTCTTCCTCTTCATACATTTCTCATGGTAGGTAATTATCTACCTTGACAGCTCCAGAAGGATCAGTTTGGGCCCCACATATCTTGGCAATCTTGTGGGTTCTCCCAAGAAGTTTGCAGCCCTGAGATAAGTGAAAGTGGGGAATTGCGTAAACAACGCTCCCCAAGCCTGTGTGGCAGTGATCACACTTTTCATTTTTTGGCCATGAGTCATGTTGGGCCTCAAGAGGCAAATGTTGCCATAGAAAAAGACATCATTGACCTTGCTAAATTGGGCTATATTGTTTTCAAGCCTCAATACTAGATAATACTTGTATATTTTGACCTGGGGCCATACCCCATACCATTTCAACCCTGGTTAATCCCTCTCTGAGGCAGCACCATATACGACATAGGAGTTCATATAGAACCTCCCTATTTTTGAAATTTGTTGAAGTTGTTATGAGATTGTATCGCTGATAATCTCGCCCCAGCTAAAACGTTGATCGGGTAAATTCTTGCTCATTGTTTCCAAATACTTGAGCATCCATTTATGAAATTAGTGGGCATCAAGAAGCCTGAATACCCTATTGAGGAAAATGATGGTATCACTTAGTTCCTCTGAGAAATCACTTCGGTGGATGAGCTGAGGCCATCTGGTTTTCTACCTTTTTATTCTTCAAGTAGACCTCGTTCATCATCTACATACACTTTTCCTCATTATCGGTCCAAGTCTTCATGCAGTCATCTTGACTTATTGCCATGAAATTTCTGTGGTGGGGTATTCCTAACATAATCTCAAATTGTCGGGCTATGAGGTTGATTATCAATTTTCCATCCTCATTCTTAACACATCTTGTGTCCTTGTTATCGCAATGGCCCACCAACATGATGAACTCATTGTTTATGGCGCTCACAGGGACTCCTGCAACAAAGTGTAGCCCACTACCGATCAGTTTATCCATCCATGGGCTACTAGTGACCTTCTTAGTTTCATCCCAGAAATCATCCATATGAATATGCCCAAGTTTTGAGTCTCTGATCTCAAGACTACATTCTACGAGAGAGTCAGGCATCCTGACCCTTTGGTATTTGTATTTCATTTCTTGTTCTGTCGCCTTGGCTTTGCCTTTAGACTTAGTTGGCTTCTTACTTGATGAAGACATGTGTGGGTCCGAGCTCAGTGATTTTTCTACAAGAAGAATCAGAGAATTCCATTGTAGAATGGCCATGTTAGCCGTCATGTTTCCCAAAAAATCTTGCAGAATGAAAAATTAGCAACTTATGAGTCTTTGGGCACATTGTGCAACTTTACTGCAGGCTGCAGGGGCTTTAAAAAGCAAGGTGCACTTTTGGGAATTGTTACATGGGAGAAAGCAGTGCCAAAGGGGTGTGGGGCATAGGTTTACAAAAACCAACATGTAGTGTAGGTGTTTAGGAAGTTGCGCCAGTGCCTTAGGAAGGGTGTTTTAGCAAGGCGCAGATTGGATTGGTGTTACAGAAAGGATTAATGCGCCAAAGGTTAGCACTTGCACATCGCGGGTTTGAGCTATACAACATACAATGTTGATGTAATTGTTTTAGCATCTGCACTTGCACCTTAGGGGTTTACCAGTGCATTTTAGCTTGGCGCGGAAAGGTTTCATGCAGAATGGGCTTGCAATGCGCTGAAGGAACGAATGTGTTTAGTGTTACATGAACTAAAACAACGCCATAATGAAGATAGTCCACTATTTGAGCCGATTACCAATTTTCTTGATTTTCTCCTCTTCTTCTTAGATCTTGATAGCAAGGAGGAAAATATAGCAAGGCAAGGAGTAAATGGGTAAATGGGTATGAGTTACTTTGAGGCCTAGCCTTCCAAATTTGTAGATCTAGGAGGGGAGGGAAAGGAGGTTTGCAAATTAGTTTTGGGATTTTGTTATTACATCCCAAACACCTAATCACCTAACACAAGAGCCATAAAAATAACAAGGATGGTAAGAATCACTTACCAGTATATATGTAGTGACGAGGAACATTGTGGGGTCCACACACACGATAAACGACACACGAAGGCTGACGAGGATAATGATGGGTGCAAAGGAATAACTTTTCACATTTTTTAATTCTTGAAAATGACAGGTCGAGTGTGCCTATATATAGAAAAATGTGAATTTATTGCACCACCAACCTTTTTG
The DNA here is from genome assembly GCA_019776745.2 of Taxus chinensis. NCBI lineage: Eukaryota > Viridiplantae > Streptophyta > Pinopsida > Cupressales > Taxaceae > Taxus > Taxus chinensis. The sequence goes on from CM034155.1 coordinate 385,126,650, forward strand.
TGGCGCACCTTTTCTGGGTGTCGACACACCAGAAATCGTGCATTTGGCATGGGTGGGAAGGTGTCAACATGAAATTTTCTGTGCCTATGGTGCAATTTTGTAAGTGTCAACATGAAATTTTCTATTCCCAGCTATAAAGGGGCAAAACCTTTATAGTGTTTACAGGATGGTGGATGCGCTAAGGTGCACTTTTAGGTGGCACAACATTTGGATTGTTGACATCAAATTTCTTGCGCCAAGCCTAAAAGTGGCGCGCATTTTCTGTGACTAGTCTAAAGAGATGAAAAATGGCTAATTTCTTACAACTTGATTTCTGGAAGGAGATGTATAGGCCATTCTGAACATTAACAGACCTCCTCAAGGGACTAAAACAAAATCTCAGTATGGTTACCTGTAAAATTTCCCTTGTTAATTTTATAGGATAACATGATGGTCAGACAGGCATCATTTTCCCATCAAATTCATCCTCAGAAGGTATTGGCAACGTGGCGGTTTCTAATTGGTTGAGGAAAAGCGGGGAAGTGTTGTAACTTTTCATTTTTCACCTTTTTGGAAAATGGGGAATTTTTGGGCTCGAGGTTCCATTTTTTCCAAATTTGCCTACGTGGCATATGTTGATTGGCTGAGGGGAGGCGAGGAGTTAGATCTCCTTTGAAAATTTTGGCTTCATTTTATAAAATTTCCTAAGCCAAAATTTTTTCCAAATTCCCGCAGCCAACCAAAAGAGGACACGTGTCCTAAAAGTTTCAAAACGGAGGGGATGCAGGATGCGGAAGATTTTGTGGTTTTTTGTGTTTTTGGCTCAAAGTGTTGAAGTAAATTTTTGGCCCGAAAGCCCACGAATGAATCACAGGTGGAAACATGTCCAGGAAAAGTCAAATATAAAGGAGCGGAGGTTTTGGTGACTTTGAAGTTTTTAACTTCAAATGCATAGAAGTCAAATTTTGGTCTAAATCTCTGCTCCGATCTAGGTGAGACACGTGTCACATTTTAAGGGTCAAAGGAAGAGTGGGTCGGCAGGTCGGCGGAGGTAAAAGGGGATTTTTCCCTTTTCACAAAAGAGTTCAAAATCAAAATTTTAAGCGCTGGCCCGCTAGTGAATCACAAGGAGACACATGGAAGCGGACAGAGCGAGTCAGTGGGCTGGCGGAGGCAGGAGGGAATTTTTTCCCTTTTGCAAAAAAGGGCTCAAAATAAAAATTTGGAGCGCTGGCTCGCAACGAATTACAAGGGGACACATGGTGAGGAAGAAATTGGAGGTGGCGGCCCGCAGGAAAAAAGGGTGAAAATTTTCCAATTTTCCAAAAAAGGTAAAAATGTGAATAATTGAAGCACAATTTCAATGGGACCCACCATATGCCACGTGTCATCACCAAATTTCAAGGGCGGAGGGGCAGAGAAAAAAGTCAATTTTTTCAAGTTTTCCAAAAATGTTAATAAGTCACAAAATGAGCCCATGAATTCATTCCCCATCATATTTTTCCACACGTTTGGCCTTATCCAAAAAATTAAAAAGGTAACTCTAGCTTATTTCTAAGTCCGCATCTTCCACATGGAGGGCCAGGATTAAAAGATAGGTAAGATCAATGTATTGTTGTGCATCCATTTGTTTTGGCCGCCATTTTTTTGCTCCAAGAAGCTGTGGAAATGCATGAATTTTGCATCAATTTCTCATCAAATTTTTTGGTGAATTCATGTCCTCTTGTGCCTGAAAAGATCAATTGGCAAGTCACTTTTAGGGATTAATTCTGTAGATCTAAGGTGCTTTTGAAATAAATTTTTACTCTAGGCCCGTAAAAAAACATGTGAAATGATCAAATTATAAAGTTATAGAGGTCAAATTTTGAAAATGTATAAGGATGAAAATGATGAAATGAAAGGGGTCTGCATGCCTGGATGAATGAAAAACGTGCCTCCACAATGGATAATGATCTAAGGATTTGTAATGATTCACCATTTTTAGAAACACTCTGGTAACTCTGCGATTGCAAATTCTGTTAGATGTCCCTATCATGCGAATCATGATTGGAATTGTTTTGTAACAAACTTGATCCGTTGGGCATATTCTTTGCTTGGGAAAGAAGGATCCAAGATGGCAATTGAAATTTATATAATGCATGTTTTGAGACATGCAAAAGGCCGGAGAAAATTTGATAATTTCACGGGAAAAATCTAGGAGAGAAAGCCCATTCTTCTGAGAAACCCACTTGAGAACTATTTCTAATTTCTTCTGTTTTACATCAAATTCATGTATCATGTTGAGTTAGTTGCAAGTTGTAAAGCCATCAAACAAGCTCTGAGATTGTTCAGGACAACATCTCCCCTTCTAATAAATTTGAATAAGATTTCTAGAGTTAATCTATGTGTTGTATCTTGGCAAAATGGTGTACATGTTATCATTATGTTCCAAAATGTTTTTAATTTATGTTTTCATTATCTCCTTTTGCAGTCTTGTGTTTGAAAACTCTTTTGAAATCATACAGGGTCTCCATTTCTTATTGATAGTTTAGTGGAATCTGTAGTCTCATATTCATAAGATCTTTCATTTGATAAAGAGATAAAAAAATTTAAAATCACTTTACCTTCCTTGAACTGTCTAAGATTGCTTGTAAACCTTTGGGTGTACCTTAGGTCATGATAAAATCAGAGGATTTCTGGATGCTTTAATTGAGTTCATCTACTTCAAGATTTTGTGGTGAAGGTTATCAAATATTGTGTGGAAGAGTGCATATTCCTGGGCTTCCATTTGGTGCACATATCCTAGTTTGAAATATTATCTCAACCCTATTTAAAGCATTCTGTCTGTGTGGGTCTTACAAATTTCTTGCAAAGTTCCTCAAAAGAATTTGGATAAATCCTAGTTTAGTCTTGTCTAAAATTTCCCACCAAAAAAATTCATTCATAATAACTAACCCTACCCCCATACTACCCCTGAATTGCATTGTGTGTCAACAAAAGAATAAAAATCCATTTACAAAAATGCACAAAGTAAATCAGGATCATATAATGTCTCCAGTAACCCTTGCCTTGCATTGAAAATATCTCCATAATCTGGGAGTGACAACTTGTGAAAGTCAGATTTGGAGTGTTTATCATATTTTCCCAAGGCCCTTTCATACTATTTGCATAAATTGAGGGATATCTTCATCTCCTTCACCATTTGGGGGTTACAATGTACATTCTCTTACCTTGGTTGAAAGGAACAACCTAAAATAGTGAGGATTAGATCAAATCCTTTCAAAGTGCTATCCATCTCTCCAAAAATCTAAGTGCCAATTAGATCACATCCCCAGCTACAAAATGACACACATCATGATCTATCCAACTTCAAGCTTTATTCCATATCTCTTATACTGCTCAGACTGAAAATATGAACAAATTTGGGTACCAACAGACACCACAAATTTGTATGAGTTTCCCAAAATCAACTACTTGAACAAAAAACAATATAACACTGGGATTAACCATATTAGCTCCCCCGCAAGAGAGACTGTCAACATGCCAGAAGTGTCAAAAATACAAATACAAATCTATCAACAAATAAGATGTATACACTACACCTGCTACAGAAAAATGCTCAAAATAAGGAACATTAAATGTAGAAGGTATGGAAAGTGGAGTAAGATGCCGAATGGTGAAGGAGCCATGTCAGTAGATTCCTCTCAAAGAATTCCTATGTCACCACCATGAGTGATTAGATATCCACCCCAAATCAACATAGGTGGATGAAGAAGATGCATGTATATGACTTGCTGCAAAATGCACAATGGGTGTATGCAAAGAAACATCAGAATGTGTGTTAGGTTGATTATGTTTGATAGTTGAAATCTCAAGTTTCTCAAGCCTGAGTGAAGTTGCAGAACTCATGTGTTACTCATGATCCTCAGAAAGAGTTGAGTGAATAAAAAAAGGAGCTTTATCAATGTGTGATACTAATGAAGTATCTGCTTGAAAACCAATGTCATGGCGAGAATTCCACTTAACATTTGAAAGATGGGAAACAATACCCTATGAGTGTCTGCCAATACCTCTACCAGTGAAACCCATAGAACGGAGCATGTGAGAAATTAATTCAGTGGTATGCTTTTCAAAAAATCCATGCAAATGAGAAGAAGTAGGATGCACAACATGTGATACTGTAATAGGCAATATGTGGAAGAGCATGTAGTAACAAGTGACATAGGTTTAGGAGCATCAAAAGCAAGAACAAGCTCAAATACTGGTAGATTAATGTCATTGGGTACAAGAGCAATAGATGCAAGTGGATAAGGAATATGGATATGGCTGTCCACAATATGATGGAGATATTGTAGGCTAGCAAGTTGTTGCTGTAGGGAGTGTATTATTGTATCCTTATCGTGAATGAGAGATTGTAGAAGAGAATTTTGCTTCTTGAGAGATCTATTTTCTTCCACAAATTTTACAATATCCTCTTGAAGACCACACACTTCAGAGAAAAGCATATCATTCTCAGAATCCATGATAGATACAAGAATGCAACTCCCAAAAGTTTAGGACATCGAGCTCAGTCAAAATTTCCTAAACAATTGATTCCAACACTCCTCCATATTTGGAACTTTATAATTATAGTGAAAGTCTCAAAATAAATATTTCTAATGGAAAAAGCAAGAAAAAACAAGCACTTTTTTAGAAAATGACACTTAAAACCAAGTTACCGATCAAAAAATACAAACTTTGTGATTTTTTGCTCTGTTATTTATTTTAGTTGCCACTAAAAAAAATAAAATGTTGTTGCCTTCACCACACAAATAAAATGAAAGGGGGATGAAGTTAAGCACCTTCACAAGATTTAATCCCTCATATGACCATACCATAGAACCAAGGGCTAAAGAGTTCAAATCCGTCCTTTCGAAAAAACCCTCCTACACACAAGCTAAAAAAGCTACACCGCAACAAAAAACCACCCTGTGCAGATCTCAAAAAATTATACAAAACCTAGTAATTGTACTTCTTGATTTCTTTCTTGTCTCCATGAATTCTGAGGCAAACCCATGTGCTTCTCTGCAACAACAAAAAAACCCAAAAAAATGATTTCCTCGAAAAATCACCAAGTTTACAATCAATTTTAGGGTTTTCCCGCCTTCCATATCCAATGGAATCCTTTGTTTTGCATAAAACTACACGTAGAAACAAAATATGACCAAATCCCATATATATGAATATACAAATAATTTATTTGCAAAATAAAACTTACAGATGAATGTCAACAGTAATCCCCTACTCTGATACCATAAAGGAACGATAATAGATCATACCAAGCCAAGAACATAGATGTTAATCTAACACCACGATCAATAAGATGAAAGAAATTCACCAGAATAACTTTACATACAACCTTTGCAAACAAATGAGTAGTGATATCATATATTATTATAGAACTTAATTCAATACAATGGGAATGGGCCTTGCTTAAATAGGCAAGGAATAACAATCTAAAAACTAGTCAAGGTCGTAGATCAAGCCATAAATCAAGGAAATAACTAGTCATCAAAGAACTAGTCAAGACCATAGATTTAGGAGAGAACTAGACATCAAAGATCTAGTCAATACCATAGATCAAGGAAAGAACTATACCTAACAACTAGATAATATCTCATAATATCTAAATAAGATAAAATAAATATCCACACACATAAGTGGTTGAAGATAAATACAATAAAGTTAAATAAAGTACCTAGGTGAACATGAGCAAAGGTAAATACCTACTCTAACAATGTAAACCCCTACATTATTATTTGGAAAATTATTGTTGTGGAGATATAGATTTAAACTTTTCCTCAACATTAATAAAAGAAAAATAGTATTACTATACAGTTTATGATGGATTTATAACACAATTTTTTCACAGGCAGTGCCACAAGTGAATGTGAAGATAAAGAAATAATTTTGTCCTCCTCATATTGTTGAGGAAATACATGCTTAGAGTACATTCAATACATTATGTTTCCATGGATTAAAAATTTTGAAGTACATTGCAATGAGGAAAATGCTGGTAACAAGTAAGCATGCCACAACAAGGATGAGAAAAGATGTCAAAGAGTGATCCCACTTTTACAATATTCATGGAGGAAGAAGAGGTGGTGTAAAATCATACATTAGTTTTTGGAAAATTCTTTCTATGGAGAGATAGATTCCAACTTTTCCTCAACATTAATAAAATTTAATTATTATTACTATACATTTTATGATAGTTTTATAACACAATTATTTTCACAAGTAGTGCCAAAAGTGAATGTGAAGATAAAGAAATCATTTTTCCCTCCTCAGATTTTTGAAGGAAATACATGCTTGGAATACATTCAATACATTATGTTTCCATGGTTTAAAATTTTTGAAGTACATCGCAATGAGAAAAATGGTGGTAACAAGTAATCATGTTATAACAAGGAAAAGAAAATATGTCGAAGATTGATCCCACTTTTGAAATCTTCATGGAGGAAGAAGAGGTGGTGTAAACCCCTACATTATTTTTTGGAAAATTCTTATTGTGGAAAGATATATTCTAGCTTTTCCTCAACATTAATAAAAGTAAATTAGTATTACTACAAAATTTCTTATGGATTTATAACATAATTACTTTCACAGGTAGTGCCAAAAGTGAATGTGAATATAAAGAAACAATGGTTTCCTCCTCATATTGTTGAAGGAAATACATGCTTGGAGTACATTCAATAAATTATTTTTCCATGGTTTAAAATTTTTGAAGTAAATCGCAATGAGGAAAATTGTGGTAATAAGTAAGCATGCTACAACAAGGACAAGAAAAGATGTTGAAAATTGATCCCACATTCGCAATCTTCATGGAGGAAAAAGAGGTGGTGTAAACCCATACATTATTTTTAAGAAAATTCTTGTTGTGGAGAGATAGATTCCAACTTTTCCTGAACATTAATAAAAGTGAACTAGTATTAATATAGATTTTCTGATGGATTTATAACACAATTATTTTCACAGGAAATGATATAAGTGAATGTGAAGATAAAGAAAGCATTTTGTGCTCCTCGGATTGTTAAAGGAAATCCATGCTTAGAGTACATTCAAGACATTATTTTTCTATGGTTTAAAAATTAATAAGTACATCATAGTGAGGAAAATGGTGGTAACAAGTAAACATGTTTATGACAAGATGTATGTACTTTTCCCAAAACTATTATTTTCTATTTTTCCAAATGCTAATTATCTGGTTTTTGGTTCATTGTTGTAATTTTTTCCCTTTTTTCATTTCTTGAATTTTTCATTTTGGACATCTCTATATGGTCTCTATTTAATACATTATTGTTTGTCAGCATTCCATTAACCTCCCATTCCCAACCAAATCCTCTCAGTGGATGTGAACCCCACAGAATGAGCCACAGTTGATAAATTTTCATGTCCAGAGAGGGTCCTAGCTCTCGAGAGGTCTATGCCACCCATCACCATTCTGTCAGTTTCCCAAGGAAATTCCCCTGGCGAACGTGAAACCTGTGGAATGTACCACATTTTATATATCCTTTGAATCCGATGTGGGACGACACAGTGTCAACTATCAGCAGACAGTGATAAACAATCATGGTATTGGTCGTGGAATAAATAGAAAGTGAAACCGCAATATAACTATATAACTATATATATACTTTAGAAGAGAGAACATTAACAAAAAGATTCAAAGAAGATACACTGATAAAGCAAGGAATATACAGAGAAATAGCTCATGGGGATGTATGAAGTGATATATATATATATATATATATATATATATATATATATATATATATATTAGGTAGATGTATCTACTATAGGAAAACTAGTAATGATTCCCTTTAAGTGGAGGACTATTCTAATTAACATAAAAAATTATAGTGGTTATGAGGATGAGGATGTTCAGGATTTGTAATAGCTTACAAAGGTAGAATCATAGATAAAGTAATGCGACATGAAAGAAAACAGGTCTCAAATAGATTGAGGACTCACCTACAGTAAGTGATTCTAGGATGTAAACTACAACGCACTAGCCAAGCCCTGACAAGGCCTAGATTTATTTGAAATTTTTTAAGTAAATTGCAATATGCCAATTTGCTAAATCCCTTTCTACTACTTTGCAAATACGCAAATTAGAAAATTACAAGAAAACATCAAATCTGTGTATATATCGAGAAAAATTCGGGAATGTTTTCTTGGCCAGCTAAGGTTCCATATATTTCTTGGTGAAACATTAATGTTTTCAAATCCCGATGTGTCGATTTCTTGACGAAACATTAATATTTTCAAATCCCGATGAGTTGATTTCTTGGCGAAACATTAATTTTTTCAAATCTCGGTGTGTTGATTTCTTGGCAAAACATTAATGTTTTCAAATCTCAGAGTGACGATCACACGGTGATTTAATATAAAAATATACAGTGGGATTGGAAATTCCTTAGTGAATTAGATGCGAAAAAAAATTATGGAATTTTTGGGTGAAACTTAGCTACTGCCGTTGTAAATTCACCAAAATCAAATTCCTAAAATTCTACTATTCACCAAACTACGAATATTCGCCGCTAAAATTTTCCCTGATTTTAACTCTTCAATTATGTCTTTTTCTTTCCATGGCACTCTACCAAAGAATGTTCATAATTAATTGGTATTTGTATCTTCAATAATTTCACATCATCCGATAGCTTTCAATAGTGTTTTTATATTCATTTCAATACACTACTTATTTTCCTAATTAAACAAGATTTATTTTTTGCTTTACTTACTATAGTTGATGTAATAACACCTCGGGTAGTATTACTATCTTTGGTACGTGAGGTTGAACCTACAGATTAGTATAAATTCATTATATTTTTTACAATAGATTTTTCAGTGTTGGTCTTGAATGTTCTTAAACCAAGGGTCTTATAAGTAGGCCTAAAATTAATATTTTTCATCATTTCAACAAACAATTGACATCTTTTGTTTCATTTAAGTCTTTAATTTATTTTTTCATATCTGATTACCTTTTCTTCTAAAAGTGTGTCCACTAATATTACTAGTCAACTAATCTTATTAGTCATTAGATTTAAAATATTTTCACCAATCTCAACTAAAATTCTGGGTGTTTGAGGAAAAATTTTAATTAGTGATTTCAATGGTAAGGATTTTTGAACATTAGATAAACATTGTTTATTTCCTATTTTTTGCTCATCTTAATAATTTGGTAAAGATACCATGTTTTGTATAGGTTGTTCATTTGGTGTAACATCTATGTTTAAATTTGGCATTACATCATCATTCATTGAATATTCATTATTTATTGATTCAAATGGTGTTTGAGGATATGTTGCACTGTTAATTCCATTTGGAAGAGATGATATACTTTCATCTTCATATGTTGATTCCTTTTTTCACATATTTTTTGCACTCACTCCCTCGTTTTATTTTTTTCTTTCTTAGCTCTATTGGATGATAGATGGTCTTTGTGAACATCTCTAATATCTGGTAAAGATGTTTTCAATTTATTTTTTCACACCCTTTTTGCATTCATTGTCTTTATTTTTTAACTCCTCAAGTGTTTTCCTTCATGGTCTCCTCCCCATAGTTATCAAATATCTTTATCACTACAATAAAATTGACAAAAAAAATTAATGAGTGTTAGAGATATAAGAAACAATACAAGCACGCTTAAATCTCAAATAATCCTTAAATATTTCACAAAACAATCATCTATATAAGAAAAAATATTTTAAAATTGTCAAAAATATATCTGAAAGGAATTAAATATTGTAGGAATATGTAGACAATAATGATCAATGTGACCAAAATCACATGCCTTTTAATATTTTATGTTTGGATCTCATTCTTAAGCATGTTATAACGCGATCACATTATAGCCTATTTAGATTGGAAATTACCAATCCATAGGATTGGATTTTCATAGAATCTCAAAACCTAAGGTTTTGATTGTGTAATCTGTGATTATACAAAAAAACTTAACAATATCAAGTGTATGCAGTAATTTATCATATGTTATAAAACAATCTTCAAAAAAATAAGACTATGACGTCAATCTCTAGTTTACGTTTGTGACGATATATTTCTTTCTAAAATTTGATTAGTTTAAGACTCTCATCCTTAATTTATTTTACTAGTGCCTTCAAGCACGCTTAAATCTCAAATAATCCTTAAATATTTTTCTTGTCAAAAAACAAGTATATATATTACAATTTTTTCATTAAAATTATATAGCCATAAGGAGTGATTTTTACAATATAAAATGATGGCCGAACCCTTAAGGTAATTATTTTATTATTATATTATTTTTTTCTTTTTGAAGCCTACATGCTCACCAATATATTTTTATTTCTAATTTGTTATTGGGTGCTAGGCTCACCAAAAAATACAATGCTAATTAAAGAAATAAACATGAAATTAAGTACATTATGGCATTGTTGGCTTCCTCTAGCTTGTTTGATTGGACCCATGAGGATGAAAAATGGGTCAAGGTCTTCAAACGAAGGGCAAGGGTAGGCCAGCTAGCCAACCAGCTAGGCTAGGCTAGGACTAGCCCTACCTCTGTACACCTCAGGGTTGGGCCAACTAGCTAGCCAGCTGAATTCCCAACCATTCATGTGCTAGAGATATTGTTTATACTTTTGTGCAGAAGTAATTTATAAAGCTCAGGCTGAGATGGGTGAGATTAAGGGACATTAATTGAATTTTACTACATGTACATGAGAATGGGTCCTGATAAAATCCAATATATTACTTCTTCTCTACCAATAATGCATACTCCCTCAACTTGTTCCAAAAAGATAGGATTGTGTGTAATAATCCTTTCATATTCTGTCACTTTTGGTAAGGAAGAAGGGAAATGATAGTCCTCCCCTCTCAAAATTGTTTGTCCTTAAACAATTATAAGTAATTCGATCACAAATAAATCTTAATTACATTTTCTTCTTTGTACCTACACAGGAACTAAAATTATTAAAAAAACAGTCTATCATTCATCCTCCCTCATGCCTTATAGGCATGATGATGAAATTTCTCTCATTCCTATCAAACCCTTTGTCCTCCCTATTTGGATGATATGCATCCATATTATCACTGACCCAAATTTTCCAACACAAATTACTATCCATAAAATGCTTAGACATAGTGTCATTGAGCATGACATTATTGCAGAAGAAACTTTCCACATGTTACAAATTGTGTGCATGTGTACTTTTCTTAATGCTAAATCAAATGGAACAAGAACTACCACCTAAAATAGTTCTACAATTTAGCTAAAACAAAGCATAAACACCATCAAGATAGAGAACTAAGCAAGATCTAAACTAACATTATAACTTTGAAAACATGAGATCAAAACCATGCATGCTACTTTAACATCTCTACTCTCCTAGATTACCAACAAAATGCATGGACCTATTTAGCTCCAATGGCAATAAAAAATTGTGTGTTTGATCTTTAAAGAATGCAAGAATAGGAAGCTTAGTTCTTAACAATGGTGACCTCTCAAGAAGACAAAATGCAAGCTCTTAGTCTCTTTGCTATATGCTTTGCATTTTCTCTCTTAAGAAGTTTAGGTGTAGGTATAAAGGTAGGAGGAGGGATCTTTATATAGCCCAAAGGATAAAGGATTCAACACATCCTCATGAATGTGGGATAAATGTAAAACATGATTAGGAATGGATAAGGTTGCTTTATTAAAGGTAAACTTACTTTAGAAGGGTTTAATACATGTTTAGCAAGTCATGGGAGTTGGGGGGTGCTTTAATTAATCAAATGTGATTAACTAATAGGTATATGTGAGCTTATAGAAGCCAATTAGAGGAATATTAGTATGATTTAGGCTAGTAGAAGGGGATTAAATAAATTAAACATTGATTTACTAGTTAAATGAAGGGGAAGGCTAATTAATTAATAATAATTAATTAATCTAGATAGAAGAGGTGAATAATTAACGAAAGGTCATTAATTAGGTTGTTAGTTGGATAGGAAACTTAATCAATTAGCGTATTGTAATTAATTAGTGACAACAAGAGGGAATACGAGCGCTTTTGTTGATATCTCGTCTATTTGTGAGAAAGGGGATAATTAGCACAATTTAAGTAGTTAAATTGCTTAGGCATAATTATAGGTGTCTACATGTTCCCATCTTTGGGGTGGTGTAAGTAACACCACTTCAAAGATAGTAAACAGAAGAAAATTTTGAATGGATAAAAGAAAAATTAGTAGGAGGGAGAGATACCCCCTCGAGTGTTGATGGGGTGATGGAAGAAGTCAATTGACTATCGAAAAATGTGAGAGATAGGCATAAGAATGGGGACGAGGCAAGATGCGCCTAATGAGAGAGAAAAGTAGGGGTGAAAGGGAAGTGATATAGAAGAAATATGAACGAGGGGAGAGAAGAGCTTAGCCTCTAGCCGCTATTTATTTGGAACAAATTTGATGTCATCATATTGCCATAGGAACTATATCATCGGTCCTTATGAAAAATATAAGAATACGAAAAAGGTAGAATGACATGAAAAGCCATACCATGAACAATTGTCCATTGCTGAAAAGACCAACTCCATGCAACATACAATAATGCAATGCAATACGAGAAGGAAACAAGATCATTTAACAGGGAAAACAAGTACGAACACACATATCCAACCCAATAACAGTCAAGATAGTTGTACAAATGTTTTGTTATCAGTGTTGAAGAGATTCCAAGGGTTAAAAATGATGCCCTGAGAAAGGATACATGCAACGGGAAATGACAATGGACACGGGGTCCATGAAAAGCGTTTGTACGCAACGAAACAGCACCAGGCAACAGAAGTGCCCCAAAGTACAAACGAAGCAAGCAGCTAGCTTTGTGAATGGTTGTGAATCCGGTGATCCGTGAGTGGTATTAATTGGGGAAGATGTGAGACAAACCAATAGGATATGGAGAAAATACCATGTGCAAGACACAAGTTTCAATCATAATACTCAAGTTACCATTTTTGTAGGATTTTTTTACTTTTTAGGATTTTTTGAAAAAAATTGCCCTATTTTTGGATATATATATATATATATATATTATTGTTTTGCTTTCCCAACCATGGTGAACAGTAGAAGAAATTAGAAGAAGAAAGCGACGGGCCTAGGGGCAAAAAAAGTGCCCTAGGTAGAAGAAAGAAGAAACAAATGACAAATAACGCCCTTGTTAATGGAAAAATTAATAAAAAATAATTATTTGAAAAATAATTATTTTCGAGAATGTGAAAAAGAATGAAAATCGCTAGGGAACAATAAAATTGTCCGAGGGAGAAGAAAGGGGTATCAAACAACAAAAATGCCCCAATACAATGAAAAATAAGAGAAAAATAATTATTTAATAAAAATAATTATTCCACAGTGAATAGAGGAGAAAACGGCGATCAAAACGGGACTCCTGGCCTTCCAAACGATGAAAAACAAGTTAATATACCCCCCAGGGGGTAAAAACATTGCAACTAATTCATTTTAACTAAGCAGCTGATAAAATTTTACTGTGAGGCTCTAACACTGAAGAAAACCATGGTGATCACATGAGACCGTTTGAGGCACGTGGATGCAGTCTGGGGGTAGCAACGGCACGCGGACGATGGCCCCTTTGTGAGTATCGAAAACTTGCTCGTTAATTTTTTCCATTAATGTCTTAAATTAGGTCTTTAGGAGTAGAAAAACGTAAAGGTGCACCTGTGTGCAGGTGCAGGCGTGGGATAGGGTGCACATGTGCCATTTTGGGGGCGCAGGCATCCTTTTGAGGGTGCGGGTTCCAATTCAAATGCGTGCACACGCGCGGTCAAAAATCACACACACACACATGTACATGTGCACACACAAACATATGTGCACACACATGCACACACAAACATATGTGCGTGCACACGCACACACTGAAAATGGAGCATACACGCAAAAAATGTGGTGTAGGCATGGAGAGGAATATGCACACACACAAGAGCGCATGTTCCCAAGTGCAGGCACCAAATTGGTGGCGCACATGCCAAAAAGGGCACGCAGGCACCTGAAAGAGAGTGCTCCTACATCAGTCCCAATCACAGGTGCACATGGTCATTGCACAAAGAGACCATGTGTATGCTCGATCACAGGCCTTATTAGCACAGAGGGACCAGGCCCATGCCGAGCTACAGGTGATGACTACAGAGAGAGATCGAGAGGCTACTGCCTCTAGACAGGCCGACGTAGACCTGGGCTAAGTTATAGGTGAGTAAGATACTACCCTCCAGGCAACACTCACCTCTGGAGATGCAGACCTGATACATGATGTTACTAGACTTGGTGGTGATGCCCTCTTCTAGAGGACAACATATTACAGAGTGGTGCCACCAGAGCAACGAGTGGCACTGCCATAGCTATCAGGATCGAGTGCATCAGGCTCTCGATCACAGAGGTCTGGCCATTCCACCAAATCAATTGGACAGCCTCTACCAGAGTAGCTGGTGAGACCAGTGCCCTCCCAACCTGTAGTGTTCCGTCATCCAGAGGACAGATCTAGGAGCCCTGGCGAGGGCGAGGGTTGTGGTTGAGAGCCACATCTGTATTGTACAAATTCTTTGATATGTATGCCTCTTATGAAGGCTAATTTTGATGTATAGTTATGTGATACATGTATCTTTGATGATGCCTCATGATGAAGGCTTGATTTGTTTAGATACATGCCCCTTTTTATGGCATTGTGTATCGATGATGTATTGTATTAAGTATCTATCTGGACATTTGTATGTATATGCACAGACATTTTCGATGTATCATCTTTGTACGCCTCAGTTGAAGGCATTTTTGATATAAAGCACATATTTGTATCAGTTTTTTATTAATACAGATGTATATTTGACACACAAGTATATATATATATATGAGGATTACTTTATTTTGGCTCAAATACACATGGTTATGAGATGATATATGTCTTTGTTTTGGATACATGCATACAGATGGTTTTTCTTTGTCTTTAAGCTTACGGGGAACTAATTGATGATGGGGCATGAATCGTATTTAGTATCTTGTGTGGGCACGCTGCTTGCATTGGATTCGATGTATGTTATTACTTTTTATTCAGCACTTATGGATGTTGTTATGATGTTATCAAATTTTACATTTTGTATGTATGTTATCCTGATGTTTGATCTACATACATGTGTTGTGGATGTTAGATGATAGATCCTTAGATGATATAAAATGTATTTCTCATGTGTTAATTTGATGCCTAATAGACGGGATGATATGATGATATTGGTGTGGGGGGGATAGATTTTTTATTATGTGTAACCCCTCTTGCCCCCATTGATGATACGATATGTGATGATTAGCTTAGCATACATGTATGATATAAAACTTAGCATTTTTTTTATATATGATGTATAAATGATGTTAGATGTGATAATAATAATGGTAATGTGATGTGAATGATAATAAAATAGAGCACATGCAAGAAACACAACCAAATGCTAACAAAGAACATCAAGAATTAATGCAATACACCATGTTTTATTAACAAGTAACAAACACAACCAAGTGTTAACAAAGAACATCAAGAATTAACACATTACATCATGATTTCCCAAGGTTCACTAGCATGCAAAAACACAGCTCAATATACACTAGCAAGAGTAAATCAAATCTAAGCAAGAAAAGATGAATCTTGACAAAGTACGCCCAAGCAACAAACAAATCGAAAAAGCATGCAAAACACTATACAAGCAACAAGTAAAGCAAGAAAACAAGACAATGCAAGGAAATTTTTTTGTAAGATACGTTTTTATGCACCAATTTTCTATTGTTTAGGTTTTTACGAAACAATTTTCTATTGTTTAGGTTTTTGTGAAACAATTTTCTATTGTTTTGTGTTTTTGAAACAATTTTCTATTTTTTTGTGTTTGTGAACCAATTTTCTATTGTTTTTTATGTTTGTGAAAAAAATTTCTATATTTTTTGTGTTTATGAAACAATTTTCTATTGTTTTTGTGGTTTCGAAACAATTTTCTATTGTTTTTGTGTTTGTGAAACAATTTTCTATTGTTTTTGTGTTTTCTAACGGTTTTCCAAAGCTATGTGCAGGTAACCAAGAAAGCATGGATGCCCCCAATGTTAGATGGGGAATATACAAGGGCAGAAGCCACACATTTATGAATAGGAAGGTGGAGTTGTTGAGTTGCCCCTAGTGTAAGATGGGAAATAATGAAAGACCATGCCCCTCACAGACATATAGAAGAAGGCAAATCCGGATCAAGGCTAGACAGGATGGTGTGCATGAGGAATCTCGAAGGCAGAACCAAGTCTAGGCCAAAGACAAATACACTCCTAATACAAAATGCTTGTGAATCAATGAATCCTCCCGAGGCGCCGGAAACCAGGTTTCACCCAAGGACTTGTCCAAAGTGCCCAAATTGCATGGTTTTCACTGGTGAACGACCTATTTTTTCTTTATCTTTTTCTGATTTTCTTGGTTTTTTTATTTTTTATTTTTTATTTTTGACTTCCTTGTGCCATGTTCAAGCATAGAACCTCTTAAGGTGTATGGCATTCATGGGCTCCCGGAGCTCATCACCATTAGGGTGAGCCAGTTTGTATGCCCCAGTGCCGTACTTGGAAACTATGACATAGGGTCCTAACCAATGTGGTTTGAACTTCCCTTTCTTTTCTCACTCTGCCCTGGTGTTGAATTGGTTCTCCTTCATGACTAAATCACCCACCTCAAACTAGCGACGGATGATTCTCTTGTTGTATTTTCTGGAGACTCTATGTTGATACACTTTCAGGTGATTAAGAGCGTGAATGTGCCTCTCATCCAGTAGCTCTAACTCAACCAACCTTGCCACCTGATAATCTTCATCCTTATCCAAATAGTCTCGAAGAGATATTCTCAGGGACGGAAGTTCAATCTCTAAAGGGATGATAGATTCTGTCCTGAACACTAGGGAATATGGTGTCACACCCGTAGGAGTGTGAATGGATGTTCAGTAAGCCCAAAGGGCTAGATGGATTTGTAGGTTCCAATTTCAACTTGTTTTGCTAACCATCTTCAACATTATCCTTACCAAAGTCTTGTTTGTTGCCTCAGCTTATCCATTACCCTGAGGGTAATATGGCATGGACCATTTTAATCTGATTTGGAACTGTTGACAAAGACCTTTCATAGTTTTGTTCTTAAATGACTTCCCATTATCTGTAACAATGGCTGCAGGAATACCATATCGGAAAATACTGTGATCCATGATGAATTTAGAAATCTGCGCTCCTGTGACATAGGTTAACGGCATAGCCTCTACCCATTTTGTAAAATATTATGTGGCTGTGATGACATGTGTATGACCATCAGATGATGCAGGAGTAATTTTTTCTATTAGATCAAGTCCCCACTTGGATAATGGCCGAGGGGTAGTGATAAGTTGCAATGGTTGTGATAGAGCATGGATGAAATTTTCATACTTTTGTAAAAGCACAAATTTTCTAACATAATTGCAACAATCAATTTCCATGGTAGGCCAATAGTAACCTACTGTTAATAGTTTCTTAGCCAAGACCATTCTGTTTGTATGTGCTCCGCATACCCCTTCGTGTACTTCTTTGATTTCCTAGATTGACTCCGTCACATCTAGACAACGTAACAGATTCCCGCCATAGCCCTCCTAAAAGAATGTAACAGGTTATCTGGCGAATTAAGATTTTCTTTTTAGAATGCGAGATATCGGGAGGGAATGTGGTGTCCTTAAGATAGGTGAAGATGGGTTCATACCATGGAGAATGGGGACCAACAACCTCAAAAACCAGGAAAGATTCGGGCATGTCTATGCAGGATGGCATAGATTTTTGACGAAGAATGGCATATCATTGTTTCCTGGTGGAATACAAAGCAAGATCCCACCGTTTCCATAGCATCCACTAATCTGTTTTGTGCTCTTGGGATTTTCTCAAAGGTGATGCAAACAAAATACTCATTTAGAGTTTCTACTAACTTCTTGTAAGGTATGAGCTTGTCATCCTTAACCTTATATTCATTAACCTGTTTGATGATTAGCTGTGAATCACCTATGACCTAACATGATGAACATTCCATTTGATGGCTAGCTTCATCCTTGCAATAAGTGCTTCATAGTCTATAATGTTGTTCATGTAAGGGAAGGCTAGGTGGAAAGCCTGCGGTATAGGATCACCCAAAGGAGTAATAAGGACCACTCCTGCACCTGAACCATGAAACGTAAAAGATCCATCAAAATGTATCTACCATACGATAGATCATTTAATGTAGAGCAAGGATGCATCTGGCAGATCCAGACTCAAAGGTTTTGTGCTTTGCAAAGGTGTTTCTGCTAGCTGGTCCACAAGTACTTGTCCTTTAACCAATTTTTGATGGAAAAATTCTATGTCAAACTCACCGAGTAGAATGAGTTTAACCAATCTAAGAAATATTTCCAACTCTTCTTTAACCAACAGGACCACTCTTGGGTGCATCTTTTAGATATTTTGTTTGATAGGCTTAGCATTTGTGTGCATGACCAAAGTTGGATCTAAGTCGGCCATGTCTTTGTAAGACCATGCGAACACATCAATAAACTCTCGAAGTAGCATAGTGAACGTCTTTTGTTCTCTAGCCAAGAGTGATGATCTCAGTTTGACTATCTTGGGATCTTCTTCGGTACCAATATTGACATCAATGGTTTCTTTGACTAACAATTTTGATAAATCCTCCGTACGCGTAGGATCAGAAGCTGGGTTGAGATCTTCATCCAAGGAAGTCTCCACGATATTTTCATCCTTGGTGTGGTCACTTTGTTTGTCCTTTGATTTTCTTATTTGATTGTCAGCTAGTGCCTCAAAGAGGTTTTCATTGTGTGACTTGGACTTCGATTTTCACCGAGGATTTTCTTTAGAACTTTTTCCCTCGCTTTTCTTTAAAAAATTTTGGCCATGAAGTTCAGCCTCCTCGCCAAAGTAGGCACAGGTATCTAAGTTGATAAAAAAACCCTTCCTGCGATCTCCAATGGGAATTATATCCCTTATACCCATGAACTCTACAATAGCTTCATCATTCTCGAATAAATCCAGTGGCACATGACATTGTTAGTCCCATTCAACAAGGGAAGGGTATACAAGGTCAAGGGTTGATTCTATGGGGGTTAATGTTAGGATAGCATTGTTTATGAAAAGGTTCATGGAGGCCAGATCCTCATATTGGCTACAATGGGAATCCGTATCGCTATCTAGGAAATCGGAGGTATCCTCATGCCTAGCACAAGTTACATCTTGATCGTTGGGGTACACTCCATAAGGGTGAATCCCAATGCCATATCTTTCTGTTTTGAAATGTGGAAGAGGGACTGTTTCTCTTTGTCCTTGTTTGTTCCTCTCACATCCTAGGCCTTTGTAGCCCATGGAGTACATCATTCTACTAGATTTTTCATATTCCAGGTTTCGATAACAGGATGGTTGAGTGTCCTCAGGGACCGAAGTAGTAGGCGGATCAAGCAATTTTTCCTCAGCTAACAAGCCTCCAGGTAAGAACAACCCAATAGTGTGTTCCTCTCTAGGTCTCCTAAAGTGGTAGTTGGGTTGACCTCTAGTCTTGGGCGATAAATAGAGGTCTGAACCAAGAGCGCTTGTTATATATTATACTCCCCACAGCCATATTCCAAGATTTTCATCTCCCATGAATCAAATGGAGATGTTGAAGTAGATGCCCCATGAGCGCAAGAACTAAGAGAATATGAATCCACCAAGGATTCCATGGCCTCAGACTGAAGAGGAACAATTATATCTGCAGAGGGACATGCGTATGTACCCTTTCGTGTAAAGCTATTAAGAGCTCTACAATGAGAAAAGGGCTCTGAATTTCCTGGTATCGTAACCGTATGTCCCTCATGCTTCAACTTGATGCATTGATGAAATGTTGATGGCATGGCCTGCATAGCATGAATCCATGGTTGGCCTAGAAGCATGTTATATGGAAGTTCCAAGTCTAGGACGTGAAAATTTTTCTGATAACAAGTGGGGCCCACCTCCATGGGCAGCGTGATGGTTCCTAATGACTCTCTTTCCATGTTTTCATATGCGGTGATAGTGATAATATGGGACTCAAGATCTTCTTTTGTATGTCCCAATTGTTTGACCAACTTAAGCATGCAGATGTTTAATCTAGATCCGTTATCCACAAGCACCCATTTTATCTTTTAGTGGGTAATGAATACCTTAATATACAAGGGGAGATTATGTGTTGGATTCTTCAATAAGATATCCCCATGATTAAAGGAAAGGTGCTCAGTTGGTACAATATTGGCTACCGCGGCTTGAAGGTGTGTAGGATCTACTTCTAAAGGCACTCCTAACCCCGAAAGAGTTTGATACAGACTTTCCTTATGCATATTAGATATCTTGAGAAGATCTAAGATAAAAATCTTAATAGACATATTCTCAAGTTGTTCTAAAAGGTTATATTTACCGATTTTTGGGGTCAACAGAAAGGGTTCCTGATCTAAAAATAATCAGAATATTACTACCTGATCTCGAACCCTTGTAGGCTTTAATTATTTGCCGAAAATTTTCTCCTTTTAAGTA
Source organism: Taxus chinensis (assembly GCA_019776745.2). Classification (NCBI taxonomy): domain Eukaryota; kingdom Viridiplantae; phylum Streptophyta; class Pinopsida; order Cupressales; family Taxaceae; genus Taxus; species Taxus chinensis. Next base: position 385,147,206 of record CM034155.1, read on the forward strand.
ATCAATTTAAAATAATGAAAGACAATAATGACAATTGCACACAGATTGATTACAGAGTTCAGCAATTGCCTACGTCTCTGGGTTCGTGGTCAAACCGTTCCCACTATGTCAAAACTTGTAAGTTACAATAGTACTTTCAACAAGAAAACGTAATGGAAACTATTTAAACTTGCCTAGATCAATACACCAGTTCTTTCGGAAAAAAACTTCGATGATCAGTCGAACCCGTTCTTCCACCTTCCTAGCGCACAAATCTCCTTCAGCTTCGATCGGCCTTCCCGATGCTATCATTGCGAAGCTAGCACTCCGGTCGACAATCCAGGATTTACAAGTAATTGGTGTGGCGCTATGGGCCCGACTAGGTAGTTTATAATTAACTCCTAGCCACAATTATTTAATTTACTATTGCCTAACAAATAATAGGTCAATAGATAATAAAAAAATAATACATGCCTAAATAATTTAGGTCTTCACACAACAATTTCTCATTCTCCTCTTGGCTCAGACTTCGTCTCCAGTGCTCTGTGTGAATGTCCCCACAACAAGCTTAACAAATAATAAGCTTGAGTTGTGTGTCCCGTCAGTAAGCTTAACAAATAATAAGCTTGGGAGTCTGTGTGAGTGTGTGTGTGTGTCCCACAACAAGTGTGTGTGTGTGTGTGTAGCTTGAGTAGTATGTCCCGACAATAAGCTTGGGATCTGTGTGTCCATTACAATGAACTAGGTACCCTATTTATACAATTTTAGGGCCCTTAAAATATGCATTACAAATTATACTAAGGCTACTAATAGCCTCATCCCGTAGCATGTGTAATGGGATTAAATCGGATTGCATGTTTTTAATGGGATTAAATATCCCAAATAGGGCGGCTTAGCATTTTTAAATGGGTTAAAATCCCCATTGAGCGGCTAAGGTAAGTGGGTATATCCCACATTTTGTGGTTGGATATGCTTAAGGCTTTTAAATAGCCTTCCCACGCATATGTTTGAAGTGGTCAAAGGGCCATAAGAGGTATAACCGCCCCCATCTCCACGTGGATTTGGGTACCACGCATGGCTTAGCCCAACAACCGCTTCATCCTCCCATCCACGTGGTCATAGCCTATGTTGGCGGTTAATAATACTAATGTATAAACATTAATATGTATATATATGTGGTTTGGCATATATGCGTGTCATTTGGAAAGTGGACTTACCAAGATAATATAATTTCGACCCATACAATGTGGCATAGAAATAATTAACTCAGTAAATAGCATATAATCCACTTGTCGTCTCCCGATAGGAAAATCGAGTGAATTCGACGAGTGTTGGCAAGCCACGTGGTGGCTTGTGGACCCACCACGTTGGTGATAATACCATAGTCCACACGGCGGCCTGGGCTTCCCTGAACCATTACATAAAAGTTGAGCCTCTTATTCACGTGCACCATTTTTACACTCGTCGAATGATCTTCAGTGATCGAAAACCAATGTTTAAACAATGATCCCTTTTTCCTTTTCACCACGTGTTCATAGTGCCATTGGTCCAATAACCAGTTGACCAGTTGACTGGTCCCGTTGACTGAACTTTGAACATAGCTAGAGCTCTCGACTGTCCGTTTTCACTATTCTCACAGTCGTTGGAAAGCTCTCGAGATGATCTTCTGCACTGACAAATTTTAGGGATGTTTAAGGACCTTGAAATGGATCACACCTCTGAGAAAAGCTCCAAAAAGCTTCCATACTGTCCATTTGAAACAACTCTGCTCTGATTCCTAGGACCTGTGGGTCCATGGGCCCACGATGCTTCTGCTGTGCCACTCTGATATCCGAAAGAAGACCTCCACACCTCTGCTTTATGGTGGTAAAGTTTCTGAATGAAAACCTCAACGCTCCTTCTGTGTGGTGCTAAGCTTCTTGATATCTGACAACAAGGATCTTCTTTGACTCTATAACACAGCTCCTAGCTCCAAGTTTGATTCTGACAGAATCTGCCAACTGGTTTGAAAGGAACTCCATGTTACGTAGAGCTTTGATTGATCCGATGTCAATGATGGACAATGCCTTGTCCCTTATAGACCTCAACGCCTCCGATGCATGATGCTAAGCCTCTTTCAAGACCTCGAGCCTCCGATGCATGATGCTAAGTCCTTGTTACAGACCTCAACGCCTCTTCGATGCATGATGCTAAGCCTCTTGCAAGACCTCAACGCCTCCAATGCACGATGCTAAGTCTCTGATAGACCTCAACAACAAGGATCTTCGCTTAGCCTCTTTCAAGACCACAAGCCTTCAATGCACGATGCTAAGTCTATTACAGACCATCAAGCCTCCGATGCATGATGTTAACTGGTTTGAAGCCTCGTAGAGATTTGATTGATTCGATGTCAATGATGGACGATGCCTAAGTCTATTCACAGACCTCAATTCCTCCAATGCATGATGCTAAGCCTCTTTCAAGACCTCGAGTCTCCAATGCATGATGCTAAGATCTGTTACAGACCTCAACGCCTCCGATGCATGATGCTAAGCCTCTTTTAAGACCTCGAGCCTCCAATGCATGATGCTAATTCTATTGATCAGCTACCATTCGTACGTGTGGTCGCAATGCCTTGACACTGAATGATGTTCTGAGCTAATCCTTTGAGAGCTCCTCTTGTTGACATACTAATATCAGGTACCATTCTGCTGCACGGTCACAATGCCTCTACACAGAATGAAGTTCCGACCTGACGTCAATGCCAACGGTGATTCAGCTACCATTCTGCTGCACAGTCACAATGCCTCTACACAAAATGAAGTTCTGAGCTGATCTCTGTGAACTCTATTGTCTGCACAAATGGTAGATCAATCTCCAAGCTTTATATGAGTTAAATCCTGTATCCAAGCTGTAACAGGTACTCACAAGCTGATTAGGAGATAGGTGCCCCTAATAGGGTCTTTATACAACTTTCAAATACAAGTGTGAGGAAATTATATCCTAATACACCATGTAAAACTAGTTGTAAAAATGCTCCATTTTTTGGAGTCTTGTACAATAAGCTTAAAATACCAATTCTATAGGAAAATAATTTTGCATGGTAAACCTGTCACGAAATTTCTCCTACTTGGTGGCTTATGTACTTGGTCTTCTCCACTGCATCGCAATGTGGATTGACTTCATTTGTCTCCTCCCTACCAGAACAATGACTAAACAAGGAAAATATACTGCATTTTATGGTGTTAGAAAAATCACCAAAATAATTGCCCTTTGGGGGTCTTACTAATGCAAGTATAACAGAGTACAAACATTTCCCATAATTGGGTCTTTAACTAATGTGCCATGTCTGGTTAGATGTATACAAACGTTGCCCTCAAAGGGGTCTTACCAATACATTCTACCTTAACACAGTTTTATAGCATTAACTTAATTTTAAAACAATAGTTAGTTTTATCTGCATATGAGATCTCAATAATGGATGTCATCCAAATAGAAATAGAAATGCGAGAAAATTACTGAGTATGTTAAACCTGTCTCTCAGTCTATCCCACCAATCTGGAAATCCAGAAGTACAAGCCAATGCCATCCCTGTCAAAGCAACCTATACTGATTAACCTGCTCGATACCAACTTGCTTCGGAGATTAGTAAGTTTGCAGGTGTCGATTACCAGCTCTGATACCAAACATGATCCGAAAATAATCAGATTATTACTACCTGATCTCAGACCCTTGTAGGCTTTAATTATTTTCCGATAATTTACTCCTTTTAAGTAATCAATTTAAAATAATGCAAGACAATAATGACAATTACACACAGATTGATTACAGAGTTCGGAAATTGCCTACGTCTCCGGGTTCGTGGTCGAAACCGTTCCACTAGTCAAAACTTGTAAGTTACAATAGTACTTTCACAAGAAAACCTAATGGAATTTTACTTCGCCCTTATCAGAATACACCAGTTCTTCGAAAAAAAACGTCTGATGATCAGTCGAATTGTTCTTCACCTTCCTGATGCACAATCTCCTTCGACTTTGATTGGCCTTCCCGACGCTATCAATGCGAAGCTAGCACTCCGGTCGACAATCCAGGATTTGCAAGTAATTGGTGTGGCTGCAATGGGCCTATTGGGTAGTTTATAATTTACTCCCAATCACAAATATTTAATCTACTATTGCCTAAAATAATAGGCCAATAGACAATACTTGTGGTACACATCCCACAAATAAGCTTAACAAATAATAAGCCTCATGGGGGTCCTGTGTGGTGACTGTCCCTCACAATAAGCTTAACAAATAATAAGCTTGATTTTGAATGTGTGTCCCCACAACAAGCTTAACAAATAATAAGCTTGAGTTGTATGTCCCGACAATAAGCTTAACAAATAATAAGCTGTGTGTGTGTGTGTGTCCATTACAATGAACTAGGTACCCTATTTATAAAATTTTAGGGCCCTTAAAATATGCATTACAAATTATCCTAAGGCTAATAATAGCCTCATCCCGTAGCATGTGTAATGGGATTAAATCGGATTGCATGTTTTAATGGATTAAAAATCCCAAATTAGGCGGATGTAAGCATTTTAAAATGGGATAAAATCCCCATTGAGTGGCTAAGGTAAGTGGGTTATATTCCCACATTTTGTGGTTTGGATATGCTTAAGGATTTATAAATAGCCTTCCCACGGCATATGTTTGAATTGGTCAAAGGGCCATAAGAGGTTATAACCCGCCCCCATAATTCTCCTCTCCATGTGGATTTGGTACCATGCATGGCTTAGCCCAACAACTGCTTCATCCTCCCATCCACGTGGTCATAGCCTATGTTGGCGGTTAAATAATACTAATGTATAAACATTAATATGTAATATATGTGGTTTGGCATATATGCGTGTCATTTGGAAAGTGGACCTTACAAAGATAATATAATTTCGACCCATATAATGTGGCATAGAAATAATTAACTCGGTAAATAGCCTGTAATCCACTTGTCGTCTCTCGATAGGCTAATTCGAGTGAATTCGGATGAGTGTTGGCAAGCCATGTGGTGGCTTGTGGACCCACCACGTTGGCGATAATACCATAGTCCACACGGCGACCAGGCTTCCCTCCATAATAAAAGTTGAGCCTCTTGTTCTCGTGCACCAATTTTACACTCGTCGAATACCGGTGATCGAAGACCAACAAACGACTCCCTTTTTCCTTTTCACCACGTGTCACAGTGCCATTGGTCCAACTATTGATCATTTAACCAGAGTTGACTTTCCCGTTGACTGAGCTTTGACCCAAACATATCTAGATTTGTCCGTTTTGTCACGTTCTCATAGTCGTTGGAAAAAGCTCTCAAGATGATCTTCTACACTGACAATATTTTAGGGATGTTTAGGGAACTTTCAAAAATGATCCCCTGATCAGTTCCAGAATCACGAGGTGGGAACGCCTTGTTACAGTCCTTTTCTTTGATCCAGATGGCATTGACATGGTCAGCAGGAGAGTGAATACATCCGATAAGTGAATCATAATGATTGTTATCTCTTTTTGTATACAAGTAATTTGTGGCTTTATAGGTTTGGGATGACTCTGCCCGATCCGGCTTTGTCTTTTCCAACTTTTCATGCTTAGGGAATGGTTCTTTGTATATCCCCATTTTCTCGTTAGGTTTTTGTGTTTTACCATGGTTATCCACCTCTATCTCCCCATTTTCAATGAGGTCTTGAATATAATAGCAAATCCGTAGAAATTTTTATATCTTATTCCCTTTAACGTGATGCATTTCACAATATTCATGCTCCTTATACCATGAAGGTTTCGGAGTGTTTTCATGAAATGGTTGCGTGGTAGGATAGGTCATCATGTGGGCCACATCCAACTATTTTAGTATGACTGACAACGGTTCATTGAGAGAGGTGAATGTTATTCACTTTGGTGGTGGTTGAATTGAGCCTGTAATCAGTTTAAAATGTTGACCAATTTGGACCATTTGAACATGTTTGGAATCAGTGATTCCATCTCCCACCACATTTTTGTTTTTGTTAAAGATTTTTGGATTTTCCATGGGTTTGACACTTTGGTTGTCTTTAGATTGGGTTTTGAGGGTGCATTTGGCAATGTGATCCTTTTCTATCTGAATCCCTTTCTCGATAACCTCCTCAAAAGTATGGACACAATGGAAAGCTATATCCAAGTTGATATTGGGAACGAAAATACTGACCAGCTACTTTTTAGGGAAAGCGCAAGGGAAGCGACTAGCTATCCCTCTCCACCATTGGAGGAAATTGGAAAAGGTCTCATTTAGGTGTTGTTTGGCCCAACACAAGTCTTTCATGGTGACGTCACTCTCTATTTTATATGATAAGTGACGCATGAATCTTTCTGCCAATTCTGGCTAGGTGAAAATTGATCCTCATGGTAAGCGTGTAAACCACTCCAATGCTTGACCTCCGAGACTTTTGGGGAAAATTCTGATGAGGTAATTATCACTATAAGACACCTCTTAACATGCCATGTAGAAATCTTTAACATGATCCCTTGGGTCTCCTTTTCCTTTGTATTTGTCAAACTTTGGCATATCAAATTTCTTTGGAAAGGGTTGAAGGGTCATTGTTTTTTCAAAAGGATAGGGGAATAATTCTTCGTATTGATATTTCCTAATGCTCCCTATATTTCTCTCTTGTAAGCTCGTAAGCGCCACTTTCATAGATTGCACTTTCTGTGTGAGCAATTTTTCTCTAGTGGGAGAAGTAGGGATGTAAACATGATGATACCCTGTGTCTTCTTCTCCTTGGTTTTCGCGATGGATTTCATTGATCTTAACCTTAGGCCTCAACTTTTGAACGTTCTTGTTTGCATATTTTTGCACATGGGAAGTAAGCAAAGCTAGTTTCTGGCTTAGGTTACTGATTTGTTGTTGGATTATGGCTTGGTTTGTAGCTTATTCTTCTAAAGGTTCCTCCTCTTTGTATTGTGGAGGTTCTCATGTTCTCTCTTGTTTCTTCGTGGCACTTTGATAAGGGGTATTCTATGCCCCACCACTTTATCATTTTATGTGTAAGAATTGGAAGCATGTCCGCCTGTTAAAATATCTTCCATATTGATAAGGGGACATTCTTTTTCAGTAGTGTCATTTGTAGGTAGTATTGGTTCATTATCGATAGGAAATTTGGCCCCTAATTCCATGACCCGTGCCAACACTCTATCTTTGTTTCTGAGAAGAAACTTGTCTAGTAGAGTGGGGTCAAAATAAAAGTCTGCGTGTGGTGATTCTAATTTATTTCCACTATGATTGATTATCTCTTCTATTTCCTTTTCTACAGAAAATAGTGTTCCTAGGTCATGTCCAATGAAGGGGTTTGACCCTTGTCTATTAGAGGTTTCCCAAGATTGCACTTGTTATTCCTCATATGTTTGTTTCTTTAACCCTAGATGTGTTTTAGGAGCCATGTTTCTGTGATAGTTTCACTAGGGTAAGTTGTAAATGTGCTCAAAGCATAGTGATCACCCCTAAGTGAAATGCAAGATGTATTTTTTAAGATTATGAATAAATAAACAATGTGAGAATACCAATGTGATAGAGTGATAAATCACCAGTGAAACAAGCATTTGGTATTGAAACCTGTTAAATGAAGTACCTCCTAGACTACGTTTCAAAAATTAGTTCACGTCGCAAGATGATTAACAAGATGTTTTCACTTATGCCAAGTTCAAGTAAATGAACAAAATGTAAGTAAATACAAGAAGTCAATGTGATCTCCCAACCAAGATATACGATGAGAAAGCTCAAACTCGATTAAGACCTATATCTCAAAAATTTCCAATTACAATTCGTGAATGAAGCAACAATATCACCAAGATATGTTAACCCACTTTACGAGAAAGTGAAGTATTGATATCAAGGTGTTATTGATATGACACACACAAATGGTAATACCTAGCACTCTTTGAAATCGAGGTAATAATAGAACCAAACTAAAAATCTCAAATTATAGCTAGGAATAGTTAAAAATGTGTGCAACATAACCTTACAATATAGATATATATGTCGAGTTTATAAGAAACAAGATGTAAATATCAAAATTGTATTGATATGATACAAATAAGCTAACTCTTCTAAGGAAGTCCGCGGTGAGGAACCACACCTAACTACAATGATGATCTTGACAAGGGTATCAGGATCACAATGGCTATCAATGACGCGAATATGACTCCACACACTTTAGATCTTTAACTTACCTAGTAGCAAACATGGATGGGCATAAACGGACATAAAAGTGATAGAAACAGTCGATTGGTAACACAAAGGTAATCACACTTCTTCTGATCAACAAAGTGTCAAAAGAATGTGAAGGAAGCAAATCAAAAAAGGATGAAAAATGTTGGCTTCACTTCGGCAGAGTTTCACCTTGCCCTAAGGCAAGTAAAAACTAAGAAAAAGTAATGCGTCACACATTTCTCAATGAAAATATGGTTCACAACTCAACACTATTTTAGAATGGTCAAAGTGGGCTCCTGGCCAAAGTATATCTTCCTAGGTGGTTATCTCGTCCTAGGTGCTACAAATATTATCCACGAGCGGGACGATTTACCCAAAACAATGTAGTAACTAGTTTGGGAGTATCTCAACTTTGCCCCCTTCAAGCACAGTGGGCAATAAATGTGTCCAAATGTGTACTTAAAAGGTTCACGTAGGGACAATCTGTAACTCTATCTCACAAAGTATTTACTAGTTAGATAGGTAGTGCGGAGCACTTCCCATTTCATCCACAAGGTTCCCTCTTGCGTGGACTACTTTGGGGTTCTTGGAACCACCCCCATTATTATAGCTTAAGGCATTATGCCAAAGGGGTTATGTTCCAGTTGAGCGGAGAGGGATGTACCCTTTTTCGAAACCTGCAATACAATGTTTTGAATATGTTGTTTTTTTATCTTTTTTAACTAGGTGTGGTTTGCTCAAACACCATTTGGAAACTTGTATAACAACTATATTAGTATTTTTCTTAATTTTGTTTCGATTCCTTCATTATTTGACAAGCATTTTGGTCCTGTATGACGATGTTTAGTAGTTTTCCATCAAAAAATAAGGCATCATTTCTAATTCTCTAGATCATCCAAGGATGCAAGAGAAGAACATACGTGATTGTCTTCCAAAATCCAAAAATATATCAAATGGAAAAACACTTTAATTCAACTATGCCAAATTAACCAATTCCAAATCAAATACCCTTAAAAATATCAAAGTATCAAAAGGACTTAATAATCATTTCTAATTCCCAAGATCACCCCAAGGGACACTAGGGAAGAGCATACGTGATCTTAATCCTATAAGTAAACAAATGCAAAGTATTACCTAATCAAATACAAACATGTAAAAACAGCCTACAAAGACAAATATATGATTAGATAAACCTGCAAGAATGTTAGCACATCAACACTTTAATTTCAAAAAAATGCAAAACGATGCCTGCACCCCTTTTTCAGTTCCTACGCACGGGTTAGGGTGTATGCGTCACCAAAGTTTGTTTTCAACACATAGTGTACCTGCACCACCCGAGATATGTGTGTGCCACAAAAACAGTTTTTGTGCCCCTAAAACAGTACCCGCACCACTCTGTGGAATGTTTAGATCTATTAAACACCTGCGCCACCAGAGAGGTGTGTGTGCCACAAAAATAGCATATGCGCTACTCTGAGAAAAACAGATAGAATAACCGTATTACAAGAAAAATATAAATGTGCCATTAAAACTACATGTGCGCCCTGGTTAGGGCGTGTGCGCCGATCTGACAGGTTTCAAAATGCAATGAAGGTACAGTACGAAATGACGTGTGCACCTAGGTTAGTGTACCTACGCGCTAGTTAGGGAATGTGCATCAGGGTTAGTGCACATACGCCAAGGGTCGGCAGACAGAATGACATATTTTAACAGTACACCTGCACCACCAGAGAGATGTGTGTGCCTTGAAAACCATGCCTAAGTCATGAGAATCATGCCTACGCTCCTAAAATCGTGCCTGCACCAGACCTACAACAAAAATATGGCAAAAAACATAAGAAAACTCACAATATCTCAAATTTTTGACAAGTTAACTTAAAAAATGGCAATAACCCATTAAAATTATGGCTATGAACATGAAGTTACACTTATCAAATGAGTAAAAATTCCATGAAAATGGACATTAATTACTGCATGTGCATATCAAAAGTTAGCCAAAACATGAAAGTTAAACTAAAATTCCATGGGACTAAGTGTTCCATTGGGCATGCCAAATATATGCATGTGTACTTTACTTAATGCTAAATCAAATGGAACAAGAACTACCACCTAAAATAGTTCTACAATTTAGCTAAAACAAAGCATAAACACCATCAAGATAGAGAACTAAGCAAGATCTAAACTAACATTATAACTTCGAAAACATGAGATCAAAACCATGCATGTTATTTTAACATCTCTACTCTCCTAGATTACCAAAAAAATGCATGGACCTATTTAGCTCCAATGGCAATAAAAAATTGTGTTTTTGATCTTTAAAGAATGCAAGAATAAGAAGCTTAGCTCTTAACAATGGTGACCTCTCAAGAAGACAAAATGCAAGCTCTTAGTCTCTTTGCTATATGTTTTGCATTTTCTCTCTTAAGAAGTTTAGGTGTAGGTATAAAGGTGGGAGGAGGGATCTTTATATAGCCCAAAGGATAAAGGATTCAACACATCCTCATGAATGTGCGATAAAGGTAAAACATGATTGGGAATGGATAAGGTTGCTTTATTAAAGGTAACCTTACTTTAGAATGATTTAATACATGTTTAGAAAGTCATGGGAGTTGGCGGGTGCTTTAATTAATCAAATGTGATTAACTAATAGGTAGATGTGAGCTTATAGAAGCCAATTAGAGGAATATTAGTATGATTTAGGCTATTAGAAGGGGATTAAATCAATTAAACATTGATTTATGAGTTAAATGAAGGGGAAGGCTAATTAATTAATAATAATTAATTAATCTAGATAGAAGAGTTGAATAATTAACGGAAGGTCGTTAATTAGGTTGTTAGTTGGATAGGTGACTTAATCAATTAGCGTATTGTAATTAATTAGCAACAACAACAGGGAATACAAGCGCTTTTGACGATATGTCATCTAGTTGTGAGAAAGGGGATAATTAGTGCAATTTAAGTATTTAAATTGCTTAGGCGTAATTGTAGGTGTCTACACAAATATTTCCTCTTATTGTGTGCATCCACCAATTTGTTTCGTTGAATGTTTGAAAGAATTTTTTAAGGCATGTTACAAAAACAGAGTCTTAAATGCAATAAGGGACTATCTTCCTTGATGCCTACATGGACCTTCCTAAAAATATGGAACCATTATATCTTATTCAAGTGGCCTGAGAATGAACTTATAGAAAATATTAAAGTCATAATAAATGGAAGCTTCATCCCTCTCTAGTAGTTTTTTCACGTCTTTCCAATATTGTTCTAAGTCCCTCCAAGAGAGTCACCATCTTTTGAATTTTTTTGTCATAGTGAACTCTTCCTATACAAGCCTTCTCAGATAATTTCTTTTGATATTGGTGCCATTGTTAATGAAGTTATTTCCTACTGGAATCTATTCAAAAATAATTATTGTTAATGTGAAATCACAGCACCTGCAAATGAGTTATGGATCTACTTTTCTAAGGAAGGATCATTTGGTGTGATTTACATAACATGGGACCATCTCTCAAGCTGTGGGACTTGCGGACTTGAGATGTCCCTCCGGAGAAATTTGGCTTCTTCTTCCTAATCTTAATGTTAAACTACTCCTAAGGATGGAAATTTGACTATCTACTCCTAATATGACAATTCCAAGGGACCAAGGAGAGAGAGAGCATGAAAATAAATAAATCCTACACAACAGAGGTGATAGCACCAAGAAAAGGGAAGTGTTGATCGCAATCTCAACTTCTTGAAGTGGAGAGAGGTGAGCAGAGGAGAGGTTGGACAAGATGCACCATAGACCAGAGATAGATTTCACATAGAACACCACTTCAAAACCCATTAAACACAGCTCCCAGGACCTGCAACAAACAACAGAATATGCAAAGTATACCCTGCAATGATGAAAGGCGATAAGATACAACAAAATGAGAAAATGATGGACAAAAATCATCATCAAAATATATTTTATTGCTCCAAGAGTTCACACAGTACACCATTAACGGGAAAGAGGAAAAAAAATTCCATTACATAGCCGTGAAAGGAGGTTCAGACTCCATTTTTAAACTTGGGGAAGAAAAGAAAAGGGGGGCAAAGAAGAAGAATGAACAACAAATTTCACAATGAATCCTACCCCCATATTTATAGATTTGATTGGAGAGAAGAAGAGAGAGAGAGAAGCGGGAAAAGCAGGTTGAAACTCAACCACTACTGTTAATGTATCTGATGAAATATACCCTCCAAATCCACCTTTACTGCATCAATCCTCAGTTTGGTGCCTTGAAGGAAGAGGAAACTGAGGAAACAGATCAAATCTGATCTGGTTTTTGAGACATATGGATCCTGCATTAAAGACCTGAAGACATTTTCTCCATTTGGTTGGTGAGGCCGAGATATTTCAAATGGCATTAGATTTGTAATATTTCGAGCCTTGAGCTGAAAGATATGCCCCTTCGAAGTTTGTATCGGGTCTGTACAAATGGATGGGAATTTTTTTTTAAATTGGGTCCCCTTTAATATGGGACACGTGGCTGCTAGATTGGAACAAAAATTGGGCCTACGGGTCTGCAGTTTATCTTTTCCCCTTTTTCTGTGAGAATCACAAAATCCAGAAAACTCCCATGGCCTCACTGCCCCACTTGGATATGTGGCACCCTTTGGTTGGCTGGGGGATGCATTTCACTGTTTGTCTTTGACTCCCCATTTTGGTTTAACTTGGGTTCAAACTTTAACTTTTTCCTTTTCCTCATTTTGGAATGCCAGCTCGTAGGTATAAAATGTTTTCCCTTCATATTTTAGAGTCTACCCGAGTCTTTCAAATAGATTTATGACACAAATTCACGCGACAGAGTTTTTTATTCTCTTTTTTCTCACACAGGGACATGGTCAATCCAATATTTTTCCCGAGGGGCGAAGTATGGATAATAATTTGGCAACTCACAGGGAAATCTTCCTGCTAGATGAAGAGACCAGTGACCTTGAAGCATCCATTGGGCATGGAGTCTGCTTGATAAACACAAAACTAATCTGAAATTTTGAAGATCTTATCCCTGAGACACTTGGAAACCCACTGAACTTGGAGATGATCTTCACCCAAAAACCATTACAATGCATTGTGCAAGAGCAAAACAACAGAACCAAAAACTATGTACAAACTAAAAATCATACATACCCCAAGTGGGATATGCAGAGTGTGCAAAATTAATTCTTGTGCTGAAAACAAACCTACCGACACTACTCTAACCAAGAGAAAAGGGGACTCAAACAAAACTTGCAATTAGCAGGGAGAAATAGCTTCCCTTCCTCAAAAATGGCAGCCATGAAACTGATTTGGCACTGAACATGGATGGTTGGATGAGTGAAAAACTAAATACAAGCTGATCTTCCACCCAAATCACCAAAGTTTCAACTGGAGACAAATCAAATACCTCTTTTAGTTTCTCTGCATTTGGATTGAAGAGGTATTGCAACTGATCCTTGGTGCTTTACATATCATCCTCATGCCCATAAATGGACATGACTGGTTGTGGCTTCTCCTTTGGCTCCAATCAAGCCAAATACCTGATTGGGCAAGGTCTGATCCATTTAATATGCTCATTGCTCTGATTTTCCACTCCAAAATGGAGTTTCTTGTAGACCTCTTTGGGTGAATGACGTGGAAGGAATGGTGGAAATCTTGTGTTGTTTCTCTTTTATGAAAATAGGTTCATATGCTTGGAAGGTGGATGAAGGAGAAAACAATATAAACTCAACTGGTTCTTCTCCATCAAAACAGTCCTCCAAATCAGACAAGTACTCTGCTTAATTATTGTCTTGCTGCAAATGAAAATTCTATGGTGGGAAAGAAGTCATGATTGCACAACTTCACGGAATGGGATAAAATGGAAGAGATAGAAGAGGAAAATGGATGGAAATGGATGGAAAAGGTCTGCAACTCAAAGAATGGGTTTTTGACTAGATGGAGTCGCCATATGTGCTTGAAAGTGTCTCCAAAGGGTGAAACCTTCACCAAGAGCACATCGAACCTGATGAAGTGAATTGGTAAGGTGCTTCAGACCTATCCCACTGGGCGTGCCAAAACTGTTAATGGTGCATGGTGGTGTTGGATTTATTTTTTTCATGAGACACTAAGAGAAGATGAAATATCTAACCCCAATGTCCCACCGGGCATGCCAAAAATGTTATTGCAAAATCACAGCACCCCCAAATGAGTTATGGAACTGATTTTCTAAGGCATAGTCATTTGGTGTGATTTTCATAACATGGGACAATCTCTCAAGTTGTGGGACTTGTGGAATTGAGATGGCCTTGTGGAGAAAGTTGGCATCTTCTTCCTGATCCTAATGCTAAACTACTCCTAAGGAAGGAAATGCGACTATCTACTCCTGATCTAATAATTCCAAGGCACCAAGGAGAGAGAGAGAGCGTGAAAATAAAGAAATCCTACACTACAAAAGTGATATCACCAAGAAAATGGAAGTGTTGATCACAACCTTAGCTACTTGAAGTGTAGAGAGGTGAGTAGAGGATAGGGTGGACAAGATGCACCACAGACAAGATACAGATTTCACACAGAACACCACTTCAAAACCCATTAAACACAGCTCCCATGACCTGCAACAAACATCAGAATATACAAAGTATACCCTACAATGATGAGAGGTGATAAGAGACAACAAAATGAGAAAATGATGGACAAAACGCATCATCAAAACAGATTTTATTGCTCCAGGAGTTCACACATTACACCATTAACGGGAAAGAGGCAGGAAAATTCCATTACAGAGCCGTGAAAGGAGTTTTAGACTCATTTTCGACCTTGGGGAAGAAAGGAAGAGGGGGTAGAGAAGAATAATGAAAAAAAAAATTACAATGAATCATGCCCCCATATTTATAGATTTTATTGGAGAAAATAAGAGAGAGAGAAGCGGGAAAATAAGGTCAAAAATAAACAACTACTGTTAATGCCTATGATGAAATCTACCCCTTAAATCTATCTTTACTGCATCAATCCTTGGTTCAGTGCCTTGAAGGAAGAGGAAACAACAGAAACAGATTGAATCCGATCTGGTTGTTGAAACATATGGATCCTGCATTGAAGACCCGAAGACATTTCCTCCATTTGGTTGGTGAGGCCAAGATATTTCCAACGGCATTAGATTTGCAATATTTTAAGCCCTGAGCTGAAATATATGCCCCTTCGAAGTTTGTATCAGGTCTGTAAAAATGGATGGGAAAATAGTGTGAAAAAATGCGTCCCCTTTAATATGGGATACGTGACAGCCAGATTAGAACAAAAATCAGGCCTACGGGTCCGCATTTTATCTTTCCCCCTTTTTCTATGAGAATCAAAAAATCCAGAAAAATCCTGCAACCTCGCTGCTCCGCTTGGATACATGGCACCCTTTGGTTGGCCGGGGGATGCGCTTCACTTTTTGTCTCTAACTCCCTACTTTGGTTTGACTCAGGTTTAAACTTTGACTTTTTCCTTTGCCTCATTCTGGAATTCTAGCTCGTAGGTCTGAAACATTTTCCCTTCATATTTTAGAGCATGCCTAAGTCTGTCAAATAGATTTAAGACACAAATTCACGTGATAGAGTTGTTTCTTCTCTTTCTTATCACACAGGGTCATGGTCGATCCAATATTTTTCCCGGGGGTTGAAATATGGATAACAATTACCAACCCTTATATGTCTATTAGTCTAGCACACTATTAGAACAATCTTCAACTAATGAGTCCAACTCTGAAGATGAGATCATGGGCCCTCTTACTTATCTTGATGAGTGGAAACATCTTGCATAACTCCATCCTGTAAACAACATATCTCTTCATAGTAATTAGATATGTTGGGCCACTGATATTTTGACATAAGACACAATCAGAGTATTCATTATGTTTCCCCTTCTTTGCAAGATCTCGCAACATATTTTAGAAATGTTAATAAAGAAATAAAAATAATTAGACGTGTTCAGGCCCCCTCAACAGCACATGATTATTTTTTGTCTCTAGATAAAAATTCATCCTTTGATACCATACTCCACCATTTCTCACATAAAGCCCTTGTGCCTCCATTGAAATTAATAATTCAAGGCACCGTTGGGAAAAGGAAATCATATCTAATTAATATAATCATGTCTATAATGAAATTAGCAACATCTTGAGATATATCACCTCTACTTATACTCGAACCTACCGATGTAACAACATTCAACATTTTAGCATCTGCAATACATGTTTTCCTCTGAATAGCTATTAAAGAATTAAAAACCTTATATGGGAAAGTTTTGGAATATTTTCAAGACTCTCTCAGACATGTTGAGTATATTATTATTGATGAAATGACTTTCATTAGACCCAAATTAATCAGCAAGATTGATTATCACCTTCAAAAATATTTTCCCCATTCCAAGGCATCAAAATTTGGAGGGAAATCAATCATCCTCATTGGTGACCTGAGATAGTTGTCACATGTAATGGACATTCCACTATATGCAAGTCATTCTTATGGTGCTAGTATTTAGAGGAGATTTGATACATCTATCTCTTTATAAAATTTCTTTCATGAATATGGCTCCTCGGTCACATAGAAATCCTTTCATCAGCTTCTGCTCAACATCTAGGATACATTTCCATAGATCAAAGATTAGGAACTTCTCATGTCTTACATAGATTCATTTATTTTACACCAAGAACTTAAAATCTTCACTACTTCAAATCTTCACTAATGCTCCACATTTGTTTGCAAAGAACGATCAGGTCAAACTCCAGAACCTCAATACATTGAAAGCTTTGAACCTTCACATCACTCATTTCATTACACAATCTACCAGGCCTATTAATTTAAAAGATCTCGATGATAATCAATTGCAACACCAAATTATTCTTTGAAAAAAAATAAAAATTAATGTTGACAACAAATTTATGGGTTAAGGTCTTCCTTATAAATGGTTCAATAGGAACCATCGTTGACATTTTCTATGATGATTACATGACACCACCTGAACTACCTCTTTTTTATTTTCATAGAATTTTACAAGTATATCAGGCCATGTTAGGACCCGTATAACCCCTTACATGTTCCTCTTCTAAAAATTTCAAGAGAGAATCAGAGACAACTACCAATCAAAATGGCTTGGGTTTTAACTCTTCACAAATATTAAGGTGTACTTTACACAAATCCTCTTTTGACATTGGTGAGATAGAAAGATAATGTATTACCTTCATTGTTATCTCCAGAGTCTCATCCCTTGCATATCTACGCATTTCACTTCCTTTATCTTTTGAGAGATACTCTAATGTCAAGTGACCCTATTCTATACATGTGAAAAAAGGAATAATCTCAACCGCATTCTCTCCACTCTTCCAAACAATCTCCAACAATTGACCTTCCCTCCAACACAACTATGCTTTTCCATTCCTTCCTATCAAGTTACCCAATTAGATATCATGATTTCATTTTTCCTTTTCTTTTACAAATAACTACCCTTCCATTAACCAATAATATAGATATGTCGACCTCTCTTTCCTCCTACAAATACTTTGAAGTTCCCTACATAATGTATATGCATTGAAATCAATATATTTACAATTCAAGACACCACTATTATCTCAAAATTTTCCCACGCCCCTCTTTCCTCCCCTTCCATATTCTTTTTTTTGGTTTCTCATAACAACGTTGTTACCTTTTTTCCCTTGGTGGATCCTCCCCTTTTCATTCCTCCACATGATCCCATTTGGTGTTCACATTGCAGTTCTTGAGTGTGATTACTCGTTATATAAGAAACTTCCAAAATAAAATGGCATGGTGTAGAAAATGTTTCTACTTTTGATGGTAAATCCACTAAGTTTGGCATTGTTTTCTTTCATGTTGTAGTGAAGAGGAGGTTCAATTGATCCCGTCAACATATGGTTGATAGATAATGACTAATTTCATGGTATGAGTAATATGAATTTTGTAACGTCCAAAAATTTGACACACAAATACAATGGTAAAATTATCTAAATAAATTTTTTTGTTTGTTTGAATTCTCGCTACTCAACACCACATGGACTCTAATAGATAAAATTAACATCATATAAGACACTTACAAAAAGCCTCTACCCACATAGACAACATAATAACACCATATATACATCAAGGACAAATGTCTAAAAATGACAAAGTACAACAACGACCCACTATAATATACACTTACTCACATGCACTTACCACAACACATCATTGTTCATAGTGAAATATTTATACAATCCTATTTTTTTATTAGTTGACTATAATTTTCTAGGGAACACATAACATGGGACCCTTCGTTCCTTTACAACTAGGCTGCATGTTTTTGTTTAACATTTCACCTATAGTGGCTCCTTTATAATTTGCTCGTTTCTCTTGTGGAAATAACTTTATATAGGATGATTGTGATTAGGAACGTATATACACACATGTGTATTCTAATATTTGACCTAAGGATTTTTTTGAGATATCTATGGTTACTTGGTTTGGAAAATAACTCTCGTTACAAGAAGGAAAATTCACAAGAAGAAAAAGGAAGGTTGCTAGATCAATAGATTACCTATCCCGAGTTCATTTCATAGCATTGTTTAATATTAACAATACACTCTTTTAATCTTCAAGTTATTACCACCAACTATGTAGGTTAACTAATTAAGTTGTATCATTCTTGATTTACAATTTATTTAGGAATTCCTATTTTCACAATCATATTGTGCATGGAAGGGGATAATACACATGTGTTCCCATTATTGATATTTTTTTTAAAATTTAAGTGACTAATTTAACATTTCAAACTACTTATATTTCATCGCCTTAATTATTTATTCTCAATCGCAACAGGTTAATTACATGTTTCGACCATAAATTCTACTTCCTAAGTGATCTTAGGTATAATATATTCCTATCTATGCCAAGGGTTCTAATAACTTTTACAAGTCCAACTAGAGTGAAATTTCCTTAAGTCACAAGACCTTGGCTACAACTAAAGTTATCCTATTCTCAAGGCTACATTGTTATTATTTCATTAGCATCACTGTTTAATCAACATCTATACAAACAAAGCATGTGATCATGCATCATATTTGGTTTTTCGATTTATTAGGTTGTTGTATTAGTCGTGGAGCTCTACTTTATTACATTCATTTTATGATCACATTTGACATTTTAGTTGGTTTTGACATTGTTCAATGGCGTACCATTTTTTGTATCCATCATTTCTTAGTTTAATCTTATTTACCCTTTTACTAACTACAATAACGTGGTTACTTTGGTCCTGTATTAACGTCATTTTGGAACAAATTTAATTCCTATAACATTTAGGTAAAACCTAGAAATTTAAGAATACAAGGAGTACGACCTCGCACAAGACAACTCATTTCATTGCTCTTAGACACGCAATTATTAAGTGTATATTACAAGAGAGATATCACAAATAATCCTATGCATTACAAAATCCTCCTAAGGACCTATTTCAATTGTTTGGTAAATACACAAGTAATTCGACATGTAGTCTCCACTCACATAGTTTAGATCTCACTAGAGATCAATCGTAGGTACAACCACCAACTATCTTGCAAGGCTTTGGCCACCCACTAGGGTACCAAGGGAAATTACCCACAAGGGGGTTAACTTATTCATGATATGGCCAGACCTACAACACCTAGACATGATCACCTCACTCGTCCCAATATGATAGGTTTCACAACATATATGCACCACCTCATAAAATATCAAGGAAATAGTCCTTAATAATGTCTTAGGTGTGAAGCATGAATATTTTTAATGATATCAGAGTATTATATTAACAAGATCAATGTTTTATACCCTATTAAAATAATCAAATGGGGGAATTACAATAGGCATTATAACTCATTCTTGTATTTTCGTTAGTTTAGTTGAGAAGATATTCTACCTATCATTGTGGGTGTTAAGGAAACAAACCAATAATTAACATAGTAAAATATTTGTTTAATATCTTTATAACATATGTACAACATTGAGCATAATTTCACATCTAATTTGACACTATAAAATATAGCCACATTAGTATTCACTTTTCAAAATATACAAACAACAATTCTTTGAACAACAATACATATCATTATTCTATGGTAATACATGTATTACAAGATGAATATAACTTTATAATGACAACTCATTAATTACAACATATCACATCTAGAAAATTCCTCTTGTTCAGAGTACCTGGAACCAACATTGCATCAGTCCTAGGACTGAGTTGTTTAGTATGGAGCTCAATTTCTTCACAAAATATTCTTTTTACATGTTGTTGGTTTTGACAATGACTAGCGTCGGTCATGATGTAACCAACATCGGTCAGGATGTAACCAGCACAGGTCAGGAAATGACCGGTGATGGTTAGGAAACAATTGGTGATGGTCAGTAAGTGACAGTCGATGGTTACCTGTGTGACGATGCTTTGTTTTGTAAACGAGAATCAGAATAAATATTTTACTTTAAAGATGAATTCTTGAATGTAAAATCATAGTTAGTTTCCCATAATAGGTATATATGCATGTATGCATTGTATGAGGGTATGAGAGAAGAAAATAGCAATTTATTGCATGTAAGTTTTCTCAGTGAGCAAGAAATAGTGGCTGAGTGAGGGAAAAGCATTGAACATTGAGTGAGGTGTTGGAAGACAACAGATCTTCATTATATTTCCTCTATAAAGAACTGAATAATAATATTGGTTGTTTCTTGGTGGACATAGCCCATACTAGGTGAACCACATTAAATTTGGTGTTATCTTTCTCTTGTTTATTTTATCTTCTGGTTATTTCTACATTCATTGCTTGTATGCTTTATCTGATTATAGATATGTGCAACAATTTTATATGGTTTAACCCTAACAACTGGTATTATATTTGGATGTTTTCTATGTTGATATAATTTACTCACAAAGGGGTTTCTGATTGAGTGGGAGTAGAGAAAATGGCAAAAGATAGTAAATACCGAGTAGAGAAATTTGACGGTCGTAATTATGAACTATGGAAGATGCGGCTAGAGGATTATTTGTATCATAAAGATCTATACTTATCATTGGATGATCATGGACAGCCAGACACGTTGACTGATGAAGAATGGAAGGTTCTTGATAGAAAAGATCTAGGAGCTATAAGATTGAGCCTGACAGCATCAGTGGCTTCAAATTTACATATGCAAAAATAGCGGTATAGTTGATGAAATATTTAGCAAATTTATATGAAACTCCTAGTGCTTCGAATAAGGTTTACTTGATGAAAGCATTTTTTAATTCTAATATGCAAGAAGGTGGATCTGTATCTAATCATTTGAATGATTTCTGGTCTATTGTAAATCCATTCAAATCGGTAGAAATTCCTTTTGATGATGAATTAAAATCACTTTTATTCTTATGCTCTTTTCCAGATAGTTGGGATGACTTGGTAATGGTTGTTAGCAATAAAATGACTGCTTCTAAATGTTTTAAATTTGATTATGTGGTTAGTGTAATTCTTAATGAGGAAATACGCAGGAAAATATCAGGAGAAGCATCGTCTGGAAATTATTTAACTGTAGAAAGAAGGGGAATATCTAAGGAGAGATCATCTAAGAGTAAGAAGAATGGGAGATCAAAGTCAAGAAATGGAAGATCTAGATCCAAGTTCAAAGATTTACTTTGTTGGAATTATGGAAAGAGAGGACACGTAAAGGAGTGTTGGTCCAAGGAAAACAAATAGAATACATCAAACAAAGGTAAAGAGGAAAATGTTGCAAGTGAGGTAAAGTAATATTCCCTTATTCTCTTCTTGAATAATAAATTAGAATCTTGCATTTTATATTCTAAAGCTTCTTTCCAAGCTATCCCTAATAAGGGTTATTTCAAAAATTATGTTCAGGGTGATTTTGGACAATTTTATTTAGGATATGATGAGCCATATAGTATTAATGGTAAAGGTGATGTTTATCTAAATTTTTAGAATGGAAATCCATGAGTATTGAAAGATGTTAGGCATATGCCAAGCCTTAAGAGAAATATAATATCTGCATGGTAACTAGGTGAATCTGGATGCATGGTTATATTCACAGCCGATTCTTGGAAGGTTACCAAGGGATCTCTTGTTATGGAAAGAGGTAAGAAGGTAGGAATTTTATATTTGTCTACCTTGTTACTAATTTATTTTCTGTGTTATCTACAACAAAATCAGATGAAAACATGTGGCATAATTGGCTAGGCCATATGAGTGAAAAAGGAATGCAGATCTTAAAGGCTAAGGGTAAGTTATCAAACTTGAAATAGTTAGATCTTAATTTTTGTGAGAATTACATATTTGGAAAGCAGAAGAGAGTGAGATTTCTCAAGGTTGGGTCAATAAAGGAGTAGAAATTGGATCTTTTACACTCAGATGTGTGGGGACCATCCCAGGTAGCTTCTATTGGAGGATCCCAATATTATGTGACTTTCATTGATTATGAAACAAGGAAGTTATGGATTTATTGTATTAAGCATACATATGATGTTTTTGAAACTTTTAAAAGATGGAAAGCCCTTGTATAAAATGAAACAAACTTAAAATTGAAGTTCCTTAGATCTGACAATGGTGGTGAGTACTGTAGCAAGGATTTTAATGATTATTGTTCAGAGAATGGAAAATGAAGAGAAAGAATGGTTCTTAGAACACATGAGAATGGAGTTGAAAAAAGAATGAATAGAACAATCATGGAATGTGCTAGAAGCATGAGGATACATGAATACTTACCTTTATAGTTTTGGGTAGAAGCAGTGGATACAGTAGTGTACTTGATCAACCGTGGACCTTTAACAGCACTAGATGGTGGAATACCAGACTAAGTTTTGTCTGGAAAAGAGGTAGATTTTTCTTTTCTTAGAGTTGTTGGCACAGAAGGTTTTGTGCATTTTGATAGGGATAATAGGAAGATGTTGGATGCTAAATCTAAGACATGTACTTTCATTGGTTATGGCTCTAGTGATTTTAGATATCATTTTTGGGATTTACAAGATTCTAATATTGTTAGGAGTCGTGACGTTGATTGGAATGAAAAGAGAATGTAAAAGGATTAGGTTTTCATGTCTAAACATGAATAGGTTGATGAGATTTTGAAGGAAAAACAACTTTTGAATATAAAACAAACATCCATAGACACCAACGTCAGTTATACAGAAACCGGTGTCAATCAGGATAACCTACATTGGCAGATAGGATTAGGTTCAAAACAAACAAATACTTGAACCAGCGTCGGTACTCCTCGAACCAGTATCGGTAAGGCAACCGTAGTTGGTCAAGAGATAGAGGAACCATGGTTGATTACAAAACTACGGTTATTTACAGGTGACCGACACCGGTCACTAAATAAGATTGACAAAAATGTGCAATAGGCACAGAATGAGCCCTAAACACCCCAAATATCAGTAAGAAGGTCACAAAGGGTAAGTAGACCTCCAGAGAGATTTTCACCTTCCTTTTCTTATTTATTATTGACTAATAGTGGTGAACCAAAAATCTTTGAAGAAGCAATTCAGGTAGATACCCATGAGCAGTGGGAGCATGGCATGGATGAGGAGATGGACTCATTGGAATAAAATCAAACATAGGATTTGGTTAATTTTCTAGCAGGTAAAAGAGCACTATAAAATAAATGGGTTTACAGGATCAAGGAAGAAGAGGGTGGACTGAAAAGGCACAAGTTTGGTTGCAACAGAATATTGTTTCTCCTGTATTTTAGATGACTTCTATTTTTATTATTCTAAGTTTGGTTGTAATAGAATATTTTTAGAATAGCTTGATGTTAAGACAACTTTTATTCATGGTGATTTGGAGGAAGAGATTTATATGCAGCAGCCGCTTGGTTATGAAGTCAAGGGTAAGGATAAACTTGTGTATAGATTGAAAAAGATTCTATATGGGCTCAAGCAAGCTCCAAGGTAATGGTATTTTAGATTTGATAGTTTAATGCATGAGCATGGTTATATGAGATTTGAATCTGACCATTGTGTTTATTTTAAGAATCTAAAAAATGGGAGCTATGTTATTTTTTTACTATATGTGGATGATATGTTGATTGTTAGATCTAGTATGTATAACATTGATGAACTTAAAGAAAGGCTAGCTCACACATTTTCAATGAAGGATTTGGGAGCTGCAAAGAAAATCCTTGGCATGCAAATTCACCAAGACAGGAAAAACAAGAATTTTTATTTTTCCTCAGGAGGATTATATTAATAAGGTGTTAGAAATTTTTAACATGCAGAATTCAAAATTTGTTATTACACCTATGGCTAGACACTTCGAATTGAGAAAAGATTAGAGTCCTTCATCACATAATGAGGTTGAATACATGGGATGTGTTCCCTATGCTTCAACAGTAGGAATTCTTATGTATGTCATGTTTGTACTAGACCAGACATTGCACATGTAGTGGGAATTATAAGCAAGTTTATGGCTAATCTAGGTAAAGAACATTGGAAAGTAGTCCAATTTATTCTCAGGTATTTGAGAGGCACATTCGGCATGGAGTTATGCTATGGAGGGTCATATACTTCGTTACGCGGCTATGTTGATTAAGATGTGGCTGGAGATTTGGATGGTAGGATTAGCACCACTAGATATGTTTTCAAAGTAGGTGGAACTACAGTTAGATGTATTTCGAGATTGCATGAGGTTATGGCTTTGTCTCCTATAGAGGCAGAGGATATTACAGCTTCAAAAACTAGTGAGGAAATGATATGGATGAGTAGGTTCATGGTATATTTAAGTAAGGAGCAAGAGGATTACAAATTATATAGTGATATTCAAAGCGTGATTTATCTAGAAAAGAACTCAACATTTCATTCAAGAATGAAACACATTCAGTTGAGGTATCACTTCATATGGCAGGTGTCAGAGGATGGGCAGCTGAAGTTAGAGAAAATTCATACAGATGAGAACCCTGCAAATATGCTAACGAAGTCGTTGGCAAAGGATAAGTTGGAGCTTCACTCCACTTTTGTTGGTCTTCAAGTTTGAGACTTAAAGTAGAAGAAGTGGTCCAAGGAAAAGAAACCAAGGATGGTGATGTATAGTACAGTACAACAATTGGTCTCGAAGTGGGAGATTGTTAAGTATGAAGCTTAATTAATTCACAAAAGCTTATTTTTACATGTTGTTGGTTTTGATAATGATCAGCGTCAGTCAGGATGTAACCGGTGTTGGTCATGATGTAACCAGCACCGGTCAAGAAATGACCGGTGATGGTCAGGCAGCAACCGGTGACGGTCAGGAAGTGACTGGTGATGGTTACTAGTGCGATGATGCTTTGTTTTCTTGACAATAATCAGAATATATATTTTGCTTTAAAGATGATTTATTGATTGTAAAAGCATATTTATTACATGTATGCATGTATGCATTGTATGAGGGTACCCATAATAGGTATATATGCATGCATGCATGTATGCATTGTATGAGGGTATGAGAGAATAAAATAGCAATTGCTTGCATGTAAGTTTTCTTGGTGAGCAAGAAAGAGTAGCTGAGTGAGGGAAAAGAATTGAACATCCTATGAGGTGTTGGAAGACAACAGATCTTCATTGTATTTCCTTTGTAAAGAACTAAATAATAATATTGGCCATTTCTTGGTGGACGTTGCCCACATTGGGTGAACCACGTTAAATTTTGTGTTATCTTTCTCTTGTTTATTTTATCTTCTGGTTATTTTTGCATTCATTGCTTATATGTGTTATCTGATTATATATCTATGCAAAACTGTTATATGGTTTAACCCCAAGATGAGTATGGAAATCCCCTACACTCAAGCATAAAACCACACATTCATCATTTTTAACATTTTCAATTAAATAGGAGAGAGAGGGGGGGAAGGAGACAGAGTTAGTTTCTCATGTATTCACGCTTTCACATTTAGTTACACTAAATATTTTTGTAATAGCGAGAGATTAAGGATGAGAGATAAAGTTAAGAGACATTTTATTTTCCATTCACAATGTCATAACCATTCGCATTTCATGTCCATTATCATTTCATTTCTAACCAATTTATATTTCCTAATTCATTTACATTTTTGAAATCAATCAAGTATCATAGTCATTTCTAGAGAGAGAAGAGGGTGGACAGAGAAAATCACCATACATTTAAAAATTGATTTATACAAGATAAATTATCGAATCAAATTCTACTTAGCATTACAATGGTATAAGTCAAACGAGGCTCAAAAAGGATATTTTAGCTACGGTTGAGGAAACTGACCAAAACATCAAAAGTGCCTACAAACTGGGTCTTGAAAATACTCGGTTTAAGTTTGATCACAAAGTTTGATAATTCCTACTTACTCTCCCATAAATAGAGAATTTTCCGTGTCTAACGGAAGTTGATTACAATGAGCATAGCTCAAATTACAAGGGAAACTTCGGGGCCAGTTATCATAATTTTGTCAGTAGCTCTTGTTACACAACGACCACTGGGCCCCAAAACCCAATTACAAAGTTATTTTCCGAAGGCATTTTCATTGAATTGAAGGTGGGTTACGATCCTCTTGTTAGAATTATAGAGGTAAGAGGTAGTGGTTTTCCAGTTTCACTCAAGCTAAGTGACTGCCATAAGCTGAAATTGATCGTGTTTTATTACAACGACCATGTCACCGTAAGTGATTGATAATCTAAGAGGGTTTAGGAATACGACTTGTAAGAGCATTAAATAATTTCAAATGACTCACTTAAGGTTACCTAAGGTGTTTCATGTTACCAAGGGCCATTGAAATATTTTTGGTTTTGCGGTACATTTGGGTGTGGTGCTCCATGCGCATGACTTTTGATGTCATCATTTTTTTACAGTTCCAAAAAAATAAGGTTTTATCATTGTTTGGGGTTAAATTTCCTAATAATCAACATTTAATTTCAAAATGCAAGAAATGAAGAAATTGAAATTTAGAGCTGGAGAGAAGGGAAAGTCCATACCTATTTTTCGCCAAACTCAAAATCACCGCATTGGATAATATTGCATCATCTTCAGACACTTTTGCAATAGTGCACTTTCTTGAAAACTCCACATCTTCTCCACCCAACTCATTGTGTGAATAAGATGCAACCATCCCATTCCATGAGATTGAAATCCTTAGGATACTTTCAACTCGTTTGCACAAGTGTACACTAATTTTCTACGTTTTCACACAACCATGGAAGAGTATTTTGTAAAGGTATTGAGTGGAAAATAATAATTTCTCATATAAATGTGGGGTTGACATGCCTACCCTCAACAATGGCTTCCTTAGAACTACATGTCTGCAATAGAAGAAGCATCCGCACATGAAGGAAGTATAAAAGAGAATACGTCCCATTTCTCCAACAAATATCGCTATGCATAAACTCCTGCAGTAGAATATTTTCCATTCACTATTCAACCCTGATAATTTTTGCATTTGACCACCATATCCCAAGGCAAGATACGGGAGGGAGGAATCCATGTCTTTGAGGCCACTTTTCTAAGAGGATTTTAATCAAATAATCTACACAACCAGAAAAGAGTAGTTACAAAACTCATAGCATTTTTTCAAATGGTTCTCGCGCAACCCATATGGTTCAAAGTATGGATTTTTTCACAGTGGGGAAAATGGGTTATACTAGACCCCTACACTCTGCATTTTCTTGAAATTTTCTACAGCCTTCTTCAACGGACCCATTTTATATATACCTTACATTCCTTGAAACCACCTCTCTACATAGTGTTGAGGATGGAAAAATAGAGGGTATCACACAGAGGGAGAGTGAAATAGAAAAAATATTGCATATCCATGCGTGGGACATCAAGAGGAAATTTTAATGTCTAAAAAAAATGTCTCGAAATAAAAGCTAAGGAGTAGGGAAAATGATTTGGTAGCTGGAATCTACCTGAGAATGGCATTGTAAAGGTTACAATGCATATTGCACATGTGCACAGAAGTAGAAGAATTAAACTCAATAAATCTAGACATTATTACTGAATGTTATTCATCCTAATCCTCAATCTTATTCTTCTTCTTTTGCATATAACAAAAAGATAGTGACAGGTAGTAGTTGTCTTCCTTCGTAGAGACATTAAACCTACTTCATATATAGATACAGATACTGATCTAGATCAATCACTGTGTATAAAGAAAATGAAGAGATATTATAGTTACAACCTTATTTTGTGCATAAATTAGATTTAACTCATGATGGTACTGATAGAGGGACGACTATTATCTATAGCACCATTTAGCACAGGTTCCACATAAAATTTTATTTATTTAATTATGAGATATTTTATTTTTTTGGAACTATCCAATTACTGCTAAATTTACATCGTTAACTTGGGCTTCGCGTTATTAATGCCTTTGGATATCAAATCTTGTGCCTGAATTATTGTGCAAGGAAATGATAGGTCTGAAAGGTTTTATGATGTGTCTCTCTCCAAATTAATGCACTGACTCAGGCTGTGAGAATGCGTACAAGCTGGAGTTCAGATAATCTAACACATTCCTACAAAAATGGCTTGAGGACTATAATCGAGGGGGCATTAAAAATTCACCAAACAACAAATATTCTCTTATGAGTTCAAGTTGTATGAATCATCGACACCAATGTCACAACGTGGATGGTTATGAAGCAATCATGTATCGATAACTTAATATAACACAATTGTTCACGTCATATTCAATGTCAAAATTACCAAGCTCCACTCTAATGTAGACAAATACTTCCAACATAATTAGAAATAATATAATTTATATACAAAACTACACTTTACTAATTAATTCATTAGAGTGTGTTATAAATGAAAAAAATAGTACTTTAATATTTTAAATTAGAGGTAGTCTCCAAAAATTTGGTCTAGGTTCATCTTCCAAATCTTCCTCTCCCCTTTTGGCACCCTATATTTTGTGTGGCTATTGACAACTCTATTGGTCACTTCATCAAGATGGATGATGAGCGGTCAGAGCAAGGGTTGTTCACACATGCTCGTAACACAAACCTATTGGACAACATGATTTTTAGCCTCAAAACAAAAATTAAGCAGAACACAAAGAAAAATGTGACCCTAAGAGTGATTTTTCCCTTACGTTTGTTCAGCTTATGTTATTTAAGAGACTGACTCATGAATTTTGAAGTAGAGTTTTTGGCGAGGAAGGCATACATCGAATAAGAAGATCTAAACGAGAGGTTTTAGGTGTGTTATGGTGGGAGCAGGCCATCCTCTAAGATAATGAATTGACAGAACTAATGAGTTGGGGCTATACTTGGTAATCCTCTGATCAGTATGATCGTTGATAGGCGTTCCTGGGAAGGAAATTTTTTTAAGAAAGATGTGTTTATTTGAATTTGTACAATCTAGTTAGAAACAGAGAGAGAGAGAGAGTGCTTTCTACAATTCTTTGGTCAACCATCAGCTGGGCATGACTTCCAGCATACCGATTGCCCACATTTAATGTGAGATAATGAGAGAATCAAAATGCAATGTAAGTGTTTTAAACTCAAATCGAAATGTGATATTTGATTTAACAAGTGATGAACAGGAAGACGGATTCTCTTTCACTAGAAATGCGAAAAGAAAGAAAAAATGATTCTTTTTAAGTGTACCAATAAAATGTTTCTTTTAGAGAAAATAGAAAGAAAAGAAGATTACCAGGGGAGAAAATTAATGGGTAAGCTTTTGAAGGGAAACAAACACACAACTTTCGCCTATGAATGAAAAAAATGTAAGGAACCTCGGATGGCTTCCACTGGGCGTGCCAAAATGTTTCACCTTTTTCTTAGCTTTTCTAGGAACGTGAAGAAATAGATAAGGGTCAGATGGGTGTAGGAGGAATACCGTTTGATGGGCGATGGTTGAAGGTAGAAGGTTTTTGCACGCATGTTTAATTTTGATCACGATCGATCGTGTGAACTCCTTTTTGGCTAGGAAGGACTACCCTATAGAAGAAAGCAAGACCACAAGAGAGAGTTAAACAGTATATGTAGTGGACTGCCTAGCGTAAGCTAGATCTAGGAAGTGTGATACTTCTTAAAGGGCTTTCAATCCACTATTTAAAACAACTTAATGCGATAAACAAAGTAGAATCCTACTGTAGTTGATATGATTAGGTGTCTCATTCAAATACAATAAGTAAATCTAACATAACAGGCTAGGCTATGGTCAGATTTATAGGTAAAGGTGATTGGTATAGGTCTCTACAGGTTTAGCAGAAGGTCACTTGGGCATTGGGTAGGTTAGGTTAGGTTTTTGGGGTTATTTGGGTGAATGAGAAGGTTGCTGGTATATGATGTTGTATCAGACATAGAGACCAACACCGGTTAGGTCTGACCAATGCCAGTTAGACTAGACTGATGTTGGTTGATGGTAACTGGTATCGGTCACTGTAATAGTGACAAAAGGTCAGGATAGAGGGTGTTTTGGGATCTCTCAGGTGGGTACAGAGAGTTGAAAGTGGTGTAAGTGAGATGTGGGTTAGGTGAGTGTTCTGGGTTAGGCTTTTAGGATAGGTATTTTGGGATTTTGGGAGGTTTTAGGTAGAATAGGGTGAAGTAATGCAAAGTTGGTAGTTGGTAGTGTAACCAGTGTCGGTCATAGTAGGACTGACGGCAATCAAGGAGGACCGATGATGGTCACTATGAATGGGGTCGAATGTGAGGAATATAGATTAGGTGCTCTCTATGTTTTGCATAGAGAGATGATGCGGAGTGGGATAAGGTAACAAGGTATGGTAGGAGATTATGGGTTGAGTAGGTAAGGTCTTAGAAGGGGGTAAGATGGGTAATACCTAGGTGACTCCAAAGTTTGGCTAAGGTGTTGTAATACCAAAGGAAGGTGAAAACACTAGAAGCACACAAGTAAACAAGATGAGTAAAACATTCTACTTACTTGGGATCCTACTTCCAGATGCCTGTGAGAGGAGAATAAAGAGATTGGTTGGAGGTTGGATGTTGTGGAGGATCACCAGTTAATGAGGATCTCTTGCTTGAGCTGACTGTGTTGTTCTCCTTGGCTGGGGGGTTTTCTATGCTTTCTTTCGAATCTTGGGTATGTTATGACCAGGTATAGATCACCCAAGACACAATCATGTAGGCCTAAAATCACGCAGAGGTCTGATGAAGTCCCCCAAAATGAAAATATCCAAAGTCCAACCTTGAAGAATGGTTCCAACTAGGTATTTTACAGGTCATTGGTGTTGGTCCCATCTGATCGACTGCGGTCAGGCTGTGATCGACATCAGTTATGTCGGACCATTTGTTTTTTCAAAAGTGGGGAATATGCTTTCCCCACTTGGGTGTGAGTGGTGGAGCACATGCTTGTTCCACCCTTAAGATGAGGAAAATGACAAGAAGGGGGCACACTAGTGGGGTGGCCACTATTAGGGATTTCTAGAAGAGTGTGGGTTGAGCATGGGCAAGGTGGGGGAGTGGAAGAGTGAGGTGGAAGGGCAAGTGGGGGTAGTGGAATGGTGAGGTGGCTAAGTGAGGTGGAAGGGAAAGTGGGGGTGGTGGAAGGATGAGGTGGCTGAGTGAGGTGGCATGATGAGTGGGCATGATGAGTGGGTAAAAGGGGGCCAAATTCAGTTAATTGGGTTTTAATTGACTTTTTGTGTGAAGGAGGGTTAAACGATGTGTAGCAAGGGTAGCGGGTGATCGAATTAGGGTTAATTCAAACCCATCGTGTAGAATGTGGGTATTAGGTCACTTTAGTGGAGCATGACGTATTTTTGGTTTCTAAATTTTACCCCTTTTTGTTGAGTAGCTTGTACTGGTAGGTGGCATGACAAAAACAAAGGTGAGTTCTTGTCGTATGTGAATTGTGTGTGATGAGGTGAATGTGGGTTGCCCTAAATAGGGGCGTGAGTGATCCCCCTCTCAAATTCAGCATTGATGAATAAGACTAGGGAATCGGTGGGTGGTTTGATAAAGTAGGGTGAGAGATGAGAGAAGTGAGGGTTATATGTATGGTGAAGGTAAAAGGCCAAGTGGGGGTTTAGGTAGAGCATTCAAACGTACGCACATGTTGTAAAATGCAAGGAGGTACCAGGGTTTCCAAACATAACAAATTTACGTTAGCGAAGGTAGATTAGGTTATCCAAACAAGGGTTGTTAGGGTCTGGTATCCAAGGTATAGGATACAGTCTGAACACACAATGAGGTAATATGCCAGAACGTGTAGGTGCATTTCCAGTACATCCAAAAGGTCACAAGGTCAAGGTATTGGTTTGGATAAGGGTCACATCCAGGGGCAAGGCAAGGTGCGTAGGCTAATCAATAAGGTAACAACATCGTGAGGTAGAGTGAGTGTGTAAGATCGATGGGCACATCAAGGAGATCAGGTACGGGTGGAAAGAAGGTGTGGCGTAGGTAAGGTCACAAGAGGGGTGGAAAGAGGCCCCAATTACAGGTGAAGTTGGGAGATAAGAAAGGAGGTCATGAGGAGAATGTTGGGTATTAAGGTCAGCTCTTGGTGAGGTGGAAAGGGTTGTGGGAAATTAGATCAGAGGTAATGGGTAATAATGAGGCTGAGTAGGGTAATCGAAAGTAGTCATGGGTAACCATAACTAGTTAAGACAAAACTGATGACGGTTAACTAGGGCACAGGAATGACGTCGGTCAAGGAAAGACCGGCATCGGTTGGGTTGGGTAAGTTATAAAAATTAAAAGGGCCGTGTTTTCAAAACCATTTTTCATTTTTTGAAAGAGGATAAAATGACAAGAGAAAGATAAATAGGTGGAAAGAGACTGAGTGCACCCAAAATATAAGTTAGCGAGCCGCGTAGCTGGTGATCATTGGTTGATAGGCGGGTCCACGAGATTGGTTGGAGTGGTTTGATTGGTTGGTGATTCAGAGGGTCATTTGAGGATGGTAGAGGCAGGAGAGGGATCGAGTGGACCGGTGCAGCGACCTGAGGTGCCACCACGGCGATGGAAGCGCGATGAGGTAAGATCTAATCCCCATTTTTGTTTGTTTGTGAGATTGGGGTAGGGAAATTGGGTGGGTTTGGGGGGGAAATGTAAAATTTGAAATTTGGTAAAATAATGGGTAGAAAATTAATTGGGAAGGGTAGATTTAAGTAAGGGTGGGGTAGAGTGAGATTGATGAGGTTTTAGGTAGGAGTGGGTGGGTAGAAGGGGGAAAAATGAGAAATGGGGAAGAAAGAGGGCAGGGTGTCACGGATTGTTGTCGCGACAATGATCGGCATCAGTCACATGTGGGCCAGTGTCAGTGAGGAAGAACCAAGATCAGTCACTGATGAAGTGACTGATGTTGGTTATGTGTGGACCGTGGTCAGTCCAAGATGACTGGCGCCGGTCAGAATGTGGAAAAATAATTGCCCTAAAGGGAGAATAGGTGAGGATTTAGCGGGTAGGTCAAACTGTAGGGGTGTGTGGGTAAATAGGTAAGGTCAATGGCTAGGTTAGGAGTGGATGTAGGTGAGGGTAAATGGGTAAGGTCATTGAGTGGGGTAAGATGAAAATCAGGGAGGGTCCGGGGTAGGGTGAAAGGAGTAAAGTTGGGTGGAGTCAGAGGTAAAAAGGAGGAAGGATCATGAGGAGATGTAACATGACATATACATGAGTAAATGAGGTGGCAAGTAATGGTCCTAGGTATAGGGAAATAGGTAAGGGTATATTAGGTCAAAGGGGATGGGTAAGTAGGTGACTAAGTAAGGGTAGATGGGTAAATAGGTAGGGGTGGGTCTAAGGTGTGGGTAGATAAGGTAGGTGAATGATGGGGTTTTTGAATGGATGCATAGTTGATGTGGGTTGTAGGTATGGAGAAGAGGGGAATAGGTAAGGTAAAAAGTGGGTCAAGGGTTAAGATGAGTAGATTAGGGTCTAAGGTATGGGTAAGGGTCATGGTTAGAATTAAACATGCTTGTAGGTACGAGTCATGTCAAAAGAAGGTAATATGTGAAGCAATGTAGGTAAGGTAATGGGTATAATTGGGGTCTGTCAAAGTTGAATGTAGGTATGGTAAGGTTTTAATAATATGATTTTTTTATGGATGCAGGTGATAGATCAGTTGCGTATGAGGGATAGGGTACCACCACTGCTTTTGGAGGTACGAGGGAGTGTGACATGCGAGGAGTGGCACCATGTTGTAGCAGTTGGTTTCATAGGCGTCAGATGTTACCGGCATGTAGTCTGGGAGTCGAGCTTGATGGTCGCCCTCATCGATAGATGGGATTTGGAAACCAACACATTCCACTTGCTGACAGGGGAGATCACCATCACCTTGGAGGATGTCTTCAGGATCCTGCAGCTCCCGATAGTAAGGGCACAGGTGTACTCAATCTCCTCTGAGGCTTCAGAGGAGTTATTACTGCCAGTTTTTGGCGAGGGGATGGAACTACTGAGGTTTCACAGCACCAGTATGGGCTATGTAGATATGTATCAGCAGTATCCGGAGGAGATGAAGTTGGTGGTTTTGATGATGTAGGCAGTTTGTTGTTTCACCCTTCCAGACGTAGAGGGTGGGATATTCCCACAATCACTGATGGGGGTGCTATATGATATGATGGAGGAGAGGACCCAATTTACATGGGTACCTGTTGTCAAAAATATGCCCCCCCCTTTTTGCTCATTTCTTATGGCCAACTCCTTTGTTCCCCTTCTCTTGTACCTTAGTCTCCATTTTTCGATTATCAGAAACTCAAAAGTTTCTGGAAGTGGCACCATTGGATAGAGCTTTTTATCATCTTTCCAAAAAGGTAAAAATTTTCTCCTAACTCCTCATATTTTTCAAGTTATGGCTCGGTAGAGATTTTGTGGGAAATTTTCCCCTATGAGGCCCGCAGCCAATGGGAAGCTGCCACGTAGTCCCAGGAAGTGGCGGAGGGCGGAGGAGAACTTGGAAAATTTCCAAGTTTTGGACAAATTTGCAAAAAGGGAAATTTTAGCCCGCTGGGCCCACCGGCGAGTCGGAATGTGCCATGTGTCAGACGGGGAAGCGGAGTAAAAAAAATTCGGTAAGTGTTTGGTGCATGGGAGATTTTTGAAATTTTGGCCCACAGCCAATGGAATGCTGCCACATGTCCCAGGGGAGATGGCGGGCATCGGGGTAAGAAGTTGGATTTTTTGGCCAAGTTTTGGTCAAAAGATCAAAATGGAAGGTTTGGCCCGCATGGGCCCGCGAGCCAATAAAACGTCGCCACGTGTCTTCACCATTGGGCATCGGCAGAAGAAATGAAGCAAATTTCACAAGGCAAATCGGGTTTTAGAAGCGGAAAGACATGGCACAGGAACATGTCAGAAGAGTTGAAAAACCTGACTCAAAGGAAGCATGTCGGAGGGGCAAGGAAATCTGACACAAGGCAAGTCGGGTTTCGGAGGCGGAACAACATGGCGCAACAACATGTCGGGGGGTCCCCAAAACCCGCCAATAAGAAAATATGTCGTCAGGCCTTCAAAACCCGACGCAAAGGAAAATCAGGTTTTTGGGGCAGAGAAGCATGGTGGAAACAACATGTCGGGTGGTCCAAAAAACCCGACAACAAAGAAAATATGTTTTCAAAACCCGCCAATCAAAGAATATGTTTTCGGGTCTCCAAAACCCGACATCAAGCAAATCGGGGTCTCAGCGTCGGGGAAGCACGTCAGAAGAGCATGAAAAAGAAGCATGTCGAGCACCACTCTGAGCCCGATGCAAATGCACAAGGGAATCCCGAACCCGACAGGCGTAAAATCCCGACGCAGAAATGGGCAGCTCGCCATTTTTTCGAGGTTGTTGGGTTTTTACCTACCGCCATGAAGAAATGAATTAAGTTCAGTTTCGGAGGGTAGTTGGGGAAGCTTCGAATCCTTCTCCTCTCTCATTTTCTTCATATAAAGGCTAGGGGAGGCTCTTATCAAACAGTTTGGACATTTTCGTTTTACATCCTCCCTTCTCTCCTACTCGCAAGAGGATTTGTGGAGTTTTCAAGCCTCCCACATGGATTGTAATGTCATTTTTTGCCTCTTGGCCACTGCAATGTACTGTGTCGACCTTTAAGCAATGTATATATGTCTGTGATTGATTTTTAAACCCTCTCGTGTATTCATTGTCGTTATTTTGATCTCTCATTGCATTTTTGGTTGCCTGTGCATGGGTGTTGTATTGCATCTATGTGGTCTGTGTTTAATCTTGTAAAACGGGTGTCAAACATTCCTCGGTGCATCACCTCCTTAGCTTAGGTTTATTTTTATGTATTTCTCTCTCCTTGTCTCCTTGGCAGTTATATTAGGTTTTTTAGGTAAATCTCTACGTTTTATTGGTGGCATCTGAACAGAGGAATAGGAGCCGGCCTTCATCCGGAGAGAGCTTTTCCGATTTCGCAAGGTCCCACACTTGGGAAAAGCTCCATGTTATGTAGTCGCACTGAGACTTTCAACCCATCGTGTTGCAGAGTCCCAGGGGTGCTATGATTTCGCACCAACAGTACCTACATTTTTTGTACATCTATACATAGAGCTATGAGAGTATGGCCGGCTTCAGAGGTTCAGCTTATGTTACACCTTTCTACTACATTGTTGGGCCTACGAGCACATTGTCTGTGTGTGTCCAATGGGTATGCCTCGGGCAGATGCATTTGGGGCAGGTTTGTTTTGAGTAGGGTATAGGCGATGGGTGCCTACTATGGGAGAGCACCAAGCAGCCAGGGTGACTCATGATATAGCCTATTACAGGTGTTTATTAGAGGGTTTGTTAGGTGTGGATATTATTTGGAGACCATATGTTGATTTCCCTACATACACACGGATGGCCGAGGAGCTAGCAAAGCTACACCTACTCAGATGGATAGATGGGTGACGTGTAGGAGAGCATGAGATGATACCCGTGGACTGGGTCAGATGACAGTTCGGGCTTCCCCAGGATATACTCCCACCCTTCCCACAGTATAGGAGGGATGATGTTGATACGCCCCTACCTCTACCACAGCCGAAAATGCTGACAAGGAAGGAGTAGCAGGAGGTAGACTGGAAGATAGATGATATCGAGGTGATCGATAGGTATAGGAAGTGGTGGGCCACACAAATATGAGCAGTACCTCTGAGGCTAGGTCAACCAGAATCAGCAACCATCACAGTGCAGAGGGACGCCCTACAGGGGTAGGTGGCTACCTTAATCACCCAGTTGGGGATAGTATAGGGGAAGCTGACAGGGACATAGGCATAGGTTGCCACCCTACAGGCATAAGTGGCTTCTCTTCAGGATCATGGAGCACAGGGATAGGTACCCATGCAGGGTGGAGATGGATATGGAGATGGTATACAGGTGGCCACCCTACAGGCGTAGGTTACAAGATTGCAGGGCTAGTTGGCCACTACACAAGCACAGATTGTGGCCCTTCAGGCCCAGATACAGGTACAGGGTCTGAGGCCAGAGGTACCAGCATAGGGGCAGGGATAGGGTCCCATTGTTCAGGCAGGATCAGGGAAGACTTAGAGGCCAGTGGCAATGCCGCAAAAAATATCCATATCCAGGATTAGGGATTCCCTAGTAGAGGTGAGGTATTACCAGAAGCACTTGTTAGCGGCAAGGATAGATGTTCCTTCATATGGGGATTTCAGAGCACACCAGGCCTCAAGTGAGAGGACCAGGTTACGCACCCATAGTGAGGAGAGCATAGGGGGCCAGAGATCTCATGGGTATGGTCGACGTGAGGCCATCAGTGCACAGAGACAAGCTCCCAATGCAGGGTCATCAGGGGTCAGACCACAGGAACTGATGCCAGCGGGATGCCACACAGGAGCCGAGGAGGAGGAGGAGGAGGAGACAGGTGAGATAGATGTAGATATCCATCATAGAGATTCATGGCAGCCATGTATGTCTCCCTTGTGGATTTATTTTTGATTCTTGATATATATCAACCTACTTTCCAAAGATAGTGAGGATGTATACGAGAGGCTTGATTATGTTTTATCATATACTAGCCTACGTGCCGAAGATGGTGAGGTTGTATATGAGAGATTTTGAGAGATGTATATATTTTATTTTGGATATAAGTGTATTTTTTATGGATACACATATTTTTATGATGAGATGGATGGTGTTCTGATGATGTATTGGTGTTGTTATCATGTGTTTATTAATGCAATATGGATAGAAACTAGGTGTGTTAGGCATGATGGAGTCAGGTTGTAGGCATGGTAGAGTCATGTCGTAGGCATGGTGGAGCCAGGTCATAGGCATGATGGAGTCAGGTCATAAGCATGATGGAGTCAGGTCCTAGGCATGATAGAGTTAGGTCATAGGCATGGTGGAGTCAGGTCATATGCATGCTTGTAATTTTCCATTTATTTGATATGGTAGAAAGGAACATATGATGTATGCATATGTTTTTTTGTAATAGAAAAGACATGATGATGTATGTGTATAGATGTTGGTTTGGTTTATGATATGTGTGGTAAGATGGATCATATTGGTATGAGTATGATTGTGGTAAAAAGGGCTAAAAATGAATTTTATATTGATGTGTTAATTTCCAAATGTTTGGTAATAAAATTGAAACTAAAAGGAATAGAATGTGACTATGACAGGTAGACTATGGCAAGAGGTGAATGGTTGTGGACGGGAAGAGGTGAAGAAGGTGATGACGATGGTCAAGCTAACCTCCAAGGGCCACATGCCCTCGAAGTTCTACCTACAAAGCCCCAGTGAAAAGGGGCCTCAAACCGATGTAGTTATCCCATAAGCTAGGGAGTCATAAGATGGGATGGGAAATGTGTGACAAATCAGAGGTAGGGTAAGATGGTCAGGTAGATAAGGGTAAATAGGAAAGTTGGATTCTAGGTCATGGGTAAAAGGAAATAGGTGAGGGTCTAGGGAATGGATAGATGGGTAGGGTCGATGGTTGGGTTGTGGGTAGGGGTAAGGTGGATTCAGGTCATAGGTATGGGTAAATGGGTCAATAGGTAAAGGTTATGGGTAAAGTTAAATGGGAAAATAGGAAAATGTGATGGGTGATGGGTAAATGGGCAAACAGGTTAGGATATATAGGTAAGGGTGATGGGTAAATGGGTAAATAGGTCAGGGTAGATAGGTGAGGGTAAGGGGTAAATGGGTAAACTAGGTCAGGGTCAACGATTAGGTCCAAGGTATGGGTGAATAGGTGAGGAGGTAGAGGTGATGGGTAGAGATGAGTGAAATTATTCATTTTGTTTCAAGAGGAGCAACAAGTCAGAGAGTAGGTATGTCAAATAAGGTCGAGGATGAAACCTGATTGGGAAGGACCATCGATGCACAAACCTAGGGTAGGATCGGTGAATGCCAAGTGCCTAAAACTCATGCATGTTGGACTATTCTAGAGGTGAAGCAATATGCAAGATCACAACAGGTCATATTAGTGACATCATCCAGTGCTAAGTAGAAAGATTAGGGTAAAAGGAAGTGACATGGCAAAAGTTCAAGAAGTGGGTAAGGTACCTTGTGTACACTGTGGTCGAAAACCCAGATAGGCGAGTCCATGGAAAAAAAGGTATGTGATTTTATGTGAGAGATTGGTCGATGTGGGAAGTCTATATCGGATTAGTAGATAGTCTCCTTGAGGTCTTCATGAAGCCAATCGATGCGGGAAGCTTCAAAATGGGCCTAGTATTTTTTTTTACTAGGTAAAGTATGGCGAGTGTGGTATAGTTGTCCTTTGAGGGAGTAGTCTATTTATAGTGACGAGAGATGTCCTTTTAAGGGATTCATCTTTGTGTTTTGGAAGTTTGACTCAAGGAGGGTGATCCCATTTTGATAGGTGAATTTGTTGTACCAATTAAGCCATGGACAAGGCTATAGAGGAATAGGAATGACGTATGTTAAGAGGTATAATTATAGGTGGAGGTGTAGTTGTATTCTGTGAGGGATATATGGGATGAGAGACGACCATGGGATTTCATCCACAAGGGAATGAAAAGTATCCATGAGAATCATGTCGTGAGTAGAGCCAAGGTACTCACATGTATGACAAGGCAGAAAGAGTGATGGAAAGTCACATGATTCTTGTTTAATCATTGGGATGTGCGATGGTAAGAAAAGGAGTGGGTGATAATGAGACGAGCCAATAATAGTCAATGGGTGAAAAGGCACTTAGTTCAACAATATAATGGTCGCAGATGCAAGATGTTGAGGGGCTCAGGATCAAGATTACCATCGAGTGAGGATAAATGATAAGCACCTGATCTATAGGTGTGGGTAATGATGTATTGTCCAAGCAAATTAGGATCAAACATACCTCGTAGATGTTTTTCTGCTTTTGTAACATATTGATTTTATTTCAAGATGAGGTCACCGATTTGAAAATTTTGGGGTTGGACTCATTTTTCATAAGCGTGTTTGATGCATTTTTGGTATATTTGAAGGTGATCAAGAGTGTGAAGACGTCGTTTGTCTAACAACTCTAGCTAGGCCAAATGATCTTGGTGAAATTCATCATTGGTGAGCATGTCTTTGAGTGATATGCGGAGGGATGGGATCTGGACTTCGAGAGGCAAGACCACCTCGGTGTCGTAGACTAGAGAGAAGGGTGTAGCAGTAGTTTATGTGCAAATACTAGTGCAGTATGCCCATGAGACAAAAGGAATGTGCGTATGCCAATCCTTCCCAGTATCATTGACTGTTTTCATGAGGATTTTTTTTAGAGTTTTGTTCGTGGATTTGGCTTAGCCATTGGTTTGTGGGTAATATGGTGAAGAAAAACTGAGCTGGATGCCAAAGGTATTGCAGAGTTTTTGGAGGGTTTTTTTTTAACTATTTTCCGTTATCAGTGATAAGGTGGTGAGGAACGCCGAAGCGAAAAATAATGTGATGGTTGATAAACTCACAAATTTTCTCGACATTGTTGGAAATGAGTGGAATGGATTCTACCCATTTGTTGTAATATTCAGTAGCGGTGATGATCCATTGATGGCATTGGGAATAATGAGGGTTGATCTCATCGACAAGATTGAGACCCCATTGAGAAAAAGGCCAGAGGTCCCGTGTGACCTACAATGCGTGACCCGAGGTATGATGGAGGTCTGAGTGTTGTTGACATTTCACACATCATTTGACGTAGTCACAACAATCACGGTTAAGGGTGGGCCAATAATATATGAGGTGAAGGATGTGCTTAACAACTAGCTGAAGTTGTTGGTGTGACCTCCATAAATACTGTCGTGGATTTCTTTAATGGTGTAAGGTGTTTTGGAGCTAGTTAGGCATCAAAGAAGGATACGGTCAAAGACACGTTTGTAGAGGAGACCTCCTATAATGATGTACTGAGAGACCCTTTGGAGGAAGGTGCGTGTCGGCCATTGCGGTTGAGATCCTGAGGGAAGGATAGAGAGGGAAATATAGTCAGTAGAATTGGTTAGTACCGGAGGTCGGATGGGTTAATAGCAGGTGTCTCGATGAGGTTGATAGCGTGAGAGAGGTAAGTAGGTGATTGCAATCTACACACAATGAAAAAAGATTTGGGAATCAGTAGATGATGAGGGTATTAGTGAGGGGAGACAAGCCATGGTGTTTACAAACTTTTTCATAGAGCGGGGGATGATTTATAGGTGATAGCTGGGTGAAAGTGGTCAATAAGAGGTCTACATGGTGTTTGTACCATTATAACTCCTCGTTGTGAGCATTGGTATGAGTCCATTGACCTGGTTGACTACCAACTGGGAATCACCAAATATATTAATCGTTTTAACATCTAAGGTTTGGAAAGTTTGGAGACCTAATACGAGTGCTTCGTATTCGGCTATGTTGTTGGTGCACTCAAAGTCGATTTTAAATGATAGGGTTATGGGTTCACTATCATGTGGAATGAGGATGATTTTGGCTCCACCCCCATGTTGACACTTAGATCCATCAAGGAACAGGGTCATTTAATAGTGTGGAGGTTCCTTGGCAGGTTCATCCAGGGAAAGGGCAGCGATGGATTCATCTAGGAATTTAAATTTGTTGGGTTGGTGCTCAGAGATGGGGGCATCAGGTAGGTGGTTAGCAATAGCTTGGCCTTTGATGGATTTTTGGTGGAGAAATGTGATATCTAGGTTAGGGAGTAGCATGAACAAGTGGGCTATGCGTTGGTTTTGGAATGGTTTAGCATACATTTAATGTAAGGGGTCGGTGTTGGTCATAACAAATGTATTGTGGTTGAGCAGGTGATGGCGAAGTTTGGTGGCTATAAATACTAAAGCAAGACACAACTTTTCAGCATGTGTATACTGAGTCTCGTAATCCACTAGTGTGCGGCTAATGTAATAGACTATTTACTCCCCGTGTTATTTGTCGCGGTGAGCAAGCATGGCGCCTAAAGAATGGTCAATGGTAGAGATATAGAGGTAGAACGATTGGTTTTCCTTAGGTGGGGTGAGAACGAGTAGCTGTAGGAGATATTTTTTCAAAGCTTCAAAATCTTTGTGATAGTTTGTGTTCCAATGGAAGGAAATATCCTTTTTAAGGAGGTGATGAAAAGGCTCGCAGTGATCTGATAATTGAGAGATAAAATGGTGGATAGATTACAGTTTTCCCTGCAAGTTGTGTAGTTGGTGCACGTTAGTGGGTGGAGGCATCTTAAGAATGGCCTTGATTTTGGATGGGTTGACTTCAATGCCTCGTAAGGAAACAATGAAGCCCAAGATTTTACTAAAAAGGACAACAAAGATGCACTTCATAGGTTGAAAGCGTATGCAATATTGGATGAGACAGTCAAAGATGATCTTAAGGATGGGTAGGTGTTTGGCATGACTTTTGGATTTACCCAAAAGCTCATCAACATAGTCTTCCAGTATGGTATGAATAATGTCATGGAAGATGTAATTCATGGCTCGTTGGTAGGTGGCACCTGCATTATTCAGTCTAAATGGCATGATGCGATAGTAGAAGGTTCCTCAAGGGGTGATGAAGGTGTTTTTGTGTTGATCCTCAGGTATGAATAATATCTGATTATAACATAAGAACCCATCCATGAGCGATAGCATCTCATGTCTAGTAGTAAGATCAACCAATTGGTCGATGCTGGGTAGAGGAAAGTCATTTTTGGGACAAGCCAGGTTGAGGTCATGGAATTCGGTGCATATGTGGAGTCCCCCCATTTATTTGGCGACGGGAATGATGTTAGAAATCCACTGAGGTTAGTCGATGGGTAAAATGAAAGATAAAAATAGTAGGCGCTAGAGCTCTTCTTTGACCAGGAGAGCAATGAGTGGGTGCATTTTACGTAGTTTATGCTTGACTGGTTTGGCATCGGGAAGGGTGATGATATTGTGGACCACAATGTTAGGGTCAATACTAGGTATATCGGCATGTGACCAAGGAAAAGAATTGTTATGGTCACGAAGAAAAGAGGTGTAGGCTTCTTGTTCAGTGGAATCCAATGATTGGCCTATCTTAAGAATGTGGGGATCATCTGCGGTGTGGATGTTGATGTCGACGGTTGCTTCATTTAGCATGTTTTGGGTCTCAGAAGGTAGTGTGTCATGGAGATATGAGTCTTCCGCACCCAAATAGGTGAGAATGGAGTCATCATTGGGATAGTGGATGACATGGATAGAAGGAGTGTAGTCATAAATCATATCAGGATAGAGGACAGGGAGAAGAGGGAGCCTCACCATCGCATTGATATGTTAGAGGTCCCAACGAAATAGTGTTTATGGAAAAAAAAAGTTAGGGGGAATGGATTCTAGATCCGCCGACCTTGTAGGTAAAGGTGGTGAAGGTTATAAATGAGGTGAAGAAGGATTGTCATCCTAAATGGGCTCAATGCGAGCCTTCTTGGAAGATAGGTCATCAAAGTCGATACCACTAT
This sequence comes from Taxus chinensis, assembly GCA_019776745.2. Lineage (NCBI taxonomy): Eukaryota > Viridiplantae > Streptophyta > Pinopsida > Cupressales > Taxaceae > Taxus > Taxus chinensis. The sequence continues at coordinate 385,191,102 of CM034155.1, forward strand.
GGTCGTTGTGTTTGCGAGTGGTGCATGGGATAACAGTATGATGGCATTTTTCATAAAATCCAAAGCCAAAAACTTTCCATGCACATCGTTGAAGGAAAGTGTGGGCAAAGCGGCAGTTGGTAAGAGATGGGAGGTCAGAGGAAAATGGCTGAGTTTTCAAGGGTGGTTCGGGTGTGTAGGTGGTAGTATCAAGTCCCCCATACGTGAGATGGGTGTGAAGGTGGGGAGGGCCATAGAGAAGACACTCTCCAATGTGGTGATCATAGTAAGGATGTTGGTGAAGATTTCCATACTCTTACGGGGTAAGGAAAGTATTGACATTGTATAAGCGATACTCCCCCAAAGTGAGGCATTGAAAAACACCTTCTAAGGGATCAATGGTGGATATGCAGGTGGCGAGAATAGAGGAAATACCAAAGATGGTGTTAGGTGGTTGAGAGGTGGATGGGTTACCAGTGGAGGTTGTGGCAGCAGTAGGGTTGGAAGACTCGGGCATGTGAGAAGTGGTTGGGGTATCGATGGATGGGGTAGTAGGTGAAGAAGAGGTGGCTGGTGTGCTGGATGTCTTGATAGGTACAAGAACATCATTGGGTCGGTATAGCATATTGTAAGTCTTGAAAGGTGACGGGTTAGCAGGTATGGTGTAGGTATCCCCTTCATATTCAAATTTGAGGCAGCAGTGTATATTCAAAGGGACACAACCCATGGCTCGGATCCAAGGTAAGCCAAGCAACATGTTATACTATAATTCCCCCTCTAGAACATAGAATTGTTCTAGGATGGTGTGCATACCTACACGGAAATGGAGAAAAATGTTACCCAGGGTAGAGGTCATGGTGTCATTGAAGGAGCATAGCACCATTGGGTTGTTATGCATGCAATGGGTGGGTATGCACATTTGGTTGTACACATGGGTAGAGATGGTGTCGATGCTAGCACCACCATTGATCATAACATGTCATATGCATATATTATCGATGTAGATGGAAATGAAAAGGTCAGGATCAGGGTCATCAGATTGGAGAAGCGTGATCTCTTCATCTGAGAAGCTGAGGGTGGCTACTTGGTGAGTAGGTGAAGGTGTAGAGGAAGGTGGTAATTTCGTAAGAGTGGCTACATGATGAGGGGTGATGATGGAGGCCATGGGTGTAGGGTCATTTGGTAAAACCTAAATAGACTGAAGGATCTCCATGAGGGCTTTTAGATGTGACTCAGAGGTTTCCACGAGATAAAATAAAGACATTTTGAGTGGGGATTGGTGCAAGTGTTTAATCATGGTGTGGTGCATGACCCCATCAGAAATAGGGTATGCGGGAGCACGAATGGTGACCCTAGGTGTGGGTGTGGATGGTATGCTAGGTACTGGGTTAGTTGATGGTCTAGTTTTCCTTTCTTTGCTTTTATTTTTTTGGGTATGGGTGGTGATTTGAACCATGTTGATTTCAAATGTTGGGGGTGGATAAAAGGATTGTGAGAGTGTAGATGTGGGTCATGTTGTAGGTACTGTAGGAAGGTGTGGGGAGATAGGTGGAGGTGGAGTGGGGGCCTCATCAAGGAGATCATCATCATCAAAATCTACTTCTAAAGGACATAATTGGTGAAGGGCTGCTTTCAAATCTTGATAGTCCTTGACATCATGTCTCGGCACACGATGGTAAGCACAAATTTTGGTATCGCCAAACCCTTTTGGTTTCAGTTTGAGTGGGTCATAAGGCCGAAGAGGTGGCAATGTGATGACAGAAGTTTCCAGGAGGTTAACTAGGATGATGGCATACGATCCTACTAGGGGATCACAGTGTTAGGTGAGTGTTTGTTTGGGTGGAGCAATAGGTGTAGAAGATATTGGAGATGTCCTAGTCAAGAGAGGGGGAGGCTGGATGACATGTTTTGCAAGCAATATTGTCTTTGATTTAAGTTGTACCTTTTTGGGTAAAGGAACAATGGGGGAACTGATAATGGAGGAGGTAATAGGTTTGGTTTTTTTAGTGGTAGGCATCGGGCCCTTCAACTTCGGTTGTACTTTCTTACGTAAAGTGGAAGAAGCAGTGTGTAAAGCAGATGTAAAATCAGATGGGGGAAGAGGACGAGTTACCGAAGGGGATAATCATGGAGCAGTGGAGGTTACAGGTTGAGATTGAGTGGGGTGTAGGTAAAAGGGAGGTGAGGATGGGTAGTGAGAGGTAATGGAAGGTAGTGGTGGTATAAGAGGTAATGAGGTAATAGGTGATAGTAGGAGTTGCGTGGGTTGTTTGGGCATATGAGTGGATTGTGGAGGTTTTTGCTTTACTATTGGTCAAAGGTTGTGTAGGCAAGGTTATGGGGTGAGGTCCTAGGATGTATGGTAGTGATGTGGGTGATAAAGGTGTGGCAGGCGAGGTGGGTGCATGTGGCCTAGAAGGTTGGGTCTTCCTTTTAGGTAGAGGTATGGGTTTAACGGAAGTTTAGGAAGATGAGCCCACATCTAGCTTAACAAGAGGGTGAGTAAGGTTTGATGTTGGTATGACCCCTAAGTTGATAACGGGTTTAGGTATGGTAGGTGAGGAAGATGTATGTCATATGGGGAGTGGACCAATGGACGCGGGTGAGGATGCCAAAATAGAGAGTGCTCCAAGAGGTGTGGTCACATGTGGCTTGGCTGATGGAATCATCTTTTGGTAGATGGTAGAAGTATCGGTGAGAGATAATTGCATTTGGGTGGAGGCATGGAGTAGAAGGTGTTCCCAAAGCGAGGCTCTATCAACATATCCTAGGTGATTGGCCAAATGGGAATATGATATAAATGTAGATGCAATTGATGTCGACTAGGTAGCGATTCCCGTAAAATGTGTTGGGGAAACAGGTTATTGGCCAGCTTCAGATTATGTAGGTAAGAGGACTGAAAGCAGGTCAACGGGGTCTTGGGATGCTGATGGAGAATGGTCACTTAGAGGTAAGGGGATGTCTAAAGGGTCCCTTACGAGTGGAGGAGATGGTGGGAAAGATGAGGTAGGCTCCTCTCGCGATGGTGTGGGGAATGGACATGCATCTCCTATGGGTAGGAGAGACATCACTGGCAATTGTTCAATAGTGTGAGGAGCAATTGGTACAATGGTAGCAGTGTGAATTATGGGTGTCTCGGTGGGTGAAGATGAAGATAGAGGAATAGGTGAAGTGGGTATTTGCACAGGTAGGGGAGCTCGGTCTAAGATCTCCGCTATGGAAGGAAATGGAAGTAAGTGAGTGACAACTGGTATATTTTCAAACACAGCATGAACCTCGCGGATATTGCTATCATTGGTCGACACATTACCGGTTTGGCTAGAAGATGGAGCATAATTAGGGAATGGTTTCTGAATATGTGTAAATTTTGGTTAGCAGGTGCATTTGGGTTATCCAGGATCAGGTCTCTGTTTTCTAACATTTTCTAGACAATGTTTTTGAAGGTGATGTAATTACCGTCGCTATGACCTTTGACACGATGATAGTTACAAAATTCATGTTCCTTAAACCATGCAGACAAGGGGTGAGTGGGGTAAAAACTAGCATATCGTTTTATTGGTGGGAGGGTAATGGCATCAACTTTAATAAGCTTTTCCAATATAGAAGAATATGGCTCTGCAATTGGGGTATACTTTCATTGTTCTCATATGAATTGGAAAGTTTGGATGGGGGAGAGATTTGAAGGAGGTTTATCTTGATTTGACGGATCAGAGGGACCAGCCTTGAGAACCAGCACGTTGGAAAATCCTTTGGCCTTTGGATAGGTATTCGGTGGTTTTGAAGAAGAAGAAACATCATTGGACTTGAATGTGACATTCTTGTTTCGTAACTGGATTTTCTTTTCTTCGAGGGCACGAATTTCTAGCTTTCGTGCAATGGTGAATGCCTTTTCAAAGGTGTGGAAATTCTGCACCTGCAGGGTTGGGGAAATATGTCTGGTGCAATCCCAAGTAAAAATTTTGATGAGCTCAGTCTACAGTAGTTGGAAGGTGAGTTGATTGATGAGGCCATGCCAATGAGCAAAAAATTCAGTGATAGACTCGTCATCATATTATTGGGCAGAATATAGATCGGTCATGGTAATCTTCTTGACGATGTTAATCGAGAAATGATCTAAGAAGGCTTGGGATACTTATTTAAATGAGTAGATAGAGTGTCTGGGTAACCCACTATACCAATCTAAGGCAGGACCCATTAATGACATGGGAAAGGTCCGTAGTAATAAAGCATCGTCATGGGTGATCAGGTAGCACCCATGTTTGAAAGACCACAGATGTGTTGGTTGGATATTTTGTCAAACCAAAATATGAGGTTCAACCACAGGACATGGGATTAAATCCCTCCCCAAAGACAGGTGAGGCTGCCTGTTTATTGCTAATCTAAAACACAGTAAATAACGGTAGAAAGGAAATGGGAGAAACATATTTTCTTTCGAGTAAACACAGAGCACGAAATAATCATACGAGTTTTAGATCACAGATATAATGTCTGAGATAATTAGAAACACTGAGATTCTATGCAAAGAATAGCTTAAGATCATGAACATAAGAACATTGTCTTAAATAAGATATATTCCACAACACAAAGTCTGTAAAACAATATCAACTCCTATTCTTCAAAATGATTGAAAGAAAACACAAAGTTTTTCTCCTTTCCAATAGCCTCTTAATGCTTCAAAAATTCTCGACCCTTTAGAATGCACAAGCATCCCTTATTTATAACAAAAGAAGCTAGAGATAAAACAGGACAGATCCTAAAAAGTAGCATGTTAACTAGAGTTCAGTTTTGCATGATTCTCACGCAGGAGATCAAGTCAAAGTATGAATTAAAAATATGACAAAACGGAAATAAAAAATACATGTCAATCTAAAAATAGAAATGACATGGGACGTTGGGACTTAATCTGAATCATCATCTTTTGCTTCTTCTTCTTTCTCTTCCTCCAGCTGAGACTGTTTGTTCCGAAACTCCTGGAACTTCCGAATGATGCCTTGCATTTCATTTTCATGAGGTGCAATGGAATGATCATTCCACATTTCACAGGTCTCATGAATATCACTGGCACTTCCGGGAAGCTTTTTCAATCTTTTGCTGAGCTTTCTTAAGGCCTCCAACGTATGTTCAATCCTTACAAACTGACCAATGACTTCAAGGTCAAATCCCTGTACAGGTTCATGCTGAACATTTTCTTGGACTTGTTTGAAGAGATCATCTGCTGATAGGATACTTGAGTTCCCAACTGACACCTTTGGACAAATCTTCAGCAATTCTTCTTCCAAATCACTTTTCCCATCAATCAATTTATCCCTTGATTCTCTCAACTTGCTGCAGGCTTCGTTGAGAATCTTTACTCTGAACCTAATGGCCTTGGTCAGCTGGAAGTGTTTATCTGTATGTGGAAGAACGCATTCTTCTACCAAGAGATGTGCTGGTATCTGCTTTAGCACTTGGAGAGCTTCACAAGTCAAATCAAGCTGTCCAATTTCTTCAGTGAATTCCTCATCCATCTTCTCTCCTTCCTTCTGAATCTCCCCCAAAGACTGATGAACTTTCACCACATCTTGAATTACTTCCGTCCCCTGTTGGAGCAACTTTTGGATCCATTCATCAACCACCCTTCCTTTTTTAGCAATCTTCTCAATCGTAGGCACCGATGAGAAATCGAATCCGGCAGAAACAGAAGAAGGTGGTATGGATTCAAGGGGTTTTGAGAGTTTAATCAAAATCTCTATCAACTGCTCCACTTTTTCCTTAAGCTCATCTCTGCTGACCTTTGTTTCTTTCAACTTTTGGCACAGCACGTCTATGGAAGCCTGTGCATCTTGTTGCGCTCCTTTTGCTGTTACTTTCCCTAGAGCCACCTTGGTTATCTGATAATCAGAAGCTGTTATATCCTCTCTAGTTTTGTCAGCCGAGGGAGTGGCAATCTCTACGAACTTATCTCCTGAAGCATCTACCAAAACCCTTGAAACTGTTTTGGGTTTCTTGGCTGATTTCGCAGTAGAGACCTTGAGTGAGCTGAAATCAAAGGCTGGTAGGGGTACAATCACTTTCCTCTTCTTCGGAGTTTGCTCAAGTAGCCATTGTGGAGTATCAGAGGAAATTGCCAATGTTGTAGTAACTGGTATTCTACTCTCAAGGGGAGAAGATTCTACTATTGGAGGGGGAACAGTAGTCAACGTGGTAGTAGATGCAACAAAGAGAGGTACAGGTTGGGGCGTGCTGGTGATCACTTGGGTTCCAGCAGAGAGGGGTGAGAGCCCAGAGAAAATGGCAGCCATACTTGAAGAAGTGGATGGGGAATGAGGAGGCTGAAGTGGTTGTTGAGGGGGAGGCACAGATTCAGATTCCAAAGCCTGGGATGCAAGAGACAAAGTTTCTTTAGTTTTATAATCAACAAATGATGAAGCCAAGAGTTGGCTTCCTCCTTCTTCCAAATTAATTTCTCCTATTTCTGGTGGTGTTGGTGATTCTGGCACAACCACCATTTGAGCTGGAGAAATAATTGAAGAGATTTGTCTTTCTTTCCTCTTCTTGGGAATCCTGATTTTTATAGGCCCCCCAGAAGATTATTTGTCCTTTTTCTTTTTGGAGGGCCCCGCCTCCGAAGCAGCCAATTTTGAAAACTTATCATCATTGAAATTCATCCCCCAAGAGGAGAGCCATGCTTTGGTGCGAGCAAGGATTAGGGCTGACCTATCTGTGATGGAGGCTTTTTCACTGGCTGACCAATCAATAGGTGGGAAAATATATTGATCCTCATTAAGCCCATCATAGGAAATATCCAACACACTTTCATTGTCAGTTTTGCCATCTAGCAAATCAGAAAGCCCCAATGTCTGAATCTCATTAATAGTCAACCTACTATTATCTTTTCTGCGAACCGCAACTTCGTTACGCAGATCAACCCAAATATCTTCAATGTCATGCCTATGCGGATGTAGGGCTCCATAGGCTCTAAGCACTCCTCGGATGTCAAAACCATCCCGAGACTTCATATGCTTCTTCAATTTTTCCTGAAGCTCGCATTCAACATTTTTGTCCTTCATTACCGTCGAGCAAGTATATCTCCCAATAGAAATTGGGAAGGATACGGCTGCCTTATGCTTGCTCTGTTTGAATTTGTGAAAATCCAACAGCTGTCTGACCAATTCTATCAATATCAATCTATCCCCTGGATAGCGAGGTAGACGGAAAGGCTCTCCCGAGTACATGACTGTTCGAAGATATGTAAACTTCTTGAATTGCAAGAAGATACACCCCCATTTGGATACCTCAGTCCAAGCTTCGTCTGAGACTCTTGTCTTTCTTAGCCCTGGGTTTAGCCGGTAGATATTCTCGTAGAAAAAGGCATCATTTACCCTTCTAAAATGTTCCTTGGACCCCTTCTTTGTTATTTGAGGGAAATATTTATAAACTGGGTTTTTCATTTTGCTTCCTTTAGTATCCAGTCCGAGATAGTTCCTCATCTCGGCTGCTGCATAAGCCACATATGAAAACATATAAAAATTTCCGGTCGATAAGACCGTCATCATCTGAGAATCAATTTCATTGCTGATAAGGGTCCCCCAGTCAATCCCTTGCTGATTCTTCTTGATGGTGACCATAAACTGATACATCCATCCATGAAATAAATTTGATCCCGGCAAGCCAAAAACCCGGCTCAGCAGGGTGATAATATCATTGATTTCTTGTATGAAATCACATCTAGGGATAGTCCTTGGAAATCTAGATATTACTGGTTTAGCCTTGACTAGGAACTTCTTGTTGACATCCTTAATGCAATTTTCCTGGTTACTGTCCCAGGCCTTCTGAGCCGACTTGATGTTTAGGTCCCCATACTCTTCGAAATTAGGTAGTTTCAGGAGATCATCAAAATAAGCTCCATCTAGTTTGATGACTACCTCACCAGCCTGATTCCTCACGGAATGAGAAGCCGAGTCATAACTAGATGCACAAGCCAAAACAAATTCTGGACATTGGGCGGATATGGGAAAGCCTGCTGCAAGGGGCAAGCCACTGTTAGCTAAAGTTGTCATCCATGGGGTTTGAGAGGAATTTCTCACCCTATTCCAGAAGTCATCCATATCTATATTACCAAGTTCAGTATCCCTGATATCATAATTGCAATCAATATATGATGGAGATTCTGGCTTCTTGAATTTGTACTTCATCCTGCTAGACTTCTCGGCCTTTTCCTGGGATGGACCAGGGTCCGACATGAAGAATGTTGGAGGGAGAGAGGTTCGGAACTCAGGAGGATGTCGTAAAACCTTGAGAACCCGACAAGTTTGATATGTCGGAACTTTGGCAAATCTCGACACTTGCTTTTGATGACAGAAACTCAGAGATACCCGACACTCACTGTTAATGACGGAAACTCGGAGATACCCGGCACTAGCTTTTGACGTCGGAACTTTGAGGAACCCCGACACTCCGAACTTCCAATATACTTCGGACCTTTGACTCTGCAAAACACTCTTTAAAACCCGAGAAGCAAAAATAGGGTTTTTCTTTGAATTCCAAATATACAATCTCCCCCCTTTTTTTTATCCATGCATCATGCATATAATAAAACTTGGAAGAAACAGCACCAATTGATAGTCTCAAAAGAGATAAACCCTAAAGACCTAAAACCCTTTCCAAAACAACACAGAAAGAAGAAGGGAAGAAAACCTTCAACACCCGGCAAGAAATCAGAAAAAAAAAATACGCGCAATCGATTCATAAAAATCAAGAATAAAGAAGGAAAGAAAAATACCTTCAATTCGAGAAATGTAAGATCGAAAAAAAACGATCCAATCAGGCAATGTGAGTTTGCGGGTTTTGAAAACGGAAGAGCACGCGTGAATAATCCACGAATTAAAAATACGAATGGTAAAAATGACGTGGAAATCCGCATATTTATAAGAAAATTGGTAATAAATACACTTCAGCTCGGCACGTGCCAACTCACTGACCACTCGGCATGAATGCCATGTCAACATGTTAGAGGGGTCCGCAAACCTGACACGAGGAGATTTAGTGCAATTCGGGTTTCAAGAATCGGAAAGCATGGAGCATAAAACATGTGGTGCTTAGATGTTACATAGCCCCGAAAACCTGAATACAAAGGATTGAGCGGACTTCGGGAATCGGAAGGCATGAAGCATAAAACATGTTTTGGATCATGGATGTTCCGATGCTTTGGGGTTCCGAAAACCCGACACAAGGATATTTTCTCAATACAAGGCGGGTTTCGGGTTTCGGAAGTCAGACGACACAAAGCAGGTTAAAACTTATGCCAAGCTGTTGGTAACACCCGAAAACCCAATTTTCTTTAAAAGAGGCCAAAATGCCAAATTACTTCGAAAATTTCGTAGGGGTTATCCGATCGTTTTGTCATGAACTCAAAATGGGGATAACAAGATGCTGCTGCGGGTCTTCCTTACTGTTAAAATGGTTAAAATTCATCATTTCCCAATGTACAAGGTACGGGAGAATGGGAATGGATAGGTGAATGGGCTCATTAAAAATCTCCTCGTAGTTGAGAGAAATACGTGAGCCAGAAACTGATGCCTCGACTGTCTACATCCTGTCCATCATTAGTTTCATGAATTCATGGGTGGGTTATGATGGAGAAGTGCCTCTTATAATGTGAGAGGGTTGAGGTTGAGCATATGATGTGGATGGCATATCAGTGTATGGTGATGTCAAATAAGAGGGTTGAGAATGAGGGAATGATAGAGAAGGTACATACCCGGAATGAATGATGGATGAAATGGGAGGCTGCTGATAATAGGCATACAGAGGTGGGATGGTCATGGTAACTCTAGTGGTGACAAGTGGTAAGGATTGCGGGATAGAGAGAACAATGCTTTGGAAAGTGGTGGGGGTTACTAACATCACAGGGGGTTGTGTCATGATTGGTGCGTGAGATATGAGAGGGGTGGATAGGCTCGCGTGTTGAGTTGTTGATAAAGGAAGGGTCGACACCGGAGGTGCTAGAGAGGTGGTGCACATGGCGGTCATAGCGGGTGTGGGATCTAGTTGTGAAACTACAGGGATCGAATTAGGTGAAGGTAACGTATAGCTAGTGGGGGATGACGCGGAAGCTAGGAAAAGGGCGGGAGAGATAGATACAGGCATGTCATATTTTAGTTGTCCTGATGAATCCTGAGTAGATGAATGAGAAAGGTAGAATTATAGAGCAGCGAGATTCTAATCGAGGATTCGTGTGAACTCCTCATCGCCTGTGGTAATGGTAATGGGATGGGTTGGATCCATAGGTGATAGGATGGAAGGTGGTGAGGGACTAGGTGGGAGTGGCTAACAGCTAGTGTGAAACACAAGAGTGTTTGTTTAGCTGCGAGTCTGCACCATGGGAACAAGTTTCGATTGGGTAAGTTAGTTTTCTATTGATAACATGGAAACACGGTGAGATGGAAAAGAATGGGGCTGAAAGGGTGAATTTGGTCAAAATTATGAATGACAAACAATGCAAGGGGGAGGGTTTTTGTATGACGGTAGTATTAATGAACCAGAAAAAAATATCATGGAAATATGTCAATGCGAAGGGAGGTTGGAATCAAAACATAATAGTTAAAAAAGACCTTCTAGGAAAAAGGGTACCTAGAAAGTTAGAAACTGACACCGGTTATGGTAAACTGACGATGGGAAGTTTACAAACCGACGACGGTCACTGGATCAACGCTAGTTACTATAAAATTGAAACAAAGATGAAGAAAAATATGGTTGTGATTTAAATCAAGTGTGGAATCAGACTCAAAAATATGAGAATGAGAAAATGGGGCCCAAGCACACTCAGAAAAAGTTGGAATACACCAATTATGATGAGTAGCGTGCGAGGAAAAATGAAAAGTGGAGAATGCAATCTTTCACCTCAAAACACAAACCAAGTCAAACACTAAGAAAAATGTGACCATAAGAGTGATCTTTCCTTTATGTTTGTTCAGCTTATGTTATTTAAGAGACTGACTCATGAATTTTGAAGTAGATTTTTTCGCAAGGCTTTCTACGAAGAAGGATATCTAAAGGACATGTTTCAGGTATGTTATGGTGGGGGCAGGCCATCCTCTGAGATAATGACTTGACAGAAGTAATGATTTGGGGTTATACCTGGAAATCCTTTGATCAGTGTGATCATTGACAGACATTCCTAGAAAGAAAATTGTTTTAAGAAAGATGTGTTTATTTGAATTTGTGCAATCTGGTTAGAAACAGAGAGAGAGAGAGAGATATTTCTATGATTCTTTTGTCAACCATCAGTTGGGCATGACTTCCAGCATATAGGTTGCCCACATTTCATGTGAGATAATGAGAGAATTAGAATGCAATGCAAGTGTTTTAAACCCAAATCAAAATGTGATATTCAATGTAACAAGTGATGAACAGGAAGAGGGATGCTCTTTCACTAGAAATGCGGAAAGAAAAAAGAAATGATTCTTTTTAAATGCACTAATAGAATGTTTATTTTAGAGAAAATAGAAAGAAAAGAAGATTACCAGGGGAAAAAATTAATGTGTAATATTTTAAAGGGAAAAAAACACAACTTTATCCTAAGAAAGAAAAAAAATGCAAGGAACCCCAGATGGCTCCCACCGGTCGTGCCAAAATGTTTCACCTTTTTCTTATCTTTTCTAGGAACATGAAAAAATAGATAAGGGTCATATGGGCATATGAGAAATACCTGTTGATGGGTGATGGTTGAAGGTAGAAGGTTGTTGCACGCATTTTGACTTCCGATCACGATCGACCGTGTGAACTCCTTATTGGCTAGGAAGGACTACCCTGTAGAAGAAAGCAAGACCACAAGAGAGAGTTAAAATAGTATATGTAGTGGACTGCATAGCGTATGATAGATCTAGAAAGTGTGATACTTCCTAGAGGGTTGTCAATCCACTGTTTAAAACAACTTAATGTGATAAACAAAGTAAAATCCTACTGTAGTTGATATGATTAGGTGTCTCATTCAAATATAATAAGTAAATCTAACATAACAGGCTAGCCTATGGTCAGATTTGTAGGTAAAGGTGATTGGTATAGGTCTCTACAGGTTTAGCAGAAGGTCAATTGGACATTAAGTAGGTTAGGTTAGGTTTTTGGGGTTATTTGGGTGAATGAGTAGGTTGTTGGTCTGTGTTGTTGTATCAGACACAGAGACCGCCACCATTCAAGTCTGACCGATGCTAGTTAGACTAGATTGATGTCAATTGATGGTAACCGGTATCGGTCACTGTAATAGTGGAAGAAGGTTAGGAAAGAGGGTGTATTTGGCTAGCTCGGGTGGGTATAGAGAGTTGAAAATGGTGTAAATGAGATGTGGGTTAGGTGAGTGGTCTGGGGTAGGATTTTAGGATAGGTATTTTGGGCTTTTGGGAGGTTTCACGTAGAATAGGCTGAAGTCATGCAGAGTTGGCAGTTGGCAATGTAACTGTACGCCGGAAAAGTGACAAGCGAGCATGGGAATCTACAAGTTACTCTTCTGCGTACCCGACCTCCCGCGGTCGTGCCGAGACAGCCGGTGGGGATGGAATATAGGTAGTATACGGATAGACTAGTTAGGAAATCTAATATCTTTGACACGCACTAATGGAATCTGTGAATCTAAGGCAAAGAAGGCCCTTCTAACCTAGACCGGTGTGATAGATCGATCAGCAAGGATGACTACTTGAAGGCTCCAATCAATATCAAGCTCTGGCGTGATTCGATCTATGGGTTGTGGAATGCGTGGGAAATGACCTAGGATTGTTTCGTGTACGTCCCCAGATAAGGTCATATGGTGAATATAATCAACTCTATGGATGATTCTCTAGCCTAGTCTAGAATTATCTAGCTTTGTTAGCTATTGTATCCAGCAAGGATAATTGTTGGATAATGATAGGTGGAATTGGAGTAGACTGAAATACTAGTGTGCGTAGGCCAGTGTCTATGTCCAATTCTCTTATGGATACGTTAGGCTGTGGGATTTGCAGATCACAACCATAAACTCTCGGTTGTTGCCATCCTGATAGGCTCATATGGGAGATCAAGTTCTAATCCCTAGTATCCAGTAATCGTATGCTTTCTCAGCTTCTATGTTTAGAACCAACAGTTGTGCAATCCTCTCAGAATACCTTGCAGGTGTTCTTGCAACCTGGATTCTTAAGCTGGTATCTATATCTACGAGGGTGTCTCCAACGTCTGGCTGTGAAACTAAAGGATCACACCCGAATGTTTGTTCTCTTTCGAGCCCTTCTACAGTCATGTGGATGTTTTCTAGGGTAATCTGTAGTTTGGCTGACTTGACCAAAACGCATGTGCTTGGTCGTCTTCTATGTTTAATCCTCTTAACTGTGAACTGATTAGTTGTAAATCTGTGGTTGTTTGGAATACTTGTATCCTGAGATTTTGGTCTATGTCAACTATCGCTGTGACGAGGTTTGGTTGAGGCACGATTAGCTCAAATATATATTCCTTGGGCTCTTGAGGTCCCGTGATTGTCATACGAAATAGAATGCAATCTAACTGTAATGAAAAAAACTCTAGCTATGTGAAATAAATCTAACTGCATATAACCTTTATTTTTCTATGAAATATTTAACAATTTTAAGGAAAGCAAACTATTTTAAACTTATCTAGAAATAATAACTAAACAGTAATTAAAACAAACAAGATAACCGAGTGTAGTTATTTGCCTGTGCGATTTAATAGAATTCTAAATAAGTAAAATAGCTCGTCTAATCTATCTGCAAGACTCTCGATCCTACCTCAGAAGTGAGGAGTGAATCATAGTTTCTCAGAAACTATCAATCCCCACAGCTTCCCTGGAAATATTGAGAATAGAATGAAATGAAATAAAGCGATTAACTACTCTATTTGATAAGATTATAACTAGAACTTTGAAAGATAGAACCTAGATTTCGCAGAACAGTGGCGAATCTGATGGTGTGTGTGTGATCTCGTCCCCTCAGTATGGTCTCTTCGTTCTTTCATGTTCATGTGGATCCGGAAAAGCGTGTGATGCTAGCACCGATAGGAGTAGATTTGGGATAAGGACAGCTTAGAATGCAGACCGAGAATGCGAGTAGGAGAGGGATATTGCAAGAGTACAGAGCTTGGCTTATGCGATTCCTAGCGGGATTTTACTACAATTCATGCAACATGAAGCGACCAGAACCTGTAACTATCCTATACGAAGAGAAAAACCTACAACTTTAATGGCTTCCTAAGCTATCATGTTCCAATGGTTTGGATAAAACAACAACACTGTTTGCACAAGTTGGATATGTGGCTTACCAACAGCTGAATAAAGCTAACCAGGAAAATAATGAATTAAACTAAGAACTCCAAGACACAATGAAAGTAAATCTACAGCAAAGATAAATTTAGAGGAAAGCTTCTAACTGGATTGGATGAAATGACAGCACTGCCTGCACAAGATGGATCTGTGGCTTACCAACAGCTGAGTAATTTAGCAAAAGATGCAAGTGAATTCAAGCTATGGCTTCTAAACAAGCTAACTAACTAAAACACTAAAAATGAGGGAATGAGAGTAAAGATCAAACTTTAAAATCCAGCCAAGCTTCAGACCAAAAACTCCAGACCATTTGCATGTGCACAAACCATGCATTTATAGGAATTCAAACACCCAAGAACTAAAACCAAATTGAACTCCTAAACAATAAACAAAGGAAAAACACTATTCCAAGGGACCAAAAACATAAATGCATGCTCAAGTCGGCAAAGAAAAGCTAATGAAATGTGATATTTCGAACGGGTCGCATCAAAAGAGCGTTCTGGAAAACGCGCACGGGACCGCCGCTCTGAGAAGGGCGGCGGTTACAGGACTGCCGCCCTGTTCAGGGTGGCGGTTACGAGACTGCCGCCCTACAGGGCGGCGGTTTCGTCACTGAAGGTCAAGAGGCCAAGGAAAGAGGAAAAAAGGGAAAAACAAAGGGCGCGGGGGCTAAGCGGGGCATGCGGGATGTTAACGCATACTCCGAAGGCTTTTCCGGATCCCGAACACCTTGCGAAGAGACCTGTATCATCATTGGGGAATTTATTACACCGTTCCGCAATACAGTACCTTACAATTTTGGGTACGTACAGTAACCGGTGCCGATCAGGGTAGGACCAATGGCGGTCAAGAAGGACCGATGAGGGTCACTATGAATGGGGCCGAATGTGAGGAATAGAGATTAGGTGCTCTCTGTGTTTTGTACAAATATCTGATGAGGAGTGGGATAAGGTAACAAGGTATGGTAGGATATTATGGGTTGAGTGGGTAAGGTCTTAGAAGGGGTTAAGATGGGAAATACCTAGGTGACTCCAAAGAATGGCTAAGGTACTGTAAAACCAAAGAAAGGTGAAAACACTAGAAGCACACAAGTAAACAAGATGAGTAAAACGTTCTACTTACTTGGGATCCTTCTTTCAGACACCCATGAGAGGAGAATGCAGAGATTGGTTGAAGGTTGGATGTTTTGGAGGATCACCAGTCGATGAGGAGCTCTTGCTTGAGCTGATTGTGTTCTTCTCCTTTTCTCGGGGGATTTATGTGCTTGCTCTCGAATCTCAGGTATGTTATGACCAGGTATAGATCACCCAAGACACAATCATGCAGGCCTAAAATCATGTAGAGGTTTGATGAAGTCCCCCAAAATGTAAATCTCCAAATTCTAACCCAGAATAATGGTTCAAACTAGGTATTTTGTAGGTGACCGGCGTCGGTCCCACCTAAACGACTCCGATCAGGCTCTGACCAACGTCAGTTATGTCAAGCCTTTTGTTTTTTCAAAAGTGGGTAATATGCTTTCCCCACTTGGGTGTGAGTGGCAGAGCACATGCTTGCTCCACACTTAAGATGAGGAAAATTAAAAGAAGGGGGCATACTAGTGGGGTGGCCACTATTAGGGCTTTCTAGAAGAGTGTGGGTTGAGCATGGGAAAGGTGGGAGATTGGAAGAGTGAGGTAGAAGAGAAAGTGGGGGTAGTGGAAGGGTGGGGTGGTTGAGTGAGGTGGAAGGGCAAGTGGGGGTGGTGGAAGGATGAGGTGGTTGAGTGAGGTGGCATGATGAGTGGGTAAAAGGGGGCCAAATTCAATTAATTGGGTTTTAATTGAATTTGTGTGTGAAGGAGGGTCAAACAATGTGAAGCAAGGGTCGCAGGTGATCGAATTAGGGTCAATTTGAACCCATCGTGTAGAATGTGGGTATTAGGTCACTTTAGCGGAGTGTGACGTGTTTTTGGTGTCTACATCAGCTTCCATGTTTTGTTTCAGTTTTGTGGGTGTTTATAGGCTCGGGCCTTTATAGCTCTAACTTTGTGGCATTTCTTTCTATTTTTGGTTGGTTCATTTTTGGCATTTGTGTGACAATGAGTTATCCAGTCGGCATTTGCTAATGTAACCTATATTATCTGTAATATAATGTGTAGTTCCAATAGTAAATTAGAGATAGAACCATACTTGTGCATAAATTTATTTTGGATTTTATTAATTTATATATTCACATTTTTTAATTGGTTTCCTATATGCAGTCGAAAGGATAATACATGAGTTAATATAGGGTTTTTTCCTACTCATTTGAATTTAAGTTAATAAGGAAACATATACATAAAATTAAGTTGTATATTTTAATAAAGGATTTTTTTGAATTTGTTATATAATTTATTTTTAGTTATCGATACAAAAGATAGAGTGTAATTATAAGATTTTGTAGACACCAATTTTTGGTATAACACCCCTCTGTCATCTCACGTTCATTCATCTTTCACTCTCGAGTTTCATTTTCTTAAATTTAAATAAATCTCATCCAAATACTCACCCAAATTTAATAAATTATTAAATGGACTCCATATAAACCCATTTAATAATTGAATTTTGGAATCTTTTACAAATTGTTCTATCTTCTTAGCAGTGGATCGAGTGTCCTGCTTCCTATCCAAATTAGTGTATGAGAAATCAAAAAATGTAAAACAACATCAGAAATGCAAGGAATTAGTACCTTGGAGATGGTGATGAATGATACAGGCACAAATTTGATGATGAATTCCTCACTGTGATCCCAGCAAACCTGAATCTCAAAGACTCTAGAGAAATATTATTTAGAGATTTTATGCGAGGACTTCCCGACAAAGCGGATCTGAGAAGCATTAACTTCCTCGGTGGCTGTCGACCCCCATGTGATAAGAATCGTGATAAAATAAAAGACAAACAGATAACATGCAAGTTGATGATCAAATAAAAACCTAAAAATGTTGGTATGTAGATGGAGTTACTAATCTAATCCAGACACAACGTGCAATATGAACTACACTATGTGAACCAAAAAATCTTGAGCAAAGTATTATAGGGATTGCAGTGTCATTACAAGGGCATCATGAGGATAATATCATAAACAAGAAGCTTAGAATTCAAAACAGCATTTTCCCAAAAAATCCAACTTAACTTTCTGAGGGGGGAAAACCCTTATTTATAGCCTAATGGTGTGGTTAGACTACGAGTTACAAGATAATCATGGTTGGGTGAAGTAACCCTGATTAAAAGAGGTGATGTGATTCAGCGGGGCTCAAAATTTGACTTATGGTTAAAGTGGGGAGCGTGATTTGAATGGGTAGGTAAGATAATAGATTCCATTCTTGAAATTAAAAATGGAGTGTCGGATGGGTGTATTATTACCCATGGATTGAATAATTTGTGAAAAATGCCAAAATTCAATTATTAAATGGGTTCATATGGAGTCCATTTAATAATTTATTAAATTTGGGTGAGTCTTTAGATGATATTTATTTAAATTTAAGAAAAATAAATGCGAGAGTGAAATCTGAATGAATGTGAGATGATGAGGGGATGTTATAACGAAAATTGGTGTCTACAATTGCCCCTTTTTGTTGAGTGGTTTGCAATAGCAAGCCACGAGACAAAAAAAAGGATTGGATGAAGTTATATGTCTAAAGATGGATAAAGACATGACCAAAGGCAGGATGCCCCAGGAGAAAAAGGATCATAAAAACAATGAAAAATATGGCGGTGATTTCAATATCACATTGATAGAGGACAATTGCAGTCTCAATGGAGACAGGCGACAACATTCTACAGACCAGTGAGTGGGTGAAGACCACGGCAGTATGGATGTAAACCGTGATGACCAATGGGTGATAGGAATACATAAAAATATGTACAACTGAATGCAAAAGGTATGCGTAATCCTTTTTCTGCGAGGAATCGTGTGACAAAACATGTGTCCGCAAGAGGGACTATGATGAAAATAATGATGCCCCAGCATAGGGCACGAGAAGGACAAAAAGTGAATTATATGCGTCAAAAAGTATGAGGATGAAAAGGTGCCCAAACATAAGACACAAAAATGAAATAGTGGGAGATGGATGTTGAAATATCCCAAGGGGAACAAGTATGGCCACAAATTTGGATATGAAGAATAGATTAGATAAAATTCCCGAAGAGGGTGTTAAATAGGATGTGAAATATATATATCTTAGGAAAGGTTTGTAGTTGAAGGAAGATAAATAATGGGGTTAAGAAAAAGGAAATTATTCTCGCTTCTTCTACAAATAGGAAAAAGAGTCAAGCTACTTTTGTGAAAAGGTAGAGTAAAACATTTGTGGAAGAGAACAAGATCAGATAGGTGATGGCCATTACAGTATCTTCCAAGAGAAAAATGTCAAAGGAAGATGGGATGAGGGATGTAGATGATATGTGATAGAGATAAGAGGGAGAGGACATTGAATGGAGTAGAGTGGATGTGGTGAAGGAGGATAATAAAATGAAAGAGGATAAAGGATATAAAGTGTAATAGGATGGAGAAACCATCATTTGCAGATGAGGAGTGTGAACTATGCTTGATTGTGATGGAAATAAGAGGAAGGGAATAATAGAGAAGGATGATAAGAGAGGTGAGAAGATAGATGAAAGCATAAAAGAGGGAGAAACATGGATAATATGAAAGTAATGGGAAAGATAAGAGGATAAGAAAATAGAGAAGACTTGATGGACCTGGAGAAAAATAAAATAGAGAAAGAGAATAGGAGAATAAGGGAAGAATGAAGAGCTATAATATAAATGTGATATGATAAGAAGGAAGAGATTAGAGGATATAGTGAATATATAGAAGAGAAACAGAGATGTGTCATGGTAAAGAAGTATCGGATATAATAAAGAGGGGAGATGGTGGAGGAATGAAATGATGAAGGAAAAAAAGAGGACAAGAAAACAATAGAGCAGATGGTGAAGGAAAAGGAAATGGGAAAGAGACAAGAGGAGGATCAGGAAGAGGTCAGGGGGAAAAAAGAAGAAAGATGTGCAATACAAAAGCAGTGGAAACCAAGAAATTGACAATATTATTATGAGAAGAGTAAGAAAATTCAATAGTGAAGGAGGTAAAGGATGAAAGATGGAGAAGGATATAAGAGATAGATATGATAGGGGAAGAAAAATATAAGAAAATGATAGAATATAGGGTTAAAGGAAGATGGAGATCAAAAATGAAGGGATAGAAATAATGGATCACAAAAGAGATGACATATCTAAGAAAAGGAAGAAGTGAAGATGATGATACGATAAATGAAAAAGAAGACATGATGAGGGAGGGGATAACATCAGGAAAAGGAAGAGAAGGATGGAAAGATGAAGGGGGTGAAGAATATGAAGAAGTTAAAGATGGCGAAAGAGGAGGTAGAATAGAGAAGAGAGAGAAAGAAACAATGAGGGGCTAGAAGGCTGTAGTGAAGATGAGAGAATGGAAGAGAAACTGGTATGTAACGATGGAAGAGGTAAGGGTGGTAGAGATAAAAACAAAAGAGGGTTTATAATGGGAAGGTGAAAATGATAGGGAAAGAAGAGATGGTAAAACATAAATGGGAATAATATGGAACCAAGGTATCAGCAGGAAGACCTAGGCAAATAATATGGAACTAGCCTCCTAGAAATGCATGTAGATGGGGAAGTAAGCTAAAAGTGTGAGGAAAGAAAGGGGAGGAATGACATGGATTGGAAAAGCTACGGAATTGATGAAGAGAAAATATGGAGAGGATGTATGATGAATAGAGTAGAGATATTGAAGAAGGCGAAGGGAATATGGAAAGGAAATGCCAGCAAAGGGCATTGGGATAAATCCACCAATAATCGTTGGTGGGGATGGTCGAGGATGAAGAGATAGCGAAGAAAAAGGGTGGTGGACGATATGGAAAATGACGCCCACAAAGGGACGTTAGGAGAAATCCTCTGATAATTACTAGAGGGTACAAAATAAAAAAGGAAGGAAGAGAAAATGTAGGAGGTAAAAAGGAGTGAACAGGGGCTTCTAGAAAGGAGATGAATGAATTTTAGGAGAATTCCACAGATAATTATTTAGCGTGAAAATGGACAATGATGATGAAAGAATGTAAAGAAAGGAGGGATAATGATTCGCGTGAAGATGAAGATGAAGATCAGATGTAATGGATGAGGATGTGGATGAATAAAAAGGAAGTAAATATGAAGGAATGAGACATAAAATGAATGGGGAAGCAATGGTTAGGTAAGATTACCAAGCGAGGGATAATGGAGATAATATTTGGGTAAGTTTGAGCTATTTTTTATGAGGAAGAAATACAAGGGAATACGATGTGTCTATGGGGAATGAATAGAAAATGTGGATGGTGGGAATTTTGAGTGATGGAGAAAGGCAAGGAGAGAGATCCTCCTTAAGAGAGACTCTTAAGTAAGATCGCCATGCTGCAGGAATTGGTTAAGTAGGATTTCCAAGCCGAAGAAGAAGAAGAAGAATGATGAAAAGAAGTGGATGATTGGAAAGGTTGATAGTAAGAGTGTATGACAAGATGGACTGAAGGGAAACACTTAAGTATATTTTCCATACGATGAAATTTCGTAAGTAAGATGACCGAGATGAAGATGGCTGCTAGGAAGGATGAGAAAAGAGTGAGTGGTGTCTACCAGAGTAATATAAGAGGTGGGAAGGGGCGATAATAAGGAAAGAAGGAAACAAAGGAGTGTAACATAAATAGATGGAGGAATGTATGTGGTATAATATGGCTAGTGTGAGGGGAATCCTTAATTGGGATGCCCAAGTTATGATAATGCTGACGCTAGATTGTCAAGTGAAAGAGATAGAGAGGGAAGACATTTGTAGTGATGATTTTTCTTTGACCATTTGGAAAATGGTGAAGGAGTTTCTACAACAGTAGGATCCTAGGAAACGGATATATTTTAATTAAGAGGACTGAGAGAAATGGGTGATTAATTAATATCATCAACCCAAAAGTTGGAAGAATGAAAGGGAAGAGAAGTGATAAAACAGATGTCAGTAAAAGGACATTAGAGGAAGAACGCAACAATAATTATCTAGGTGGAAGACTATTGACAAATTGAAGAAACAATGGAGAAGGATGAAGGGGGTGAGAAGCACAACAGATATTGAGATGGGGTGAATTTTAGGAGATAATTGAATCGACACAGGGGAATAGGAGGAAGAAATGATAAACAGACGCAATTATGAATGAGACTGTGTCCAGAATGACAGGTCTACTTCTAGTAGGATTCTTTTCCTGCATGGGTAATTACGTAAATGTGCCAAGCTGGGGATGAAAATCTTGGAGTGGGGAAAAATATGATGTTTTCGTTAAGTGATAGACATGAATAAGAGCTATGAGAAGGGAAATGGGTGGATAATCGGTGAGAAAAGAAGGACGATGTGAGAGAATGGATGGAGAAAAATCACATTAGTTATAGTGGGGGATGAGGAGTTGCTGGATAATGAATACTACTTGAGAGATGTCCTCAAATAGAATTCACAAACTACAACAGAGATCAAGTAGAATTACCAAATCGAATAGTGCATTAAAAAAATTGTTTCAAGATAATAATTGATTTCATGGATTTATGGATGATGTTAATAGGGGACATCTTTAAGAGTAAACATATGGATGCAGATTTTATTATATGAAATTTTATTTCTAAGAAGATAATTGTGATAAAAGATGACTTTGATGAGATGAATGCCGCATAATCATAGTAAGGCCCTTGTAAGAAAGTTATGCTTTTAACCTAATATGAAGTAAATAAGAAAAGGTACTACTCAATACATTGCACTTGTAGCCGATATTAGGTGTTAGTACATAACCAATGACATTTGATTATACTAAAAGACCTTGAGGGAAGCATGAATGAAATATTCTCATAAACCTATTGTTATCATGACAATGGATTTGAGATGTATCTTATACGTGGGAAGAGGGCTCTCCAAAGGTGTTGTTCCTTAAGTCTATGCCCCAGCTCTGGGAAAGGGGAAGAACATAATAAAAGAAAGTTGATCTATGCGGGAAGCTTTATAGGAATGTTGATAAAAGGAAGGTTGATCAATGTGAAAAACCTTCTCAATGCCATAATAAAATATTATCCATCCTTCTAGGGTATGGTCTAATTTATACATAATATGGATGGCAAGAATAATATATATGATAGCCGTCCTTCGAGGGATCGGTCTATTTTTTGTGATATACTTTTGACTTTGATTTGCATAATTTTATTTTTATTTTCCTTTTCTTTCTTGTTTTTGCATGAACAATTGTCCTTCGAGGGATCAAATTTTTTTTATAACTTTGATTTTGCTTTTTGCATACATGAATTGTATCTTTTCATGGGGGGGATATGGGAATAGCTAGGTATACCACTTAGGATGGGATAATGAATGTACAAGAGACACCTCGAGACCCTATACATGAGTGTAATAGGAGAATGAGATGGTGATGGATGTAATAATTATGGGGTTCTCACAAAATGGGAGAACTTATCCATAGTGAATATGTTATGAGTATAGTTTTGGTACTCATATTCAAGGTCATATCAAAGCAGTGATGGTAGACCACATAATTCATATCATTACCAATGACAAATGGAAGGTGTTAATGATGGAAAAATAGTCTAAAGATATGGTTATGCTTATAGGTGTATGTACTAACAATAGAATGGTCGTAAGTGAAATGCATTCAGAGGTTAAATTTCCAATTTACCATTAAAGGAAGCCAAGCAATAAGCCCCAAACCCATATTTATGTGTGATAATGTATGGTCTGATCTAGTTAGGAGTGAATTTTCCCCGTTGACTCCTTTATAAGGTAGTGACATTCTGGTTTTCCTTTAAAACAAGATCACCTATCTTAAAATCACATTCGTTGACATGTTTTTTATAAGAACATTGGATACAATTTTGATAAACATGATGGTGTTAAAGAGTGAGAAGGTGGTGCTCGTCTAAAAACTCGAGTTGCATTAGACGCTCCTGGAGACAATATTCATTAGAAATGAAGTTACGAAGAGACACATAAGGATGGAATTTGAACTTCAAGAGGGAGAATGGCTTCAGAGCCGTAAACAAGAGAAAATGGAGTGGCCTTTATGGAAGTGTGAATGCTAGTGTGATAGGCCCATAAAGCAAAAGGAATTTGGAGATGCCAATTTCGTCCTACTTGCTCGATAGTCTTGGCCAAGATATTTCGAAGAGTTTTATTAGTGGCCTCAGCTTGGTCGTTAGCTTGAGGATAATACAAGGAAGAAAAGCTAAGTTGGATCTTAAATGCATCGTCGATTTTTTTAGATCCTTGTTTTTACAGGACTTCCCATTATCCATAATAAGTTTATATGGAAGACCAAAGCGAAAAATGATGTGTTGATATATAAAATTAATGATTGGGCCATATTTAGTAGATGTGAGTGGGATTATTTCCACCCATTTAGTGAAATATTTGGTAGCAGTGATGATAGAATGATGTTGTTATGATGAACGAGGATTTATTAGACCAATAAGATCAAGGCCCATTGTGAAAAGGTCCATAGATCTTGGGCAGGTTGTAAAGCTTGGCTAGGAATACAGATAATATTAGAGTGTTGTTGACATCTTACAAACTGCTTGACATACTCACAACAATTGTAGTTAAGATAAGGCCAATAATAGCTGAGACGAAGAACACATTTGGCAATAGATAACCCACTAAAATTTCCACCACAGATACTATCATGGACTTCTTAGATAGCTCTAGAGGCTTCATGGCATTGAAGGCACCGGAGAAGGACACCATCAAACCCGCACTTATAAATAATACCACCAAGGATCACATAGTGAGTAAAACGTTAGATAAATACCTCCTAGCATTTTTAGAAAGACCAAGAGGAGTGATAGATTTGGATAAATAATCAAAAATTTGAGAATACCAGCTATCTGATGAATTAGATTTGACCAGCTGAATCTGGGGTATGTCATAGAATTGTTGCTTATGATGATGTACAATGACCAAAAGTTTTGGCTCTTCCATTGTCCAAGTGATAAGATCTGCGAGGGATGTCATTGTATCAACAAAATGATTATTCGAACAAGGGACATGTTGAATAGTGTAAGAATTGAAGGTTTTAAGAAAATGATGAGAAATGTCATGATATTATTAAAGAATATCGCTTTTACACTGATACTCTCAGGTGACTTGCTTTATTACTAGTTCATAATCACCATAGATGTCAATAATATGGATGCCTAGAAATATAGCAGTTTCTAGTCCTAGTATAAGGGCCTCGTATTCTTCCATATTGTTTGTACATTCAAAATCTAATTTGAATGCTAAGGAGATAGGGGCATCCCCAGGAGGAATGAGAACAACACCTGCCCCTCCACCTTGTTAGCATTTAGAACCATCAAAGAAAATATTCATTTTAAGGGAATCATGATGAAATTGATTGATTGATTCATCTGGGAAGTGATTATGAGGAGTTTTTGTATTGGGAAGAGGGGCTTCTGCTAATTGGTTGACGATAGCTTGACCCTTAATTGTCTTTTGAGGAATAGATTCCAGGTAAAATTCGGCCATGACCAAAAGCCATTGGGTGATACGATCATTTTGACATGGCTTAGAATGCATTACTTTAAGAGGTTGTAAGTTAGTAACAATATAGGTTTTCTGATTAAGAAGATAGTGTCGAAGCTTTGATATCATAAAAAAAATGGTGCAACACAGTTTTTCAGCTTCAGTATATTGTGTTTTGCATTCGTGAAGAGTACAAATGATATAATAGATGGCCTGTTTGCAGCCCTAGCCATCACGATGTGCTATAATGGATCCTAGAGCATGATTAGTTACAGATATATATAAATAAAAGGGTTCCCCCTCATGTGCAGGTATGAGGACTATCAGAGATAGAAGATATCATTTAAGATCATCAAAATCCTTTTGACAGTTATGGTCTCAATCAAAATGTGTATTTTCGAAGACGATGATGAAAGCATTGACATCGATTGGAAAGTTGTGATATGAAACGACGAACAGATTGGAGACATCCTTGAAGACTGTGAAGTTGTATGAAATTGGAAGGAGGGGGCATTTCAAGAATTGTTTCATTTTTTTCTGGATCAACCTCAATGCCCCTAATAGATACGATGAAACCAAGGAGTTTTCCAGTAAGAACTCCAAAACAAACTTTTCTAGATTGAGGCAGAGGAAGAAATGAATGAGACGTTCAAAGATAATTTCAAGGACCGAAAGGTGGTCACATCGATGTTTGGATTTTGCTATTAGGTCATCAACATAGTATTCTACAGTACCAAAAGGCATGACACGATAACAAAAATTACCCATGGGGTAATAAAGGGTGTCTTTTGTTGATCTTCTGATGCAATTAAAATTTAATTATAGTCGAAAAAACCATCCATTAAAGAAAGCATCTCATGTCCCACAGTAAGATCTACAAGCTGATCAATATTTGGAAAGGTAAAATTGTCTTTAGGGAAAGCAAGGTTTAAATCTCGAAAATCGGTACATATACAAAGCTTTCCAGATGATTTAGCGAAAGGTACGATGTTATAAACCTATTGAGGATAGTCAATGTGGATGATGAAATTGGTAGAAAGAAGACATTGCAATTCTTCTTTCACCAGGAGAGAAATTCAGGGATGCATACGGTGAAGCTTCTGCCTAACTGGTTTATCATTGGGTATGATGATGATGTTATGAACAATGATGGAGGGATCAATACCTAGCATGTTCGAGTATGACCATGCAAAATCCTAGCTATATTTAGATAAGAATGAGGTGAAGGCTTCAAGTTTTTGAGGATTCAAATATTGGCTGACCTTAAGGATGCGGGGCTCTTGAGGAGTTCCCATATTAATGTCGATAGGGGATTCATTTAGAATATTGGATGTTCTAGGGGGAAGGTATTTCTGGATATGAGAATTTTCAGCCTCCATGTAAGAAAAAATGGAATTATCATCATCACATTGAAGAATTTCAATGATAGGGGAACCTTCCTCTACCATCTCTGGATGCTTAAGGGGAAAAGACTAGGTTTTATTTTCAACTTGATAAATAATTGGTCCGAGAGAAATGGTAGAAATCAAAAAAAAAATAGGAGGAATAGGGACAGTGTCATCTAGATCTAGATCTGTAAGATAGCTGGATGGAGAGAAGGTATCATTTGAACTGGTAGAATAGTTGGATGGAGATGAGATACTATCTGAATTAGTCAGGTAATTGGATGGAGAAGAAGCGTCCTCTGAATTAGTAAGGTAGCCAGATGGAGATGAAGTGGATGAATCAAGATGGATAGGAGAAGATGCAGATGAGTTGGAAAGAGGAACGGATGGATCTTTATATCCCAAGCCAAATTTTTGACCTGATTCATGGGCTAGAGTAAAGATATCACTGTGAGGGCCTTGTTCATAACGTACCAAGACAAACCCTTTCCATGCACAATGATAGAGGTATGTATGAGCGAAGGATGGTTTACCAAGAAATCTGAAATCACATGTGTATCGTTTAGTGTGAAGGTGATTCTCAGTGTCAGAAGAGGTTTGATCAAGGCCACCATATATGAAGTTGGTTACAAGATAAGAAGGGAAAAATGGGATGATTTCCCCAACATTTGATTGATACATAGGGGCCTTATTGTTAGGAATATCTATGTTGTAGTGTGAACATAGAATATTATGTAAGTGATTATATTATCTAGGATAATATAATATGTGTTGTAATAATTAATTACATTATTGTAAATGTAATTATGAGTGGGTGAGTAAATATTGTTATGAGTTGTTGAGTAAACAAATCATTAACAATATTAGTTTTGTGAGAAAACAAAATCTCACGTATAATAGCATGGAGTTGTTTTAGGAGTTATGTGTGGAGATATTTATGGAGATTATATCTCCTTAAATATAGGAACAACATCTCCTATTTAAATGGATGTAATACTTCCTATGTATTGAGCAAGAATAAAGAGTAAGATTTCGAATTTTCTTTATGCAATTATGATATTAACTTTTCATTTGGTAACAGAGCAGGTTTGATGCAAGAAATTTCAGTGCTTTCATGAGCAGATCTGTCTCAAAGAATATATTATATTTTTCGTTTCCAGATGTGATTTTTTCTATAATTTTGTGTGAAGAATCACGTGCTGGTCAAGAAACTACAGAAGAAATTTCAGAAGAACCCAGAACGTAGTTTGGAAGAAATACGGATTTTACTATGCAGCTATCAAATTAAGCACATCAATTCTTCTACTGAAAGTTTTCTCCAATTTTCAATAATGTTGAATTGTTAATACAAGTTCTTGACTTGCTTGGAGGTTAAAAGGTATTCAATATAA
The DNA here is from genome assembly GCA_019776745.2 of Taxus chinensis. Taxonomy (NCBI): domain Eukaryota; kingdom Viridiplantae; phylum Streptophyta; class Pinopsida; order Cupressales; family Taxaceae; genus Taxus; species Taxus chinensis. Next base: position 385,218,704 of record CM034155.1, read on the forward strand.
AATTTTAAAGTACTTGATTCAATTTTGTATTTTTTTATCAGTATTGTACAAAATAATGGAGAAACTAAATCTGATTGAAAAGTTTGAAGGACAAGATTTCCATACATGGCAACTACAGATGCAATTACATTTAATAGAAAAGGATCTATGGGATGTGGTGAAACCGAATTCAACTCCACTCACTGGAGGAAATGAATTGGCAAAGTGGAACCTAAAGGATTAGAGAGCCATGGGGACCATTGGATTAGGATTATCAAAATCCTATTTACACCATGTGGATTTATCCAAATCTACAAAGGATATTTGGAAATCCCTCAACAAGATTTTTGGATCTGAAGCAGAAACAACAAAGATGTCACTGAAACAATGTCTGTATGGATTGTAGATGGAAGAGAGTTCTAAAATGGAAGATCATATCAGTAAGTTCAGTTCCTTATTAAATCAACTTGCTGAATTAAATAACATGTAAAAGATGATGATGCTAAAACTATTCTTCTTAATAGCATGCCTAAGAGTTACTCAAATATTGTATTTACTTTGAGTAAAGTTACTATTAGTCTAGAAGGAGTGATTTCTACATTGTTAGAACAAAGTAGTCATGAAGAACATGAAGAAGTACTATATGTAAGAAATAAACCTAGCTCCTCATCTAAGAAGGAAAAACATAAACCAAAGTAGGTTCCTTCACATGGGAAAATAAAATGCTTTTATTGTAATGAAATTGGGCATGTAATACTGAACTGTAAAAAGAGAGCTCAGGATATTCTTGATGAAAAGATAGATCAAAAAGCCCTTATAGCTGAAGTAGAAACTGATTGGGAAGCCTAATCAACTAATGAAGAACTTTCCTATCCTAGTGACGAGGAATTCCTATGGAAGAATCTTCTCTTGTTGGAGGAAGGAGGAAAATCAACATCCTCTCATCATTCACCAATGAGGGGGTCACAGACAGATGTGATGTTGTTCTATTTCAGTTGTGTGGTGTGTTTCTAAACAAGGGAGTGAAACTATTTTCATGTTTTGATTTTAATGTGTTCACATAGACTAATAATAGTTCCTGAGTGTCTATTTGGTGTGGAAGAAGAAAACTGCTTGACTTAGCTTACAGAGGAAAAGCATCTATGTACAATCCTCTGACTATCGTACGCTCCTCCGACTGCCATACTTTGGTGGAAGGTACTTCGTTAGAAGGATATCACTCAATGAATATGTTCATATGGCAAGGATGATCATTAGCAGCAAGATCCAATAGCAATGGCTACTCCGACAAGTTTGATGTTTCTAGGAGCTCTTACCCCATGTTCACACTAAGGGGGTGTGTTAGAGATATTCTATGTTATAGTGTGAACATTAGGATATTATTATTGTGGATATATTATTATCATGGATAATATAATTGTAATGTAAATGTAAAGTTACATATAGTAAATAGTATTTACTATATGGTAACTAGTTATTAAGTAAGTTAGTAAGTTAGATAATAAAACAATATGGAATTGTTTTATTATTAGTAATGTTAATTAGTTGAAACCATTCATGAGAATTGGTTTCATATGCAACCAAAGAAATTGTTGAGAGGTTGCATATATGATAGAGATTGTTATGTGAGTTGTTAGTGTGCAGCTCCTATATAATGGAGTGCATAGCTATGGGCAAAAATATAGAAGAAGAAATAAAAGCTAATTCATGCTCCAAACCTAGAATTTATTTACGCTAAATCTAATGAAGTTGATTATATAAATGGATCTTTCTTGAGTATGATTTGTTAAGAAATTAATTTCATTCAACATGGGTAGAATCTTGCAAAGTGTAAACAATGTTTCCAAAATTTTCAAGCGTCAAAGAAGATATTTTTCCTTCTTAACATGGATATGATACTTAAACATGAAACCAACTAACGATGGATATTCATCAAAAATTTTGCTTGCAGGCTCATACATGGAAATCCATCTTGTATCAATTCCTTTAAGTATTTTTTTAACCACCTATCACTCTAATGATAAGTATTTGAAACTATAGAAATAATTTTGGACTACTTGACATATAAGCATGGAATTCATAGACAATCTCTTCAACTTTTGCAACCTTTTCAAATATGATAACTATCTTCTATGTAATATTCATCCAATGAGCCATGCATTTAATTGGAATCATATAAGGGGAAACTAATGCTTGTAGGAAAACACATAGACCAATTCTATGACCTTGCATTACTAATGCACTATCAACACCAAAACATATAAGTTTTGTATCTATTGAAAAATCATCCATCCCATATATATCCTTCAAATTAGATATAATCAATTTGCAAAAAAAAAAAGCATTGCTGTGGTTTCTTAAGGATTTTATGAACATTTCAAATAGAAGATGAGGTTGATCTTGTTTGGTTCTCATAAGTATAAACATACATGCAAACCCAAGGTTTGGTGTCCATTATTGTAGCCTCATCAGGATAAAAAGGGAGATAAAACTTACATGAATGAGGAAATGACTTTCCTCTCTCAAATCCTCCTTTGGACGATTAATCATTACAATTACATTTTGTCATTTCCCAAACACTATTACCTAACCAATTTGATTGTGGAAGGTTAGGAAATCCATTAAAAATAAAAAATTTCTTAAATTTTGAAAAATCTAAAATAGTTAATCTAACGTTTTTAAGAATGAAGAATACAGTTGAAAACTGTGTGTTTTTCCTAAGATTTTCATTTAGGAGGAGGGATAGCCCAAATTTTACAATAATTGTTCCTCATATCTCCATAATATTTCGGCATTATGTTTCTGCTCATTTTCATACTCCACATATCTTACGTGCATGCACATCTTTCATCATTTTTCCATCTATGTGTCTTTGTTATTTTTCCATCATTTTCCTTAACTGACACATATACTTTGCCAAAACAATTCTCAATTGTATCTATTTTTAGTTGTATTTTATGTTTAATTCATGATTTCCAACCACAGGGATTGTACATCTACATTCTTGTAGATTATTTTATTGACAAAGTGTATGTTAATTATTACAAGGATCCTTTATAGTTTTGTTTATTCCAGGATAATGAATTGCACTTGTGATTAGATCTACACTTATTGATGTTAACTTTCTTAGGTATACCAGATTATGTTGAGTTAGCTTACTAGTTGAGGTTGAGTTAGCTTACTATTTGTGTGGAGTCAGCTAATACTTCCAGTATCAGTTGAGTGAGATCTTGGGATTCACCACTGATCTAGGTGGCAATTACACTTTCCCTCCTCCTATATATGGTATATTTAATTATTAAGCGGGATATATGGAGAAATTTATTAATATGGAGTAGAGTATTGAGATGGAGAAATTTCAATTGTTGTATTGCAATTAGTATCATAGGGTTCTTCATGACTTGGAATTTTGAAAGGTGTGTATGCTTAGTCTTGCCTTTGTGTAATTCACATCTCACATTGTCTCACCGGTGCACTGTTCATGGTTGTGGTAGGTAAATTTTTTTTCTACTAGAGTGATCCTGGGATGAGAAGTATTGAAATATTGAGGATCTAGTACCATGTCTGTGAAAAGCCGATACTTATCATCCTAAGATCACTTACATCATTCTATTATGTAACTTTGAGTATGATTTTTTGTGTATACTCGAAGAGGTGGATGGTTATGGTATTGATTTTATTTCACTAGAGTGATCCTAGTAGATGATAATTATTGGCTTCTCCATGGGTAAAGATAACATGTTATGGATCAAACATTTTCAATGAATGGATATGGTTGTTTCCTTGTCTACCGTAAAGACCTTCCAATTTTCCAAGTAGTTTTAGAATCTTGCACACATATTTATTTATTTGAAGAGTACTCTAAATATAATCTTCTAATTGAATATTTCATTAGTAAACTTGATGAGTTATTGGAGGAATTTAGTATTTGAGGATTAGATTCCATGTCTGAAATGTCATAATCAATTATATCTTCATCTAACTGAAAGATGTAGGGAGGTGTAATTATGGGGATATTTAGGGTATATGTTTTGGTTAATTGTTTCATTCAAAATGACAATTGATCAGTAGTGGGTAGTTCTATATGTCAAACACGAGAAGGTGTATGACTGTGACAAAGATCATAAAAATTTAAATTGAACTAGGATTCAAAAAATAAAGAAAAAGTTAATGATAATTTATTGCCTATGTTAATGTTTACAATGGATGCGAGTTGTCAATCCTTATTTTCTTGGTAGGCTGAAATAACTTAAAATGTTGTTTTAGAAACATCTTTTGATTTGATCTTTCTTAGTTTCATTATGGAGTTAAAGTCCATTGTACCTATCCAAGTGTAATTTTTAAATAGAGTCATTTTTAAAGAAGAATATGAAAAAATTCTGACAAATGGCAGGTGAAACATGAAGTGTTTGGATCTTACCACGATACACTACATATCTTGGCAAAACGAACAGTGCTACCAACTGATACCGTACAAATGTGTCATCATCTGAAAATAATGTATATTCTACCGGCTAGTCACATTTTGGATATTACTAACCGGTAGTCATTCAATATGTTATTGCCTAGCATCATACATCAATGCTGAGGCCATCTGGTACCATTGATGTATGTGTAAAGGCTAGTTGCATTGTATATACTATGGCGAATGGTAGCATATACTGTATGCTACTAGATGGTATGGTTTGTATATGTTAAAGTATGGTAACATTATATATACTACTAATTAGTAGCATGCCCATAATACAACTGCACTGGTAGCATTATGTATGCTAAATCTTGGTGAAAGCATACACAATTCTATTGGCTATTATTACCTTGTATATTAGATGATATAGTCGTTTTAGAATAAACAATGTTGACTGTTGGTAGAATGATACAGTACTATGGGCCAGTGTCATTTTGATTTGCACCTTTTTTAAATAATGTAATAAAATATCATAACAATTAAAAATACCTGTAATGGCATTCGATCACGGTCTTTAAAGCCCAAAGGAATTGTGAGGATATATTTGATTTGTACTTTATAGTAAGTAATATTGCATACGAAATTGTAAGATACATAATTAGTATATATAGGGAAGGAGAATATGGAATATTGTGAGAATATTTTTGTACCAGTCCAACTGGCAGGGCTGGATAAAGATATGGAGAAAGTGTACGTAGCATCAGTTGATTGTGATCGTGTGTAATAAGACCAATACGCGTGTTTAAATGCTGCAGAGATGTTATTAAGGGATCTTCCTTATTGTTTAGCTTATTAAGAACTTGGGAAATTTCCAATGAGGATGGATAAGGCTTGATAGGAATTGATGGAAGGATCGGTTCATTACAAATTTGTTCATAGGATAATGCATCTTTGGATGCCTAGGGTAATAAATTCTAAATTAGCTAGCCTATTCATCAAAGATGTGAATAGGATCATTAAGAATTTCCAGTTGAGAAATTAGAGGCAGTGATTGGACTTGTTGTTGTGTGGGTGTTTGAGGAACTGTGGCTATGGATGAGTGCAGAATGATGGGTTTGTGGCTGAGGTGGAGTGTTTGAGGGAATGTTCCTTGGTGATAAGGAGGTGAATGGTACACTTTTTGGGATTGAGTATGTTGTTGCGGCATCATGCGGAGTGGAGATATGATTAATTTATGGATGTGTGAATAGTGTGGAAGTGACACTATATGTTGCATAAGGTATTGTCGACATGTGTCATGGGTTGAGAAGCAATGGATATAGACTTGTGATGCGAATGGGACTTACTGTTTGGATAACGAATATGACACATGGTGATGTTGGATCATTGAGCACTAGGTGATAGTTGTGGTTGTAGTAAATAGAAGTGGGGATATGAGTAGTTACAATGGATTGAGATGATTTGGGGCATACGATTGGGTAGGAACGGGTAAGTGGCTATCTGAGTAGTTTAGATGGGTTGGACATGGCATATTAGATGTTGAGGTGAAATCATGTATGGTTGTGGATGGAAGGGATTTCAGAAATATTACTATAAGTGATCCACCAACTTGTTGGAGTGGTGAGAGCCATCTGAGAGGATTTTGGATGGATTTTTCGAGAATACAAAATCATATGATGGGGACCAGGAGGATTGGCGTCCAAAAATTTGTTCCTAATGGAGTGCGATCACTAAGAGGGTTGATGAGTTTTTTAGGAGGATTTGATCTGACAGAAGGTGGAGTGGATGGCCTAGATGGGACTGGAATGTTGGTCTAAGACCACAGAATGATTGAAGGATGATCATGGTGGGGTCCATGAGATGAGACTAGAGGACTGGGTGCCTATGAGGTGACCAGTAGAGTTATGGTCTCATGGTTTATGAATCTTGTTGCTAAGATAGTTATTAGTTGGGATGAATCACTCATTGTATGGAGGATATTTGTATTCCATCTTCTTAGAATTGAGATCAAGTGAGAATACAGGCATGAAATAGAGAAATGTACTGTTTATGTTGTTTGTTTACAAACAAATCGAGGCAAAATCTATATTTTTGTTTTTTTTGTGTCTTTTTTTTTTCTTTATTGATTGAAAACACAGGATGTAATAGAAAAATAAAATTGATGAAAAAGGTGACCTAGATAGATGGTAGTACTACGTTTGATTTCAAGTAAGTTTTGGCTAGGAAGATGTCTGAAGACAGTTTCTTTTTATGTGTTCAAGTACCAATTAGTTAACTGGGTGAGAGTAGTGTTATGATGTCTCAAGTTTATATCATGCGGTTATAGGTTGTGCGTGATAAAATGTGAAATGCAACAGATGTTAAACCCATAGATAAACTATATGATTAGGTAGGATGTACGAGGTTCATTTTAGACCCAAATTTGAAAAATGTAAAATTTGATGCATATAATTAACCAGAAAAGACAAATTACCATGTAGAAAAGAGAAAATCGGGAAAAATGAAGAATACTTGTATATCGCTTTTCCTTTTTATTTGACATCAAGTTGAGGCAAACAATGAGTATGCTCTGAACAATCAGGTAACAGGTTGCAAAGTGAGAATATGATAACAGATCCTAAAGAAACATTGGAGAACACTTTCCCTCGTTATTGGATTATATTTGATAGTGTGGTATCTGAAACCAATGATCAGTGGTTGGGAATGTCTAGGTACCCTGTATATAGCTTTTCTTTTTTATGTTCTCGGAGAGATATAGTTGGGTTGTGTAAGTGTTATGAACTTATATATTTGACATCGAAATGAAATGGGCGCAACTGCGGAGTGGTTACTTGTAAAAGAAAAGAGGACAATTAATAAAATTACGATAGATATTACAAGATCCAATACTTGCTAAAAATTAAAAAATAAATTGTACGTCAATGCTCAAATAGAATGATAGATAAAAAAGAAAACAAATGTGTTAAGATGGAAAACTATATATAGCTATAGACCAATGGTGTGTGATAAAAATGGATAAAAGACAACGAGAGTGCGGGATTTATAAAAAACAACTTGAATAATGGACAATATAAACCAATATGTTGATTAATATAAACTAATACAAAATTTAGACTAAATTACGAAATAAAGACAATATTTGCTAATCGAAAAACAAACTAAATGGCATATACTCATATAGAACAGTAAGTGACATGGAATTTTATTGACTTTCTAAGAAAATATTATGATGGATAAAATAGGTAATGTTCATTATTGGAGACTGTACGTACCCAAAATTGTAAGGTACTGTACTGCCAGAACAACGTGACAAGTGCCCCAATGATGATACAGGTCTCCTCGCAAGGTGTTCGGGATCCGGAAGAGCTCTCTGAATGTGCGTTAACATCTAGCATGCTCCGTTTAGCCCCCGCGTGCTTTATTTTCTCCTTTTCCCCTCTTTTCTTAGCCTTTTTCTCTTTAGTTATGAAACCGCCGCCCTAAACAGGGCGGTCGTCCTGTAACCGCCGCCCTGAACAGGGCGGCCGTCCTGTAACCGTCGCCCTGCTCAGAGCGGCGGTCCTTTACACATTTTCCAGAAGGCTATTTTTACACGACTCACGTAAATTCAACGATTTACCTGCTTTCTTTTACTGCCTTGGGCTTGCATTTATGTTTTTGGTCCCCTGGAATAGTGTTTGGCCATTGTTTATGGTTTAAAGAGTTCTATTTGGCTTTTACCTTGGGTAAATGCAAATGCTATAAATAGATGGCTTGTGCTCAAGCAAATGGCCACCATTTTCTTGCTCCAACCTTCTCATTTTCAGTAGTTTGGTCTGTTAGTTTGCTTAGAGCTGATGGTATAGTTCATTTCATGCTTGGTTAGCATTGTATTGCAGCTGGTAAGCCACATACTCATCTTGTGCAAGTGATATCATTGCTTCAGCCCCTCAGGTCTGCTCCTCATTCACTTTCAGGCTCTCATTTTCATAGTTCAGTCTTTTATTCTATTTAGAAGCCATAGTTTTAATTCTTTGCATGCTTAGTTAGCATTGTTCAGCTATTGGTAAGCCACATATCCAGCTTGTGCAAATAGTGTTGTTGTTTCATCCAATCCATTGGAAGTTGAATAGCTTAGGAAGCCATTAAAGTTGTAGGTTTTGCTCCTCAAATAGGATAGTTTCAGGTTCTGGATGCTCTATGTTGCATGACTCGCAATAGATCCCGCTAGGAATTGCATAAGCCAAGCTTTGTACTCTTGCGCTATCCCTCTCCTACTCGCATTGTATTCAGTCAGTGTTCTGAGTTGCCTTTATCCCAATATCTATTTCTGTTGATGCTAGCATTACACGCTTTTCTGGATCCAAGTGAACACGAAAGAACAAGGAGATCACACTGAGGGGACGAGATCATATATACCATCAGATTTTCCACTGTTCTGCAGAATCCAAGTTCTAGCTTTCAAAGTTATAGTTGGAATCATTTCAAATAGAGTAGTTACTTGCTTCATTTCAGTTAGTTCTACTCTTGATATTGCCAGGGAAGCTGTGGGGATTGATAGTTTCCAAGAAACTATGATTCATTCCTCACTTCTGAGGTAAGATCGAGGGTCTTTCAAATAGATTAGGAAATCCTTTTTATTGTTTAGAATAGGACTACAAATTGAACAGACAAATAGCTACACTCGGTTATTCTATTTTTTTTAAATTATTAAGCTTAGATGCCAATTCTAGATATTTTAAATAGCTACTTTCTTGAATTCTTAAAAGCTCGTCAAAAAATACAAAAAAAATAGAGAAATCATATGTGTTATAGATATATTGCAAGTAGTTAAATTCCATTTTACTACAAGTTCATTTTACATTGTTGCTTTTGTATGACAATCACGGGACCTAGGGAGCCCAGAGAATACATATTCGAGCCAATAGTGCCTCAGCCCAATCTCATCACAGCAATAACTGATATAGACCAAAATCTTAGGATTCAAGTCTTTCGAACAACGGTAAGCTTCCAACAAATCAATTCTCAGTTAAACAGGTTAAACAGAGAAGACGACCAAGCACACACGTTTTGGTCAAATCACCTAAATTACAAATTACCCTAGGTACATATGACTGCAGGAGGATTAGAAAGAGAACAAACCTTTGGTTGTGATCCTTTGGTCCCACAGCCAGGTGCAGGAGACACTCTCACAGACATAGATACCAGTTTAAGGATCGAGGTTGCACGAACGCATGTGAGATATTCTGAGAAGATCACACAGTTATTAAGTCTAAACATAGAGGCTGAGAAAGCATATGATTACTGGATACTAGGGATTAGGACTTGATTCCACGCATGACCATAGCAGGTCCACAATAACCACAGGTCTACGGTTGTGACCCACAAATCCCACAGCCTAACGAATCCATAGGAGAATCAGACATAGACACTGGCCTACACACACTAGTATTCCGGTCTAATCCATTTCCACCCATTATTATCGAACAGTTATCCTTGCTAGACACAGCAGCTAATAGAGCTAGAGAATTCTGGACTAGGCCAGATAATCATCCATAGAAGTAATTGTATCCACCATCCACCTTATGACCCTATCTGGGAATATACATGAAATTATCCCGGGTCATTTCCCACGTATTCCACAACCAATAGACCGAATCACGCCAGAGCTCGATATTGATTGGAGCCTTTGAGCATTCATCCTTGTTGATCGATCTATCACACCAGTTCAGGTTAGAAGGGCCTTCTTTTCCTTAGATTCACAAATTCCACTAGTGCGTATTGAGGACATTAGATTGCCTAACTAAGTTGTCTGTATTCCATACATATTCCATCCCCACCGGCTATCTCGGCACGACTTCGGGAAGTCAGGTACGCGGAAGAGTTACTTTTAGATTCTTACGCTCACTTGTCGCTTTTCCAGCGTACAAAATTGGTGAACCCGACGTGAAACAAAAAAAATTAGCGAAGCTGACGTGAACTTCCTACTTTTCCATACGGAGTCATAGTATTACGTTTTCATCCAAATTTAGTACACTTTTACCCGCCTCATTAGCTTTCACAATCATTTTCGTTCACTCCCATTATTCTGCGGGTATTCATATACCCCCCGAATATGTTGGGATTCAATGCACATGGCAGACCCCTCTTGGGTCTCGAGGCATACTATGCCCAATAGAATAGACAATCATCACCCTCACTCTCAGTATGGGGAGACAACTATTCAACTAATCGGTTGTCATCACAAACTCCAAGAAACAAATATAGCTCATCCTTCCAAACTGAGGGGTTGGAACAACTTGCTCAAACGCAACAAACAGAACCATCAAGCTCCAACAATATGACGTTCACCGGGGAATCTGGTTCATCTCTTCAGATGCTACTTAGACCACAAATTAGTAGGCAATCACATTTATACCAAATTTTAGATGATGAATATTCGGTACGTTATGCCAGGAATGAACAACATTCTCGGAGTATGTACCCACCTATGGGAGGTTTACATACACAACCTGAGGTTTCTTTTCAAGAAAGTACCTCCATACCACGCCATATAGAAAATATCCTTGGGGAAACTTGGCAGGATACCGACCAATTCATAACAGGATATCATAGACCTATACAAAATCATGGTATACAACAAACGCCATTAAGGCAGAATATCGTGACTTCACCAAACGAAGTCATTTCAACTCTAATAGAAAAGGTTAGAGGGTTAGAACTCACTCAAGCAAATCAAAATTCACAATTCATCCAGACTGGGAGCTCTAATCCTCCACTCCATCCTAGCCAAGTAGACCTCCTCACAGGAGAAGGAACGTTAGGCATGACTCCTCAGCATTCACAAGAAACGCCAACTAGACCCACCATCTCTAGCACTATTCCTCCCGGTCTAGCACAGAACAATCCATTCCTGGACAATACCCCTTCATACTTAACCATGTATTCCAAATCACCACAAGGGGACATGTTCTCCTCTCCCGGCATCTTTGCTCAAACACAGGGGCTTCCTTACACCCCTGCCAACGTGTACGCTACACCATATCAACAACCCATCCCACCACTGCTTCCTCAACAGTCACCATCAATGGTCGAAACATATGCAATAGGGACTTACTCAGAATATTTGAAAGAGCCCTTATATTTAACCATACGAAGCGTCATGCTTCCAAGACCTCTTCCTGATCTTCCCAAATACAAAGGTGAGGGAGATCCGAATGCGCATATCAAAGCTTACGCTACAGCCATTCGAGAGCTACTCCCATGGGATGGGGTTGTTGCTAAAATATTCCCAAAAACCTTAGAGGGCATTGCTCTCGATTGGTATTATAGAATACTTAAGGCTTCTATACGTTCATTCAAGCAACTCGTGTCTGAGTTCATCAAAGCCTTCGACATGAACAAACTATTGAGAACAAGAATCGGGGAGTTCTTACACATCAAACAAGAGCATAACGAATTTGTCGCCATTTCATCCAAAGGTGGCGTACAGTCCTTTATTCCTCGGCAAGAGCTCCAAACATGGATCAAATGGAACTATGTGATTTATTCCTTCATTCATTTAGCAGAGAAGTGAAGGAAGAATTCTATAAGTTCCCATTACGAACTTACGATGAGGTACTAGAGAGTGCTCTTTGAATAGATCAAGCAGCGATTGATAGTGGTCGCAAAACGTATGGAGCAAACGGGAGGTTAATCATCACCAATCAGAACACTACAAATTATCCCACTACCACAAATGTCAATCAAGGACCTAAAATCCTTAGCAAAAATCGGGGTGCACCAACAGATGGAGTAACCAACCAACCCAAGAAGGTAAATGTTGTCAATACTCCATCACAAATAAACAATCAACGAAACAACAACTTTACTCCGACAGTCAATACGGTGGATTTTAACCATCCACAGCAACAACAACAACAATGGAAAAATCCCATACAAGGGCCAAGCCAAAATTCAACTAGGTATCAAAACCAGAATTCAAACCAAAGACAACAAACGCACAATTTTGATAGACAACGGTTTGATCAAAATTACGGATCACAATACACATCAAACGAACAAACTAGGAATTACAATCCTAACTCATATTGTGGTTTCCACAAAATTCGAGGCCATGATACTAGAATGTGCCGTGACTACAATAAATTCATGCAACGCTTACCAGATGAACAGAGACAAATTTTCATGGATATGTTCTTGACAGATCCTACGCCGAATACTTTTACAGGGGCAGTTTCCCCTCAAAATGCACCCCTCAAGATCTTCAATGATCCACTCCCAAATCACAATAACAACAGGCTAAATCCAACTGGGACGAACAAAGGTGTAATAACAGGAAATAATGATCATGAAGCCTCGACTTCGCTAAATCCATTAGTTGCGCCGCAACTAGGAAGTCAACCACATCCTAAGGTAGTCGGATTAGTGGAGTTAGACGCGGAACTACCCATCGAAGCTATAATAAGGATGCGAGAGTATTTCTCCCAGCCAAGTCCAGACCACTCACCAGAAGCGGATAACATCCAGCAAATCGTAACAAATCCTGTGAGTGTCTACGATTTAATTAACGACCTAACAAAAACCTTCTCGCACATTTCATTCTTAGACTTACTAAAGAACTCTCCTACCCACAAGGCTGCTCTTTTGGAAGAATTAGGTTTAGGCCATCTAATTAACATCACTCCACCACCTGAAACATAGGTAAATCACATAGACTTTGATGTTTATCCTCCGGGACAGGCAGATAGGGACGTTGAGTTCATATTTGAGATAAACAAAATGCCGACAGATGCTGAGATCGCACGTCGAGGTGATCCGGCTTTACATTTGCAAGTATGGGTTTACAATAACTACGTAAAACATGCAATGGTTGACAATGGGGTGGCTGTTAATATAGTCCCCTTCTCTTTCCTTCAAAAGCTAGGGTATGGAGAAACTAATTGTTCTACAACTCGAAATACACTAAGGGGCTATGATAGTCTTAAGGCCACCTCTGTTGGAACTATAATATTACCAGTCACCTTAGGACCCAAAACCATTTTGACTAAGTTTTATATTATAGATCGGGAAACTAATTATAATATGATCCTTGGCCAACCATGGATACACCGCATGAAGGCAATCCCTTCTACACTATTTCAAGAAGTAAGGTTTTTACATTTAGGAAAAGTGTTCGTGGCCAAAGGTAATCCAAAACCATTTTATGTACACCTAGCCGACTTAAAAAAGAGACCAGGCGTACACTCGGAGTTTGAACTCCCAACAAATCAACTTAATAAACCTACCGATGTAAAAACGAAAGAAAAATTGGTACCTACGATAGATCTTGAAACTATGAGCATAGCCAAAACAACCTCAACCCCCAAAGATAAGACAAGCACTATAGAAACAGTGTCATTAGGAACTACTGCAAAAATCGTTGAGTTGATAGAACAAGATCTACCTATGTTCTTACCATTTGATTCAGTAGGCATAGGATATTCCCTAGGTGTTGGTTCTCTGCCAGCAGAGGATCTCTGCATGGTGGAAGTAGAGTGCGCAAATGCAGAAAATACCCCAACATCTATACTCCTAGCTAAGTATTGGACTCTCCATTTTGATGGGGCTAGGTGCCGTTACAGAGCAGGGGCAGGTATAATTCTTACTTCACCTGAGGAGAAAGTCCTGCCATTTGCCTTTAAACTAAATTTTGAATGCACAAACAATGGCGCTGAATACGAAGCCCTCCTCCTGGCCTCACCTTAGCCAAGAGAATTGGTGTTGATAACATCAGAGTCTTAGGATACTCGCAATTAGTGGCAAATCAAGTTTCTATAGTATATGAAACCAAAGCCGAACACTTGCAGCTTTACAAAAAGGTTGTGTTAGATTTGAGCAAGGTGTTTGACTTCATATCCATTGAAGCAATCCCGCGAGAGAAAAATCTTCTTGCCGATTTAATAGCAACTTCAGCATCACGTTTTACTCTTAGCAATGAGTTAGAAGACACCCATTTCACGGTATCCATTCGTGATGAACCATTGATAAAAACAATGGCAAATCCCCTTTTAGACAGAAGTGAATCTACCATCCTAGATCATGTTGATAACAATATGGCTACTTTGGATTACTTAAATGCCTATACGGCACTACATCTCTCCCATCATATGCTAGATTTGTCCTTAATTCCGCATTCATCTTCCTACTTCGGAAATCCCATGATGGATTCTCCCTCACAAATGGAACCTAGCATATACGCAGTAGAAAATAGGGATGATTTCGATTTACCTCTAGCACCGCCTAATTTTGAAGAGGGTAACGCCTCTTTAATAGAAGAAACAATCGATGTCAACATCGGAACAAAAGATGAACCAAGAATATTAAAATTAGGGTCCTCGTTAACCACAGAAGAAGTAGAAATACACACTCGGATCCTCAAAGAACATCAAAAGGCATTTGCATTTGATTATAAAGAGATGACAGGAGTCGCACCCCACATCGTGGTACAAAACCTCGTCACTAAACCTGATGCAAAGCCAGTTAAACAAAAATCGAGACCCATGAAACCCAAGGTCGCTCTCATACTAAAGGAGGAGGTAATAAAACTCCTCCAAGTAGGATTCATCAAACCAGTCGACTACTCCCAATGGGTATCTAACATCATTCCCGTTATCAAGAAGAATTAAAAGATACACATCTGCATAGATTTTCGAGACATCAACAAAGCGTGTCCTAAAGACAACTTCCCATTGCCATCTATTGATGTCATTGTTGATGCAACAGCTAGGTTTGAACTTTTGTCCCTCATGGATGGATTCTCGGGATATAATCAAATTAGAATATCTGAGCAAGATCAAGCTAAAACCACGTTTATAACTCCTTGGGGAAGCTATTGCTACGTTGTTATGCCATTCGGTCTCAAAAACGCTGGTGCTACATACTAACAGGCTATGACATATATATTTAATGATCTAATTCATAAAATCATGGAATCCTACATGGATGACTTGTTGGCCAAGGCCAAGAAGCGTTGTGACCACCCAGAAGTACTTCGCGTCATTCTGTCACGTCTGATAGAATACGGAGTCACGCTAAATCCAGAGAAATGCATCTTTGGTGTAACAGGAGGGAAGCTCCTAGGTTACATCATATCGTTACGAGGGATAGATGTTGACCCAACCAAAATTCGGGCTGTCCTCGAAATGGTTCCACCTTCGAATGAATCTGGAATTAGGTCATTTCTCAGAAAGCTGGGTGCAATCTGGAGATTCATCTCGGAATTAAGCTTTACCATTCATCCAATCAACAATTTACTCAAGAAATATTCTAGTATTGATTGGACTGAAGACTTCAATGAAGCTTTTGAAGTAGTTAAGCGTTTCTTGTTGTCACCACCTACGCTAATGCCACCTAAGCTAGATCGCCCGTTAATTTTATACTCACGAGCTACCAATGTCTCATTAGCTTGTATGTTGGCCCAAGAGGATGATGACAAGAGAGAACGTGTGATTTATTTCATCAGCCGAACACTGCTTGACTATGAAACATGCTATACACAAGCAGAACGAGAATGTCTCGCCATAGTCTTTGCAACCAAACGCCTAAGACATTATATGTTAAATCAAGAAACAAGGGTCATGATAAAAACAGATCATTTATGGACTTTCCTCACGCAAGGGTCCTTGTCTAAAAAGGCTGGACGTTTTATAACCTTAATGGGAGAATTCGAATTAACATTTGTAAATCAGAAGTCAGTTAAGGGAAAAATCATTGCGGATTGGTTGGCTGATAACCCATTAGATGGAGGAAATCTAGTAAATTTAGATTTTCCAAATGAGTGCGTATACTACATTGAAACCCGACCCCCTATCTCTGAGTGTCCCTGGTACACTAATATTATTAATTATATCATGGACCATACGTATCCAGAAGGAGCTATGCCACAACAAAGAAGGCGGTTACGTATTATCGTAGCTAAATACGTCATTATAGAGAAAGTGCTCTATCGAAAAGTGTTCGATGGAATGCTCCTAAGATGTGTCAACACAGAAGAATCCAAAAATATTCTCCATGAATCCCATAGTGGAATGTGTGGAGGCCACTTCGGTGGCCATGCCACCGCTCGAAAAATACATCGAATGGGCCATTTCTGGCCCACTCTAGAACATGACGCAATAGAGTTTGTACGCAGGTGTCATAAGTGCCAAGAATTCTCTCATGAGATCCACATGCCGGCATAAGCTCTACAACCAATCGCTACTCCATGGCCCTTTTCTACAGGGGGCCTAGACTTAATAGGGAAATTCTCTCCCTCATCCACAGATGGCCATAATTTTATAATCACGACCATTGAATATTTTACCAAATGGGTAGAGGCTATGCCTCTTACTACTGTACCTGGTTCTGTAATCGCCAAGTTCATTTTGAACCAAATCATTTGCAGGTACGGTATCCTGTAAATCATTATCTCCGATAATGGAACTTCTTTTAAGAATGAAAAAGTTCACGAACTATGCAATAAATTTAAGATAAGTCATCATACGGCTTCCTTGTATTACCCTCAAACCAACGGACAGGCTGAAGTGATGAATAAAACACTAAAATCCATTCTCCTTAAAATGGTGAAAGAAAACAAACGAGATTGGCACTTGAAGTTATATCCGGCCTTGTGGGCCCACCAAACCTCAATAAGAACACCAACGGGAGCAACTCCTTTCTCGCTAGTATTCGGGGTAGAGGCAGTGCACCCACTCGAAGTTGAAATACCCAGTCTCCGCATTTCGTTACAAGGGATCCTGGATGAAGACGCTTAGAGAGAAGCACGTCTTTCCCAACTAGAGAGCCTAGATGAAACTAGGTTGGATGCTGAACAGCGACATAGGATCTATGCTGACCGGATGTGCTGGCAATATAACAAGAAAGTCTACGAACGCGATATATACGAAGGTGATCTAGTTCTAAGGCTAGACAGCCGGATTGACAGGAAGACCGACGAAGGAAGAAAGTTCCGGCCCAAATGGTTGGGCCCATACCGAGTCACAAAGGACTATGGAAACAGTGCATACCTCTTGTGCACGCTAGAAGGTGAGGAATTTGGCGAAACAGTCAATTCCCTGCACCTCAAGTGTTTCTATGCGTAAGCAGCTAGCACTACTTATATATGACTATCTACATTGCATTTTCATATAGACTAGGATCATATTGTCCACTTGTTTTTTACACAAATTGTGATCAAGGAATCTATTCAAAGCAATTCATTACAAGCTCATGATGTTGTTGGTATAAACTCTTTAATCATACTTCTCCATTTTCACGATATCATCAAATTATCTTGGAATCATTTTATCAAATAAAGCTAGACATGATGAAGTCTTAATGGTAACCATACCAAGATCTGCAAGTTTATTCTCACTTTTGGTTTCTTCCTAGGGTAGGTGTCTTGCCTATGGTCTGTTCTAGAAGCTTCATGGTGTCACATCTATCCCATATATATATATATATATATATATATATATATATCTCTTTGGAAATAAGCACATACTGACATTTTACTCAAATAAACAAGTCAAACGTTGATCAAAATAGAAAATTTTACATTTACACATTTCCTTGCCCCACCAACCTTTGGTGATGAGCTTGCGTCTCTTACTAGTGACGTAGGGTTGGGAAAGGATGGAAATGCCCTTACTCGCCTATGCTTTGCCCACAGTGATAAACCTGCGCTTCTTACTAATAGCGTGGGGCAGAGTGTAGGGGGTCCTCTTGACAAACAAATACAAAAGGTCATACTCAAATAATTCAAACTTTGAAACTTTGAGTCAAAAACAAATGAATCAGATGTTCAAAATCCCAAGAGAGTTAAAATCCTGAAAACCCAGATTTTGTCTACTATGTGGCCATCTACGGGTCTAAGTATGGATAAACCACAAAGCAAGTTGCATCCAAAACTATGAAGTCACTCAAGTGGAGTGGACTTGTGGTGTCCTAATTTGGTTCCGCCAAAGCTTTGTCTGTCTTCCATCACTATCATTTCACCACCTTTCATAACTTGCGCCCTTCTTGGCTCTTGGTGATAAGCCCTCGCATCTTACTAGTTACGTCGAGTTAGGAATGGGGCAAGTTAATCTATTCATCATACTGGTTATATTCATCACTCTGCAAAACAAACATGAGGTATCCAAATTGCTTACGGAAGCTAAGATTCAAAATCACATTATATCTACATATATCAGCATCATGAAATACACAAAAGAAAATAAGCATTTGTATCATTTGTTCTCCATTGCATACATTCTAAAAAGCATATAAACATAAATCGTAGTATACACGGAGAAACTGGAAATAGAAAGGAAACCATGAGTGCCAAGATTTTGATCCAAAACGAATGCATATATATAAATAATCAATTTTTATATACAATGCCATCATGCACTAGGCATGGTCAAAACGCTCAAAGAGCCCGTGATATACAAAAGAATATATAATACAAAATACATGAGAGCCAAGTGGCTTCTCAATCCCTACGTGACCCCTCCGAAGGTGCGCGCCCTCGCCTAGGACTCCGGCTATGCCGGCACTCTGAATGTATGGAGGGCTCAGGGTCTTGAGGAGCAGCCGCAGTCTCACCATGAGAATGACTCCTCATGAGGCGCTCAGCCGTCCTATAGCCCGCCAACTCCGTGCGGAGGGTTGACACCATCCTGGTCACGTTCCAAACAGGAGCGAAGACATCGGTATGCCTACCAGCTGCTGAAGGCTCCCCAGCATCTACGAACAGCTCCGCGCGGGTCCTATCCATGGGGATCATCAGGGAATAGGTACATACCCTGCGGATCAAATCCCGCCACTCGTCAACAGTCTCTGCAAACAAAGGAGAAAATGAATTAGAAACTAAGCAAGAGGCTAAAAGATACAAAAATAACAACTAAAGCGAGCCTACATATAAACATTAAAAGGGAGAAAGGGTAACTTACTCAGATCACCAGGCCTCCAGGATGGGTCGCTGGGGCCGGCACCTACCGCGGATGCCTCTGCCGACTGAGGGGCTGCTCCTATGGTAGGAGCAATGTGTCACCCTGCAACGGACTCATCCTCTCCACCATGGCTCTAGGAGAGTAGCTCCTCTGAAACTAGAGTCACCCTCTCTGTGCTCTGCTCAGCCCTCTCTGCCTACATAATGTCCTGAGTGTCATGCCACTCAGGATCATTGTCATCAGTCTCCTCCTCTGACCCTCCCTCTGTAAACTCCTCAGACTCGGAGTCAATATATAGAGGGTCATCGCTGCTGTGGGCAGGACCCGTGGCAATCTGAAGTAAAGGTGCCTGAGGCGCACCAGCTCTCCCTCTAGCACGAACTATCCTCCTGGCTGTAATGGGAATGCCAAGAGTGACCACTGTCCAACCTCGGCCTCTAGGCCCCCCTCTGGCCTCGCGAACTGATATGTAAACTGGCGCCACTGGGGGAAGCATACCCATATATGGTAGGCCAAACTACTGTGGAACTCGGCCAAAAGGGTGCACCTCCACTCGTCCCACTCGATCGATAAGCTGCCCTGTGGTGGAACAAGAGATCAGGGTAAGAGTCTCCTCGCCCCATATGCCGGCCATAAGCCGGTACGGTGTCGCCTCCATGTCTGCAGTAGTGAGGGAGGCAACTGGCTGATGAGGTGCTCTGAGCACCGACATGTCCATCCATCTGGCTACCCTCACAGCCCCAGGATCTGCCACCTCCACACCCCTGCCATAAGGGATAAAATGCTCGTAGACCCAACTCATGACTAGAGTTGGGTGGCTCAGTGACTGCCCATGTAAACGAACCACCCTATATAGATCATGTTAGGTGGTCCCCAGAATATCTGCACCCCAAGCGTATATCCATCCATGCCCCTCTATCTGTGCAATAATGGGGGCCCAACAGTATAACAATGTGTTCCCTCCCTTGTCCCCGATAAATCTCGAGGCAAGGATCCCCATGATGGCCTATCGAAATACGGGGATGGGCAAAGAAGGAATAGATCGAACTCTCACCCCCTTCTTCGACCCCGTGGAGATGGCTACATCTCCCATATAAGTCTCCCACTGTGCAATCTGTGCCTGTGAGCCTGCTGTCTCCAAGGTGAGTCGCCTCCCGATGATCGGGACCCCCAGAATGTGGTAGATGTCCTCCAAAGTAATGGTCCACTCGCCACGGACCCCTGGCAGTCGGAAGGTGTTCCGATCTGCATCCCAGTATGAGAATAAGTCACAAAGGATGTGACTAGATGGCGCAACATAAGGCACGCGCAAGATGCGCAATATGCCAGCTCTCTATAATGTGTCCTCCTCATCCTGCAAGAGAGCATCTAATACCCCTGAGATCCAGTCACACTCCCTCTCTCTGCTCCATCTAATGTACTCCTCTCTCGCCTGCATACATAAAAACACACAAAACGGAGCAAGTTAGTATCCGAACAATACAGAAAAAGCCATAAAAGCACGTAGAAATGTTAAAAATACGAACACAGCCTCAAAAAAAAGGTCCCTTTTGCATTTTGTGCAAAACCGCCGCCCTGAGCAGGGAGGCGGTTTTGTAACCGCCGCCTTAAAGGCGACGGTCGTGTAACCGCCGCCCTGAATAGGGCGGTGGTCATGTAACCACCGCCCTGGCCAGGGCGGCGGTCGCGGTCTGAAAACCCGCACGGGTTTTTAAACTAAAAACGCCTAAAAAAGTCCAAAAAATGCCATTTAACCTAAAAACGGGGCCTACCCAGTAGGCGCCCCCCCCTAGGTGGACCTTTTAACACTAATATTTTTAAAAATAACCCCCCCCATTACAAAGAATCTATCATTTCAAATTTTAGGTGGTAAAAACACAAAAATGAAGAAAACCAACCTGTGATCTTGCGGGGTGGCGTTCCGCACGTGGAGGCATGATCGTTATCTCGCTACGGACGTTTCGACTCTACTCACGCAAGAAACCTGTCACCGTGGGTCCCCTGAGCTCAAAAATCATCAAATCGATTCACGCAAATGAATAGTAAAATGGGGCCCACTTTCATATATATAGCGCTCTAATTCATTTTAAATGACTTTTATTACAAGTTTGGAGCACCAACGGAGATAAGTTCCTATCCCTGCACGAATGTTACGTTCTCATTCCCTATTATTTTAGCGTTTATTTTTCAAAATGTTGTGTCTATCTACACTTGAGCTCTCCTTTCGTTTTGCAGGTAGCGGGGAATTCTTGGACGGCATCCTTTCGACACACACGGACGTATCAGGTATAATTTCTAACTCCCCATTTCGGGACTGCCATATTCGGACACCACCATTTTTGCACCTTGTCAGTGGCTAAAACACTTCTCTGAGGGGGCAATATGTACGTACCCAAAATTGTAAGGTACAGTACTATCAGAACAACGTGTAACCCGGTGCCCCCGATGATGATACAGGTCTCCTTGCAAGGTGTTCGGGATCTGGAAAAGATCTCCGAGTGTGCGTTAACATCCCACATACTTCCGCTTAGCCCCCATGTGCTTTATTTTTTCCTTTTTTCCTGTTTTCCTTATCCTTTTTCTCTTCAGGTAACGAAACCGCCGCCCAACCCTGGGTGGCGGGTCTCGTGACCGCCGCCCTGAACAGGGCGGCGGTCCTATAACCGCCACCCCTGCTCAGAGCGGCGGTCCTTTACAACATTTTACAAAAAGATATTTTAACATGAATCACAATAAATTCAATGATTTTACCAGCTTTCTTTCACCGCCATAAGCTTGCATTTATGTTTCTGGTTCCCTGGAATAGTGTTTTGGTCATTGTTTATAGTTTAAAGAGTTCCATTTGGCTTTTTACCTTGGGTAAATGCAAATGCCTATAAATAGATAGCTTGTGCTCAAGCAAATGGCCTCCAATTTGAATCTCATTTTCTCTTTGCAATAGATTTAGTTTTCATTTTTCTTAGAGTTCTTAGTTTAATTCATCTCATGCTCAGGTATCATTGCTTTGCAGTTAGTAAGCCACATATCCATCTTGTGCAAGTGCAGTCATTACTTCAGGCCATCATTTCTTGCTCCAACCTTCTCACTTTCAGTATTTTAGTCTGTTAGTTTGCTTAGATTTGATAGTATAGTTCATTTTCATGCTTGGTGAGCATTGTATTACAACTAGTAAGCCACATACTCATCTTGTGCAAGTGCTATCATTGCTTCAACCCCTTAGGTCTGCCCCTCATTCACTTTTCAGGCTC
Organism: Taxus chinensis; assembly: GCA_019776745.2. Taxonomy (NCBI): domain Eukaryota; kingdom Viridiplantae; phylum Streptophyta; class Pinopsida; order Cupressales; family Taxaceae; genus Taxus; species Taxus chinensis. The sequence continues at coordinate 385,241,272 of CM034155.1, forward strand.
TCATTTTCATAGCTCAGTCTTTTATTCTGTTTAGAAGCCATAGTTTTAATTCTTTACATGCTTAGTTAGCATTGTTTTAGCTGTTGGTAAGCCACATATCCATCTTGTGCAAGCATGTGTTGTTATTTTATCCAATCCATTGGAGTAAAAAAGCTTAGGAAGCCATTAAAGTTTCAGGTTTTTCTCTTCAAATAGGATAGTTTCAGGTTCTGGACGCTCCATGTTGCATGACACACAATAGATCCCACTAGGAATTGCATAAGCCAAGCTATGTACTCTTGCGCTATGCCTCTCCTACCCGTGTTTTTATTCATTCAGCGTTCTAGATCTGCCTTTATCCCAATATCCAATTCTTTTGATGCTAGCATTACACGTTTTTCTGGATCCACGTGAACACGAATAGAATGAGGTGATCACAACTGAGGGGACAAGATCACATACGCACCATCGGATTTTCCACTGTTCTACAGAATCCAGGTTCTAGCTTTCAAAGTTCTAGTTAGAATCATATCAAATAGAGTAGTTGATTGCTTTTATTTCAGTAAAATCTATTCTCGATATTACTAGGGAAGTTGTGGGGGATTGATAGTTTCCAAGAAACTGTGGATTCACTCCTCACTTCTAAGGTAGGATCGAGGATATTTTAAATAGATTAGGATAAGCTTGTTTTATTGTTTACTATAGAATCTACAAATTACACAGATAAATAGCTACACTCGGTTATTTTGTTTGTTTTAAATTATGAATTTTAGTTGTCCTTTCTAGATATTTTAATTAGCTATTTTCTTAAATTCTTGTAAGTTCATCAGAAAATACAAAAAGATAGAGAAATCATATATGTTATAGATACACTTGCAACATAGTTAATTTTCATTTTGTTACAGTTCAATTTACTTTGTTACTTTTGTATGAAAATCACGGGGACCCTAGAGAGCTCAGAGAATACATATTCGAGCCAATCGTGGCCCCAACCCAATCTCATCACGGCAATAATTGATATAGATCAAAATCTTAGGATTCAAGTCTTCTGAACAATGGTAAGATTTCAACAAATCAATTCTCAGTTGAGCGGACTAAACATAGAAGACGACCAAGCACACACATGTTTTGTTCGAATTCAGACCGAACTACAGATTGCCCTAGGCAAACATATATTATGACTGTAGAAGGGTTTGGAAGAGAACAAACATTTGGTTGTGATCCTTTGGTCCCCCACAGCTAGATGAAGGTAGACATTCTTCACAGATATAGATACCAGCCTAAGAATCCAAGGTTGCACTAACTCCTGTAGAGGTATTCCGAGGAAAATCACACAATTATTGAGCCTAAATATAGAAGTTAAAAAAAAATACGATTATTGGATATTATGGCTCAGGAATTGATTTCACGCATGACCATAACATGGTCCACAACGACCGTGAGTTTAAGGTTTGTTACCCACAAGTCCCGCAACCCAACGAATCCACAGGCGAATCAAACATAGATACTGGACTACCTCACACTAGTATTCCAATCCACTCCACTTCCACCCTATCATCATTGAACAATTATCCTTCACTAGACGCAGTAGCCAACCAGAGCTAGAGAGTTCTGCACTAGGCTAGAGAATCATCCATAGGATTGGCTATATTCATCATCCATCTCATGACCTTGTTCTGGAGAGATACATGAGACTATCCCGGGTCATTTTTCATGTATTCCACAACCTATACAATCGAATCATGTCAGAGCTTGATATTGATTGGAGCCTTCGAGCAGTCATCCTTGCTGACCGATCTATCATGCCAGTTCAGGTTAGGAGGGCTTTCTTTTCTTTAGATTCACAAGTTCCGTTAGTGCGTATTGAAGACATTAGATTGCCTAACTAGTTTGTCTGTATTTCACACATATTCCATCCCCACCGGCTGTCTCGGCATGACCTCAGGAGGTCGGGTGCGAGGAAGAGTTACTTGTAGATTCCCACGCTCGCTTGTCACTTTTCCGTCGTACACTAACTAATAGATTCAAGATTAGAATTGGACCAAAATCACAATAGGGATATAGCACCCAATACAAATAGGAATGATGGGTGATAGTGTCCTACTTATGTGGTTGTATCTTGGGGATAGAAATAGGTACAATACATGTGAGAGATTTCAGCAGACCTAAAAATTACAAACTTAGCTCTTCAGATGCACAAAGATATAGTGAAAATCACAGAAATATATAATTGGATATGATGTTATATTTGACTACTTTGCTATGCTATATTTGATGGCTTTGCTATATATGATGTTATACTTGTTGGATGTTAGGGGATAAGAGGTGTTTGGTAATTCGTTGTGAAGACACTTTGCAGCCACTACCACGAAGCCTGCATGAATTTGTGACTGAGTTGGAAACAAATGGTAGCAGCAAGAATTGAAATCCTTTAAATCAGGTTAGTGGATGCATGTGAATACAGCGGATGGGAGTTCCGGAAGAGGAAGATGGTGAGATGAGTGTGAGGATAAAGCGTCATGAGGGGATTAGTGTTGGTGGGTAGTTAGGAAGAGCTAAGCCGTGTGGAGAGGGGGCGTGGAGGACTCAGTGGGAAAGTGGTCAAGTTGGTCAGGTCAAGTGAGTTGGGGATTGGGTGGTTAGAAGGGAAGCAACTCGGTGGAGTGGGGGACTAGGATTCGAATAGAAATTGGAGAGAAGTGTGTTGGGAGGTGGTGAATGGGAGAAATAGTGAGCCGAGTGGGTGATGGGAGTCGGTGCAGGGTGTGATCCTATGGATGGCTTGACGGGAAGGGAGGATTGAGTGGAGTCAGAGTGGAAGGGTGAGCTGAGTGGCTCAGTTGGCACAAAATTTTGAGGGAGGTTCATTGATGGGGATCTGGGATGTGGGATGTTGATTCAAGTCATGGGTGTGGAACGTGTGGTGGTGGCGCGAATCTACAGGAGTGGTGAGTTCGACGTGGGTAGTGGGATAGCACGAGGTAGGAGAGATGGGATTGTGGAGAGGTAGTCGAGTTGTATGAGAAAGAGTTTGTGAGGTGTGGATGTGGGAGATGTTGGCGTGAGTAGAGTTGGGAAGTACAAGGAGAGCTCGGTAGTATCTTGGAGAGGAGGTGGAGGTGGCTCAGTAAGGTCTATGTGGGCAGCAAACTACGATGAGGAGTCAGATTTAGATCAACTCGGGAGAGAGAGATATGGGAGAGTAGCGAGTTAGGTGGAGATTCGGTTAGGAAGTGGAGTGAGGAAGTGAGGTGGAAGGGAGATAGGGATCTCAGTTAGGGTGATGGGAGCTCGAGAAGGTAAAAACCAAAGGAGGAAGGACGGGATGTTGGGTTGGATAGGGATAGGTGGGCGGTAGTCTAGTGCAACAATTTTTTTTAATTTATGTAATTAATATTATTATTATTATTATGATTAATAATAAAAATACGCTCGATACAAACTATAAATGGCCAAATAACAAGCTGATTCAAAACCAGAAGTACTTACCTCCAAGATGACCAAAAGCACAGAATGTAAAGACAAAACCCCGCAAAGGGAGATAATACTAAATCCTGTAAATAAGTGAGTCGGAAAAATGAAATATTTGCAAGAGATATCTCAATTGACGAGAGTTATGAATAACTATTATACTTACGACACCTACGCAAGATGAGTAAAGGAACAAAACAATGACTAGAACTAGGGTTTGGTCCCACCGGGCGTGCCAAATGTTGATAGGAGTTTCCTGCTTCCTATCTAGATTAGTGTATGAGAAATCAACAAACACAAAACAACGTCGAAAATGCAAGGGCTTAGTACCTCGGAGATGGTGATGAACGATATGGACGCAAAGTTGATAACAAACTCCTCGTTGCAATCCCAGCAAACCTGCAGCTCAAAGACATTAAAGAAAGATTATTTAGAGATTTTATGCGGGGGCTGCCTAACAAAGCAGATCCGAGAAGCGTTAACTTCCACGGTAGCTATCAACCCCAATGTGATAAGAATAATGATAAAATACAAGACAAATAGTTAACATGCAAGTTGGTGATAAAAAAAAAACCTGAAAATGTTTTTATGAAGATGGAGTTACCGATCTGATCCAGACACAACGTGCAATATGAACTACACTATGTGAACCAACAAATCCTGAGCAGAGTATTATGGGGATTACAGTGTCATTACAAGGGCATCATGAGGATAATATGATAAACAAGAAGCTTAAAATTCAAAACAGCATTTTCCCAAAAAATTCCAACTTAACTTTCTGAGGGGGGAAACCCCATATTTATAGCCTAATGGTGAGGTTAGACTACGGATTACAAGATAATCATGGTTGGGTGAAGTAACCCTGATTAAAAGAGGTGATGTGATTCAGCGGGGCTCACAATTTGACTTATGCTTAAAGTGGGGAGCGTGATTTGAATGGGTAGGTAAGATAATAGATTCCAATCTTGAAATTAAAACCGGAGTGTCGGCTAGGTGTATTATTACCCATGGATTGAATAATTTGTGAAAGATTCCAAAATTCAATTATTAAATGGGTTTATATGGAGTCCATTTAATAATTTATTAAATTTGGGTGAGTATTTGGATGAGATTTATTTAAATTTAAGAAAAAGAAACGCAAGAGTGAAAGTTGAATGAACGTGAGATGACGGAGGGGCGTTATACCAAAAATTGGTGTCTACAGATGTTATGGTACGTAAATTTGATTATAGGTCATTTATAATTGAAAAGTGCACTTTTATATATAAAAATTTAAGATGTCTAATGTTCATCGTATAAAACATGGGTGGAAGAGTCACACCCTAAAATATGAGAGTAAATCGAGTCGAACAGGGCTTGAGAAGGAACCCAAAAAATATATAAGTGCAATTAACAATGTAAAAAATGAGTGAAACAAGGAACTAGGCCACAACCACAAACATGGAAGTTGGAGGGAAAAGCGGAGGGCTGTCAACCCAACCGGAATGAGATAAATGAGCCGGGTAGATTTTTTTTTAATATATAAATAGTTTTATATAATTTTTAGTAAGTGTGTAATAACGTCATAAGAAAACATAGAAGAAAGATAAAATTAAAAGAATGAAAATGAAACATTCTAGAAAGAAGAGGAATGCATCACATAAAATGGAAGACAAGCTACAACATTGTCACATAACACATGGGCAGGAGAACAAAATTAAACAAAGATCATCAAACCTGGATTGAAAATTCGTAAGCCTTTAAAGACTCGAAATATGTTCCCATATGGAGGACTGATGTAACTTAAAATATTAGAAAGGAAGTCTTGTGTGAAGTGCATTTGAAGAAGTTACAGGTAACAGGACGAACAAAGATATGTTACCTGTATGATACTGCCAGTGCCACACCTCCGAATTGGGAATACCTATGCAGTTGCAGGGATAAGAAACAGATTAAATGCTCCGCATTAAGTATCTCCATCACTTACATTGCCTGGATTTGGAATTTCACAGTATATGTGCCTGTCAAATCAAATTCAAGACTGTACGCTACACACGAGCATTGCTGTGTCTTTTACTCCGAAATGACGCATATCTCTTCACACGATTCTCATCATTTGTATGTATCTCTTTCACCACGGACCACGGTATGTATCTCTTTCATCATTTGTATCATTGTATCAGTATGTATCTCTTTGCATGTATAAATCTCATCATGGTACGGTACCTGCATAATTAAAATGTCTATGCCACCATTACAAATATAATGACGTGTTCTTTATCATGCTTTTAAAAACATCCGTTTCAAAACGATAACAACAATTTTGAGTCTCTTTGCCATCAATGTGACTAATGTTTTAACATATCCTTTCTAATAAGCTATCACGACATTTATTACTATTTCTCTTACTAAAATCCTTGATATAAGAAACATCTTAGGATATTGGATCTCTTAAATTGACTTATAAAGTTTCATCTCTCACCATCAAAGAACTGACGTTAAATGCCATGCTTAATAAATTAAGTGGAAGCATTGAGGACGGATCTGTGTTATTGCATTTAAAAACTACTGTCTAGGGTAGTAGTACAAAAGTATGAGTCCGTTTTTTCCGGGTTTGGAGACTTGGAGTTGGAGTCTTTGGACTAGCTCAATACGTGTTGGAATTTACATTCTCCTCCTCTCATCTTTATGATTTGGAAGTTGGAACCTTTGATAGAGGCTCAAACATATCAGCATCCTTATTATCTTAGGTGTCTCACGTGTTCTTGACTGAAACTGTAAGTATTGTTATGATTTTTCCCTAGATGTAAGTCTACTTGGAACTAGCCTTTCAATTAGTATATGATTTAATTTGGGAATTCGCACTAAGAAGGTGGCGGTCGAACTCTAATAATAGAGTGTTTCTTTAGTATGATTAATGTGATCCCAAATCAACCTTCGGAGGGTTCTTTCCCACTGATGCCCAAACATTGGCATAAACCAATTTTGTTGTTGCTTCTCCACTCCTCGATGGAGGGGTTGGGGACCAACGCCATGTGGTTAAGTCCTCGATCAACTCATTCGAGTGGTTCTCCAAATTGTAGGGAAATGTTCAAATGGTTTTGCCCTCATCACTTGGGTTGGGAGTTAGTATTTATGCAGCTCTTACTGGGGACACTCTTGATGGATATGGGTGGATGACCATTGACTCGCTATCGGTTGGACCTCTTACTTGAAGTGGACCTCCTAAGAATTATCTACCATCTTCCTCTGTTGTTGTTGCTTATATGTGATATGCCACACTTGGTGTTTTGATAAAAATAAAAAATAAATAAATAAAAAAAGCTTGTGTTTTCTAAAAAAAATAATTTTCAAGTCGTATGTACCAACTAGATGCCTTTTTTTACAACTTATTATTTTCTTTTGAAATAATATGATATATATATGCACGAGTTCCTATAAAAATAAGTTATCCCATGAAGAAGGTTTCCTGTAATGTTGTTTATTTTTATTAATATTAATTCAATTTATTCCAAAGAGTTTGGAGCAAAACTACACTATTTCATTATGCAAATATTTGTGCCACTTTATTGGCATGTATACCCTTGCATAAATATTTCACATCGAATCATACACTAAGAATTTCTCTCTAAGGTGTAGGGGAAGGGGAGGAGTATTTGAATCCACTAACTTTACAGACTACTTGGACTCCTTAAATTTTGTTCCTCTTTTCTTCTTTGTAATATTCTTAATCACACCTCAAGGTATCATACCTCTCCTCCTCTAAACATATGTTTCAATTAAACATTGATATGTTGTATGTAACATGGAGTCATTATTACCTAACACTAATTTTTTTCCATTCATATAAGTAATGTCCCTTTTTAGGGGGACTTAAGAAATGGCTAAAAGCTCACAAATCATATTTATAGAATTGTTATTATAAACATGTAAACTTGCAAATTAAACCCTTTTCTAGGGCAGCGGCCTGTTTTAGGGTTTCAACCCCAACTTCATGCCTTCAAACCCCTTCTAATCAGCTTCACTTAAGTCTCTAAAATTATGATATATCATCAACAATCATGTAATGTAAGAAATATGATTTTTAATACCCTAAATATGGAGATATGAATTTCAATGAAACCCTTGTCTGCGATGTTACTTTAAAAATTCACAACTCAACTTAGGAAGCTCCAGAATTTATAAAACTCAAGATATTGTCCTTATAAATTATGAAGAACAAGCTAGTAATTTCATATTTGCTAAAATTGCATCACATATATTCAATTTCCACTCCAAGTTAGGTCACTCCACTCTAAACAAATATAATATTGCACAAAAGAGACCACACATGCAAAAGAAAGATACTTTATTGTTTTTCAAATCAACTTGCACACAAAAGCACCTCATGAAAGGTTTTCTTCCTTCACAAGTTTCCCAACCAAGGGTTTTTGTCCTTGGATGAGGTCCTCAATCTAAGGGGTTTCGTCCTTGAGAGAGAGAGAGAGAGAGTGAGAGAGGATACCCGATACACTAGCCAACTTTCATCAAGCTAAGAATAATGTCCAAAATCGTGAATCATTAATGCCCTAGAGACCTCTTTATATAGCCACAAGGAGTACTTTTTACAATATAAAATGATGGTCGACCCCCTAAGGTAGGTGCTTTATTATTATTTTTCATTTTTCTTTTTGGAGCCTACATGCTCACCAATACCTTTTTATTTCTAATTTATTATTAGGCACTAGGATCACCAACAAATAAAATGTCAATTAAAGAAATAAACATTAAATTAAACACATGATGACACTGTTGGCTTCCTCTAGCTTATTTGCTTGGACCTGTGAGGAAGAAAAATGGGTCAAGTTCTTCAAACAAAATTATCTTAGAAAAGGGACATGATAGTTCTCCCCTCTCGAAATTGTTTTTCCCCAAGAAATTACAAGTACCCAAATCCCAAATAAATCTCATTTGTTCCTTCTTCTTTATACCTACACAGGAAACAAACTTATTCAAGAAAAATGATCTTTTTTCCATCCTCCCTCATGCCTTATAGGCATGATGATCAACTTATTCTCATGCCTATCGAATCCTTTGTCCTCCCTGTTTGGTTGATATGCATCCATGTTAGATCATTTCCACAATTGTAATTTGCTAATTCCCCTTTAATAAGGGAATATATATCATTAATGAAATAAAACATAGAAGAGCCGGTAAAGAAAAATAAGTCACGCGTCTTTTGAATTTATCTCCATATGTTATCATGATGTTGTTTTCTAAAATTGAGTTTGCAAACTCAAACATGAACCACCTTTCTTGGACTACAGGTAAGGGGTATAGTTCAATTCCCCTTTGCTTAACAGTGTCAACTTTCACCATCATTATCAACAACTTAAATTATCCCCTTATAAGTTTATTTTGAGGTTGAATTTGTGCATGCCCAACTGTAATTATGTTCCTCCCATGAGATGATATATGAAAAGGAGAACAATAATGAAATTCCACTTGCTTTGTTACCATAAATTTCTCCAAAACCTGAGTCCAATGTATCCCAAAAATAAGTTCTATCCTAGCTTAAACAAATAATTCAATGCAAATTTCATACCTATCCATGGAAATAGTGAAATTTATCCCCTTAGTTAGGGTGTTCATGAAGCCTTTATAACCAATCATACTCAACTCCATCCTTCTTACAAATTCCCCTTCCATGAAATTATTTATGGTACCATGAGTTGCATGCATGGTGGTTACTTAGTCATGGAAAAGACTCTTCATTTGAAACAGTTTATAATTTTGTATGTTATGTACCAAAACAAGAATGATGCCCTTCTTCTTATCCTCACCTTTTTCTCATACATGGAACCATGATTCGGCCCCTTATTGACAGAAAAAATAGAATTTTGATCCTTCTTTTGATGGTCCCCATGGAACAATGTCATAGAAAAAGAGTGCTGCGAGGAGTATCCATTAGGAATAGAACCACTAGGCTTACCTTCCCCAAGAGTGGTTTTTGACATTTTCTTTACACCGAAACAAACCGAGATGAATTTACCCCAAGTACTGATTTTGAAATGGGTGATTCTTCCTTTCTCAAGTATCATAACAACACTCATACCTTTATCATGTGTTGATATCTCACTAATGGTGTCATTGGAAAACATGTAACAAGCATTAGATATCCTTCCTAACCAGTTTTGTGAGATGGAAACATACATGAAATAACAATTTGGCCAGCAAGAGAGATGAAATACTCACATATCATGGATTTCCTATGATGTCCTTATGATTCATAAATTCTAAGTTTGGATCAACACTCTTCATTTGCATGATATCTTCACTAAATGGGGTCTTTTTTTTCTTGCATTCTTTCCAAAAAAAATAGCGCTTGTCTTGGGTATCTTCTAACTTCTTGTTAAGGTTGTGAACTCCATCCAAAGACCTTCTTTTGACTGTTGTATGGAACAATCCAACTACCTCATCAAGTTCTTCATGGAGAGATTTTTCCTATCTTCTTGACCTTATAAGAATTGTTCAAATAACATCAACACAACCATCATTGTGACATTGAATTCTTCCCTCAAACACATGTATACCAGATGGATTACAAACCAAAGTGAAAGATGAAGTAATTACCTTTGCACACATACTATGGGCCTTGTGAAGAGGTTTACTACTTAACAATCCAATTGCAATCCTTGTGCATAAAATGAAACGTGTCTTGATGCATGCATAACTTGGAGTTTGCTTGAAAAGGTGTAAGTACCACTAACTACTCAACGAGCTATTTTGTTTAAAACTGATTATGATGATTAGCTCCATGTAATGACAAACTAGGAAGCACTACATCTAAGATATGTTTCTTCCTTGGAATTTTAAAAAGATATTCATTTCCTTTTACCTTTGGTGTTTTCCCCTTTTGTACTACCTCCATACCTTGTTCACATATGATTGGGATGTCTTTGTAGCTCTTACCCAAGTTTAATTCTTCATCATTTTGTTGTTTATTGAATGTTGTTATAAATAGACCAACAAGCTTATTGATTTCATGTCTATTTGAGAAATGGGTTCCAACCATACCTTTTTCTTCCCCTTCTTTCTCATTGTCCTTCTTTTCACCCTAGGATTCATCACATGCAAAAATATCATCGGCATTAACCAAACAATGATCATTAATTACTTCATATTGTTGACTCTTCAAGACAGCAATGGGTATTAGTGTCATGGCCTTAGATCTCTTGACCATCAAATATTCTTCCTCAACAACTCTCCAGGACAACAATGGGTGTTAGCGTCTTGGCCTTAGATTTTGAAAACCATCTCATGTACACTTTTTTTGATACGTAATGATCTTCGGTTGGGGCATATGTATACACATAATTTTTTACTTTACTAATTTTTTCCTTTATAGGAATAATTGGCTCATTAGATTCCTTGAATTAGTGTCTTTGGGGATACTACATGGAGCAAGGGGTAAACAAAAATTTCTTGGGCATCCTTTAACTTATTTTGGGTTGCTCAATGGTGATACTTATGAGAGAAATTTGATGTGTAGTCTGGTTATATCATATATTTCACATATTATCAGACCCCTTACATTAATTTGTATCCCTTGTAGTCATTTATTATAGTATCATTACAATATATATCCTTTTTATCCTCTTGTTATCACTCTCATACATTCATCATGATCTCCCTTAGTATCTCAGAGTTTCCTCCATCCCTCTTGGCATGATTACTTGACTTTCCTATGTGCACATTTCCCTCTCAGATCCCTATCAAATGACATCAGCCATGATTAATGCCATTAAGTTACCAGTTTGTCAAAATTGATGACATAAAACACAGTTGATGTCATAGGCTATCATAAATTCTTAATTATATCATTAGGATAGTTATACTTTCTATTTGAGCTTTGATTTCACATATCATCCATTACTCATTCAGTCTACTATCGCTCCCCAACCTATCCTAAAATCTTATAAGGTCATAAAGTTGGTGTAATCTCTTCTTTGGAGCTCACACTTGGAGCATTGGGTACTTATGATTTATAAGCATGAGAGTTGCACTTTCCATGGTCTTTCAATCCTTTAGAGTCATTATATTTTTAATCAATTGTGTTCCTATGTCTTCTTCTTATTCGTTTGTGGTCTGCCTCATCAACTCTCTCATAAGTTATTTCCAACCCTGGGGGAGTTTATTTGCCAACAATGCCTTCATGCAAGTAAGTATCTATAAACTATTTTATCTCTTATTTTATTTCATATTTTTATGTTGTAGATGTGGTTATGCATATATTAGGATAGAATAATGCATTATTTTTTATTGCATTATTAATATATCAGTCTTTACCTTTACAACCTTGCACAACCCTTGATATTGCTTTGCAATCTCTTGGACCTATCTAGTAATCCTTAGGACTCTTTCCTAGCAACCTCTTGGATCTTATACTACCTTGGTCACAACCCTATTCACAATCTCATCACAATCATATTACAATAAGTAGTTGATTAGATGTCAATACCCTATTCTAGGTCTAGGATTTGGTACGCTATACCTTGTATCGAGTGTGGAGTAACGTCTTCTTAGTTCCAAATCTACATAAAATGAAAATCTAAGGTGCACATACTTATTATGGTACCATTTTTTCCTAGTCTAGAATATACCCCATTCTAGAGAGATAAAAAGAATTTTTATCGGGTAATTATTTATTTACATACAATACTCACCTTTTCAATCAATACAAGGTTTGAATCTATTTAAAATATTTGGAAACATGCGGGTTCTTCATATCAAGGTGGAATTATTTTCATTATTCACAAAAAATATCAAAGATAAAATATAACTTGGTGAATATGTTCCACAATCAAACATTAATAAAAATGTTACATATGATGATGTTTATTATGTGGAGAACATTCACAATGCATCTAGTCCTGGTGTTGACTTGAACCATGAGCTCAATAGCTTTATTCAATAAACATTATAATGAAGTCGAGAAAAATTCTATGCAACTTAAGCATTTGAGAGTTGTTCTAATTTTAACAAGGATATATAACCAAGGAATACAAAGGAGCTTTGGTAGTAAAATTGAAGGAATTGTATGTAGATTTATATTAATGAAATATTGGTAAGAAACACTAGGTCAAAGTGGCAGATGACATAAAAATATAATGCAAAGCATTTGTTATGAGTATTCAAAGTATGTACAAGTGGAATAGATTGAAAAATATATTTAAAATAGAAACAATTAAAAATTGTTACAAAGGAAAAACTCTACTCATGGAATTTCAATGAAGTTATGAATTAAGTTATAAGGATTGAATGTAAGGCAAAATTGGTCCTATGAATGGTTATATGAAAAGGAATAGGTCAACACTTCAAATAAACCGAAAAATGATATGAAAGAGAAATTCCCCCAAAAAAACCCATATATAAATTTTGAAGAAAAAAGAGAAAATAAAGAAATCCATTGGAAAATGATTGGAATTAAAAAAGAATCAAAAGAGATTCTCATAAGGATTTTGGAGAGGATGGAAAAAAATCTTATTATACTTCAGTCAAGCAATGGAAGAAATCAAGGGTAGGTACAACTAGAACATACACAAATAAAATAAGAGAGAAAAGAGATGGAAAAAAGTATTTGATGTGCAACTTCAATATTTTTTTCCTATGAAATCCTAATATTTTATTTTTATTTGTGGAAAAAATATTTACAAATAAAATATCAACATGGAAATATGTTTTATTTTCAAAAAAATAAAATTCATAATAATTAATTGAAACTGGTATTGTATTAGAAATTCTCATTCATGGATTTCTTTGTGCCTTACCCTAATCTCTCTCCATAGTTTGGTGGTTAAACTCAAATTAAAAATTAAGATGAAAATTAGCTTGGATTTTTGGTTTATTATCATTATTTATTTGTAAGAAAATGTGTGGTATGCAACATCACAATAATCTTGACACTTTTTTCAACTCTAAACTTACATCATGAAATCTCTCCATCTTCCTTCGAGTGTATTCTCATTTCTTGCACTCTTTAAACATAAATATGGATTGATAATGATTTCATAAATTTAAATTGTTGGAGATCTTAATACCTCTCTTTTTATTTTAGTATGAGGAGTTACTCAATAAATATTCATTAAATAATTACATATTTATAGTGAGGATGTTTCCTATAAAATAGGAAACAACTCTCCCTAAATACACGAGAGATTTTAACCATTGTATAATAACTAACATGTTACTGATTTATGGTGACTCATATTTACCCTACTACAAACAATATAAATGAGAGCACTATAATAAGATATTTATAGCAGTTTCATGTGTATTTTTTTTAGTTACATAAAAATTCCAATGTTCAACATCATGAATGTAGCCACTGAAATTAACACAAACATTCCAAAATGTATTTTTACGCATCATGCATATAACTTGTAGATTGATAAAATAGAAATACTGCTTGTTTATATAGTCATAGAAGGATAATAATTTTGATGAAAACATAATAAAATATGTGGCTTCGACTATATTGTGGGAAGTGAAGTCTTGTATACATAGTTATGAAAAGATAATATTTTTATGGAAAACATAATAAAATAGCCTTCAAATACACTGTGGGAAGTAATGTCTCTATGAAAATCACCTAATATCTTTTACAATGTACATATATATATATATATATATATATATATATATATATATATTGACAAAAAAAACAAAAAAAATAAGAAAGGGAAAATAATATTTTATAATAGACATTATGGGTAAGGACGTCTAGATTTCATAATTCTTAAATTAAATTCGAGTACTATCGTAGAGATTTCCATCATTTTATATATGACTGTATAGATAAATATTTATATAAAGTAATTGGAAAAATGGTTGATGAATCTCTATTGGTGTGAGAGATCCTATGTGTCCTCCACTCACATATGGTGGGTCATCTCACATGGGTGAGGTCATTAGGGTTAGCTTGTGTGTCATGCACTAGGGTCACTCAACACCCTATATGTATCCTTCCATTTGAGATTTATGAGCATGCCAAAACACTCCATTGTCTTTCCTCTATGAGCAAGCTCTGTTTTCTGTTGCATGTTCTTCCATTGTTGATCGATTTTTGTGATTACGTTGGAGCTATAACGATTCCGTTGGAGTGCAACTACTTTGTGGTGCATTGTTTCTGATTCGATTCTCACACAAATTATTACATGGTATTAGAGCTACGAGATCGGGTAAACGTGCACTTGTCATTTTGAGTTATGATTACTCTTGGTTTTGTTATTTTTTACTCCTCGTGCAAGTTTTTTTTATTTTTCAATTCTGGAATCTTGCTAACATATTTAACAGCTGATCTTGGAAAGTTGTGTCAATTTTGCATGTGTTCTTCGTGGATGTGCAGGTATTCCTTGAAGCTATTAGGGGTTTTGCATCTACATTTAGCTAACTATAGCTAAATTTGGCCTATCAGCTAAAAACAAAGGTTTCTTTTTTCTGGTTTTTTAATCAATTTTATTAAACTGAAGTGAATTTCTTTTAGATCTCTAAATTTTTTTTGGCTCTTTGTATTCTGGTTAATGTGGTGTTGCAGTTACAGTTCCAAGTTATGTTTTGTGACTTGAAGATCTGATTTTGGCTTGAAGAGCTAAAGGGTTGTTTCTTTAAGCTCAATGAGCTGGTTCTGGCTCGGCCAAGTCATTTCTCCTCCCAACCGAGCTAGCTTATTTTTCCCCACCGAGCTCCTTCACCTGCCTTCGAGCTCCCTCAACCAAGTTGCTTTGTGTTTGATTTGTGCGAGTGCTTTGTGCTTTGTTCAACTCACCTACGAACTCACCTGACTCGTCGTTTAACTCGCCTTCGACCCTGCAATGGATTTAGTTGTGTGGGTGTGTTTTTTTTGTGCGAGGGCTTATTTTCATTGAGGAATCAGTGTATTCTTTGTCGGACTGGTCCTTTCTTTGGCTCACCCGCGTTCAACCTGCCTCATCCACGAGCTTGCCATCACCCTCGAGTCGTCCCTATTGGACTCTCACCTACGTGTTATCCCTCATGCCCTTGGCTCTGGCTCGTCCGCGTGTTATCTTGCCTCGCTCGCATGCTCCTTGTCTTTTCCTTCTCACAGTACCAAACCTGCTCGTCTCCCACTCGGCCCACTCTGCAACGACACTCACCAAGTCTTCTCACGCTCAGGATCCTCCCACCTCAGAACCCCTCCAACTCGTCCCACCCTATCTCCATGTGCTGAGCTCCCAACTCCAACGATCTTCCAACTCGGCCCACCCTGTCTCCTCCATGTCGAGCCATCCCAACGACCTGTCTCCCATTGAGCTCACCCACTCTGGACCCACCCCAACTCAAACACAACGGTGGGAATATTTAAAAAAATCAATGGGAATTTTTTTTTGGTGGGAATCATTTTTTCCAAGTGGGATATATTTAAGTGTTTTCTAAACATTTAAGTTTGTTTTAAAAATTTTATTTAGATTTATTTAATCTAATTAAAATTTTAAATATACCTTTCTTATTTAAGGTAACTTTTAATTAAATCTTAATTTATCATGATTTAATTATTATTTTTAATTAGATCTAATTAAAAAATTAGATCTAATTATCATTAAATTTAATTAATATCTTTTAATTAGATCTAATTAAAACTTTAGATCTAATAGTAATTAATTTTTTTCAAAAGAGCTATTATTTTTCCGAGGCCTTAATAAAAAAATTAGTTCTTTCAATTTCAATTAGCTCCATATTAAAATCATCTTTTTTAACGTTGATTATCATTTTTTTAAAGTCTTGATAACTCTAAAATTAGCTAAATAGGACGTTTCAAAACAGATAATTTTAAGCGTTATTGTCAATTTTTTTACTAATCGTGCGCTTAAATGTGTAGTGACATTCTGAGCCTTTTTTTGCCTTCCAAGAGCCTTTCTGGCGTTTTGGAGGTCACCTGGACTCAACTTGAGTCTATTTTAAAATATTGTAAGCACCCCTATTATTGCTTGCGACTAGTGAGCGCATCCACCATAGTCTTGTAGCAAGGGGGTCTTCACTACGACGTGAGACATTTTTTCTCACAACCAGGACTTGATTTTGCCCCTTTCCTTGTTTTTTGCTAGTTGTGCTTGTTTATGGTGACGAATTGTTGTGGTCTACGAAACTTGATTGTGATCCCCTCTCTTGCGCGTTATTATGTTGATTGCAAGGTGAGTGACTAATTGTTTCATGATGCACACTTGCACTTGATTGTATCTAACGCACTAAACTATAAAGTGCCAAAAGCAGGGGGGTTACAATATTGTCCTAGGTGGTTGTGTTTCTTTTCTGCATTCCTTCATTCTCTCTTCACTATGGATGTTTTTTCAATTCCTTTGCTTACACCATTCAAATTTTTCGAATGGAGATCGAAAATGATTATGAAACTAAGGGATAAAGGGTTATTCCATATCACCATGGGAACTAAGAGTGAACCTGAAGATGAGCCTGAACAATCTAAATGGTTAAATTGTAATGACGAAGCTTTAGGTCATCTTTGCATGTCTATTTCTTTTGACTTGCTCTTCAACATTGATTCATCTGAAACGCCTAATTCTGTATGGAAAATGCTAGATAAAATGCTTGGACAACACGATGACATGAGAGCAGATGAGTTGAAAAACTACTAGGATTAAATCCTAGTGACTTTGAAAACCTACAAGATTTCTTCTCAAAGTTTGTCCACACCAGATTGTTGTTAAAGGAATGTCAAGTAGAGAAGAAATATTCTCAATTGATGTTGTTGATTCTCACTAAGTTAGGTCCTGAATACTCCATCTTTATGTCAAATTTTTATGCTACAAATGTTGCTTTGGGCAATGCTTGGAATATTCCCTCCTTCGACTATTTTTCATCCCAACTCATTCGAGAACAAGACAAACTCATTCAAATGGGGTCTCTCAAGTCCAAGTCACATGCCCTTGTAGTAAGTACTAGTAAGGGAAAGAAGGCTGAAAAGAAGATAGAAAAAAAGGATCAACCTAAGAAGGAAACCAAAACCAACCAAGCCAAACATAATTTTAACACAAACACTTCAACTTCTAAGCCTAGAGCAAAGAAAGACAAGTTTACGTGTTCATATTGCAAGAATCCTGGTCATAAAGAGCATATATGTATGAGAAAGCAAATTGACCACCTTACTCATTTACTTGAAAAAATCAAATAGATGTCCCTGAGTCTATCAAACAAAATGCTCTGAAAGTCGAGTCTTCTACTGCAAGAGAGTCTAAATCTGATAAGAATAAAGGAAAGGCCCTTGTAGCTAGAGTTTCTCCTTCATTGATGTGGATTATAGATTATGGTGCCTTGCACCACATGGCTTCTTTGCATATTGAGTTATCCAACATCGAACCTTGTGTATGTCCCAAATCACGTTGGGTAATGACACAAAAGTGTCAGTTTCCGGTAGTGGATCTGTAGAGATAGATGGGGGAACATATAACCAAGTGTTGAGTGTCCTTGATCTCTCTACCAATCTCATATTGATTTACCAAATCACTCACCTTGGTGAAGGAATGTGAGTGGAATTTGGTCCTAACGTGGTGATTATTTGTGAGCTTAACAATGACACTACAATAGCTGAGGGAAATGTGGATCACCGTTCATGGTTGTATACCTTTTCCCACTTTAATTCTAATTCGCCGCCCATTTATGAGCTTTATATTGAGAAAAATGTGAAGTTTGATGATTATTCTTCGACTTCTACTTCTCTACCCTATAAGGTTATTTAGCTCTCTGATTCGGATTCTGACTCATTAGATGACGATTTGTTGAGTGTGCCCCTCTTCCTGATCCTCCCGACCCTCAAAATTTTGAGTCTTCCGATTTTGACAGTACTGATGATGAGGACTATGTCCCATCTCACTCGAGTGAAGAATCTTTCGACTCTGTGCCTGATCCTCCTGGTCCTCTTTGGGCTAGGAAAACTTTGCAAAGTGCTGGAGATTTATTTGGAGATGCTACGGATGAGAGACGTACTTGCTTAGATTTTGTTAGACCCCACTCTTTCTTTGCCTCTGCTTCTGATACACAGTCTTTTCAGGAGGCTTATGGTATTCCTGAGTGGGATTCTGCCATGGATGAGGAGTATTCCTCTCTCATGAAGAACGATACTTGGGATCACACCCCTCTTCTGAAAGGAAGAAAAATCGTTCGGTGTAAGTGGGTGTTCTGAACAAAGTATGGAGTAGATGGAGACATCGAAAAGTTTAAAGGGTGATTAGTAGCTAAGGGTTCTCCCAGGTAGATGGGGTTGATTACACTGAAACCTTTTCTCCGATTGCGAAGATGACTTTTATTTGACTAACCCTTGCCATTTCCGCAACTAATAGATATGAAGTCCATTACATGGATGTTAAGAGTGCCTTCCTTCATGGGGACCTAGAGGAAGAGATCTACATGGAACAACCTCCAGGTTATGTCCATGATCCCTCCTTCATTTATAAGTTAAAGAAGTCTCTTTATGGCCTTAAACAAGCCCCTCAGGATTGGTATGCCAAGATGGACTCCTTTTTACTTACATCGGGGTTCACTCGGTGTCACTCTGACCCAATTTTTTACATTCTACGGCAAGATGACTCCATACTCATCCTTGTTCTCTATGTTGATGAATTGTTGATCACAGGAAGCTCCTCCTCTATTATTGATTCTGTGATGATCACCTTGGCCAACAAGTTCTCCATGACTGACTTAGGACTGCTTCATTACTTTCTTGGGATCCAAATTTCTCAATTTGGCTTGGGAATTATGATTTTGTAACCTAAGTACGCTCTTGATTTGCTTGCTTGATTTCAGATGTCTGATTACAAGTCTTCTCCTACTCCTTTTCTTTCTAGTGTCAAGTTAGTTTCTGATTACTCTACTCCCTTGGTTGATGGTACTCTTTATCGATAGTTGGTGGGGAGCTTGATTTACCTTACTCACATTCAACTGGATCTATTGTATGTTGTTGAGATCGTGTCCAGATTCATGCAAGAGCCACATGAGTTGCATTGGAAAGCAGCTAAGAGGATCCTTCACTATGTTCGTAGCACTTACACTGATGGCATTCACTATCTTGGAGGAGTGGATATTGACTTGATTAGGCTTACAGATTCTGATTGGATCGGTGATTTAGATTATCAGAAATCTACCTTTGGCTATAGTTTTTCTCTTGGTTCGGGTCATGTTAGTTTATCTAGCAAGAAGCATAGTGAAATTGTGATATCTTCTACAAAAGCATAATACAGAGGAGTAGTTAATGTTTCCATAGAATTTTTTTGGTTACAGGGTATCCTAATAGATCTTGGCATCCACTTTCGGCGGCCTACCATTATCTATTGTGACAATATGAGCACTATCTCGATTTTCAGAAATTCAGTTCAACATCAACGGATGAAGCACATTGAGATTCACATGCACTTCATATAAGAGTTGATACATGAGGGTATCATCGACATTCAATATATTCATACAACTGATAAGATTGAAAACATATTCACCAAGCCCTTCACTGAGGCGA
Organism: Taxus chinensis; assembly: GCA_019776745.2. Lineage (NCBI taxonomy): Eukaryota > Viridiplantae > Streptophyta > Pinopsida > Cupressales > Taxaceae > Taxus > Taxus chinensis. The sequence continues at coordinate 385,261,220 of CM034155.1, forward strand.
AGTTTCTTCATTAGTGGTCTCTTCTTGGGGTGAGGTCTATTGCAGCTGCTCATCTTCTTCGGCTATATATTCCTCCTCCTCTTCTTCTTTCTAGGAAGATGTTGTTTGTATACGGGCAGCTTATTAGGCCTTTATTTTTCGGGCCCCATTGACACATCTTTCTTAGTTGTTTAGGAGTCTTCTTTTTTCTGCTCTGAATAATCATAGCCTCTACCCCAACTTCGATGAAGGGGGGGTGTTAGTGTGAGGGATCCTATGTGTCATCCACTCACATATGGAGAGTCATCTCACATGGGTGAGGTCATTAGAGTTAGCTTGTGTGTTATGTACTAGGGTTACTCAGCACCCTATATGTATCCTTCCATTTGAGATTTATGAGCATGCCAAGACATTTCGTTGTCTTTCCTCTATGAACAAGCTCTATTTTTTGTTGCATATTCTTCTATTGTTGATTGAGTCTTGCAATTACGCTGGAGCTATTACGATTCCGTTAGAGTGCAACTACTTTGTGGTGCATTGTTTCCGATTCGATTCTCGCACAAACTCTGACAATCTCATCTATTTGAAGAAGAAGGGTATGTCAATGCTTCTCTAAATAAGTTTAGCCAACGAATAATAAATTTAAGATCTATATCAAATGACAAGTCTTATTTTCTTCTATTAAAATATAATATTTCTTAGTTAATTATTAAGTGTTTATTAATGCTTCTCTAAATAAGTCTCATTCAAACAAAATCAAATTTAATATCCATGTCAAATGACAAATCTTATTTTTCTCAACTCCTCAATGGTGACAGCTTTGGAAAGGCTCTTAAATCTCTCTTCTGGGAGAAAATTGTTAGGAATGGAGTCTAAAAGAAAGGAGGTCGCTTGCTCATTATAAGAATTGTTTTCAGTTACATTCTCATTTAATTTTAGGACTTCAGCTTTAATATCCTTAGCATCGTTAGTAATGGTACCATTTCCCTTGGAGACTTCAAGAATTTTATTGCAAGCCCTATGCTTAAGGGTGGTCATATGAAAATATTTTGTGTTTTTGTCTCCAGCATTTAACCAAAGAGGTCTAGATTTCATTCTCCAAAAAGTTTCCTCATTGATATTATGTAGGTCAGAAAGAAGCTTTTTTTCTCTTTGGTGATCCTCAAAGGTCATACATTTTATTGAGACTTTAAGCTCAAACTCTTCCATTTTCTGCTTAATCTCTTTCTTTTTCTCAAAGATATTGCCAAAAAAATCTTTATTCTAGGTTCTAACCTTTTGTTTCACATTTTTCAGCTTCTGAAGAAGTCTGAATTGAGCAGTTCCTGTCCCTTCCCAAGCCTACCATTCTTTAATTCTATCAAGAATTTCCTCATGCTCAAGCCACATATTTTCAAATTTGAAGTTACAGTGAATAGACTTAGACCAATTGAAGAAGTTAAGAGCAATAGGATTATGGTTTGAATCAGTTCTGGGTAGAGAGGAGAGATGAAAATTTTGATTTAAGATCCAATTAGCAGAAATGAGAGCTATATCCAATCTTACCTGAATCAAATTCTCTTCAATTCTTCTGTTAGACCAAGTGTATTGATTACCATGAAGTTCAATGTCCATAAGGTTGAGATACAAAATGAAGTTAGCAAAATCTTCCATGCTAGTAGAGAAATCAAAGTTCCCTCCAAATTTCTCCCTAGGGTTTAGAGGAGTGTTAAAATCCCCCATTATCAGCTAGTTTGATTCCTCAAAGTTATTTCTAAACCAAGCTAACTCTTTCCATAAATTCCTTCTACCAGCAGCAGTATTTGGAGCATAGATATTGGAAAGGATTCAACTAGAATTTTTCTCAAGACTTTTAAAACTTATAGCTAAATGATTCTGAGAAGAGAAAAGCACATTATCATGAACAATTTTAATGTCCCAGAGTACCGCTAAACCTCCAGCAGTCCCTTGAGAATCAGAAGCAGCGAAAGCAGCATTCTCTCAGAAAGTCCTTTTGCACTCTTCAACAGCTTTAGTTTTCATTTTCATTTCTTGAATTAGAAGGATACCGGGCTTGCTTGATCTTCTAAGTTCCTTAAGCATTCTTTGTTTAGGACCCCCATTTAGTCCCCTGACATTCCAAGATAAAACCTTCATTAAAAAAGGATTGGGGAGGCGGTAGTCGAATGGCTCAAAAGGCTTTGAGTACCATCTGCAATTTCTTTCTCAGTCTCTTTTTTCCTTACATCAATTTTGGAGGTTATGCCTTTTTTATAAATAACTCCAATATTCGCAACTCTTTTGGCAGTAGCTTTTGTGATTCTTGAAGTGGAAGCTTCCCAACTTCCTATTTGTTTTGTTTTATCACTATAAAGTGATTCTGGAACTTATTCAAAGCCTTTCAGTCTTCGTTTCTTACATCGAACTGTGATGAATCCATCCTTATCACATTCAGACAGGTTCTTTGTCGATGCAAGGGTAATTTCTCCTTCTTCTTTTCCTTTATCAAAAACAAGTTGTTGAGCTACAGAGGATTCTATGTTGTATTCATTGTGTATGAACTCCTCCATATCTGCAAACTCTTTATCCTCATTTAGATCTCTTGCTATGGATTCCAGGAGTTCTTTAGCTTTTCCTTGTCTTGTCTTGTTTAGTTCTTTAAACTTCAAATAACTATTCTTATTTACTGGTTCTTGATGAGGGAGGGGAGTAATTTTCTCCATATCCTCTTCATTGGAAATGGTTAAATGAATGTAAAAATTTTCATTTTTTTCATCCACTTCCATGTTCAGTTTTACAGGATTTGTATTCTCAAGCATCTTTGTTTGATCTTTTTCTATTTCCTTCCGAGCTTCTTCCCCCTTTGTCTGATCATTATCTTTTCCCTTTCAAGCTTCATCACCCTTTCCCGACGGAGGGGTTTTTGGTCTCCATAGTTTTCTATAGACCAGTGGCCTCTTTATTATGGTCTTAAAACCTTTTTTTTGGCCTTTGATTCTCAAATTCGTCTACATGCAGCGGTCCCTTGTACTCTGATCTTGTATGTCAGTCAAAGAGGCTTTTTCAGCCTCTTCTGTCTGTTTCTGGCCTAGCTCTTCAGGATGATCAGAGGGTTTATCATGTTTTTGCTTCATGCTCTCTAGACATTTTCTGATAAAATGCCCTAATTTATGGCATTTATGACATCTTAGCTGAAAAGCCTCATTTTCAAGGTAATTTATGGAAAAAAGTAAGAGGAAGCTGTAAAATTCTAAGGACAATGATACTACTGCTAAGATTTTCAAGAAGCTCCTTTCACTTGATGCCAGACTGAGCAATGCCAAGGGGTGTCAGGATTGCATCCTCTCTGCTATGAAAGGTGTCTATAATTTTATGGAACAACACGTGAGAAGTGTGTGCAGCCTTAGTGGCATTCTTGATAACATCTGGGATTCTAATGAGACCTGTGACCTTGCACTTGCTCAGGCAGACATGAATGATCCTTCTCATGCCACGGCCATTGCACTCTTCACCTCTCTCCAGAAAATTAAGGTCAAGATTGACAGGGAAGTCAAATGATGTGGTGCCCAGATGCTTCTTTGTTGCTGTGAAATTGTTGTTTTTCGGTGATTTTGATGTTGTTTTCTTGCTGGGATGCCCTGTTTTGGATCCCTCTTTGTTGTTTTTCGGCCCTTTTTTTCTTCTTCGAACCACTATCTTGATTGATATTTTTGTACTCTCTTTACTGATATATCTGGCTTTTGAGCCTCCATGTTTAAGGCATTTAGTCTTTCTTGGATGGGTTTTCTCCTTCTGGTATCTGGCTTTTTGAGCCTTTTTGTATACTGCGTATAGTCCCTTTAAAACTATTTATCCATAATAAAAAAAGACAAATCTTACTTTTCTAATTATTGATTCTTGAAAAACTCGTAATTTAGTATTGGTAAAACTTACACTACGAGAACTGTAATTTACAATATTATTTACAATTTATATTTATTTTTATATTCCAAGCTCATGAAATTTAAATTGCTTAAATATTTGTTTAAGCAAAATACTTTTTCATTCTCAAATAAATTTTAAGGATTCTAAACCAATTAAATTATCTAATCCACCTACAAAAATTGTTGTATAAAAAACCTTGTAAATGCTTTACCAATAAAGTTTAAAGATGGTAGAATTTGATTTTCTTCCAATTTAGAACAAAATATTTTGTGCTTGGCGCACACGTGAATCCTCGCATATGTAACATGTGGTGAAACTATGAGTCCCCCTATTAATTTTGTGTTCCATTTGTTATTGAAACTTCTTGTGTTATTTGTAAGAAGTGTGTTTTTTCTTTTCAATCCATAAAAGGCGTGTTTTCCAAAATATATTTCCCTCTTAATTGTCAAATTTTGCGTCATGTGCATGACCAGGTGCTAATGTGCGTAGGTTATTGACTAAGCACAAGTATAGCTTTACAATATAATTGGTTTTTTTGTTGTTAGAATGGTGATGTAGCTTTGCAAAGTTGTTAATTGGAATTTAATTGTTGTTAAGAATAGTAATGTACTTTTAAGGTGTTGAGACTCTGAGAGGAAGGAAATTTTGACTAAACAGGTAATGGATGAATTAATTAGTTAATGGAAAAAATCTCTGAAGGGGATCATTCCCCAACTGACAAAGAAAGCATCGATGAAAAACTCCCAAGATGGAACAAACATAATAAACACTAATGTGGAAGCTCAAAACCCCCCCAAAAGAAGGGTAAGGAGCAATGACATATAAATGCTTGGGTTGTAAGAAAAGAATATGACTATAGAAATGAAAGTGCATGCAGGAACAAAGAGGGGGAAATCAATGGATCCAGAAAAGGATTTGAATGTAGAAGCTCCATGAACCATATGCATGGGAGCATGCAAGAGTTTTGGAGAAGAAATAAGCCTTGTTTAACTAAGGAAATCTACTATGAGAAGGAATCCCATGCAATACAAAGAAAGTCCCTATATATGGAATCTAGCAAGCACCATGAATCGGGTAACACCGTTTCTCTCTCTTACATCAGAATTTATTAACTGAAAAGGTTTTTTGTCCTCTCAATTTTTCGAATTCATTGTTTTTTTAACAAGACCCGGTCTTTCGATTCTGAATAAGTGGAAAAAGCTGATATTGGTCTCCCACTATCTCCAATGAAGTATAAATATACTTTTAAGCTGAAGGTTTCTTCATTGTTCTTTTTCATGAATAAAATGATCCGGGGTGCTCTATTTAAAGGGATTTGGGTTCCATAAGAGGGTTAGATTATCCAAGAAACCATAGTTTTCTGATTTTGACCCATTATCAGAAATGCTCTGTTTAACGTATATGTATGGACGAGGTTTCCAAATTTACCGTTGTATTTTTGGATGCTTTCAACTCTAAAATAAATTGATATTAATATAATTTTCAAAAATCAATCCATGGATATGACGATTACACTAAGATTTTTTATTTACCAAATCATCCATAATATGTGGAAGATGATATAAGAAAAAACCTCCCTACTAATTTTTTCCTTGGTTTGGGGGACCCCATTAAGAATACAAAAAGTTGATTATGAAAACCATTTGCCTTTCAATGTAGGGAATATTTTGAATATGGGCATCTAGTTTAACTTCATGCCCATGCCTCCAATCTCTAGTTCAAAAACTTCTTGAAGATAATCCAAAAATAACGGAGAGGTTTCGGGGAAGTGCAATGCAAACACAATAAAAAGGCTACTGGATGGAAGGGAGCTACTAAAAATTGTAGAAATATAGCACCTCGAGGCAAAACAAAATCTGTCCATGTTGCTCAACTTGGTCCTTTTTTTAAAGAACCTTGGAGAGTCTAAAAACATGGAAGAACAAGAGATTCCAGAAAAAAACGATATTTATCTTTTCCTATTACCAGAAAATGAAAGCACAGAACTACAAAACTACCCATCACGAGCTTCAATATAAGTTGTGCAACGTCACATACCAGTCATAAAACTGTAAACAGAGGATATTATATATCCATTTACAAAACCTTGACGAGACTAGCAAACATAGGAGGGCCTGAGCTTTGAGTTTATGCGTGGCAAGGTTAAAGAAACAGGCCTAATACAAGACTAAGTCTATAAACCCTAATACATACCATACTACCAAGTGATGGACCCAGAGAGAAAAAACAAGGAAATCGATGTGCTGGCCTTGCATTAATGCTGCAACTCGGGGCTTGAGACTATTTGCCAGATTCTCAAAGCTTTGAGCCAGCTGAAGTCCATCCAGAGTGAGTTGAAACTGTCCATTTCCCTTCTTAGCCATTTGCTCCAGTGTACTCATTGCAGGATCTCTTCCATACATGATAGTATGGAGTGCCATCTTGGGCTCCTGCCTTTTCATTTTGTGCACACACACTAGAGGATCCGTTCCGCCGTTGTTTTTCCCATCACTCAAGAAAATAACAACTGGTTTTTTCATGTCTACATTGGGGTCTCAAGCTGCTTTCATCATTAATTTCTCTGCGGCATCCAAGCCAGACGAATAGGTGGTTCTCCAGCAGCACGATACTGAAGAAGACAATTGATGACACCTTCTTCCATAGTCTGTTTCTCTACAGCTATAGTTGCAGCTTTATCGAACAGGACCACTGATATAGAATCCTCACACACTGTTCTCAGACGAGCTTGTATAAACCTCAAAATGGCCTCATATACACAGCCAAGTCTACAATCATGATTATAATTTATTAAACATGGCCATGGTTGGGGTTATGTCCGAGGTAGACATTGACCCTGATTTGTCAATGACAAAAATGACATGATGAGGGACATTGTTAGAATGATCACAAGCAAAATGATGGCCATCATCAGTCACATACCCTGCAGAATTTCCTTGTTGGCCAGTTCTTGTAATAGGTTTATGCCAGAGTTGCTCAGTGCAGTAAGATTTTGTAGAATCCTTCGTCTCTGCGTTATGGTCCTCCGATTTGCAATAGTGATTGCATAGGCCAAACTCTTGCCCCTTTTCTTTTGAGCAAGGATCAACAAATCTAACATATTGCCAATAAGTTTCATGAGTCATCTCATCTTTTGGAACATCCACATCGGGTTCATATTTTACAGTTTCATGCCTGAAACCATCGTAGAGGTTGGCTGTGCACTTGGATTCTGGACAAGGAATCAAATGGATATGGCCTCGGCCATGTTTCCTGCAATACATATTACACATCTCAGCCTCCACTTTCTCTCCCCACTTACACTTACGATCTTTAATGTCAATGTCTTCCTCCTCTGAAATGAATCGTACATTCCTCATATTCCCATGGGTTGTTTCATGAAGGCCAAGATGACCCATTGGACGCCGACAGAAGTAACCACAAGCTTGACATCTAGTATCACAATAGTGCACACAATGTTCATTCTTGGTGTGAACATGCGGCCCTCGATGATTCTTCTCAAAAGGAGGAATGGGAATGCAACAACCTTTCCGCAGGGCGCAGACCGTTCTGTTCTGACACATGTTCATACTGAAAACATCCCCTTTTTCCCTCGAAAAATCTAGTTTGTCTCAATAGCTCTGTAAGGATTTCACAAATTCCAGGCTCTTGGCATTTCTCGGGACAGGCATGTTCGCTCCCACACAAATGCTCTGCATTTGGATCATCTAAACCATGGAAATGATCTTTCACTCCCCATGTCCTACTGCAATCATTTATGATGCAGGCTCTTGGGCAATATATCTCATGGCACTGATGCCGTTCATGATCAAGCTCAACTGCGATAGCACATGGATTGTTGCAAGTTTCAAGAGAACATGACATCTTGCAATTATGTTGGGGGGAGTTGCACTTGTGCTGCTGACCAAGATGTTGAGGCCCAAGTGAACAAAATTTGTTACAATTTGATGACTTTTTAAATAAGTGACAGGTCTCTCCGCATGTATGATTTCTCTCTTTGTAGTTGTGACCACCTTCATGCCCAGCCAAATCCTTGCATAAGCTTAAGATCTCAAATCCTTCTCGATCCCCATTTCCGTCTTCCCATTCTTAAACACAATAACTGCAATGTTCTGTACATAAATGACTCCCCGTGCAAGAATGCTCATCTTCATGGCCTTTTTCAAGCACACATCTCCAAAAGCACTGAGAACATTTGCATCCACAAACAGAGAGGCCTTGTTTTACCTTTCCAAGAAGTGCATCACCCTCTAACTGCAACCTTTCCACCTCTTCATTACCAAAAAAATCCATGGTGTTTGTGCTAATCCACAGTTGAACCCTATCACGCCTCCTCTCGGCAACTGCCTTGAGAAAGTTCTCAAAGGTGGACTGCCATGAATCAACATTGTTTCCTTTTCTAGGCAATACAGCCTCTAGCCTCGAACTTAGTTGAGATAACAAATCTCTAATAGAAGTAGCTGTTGATGGATCTTTGGAAGGGGCTAGAGACAAGCCTGAATCTCTAGTGTTGAGAGCCAAATCGCCAATAGCAAGAGGCATATCAGGAACTTCTTCTTGGGTGTCAAAATTAACAAGTACCTGCACTTCGTCATTTGAATTTGTGAGTGAAAGACACCCCATGTTGACGGCACACATGAGATTTCTCCGTAGGATGCCACACGTTTACCATCAACTGAAGACCAATCCTTGGCTGCTATTTGAGCAATTATAAGCTTTAGATCCCTCAAGAAAGTAGAGCCATTATCATAGCAAGAATCTGTTTCATACACCGTCTCTGCTAGATCACTTAAGCTCTCATGATAGTATTCAGACCTATTGTAAGGAGCCATAGCAGCAATTTCGAACTTCCCATCGTACATTTTCAAAATGAAGTTTTCCTGGGATTTATTGCATATTTGAGAAAAAATTTCATGGAATTCTTGGATTAGGTCGGTTACATCGGATTCATCCACGTCCTTGATTGCAATGTAGAATAGACCCTTAAATAGCTTTTTATCCTGCTCCAGTAGATTGATCCCGCTCTGGAAGCGGCTGAAAGCAGACTCTGTATCCTTGTCTAGATGAAAATCCTGTCAAAACCAGAACAATGAAGAACATTTTTGTTGAGATAGTAAAATAATGGATTGCATTCGTTATTATATATAAGAAGAAGGGGTTTCTCTAGTCTTTGTAATGTTATAATCATAGTAGTCGGGTTCGACTGGTGACTAGGTGAGGCACATTTTGAATTCAACTGGGTCGAACAGCAATTGATGGGGAGAATTTAAAAACCATAAATTTTAACAGATATGTCATTTAATAAATTTGATTCATATGAATTCTAAGGCAAAATAATATGAATAATATACACAATTAATTAGCTACATTTTATTGTTATATATATCATAACCAAGTGAGGAAAGGAAAAATAAGAGTGGAAAGCAAATGGCTAGAAGAATTTATAATATTTGAATTTCATGTATGGTATTACTTACATTCAAGTTCGGATAAAATAGATACCTCAGATAAGACAGTGCAATTGCACACTTCCAACACCCATGTTTAAAATATCAGGCAAGGATATTAATTTGGGTGTAGAATCTTCTGAAAGAATCATGTTTCGCAAGGAAGGAGCATAAATGCAGAGAAAGAGTGAAGGTTTGGGGTTCATCTAAAAGAGCGGAAAGGAAGTAGGTGGCTAATATGAGTGTCCATACTAGCCTGGAAAGAGTGAAGGTTGCAGAACTGGCAATAGCACTATTGTATATCTTTCCCTCTCCGGCCCGACACCAGGGCAAATCGCGAGAACCACGCGGGCAGAGGAGTCGGGTAAGCAGGGCGCAGGAAAAACATGTCGAAGGGGCAGAGAATCCCGACAAACAAAGAAATATGTATGCGGGCCTTCAAAATCCGACGCCCAAGAAGCATGTCGCGAGGGGTAAAAAAAAATCCGACGCACAAGGAAATCGGGTTTCCGGGGCGGGAAAACAAGTCGGGTTCGCATGGTCAAAAACCATGTCGGGAGCTCTAAAGAACCCGACACAAGAAAATATGTTTTCGGGTCGCCAAAACCTGACGCACAAAGAAAATTTGGTTTCATAGTCAGGTTTGCACGTCGGAAACGCATGGTGAAGGAGCATGTCGCAAGGGTTCCAAATCCCGACGCAAGGCAAATCGGGTTTCGGGGGCGGAACAACATGGCGCATCGAATACATGTCGGGGGGGTCTTCAAAACCCGACAGCAAGGGAATTCGGGTTTCTGGATCGGGTAAACACGTCGGAAGAGCATGAAAAGGAAGCATGTCGAGCCAGTTTCCAAGCCCGATGCAAATGCACGAGGGAGTTCCAAACTCGACAGGCATTGGGGATCTCACCTACCACCATGGTTGTTGAAGAGTTAAGTGCAGTCTTGGAGGTGGTTGGGGCAGTTCGAATTCCTCTCTTCTCCCTCTCTTTTCCTCCATATATAATGTAAGGAGGGGCTGTTTTTTAAAAGGTCGGACATTCTTGTTTTGGCCTCTCCCTTCTTCTCTTTGGCAGGTGGAGTTGTGGAGCTCAAACCTCCCATTTGAAACTGTAATGCACCTTTGTCTCTGGGCATTTTTTGCAGTGTATTGTATCAAACCTTCGGAGCAAATAAATGCATGACTGTGGTGTTTTCTCAACCCTCTATGTGTTTCATTTTGCCTCCTTCCCAATCTTTCACTGTGAATATGTTTATCTGTGCATGATATTGCATTGCATTTCTGTGGTGTGTGCTTAATTGGCAAAACATATGTTCTTCATTCCTCGGTGCATCACCTCCTTAGCTTAGGTTTATTTTTTATGCATTTCTCTCTCCCTGTCTCCTTGGTAGTTAGATTAGGTTTTTTGGGGTAAACCTCTGCGTTTTATTGGTGCATCTTAACAGAGGAATAGGAGCCGGCCTTCATCCGGAGAGCTTTTCCGATTTCGCAAGGTCCCACACTTGGGAAAATCTCCATGTTGTGCAATCGCACTGGGAGTCTCAAACGATCGCGTTGTGGAGTCCTAGGGGTGCTGCGATTCGTCACCAATAGTTTTGGCACGCTCGGTGGGACCAAGAGGTCATTCCATCAAAAATTTGAAGGAGTTTTCATGAAATTTGCACTAAAAATTGTAGTTTTTTACAAATTTCAAATTTTCCACCTTCTAGCCTGAACCCCGAAATCATTTTTCAAGGGTTTATCTTGCTCAAAACGAGTCAAAATTTCACCAGTTGGTAGATCTGACTGTAATCTTCAAAAGGGTATCTTTGGTTTTTTGAGATTTTGATTTTCAAAATTTCGGGTTTTTAGCGATTTCGGGTTTTCGGGATCCGGAAACATCAAAGCATCAAAGCATACGACCCAGCAGTGTTTTCGGGTTTCGGGGGATGCTTTGCATGATCCTATACGCAGCAGCAGTCATTTCGGGTTTTGAGGGATGTCGGACATGTCCCGAGTTCCGACCATGGCGATTCGGGTTCTGTGAGTTGCACTGCATGTCCTGAGTTTCGCCTGTGCTTTTCGGGGATCCGCAGCTGCACAACATGACATGAGTTCCGAACTGAAGATTGCATCCTCCGGGTCCTTCAAATTTTAAATCTTGATTTCGATATTGTCAAGTTTGGTGTGTAACTTGGCAACATCCAGCCTTTTAGAGGCATTTTTTAAAAAACACATCTGGCAACTCCACCTGATCAGCAACCCATTTCTCTGAGTTACAGACCCGTTCCCATTCATTTCCACCCATCCTTCTTTCCACCTCTTTCATTATTTTCCATTCCATGAAGTTGTGCAATCATGACTTCATTTCCATCATGGAATTCACATTTTCAACAACAGCAGTATATCACACCTCCAACTTGCTTTACAAATCCTCCAAATCAGCATTTTGGTCAAGTTCAGGATCAACATGCATACCCATATGAGCAGCAATGCCAAAATCAGTTTGGCTATGGAGCTTTCCAAGAGCAAGGGTACGCATGCAATGAAGACAATGAAGAAGAAAATGCAGATCTGCTGGAGAAAATCCAAAATATGGAGGTGAACATGGTGCAATCTAGGGCTCAGGCACAAATGAAAGCATTTGGAATTGGTTGCAGAGCACCTTTTCCATGGGTGGGACCTTTTCCAAGGCATTACAGCCCTCAAGAGAAGTTGGACTTCATGATTGCAACACTGCCATTGCTTACGAAGTGGATTGAAGGAATAGAGGTGTATGAGAGAAGTATTCTGCAACCTTGTCAATGGGTAAGCACACCATCTCATGCCTTTTCTTTTCCTCTTTCCCCACCTGTTTCATTTCAGCAGTGTCAAGTTTCAAATCCTCCATCTGTTGTCCCAAATGTTGAATCCATGTCTCCACCTCTTAGTCTTCCATCTCATCTCGATTCTTCTTTCCTTTTCCCTTCCAAATAGTCATCCCCTCCACAAGAGCTAACAGAAACACCCCCTCCTCCAAGGAAACAAGAGGTTTCACTGCCTCCACCACCACAAAAAATTATAAAATCGGTTGAGTTTCAACCCATTCCTCCTTTTGCATTCCCAATTCCATGTGGGGAAGAAGAAATTGAAAAAATCAGTCATCAAGGATAGCAAGAGGAAGAGCCAGGAAAAGAAGAAATGATTAAGAGCTTAGTAAGTTTGGCTCTTAAATTTGGAATTGAAAAGATCCCTTTGCTGGTAAAGCCTACAGAAGAGGCTAAGGTTGAACAAACGGTGGTTAAAACTGATTTTGTGGCAGCAAAAGAAGAGCAAAAGGAAGAAAGCTCCGAAGAAGATCTTGCAGCCCTAACTTGTCCTCTAGAGCAGCAGATTGAAGAGTTTGACTTAAGAAACTTCATGCTGGAGGAAGAATTATATCAAGAGCAAGATTTCCCTCGAGTAATAGGGGAGGGAGAAGCTGCTCCAAAGGCAAAAGAAGAGGAGCACATCCTAGTTGTAGAGGAGAAAAGTGCAGATCCAAGGGCTTTGAGCACAAAGCAGGCTACAGGAGAACCTTCAGTTCTTCTTTCTACTTCACCTCTCCCGAGTTCTAGTACTGAAGAGGAGTTTGATCTCTCAAACTCAATATTGGAGAGTGAAGGAAACCATGGTGGTCAAGTTACAGATCCAGAGGACACCATGGAGGAAGTTGAACACGAACAGCAGGGCAGCAATGAGGCAGTTTACCTGTCAGATTTGGAGGACTGTTTTGATGGAGAAGAGTCGGTTGAGTTTTCACCATTCTCTCTTTCATCTTCCACATTCCAAACACCAGAGCCTGCTGTCATGAAGGAGAGCATTCATTTGCAGCAGCCCACATCTTATAGCAGCTCTTTGGAATCAAAATTGGAAGATTTTAATCTTCCATGTCCTTCATTGGAGGAAGAGAAAGGACAGAAGGATTCCACCATTTCTTCCACGTCATCCATCTCGGAGGGTCTGCAAGAGAACTCCATTTTTGGAGTTGGAAATCAGAGCTATGGGCATATCAAACGGATCAGACCTTGCCCAATCAGGTATTTGGCTTCATTGGAGCCAAAGGAGAAGCCACAACCGGTCATGCTCGCTTCTGAGCATGAGGGTGAGCTACAGAGTACCAAGGATTAGCTGCCATACCTTTTCGATCCAAATGCAGAGCAACTAAAAGAGGTATTGGATTTTTCAGCTGATACCTTGATGATTTGGGTGGAATACCAGCTTCTTGTTGATTTTCCACTCATCCAAACAGCCATGATCAGTGCCAAATCAATTGCATGGCTGCCAATTTTGAAGAAAGGGAGCTATTTCTCACAACCAGTTGCAGGGTTTGTTTAGCTTGCCTTTGCTTCTAGTTAGAGTAGAGTAGGTAGGTTTTCTTTCAGCATAAGAAGTGCTTGTGCACACTCTGCATGTTCCATTTGGAGCATGTATGATTTTCAGTTCTGTACATAGTTTTTGTGGTGTTGGTTTTGCTCTGGCATGGTTCATTGCAGCGGATTTTTGGTGAGAACAAATCTTAAGTTCAGTGTGCTCTCAGAGAAGGAGGTGCGGTATCAGGCTCGAGATCAGATATTAGGTTTGTTTCAGGTTATTGCTTATGACTCCATGCCCAATGGATTGCTGAAAGGCCACTGATCTTCTACCTAGCAAGCAGGTAATCCCGTTGAGTCGCCAAATTGTTGTATATCTTTCCCTCTCCGGCCCGACACCAGGGCAAATCGCGAGAACCACGCGGGCAGAGGAGTCGGGTAAGCAGGGCGCGGGAAAAACATGTCGGAGGGGCAGAGAATCCCGACAAACAAAGAAATATGTATGCGGGCCTTCAAAATCCGACGCCCAAGAAGCATGTCGCGAGGGGTAAAAAAAAATCCGATGCACAAGGAAATCGGGTTTCCGGGGCGGGAAAAAAAGTCGGGTTCGCATGGTCAAAAAGCATGTCGGGAGCTCTAAAGAACCCGACACAAGAAAATATGTTTTTGGGTCACCAAAACCCGACGCACAAAGAAAATCAGGTTTCATAGTCGGGTTTGCACGTCGGAAACGCATGGTGAAGGAGCATGTCGCAAGGGTTCCAAATCCCGACGCAAGGCAAATCGGGTTTCGGGGGCGGAACAACATGGCGCATCGAATACATGTCAGGGGGTCTTCAAAACCCGACAACAAGGGAATTTGGGTTTCTGGATCAGGTAAACACGTCGGAAGAGCATGAAAAGGAAGCATGTCGAGCCAGTTTCCAAGCCCGATGCAAATGCACGAGGGAGTTCCGAACCCAACAGGCGTTGGGGATCTCACCTACCACCATGGTTGTTGAAGAGTTAAGTGCAGTCTTGGAGGTGGTTGGGGCAGTTCGAATTCCTCTCTTCTCCCTCTCTTTTCCTCCATATATAATGTAAGGAGGGGCTGTTTTTTAAAAGGTCGTACATTCTTGTTTTGGCCTCTCCCTTCTTCTCTTTGGCGGGTGGAGTTGTGGAGCTCAAACCTCCCATTTGAAACTGTAATGCACCTTTTCCTCTGGGCATTTTTTGCAGTGTATTGTATCAAACCTTCGGGGCAAATAAATGCATGACTGTGGTGTTTTCTCAACCCTCTATGTGTTTCATTTTGCCTCCTTCCCGATCTTTCACTGTGAATATGTTTATCTGTGCATGATATTGCATTGCATTTCTATGGTCTGTGTTTAATTGGCAAAACATATGTTCTTCATTCCTCGGTGCATCACCTCCTTAGCTTAGGTTTATTTTTATGCATTTCTCTCTCCCTGTCTCCTTGGTAGTTAGATTAGGTTTTTTGGGGTAAACCTCTGCGTTTTATTGGTGCATCTGAATAGAGGAATAGGAGTCGGCCTTCATCCGGAGAGCTTTTCCGATTTCGCAAGGTCCCACACTTGGGAAAAGCTCCATGTTGTGCAATCGCACTGGGAGTCTCAAACGATCGCGTTGCGGAGTCCCAGGGGTGCTGCAATTCGTCACCAACAAGCACTTCTAGGTTTCTAGGAGTCATAACGTGGAAAAGCTTTTTGTGTTTCTAAAGTTTTAAACAGAAAAGAAAGATTAGGTTTGGATTGTGCTTCCCATGAACTTGACAGAATGGATATTCTTCAATCTTAACATTAAACTAAAAAATATCTGTACAAGGAATACATGTAATTGGTGAAACTTTAATTACAAAATGGATATTCTTCAATCTTAACTTTAAACTGAAAAAATATCTGCACAAGGAATACATGTAATTGTTGAAACTCTAATTACAGAATGGATATTCCTCAATCTTAACATTAAACTGAAAAAAATATCTGTACATGTAATTGTTGAAACTTGAATTAAATTTGGTAAAATGACTATAGATCAATCTTAACAGTAAACTGAAGAAAACATCTATAGAACTAATCCATATTATTGTTAAAACTTCAATTAAATTTGTAAGAATAGATACCCAAAACAACTAATCTATATAATTGTTAAAACTTCAATTAATTGTTTTCCATGTGTAATGCTGAAATAAAAACAGCCGAGATTCAATATTTAATTTTTGCGTACACACCTTTTTATTGAATATCGTTAGGTTGCTGACAGCAGCGTTGAGAACAGAGAGGAGCATATCCTCTTGCTCGCTTCTCTCAAAACTGCCCAGTCCCTCAAAGTCTAACAGCACATACAAGCACTCTGTCTCTGTTTCCTGTTGTCAATGTCATCCACACACCATCAGTGCATCTGCCACCTGAAACATCAAGCAGAGAGCCTGTAAGATGGTTTAACAAATAAGACTTCCCACTACTTTGTTTTCCCATGGACAATATCACCCTGATTTTACCCCTCCAGTTGCTGAGAACAGTATCGTAGAATCCAAATCGTATCAAATTAGCAAGTGATATGCTGTCCGAGTAGCTAATACTAGAAGGGATTTGAAGCCCATCTTTAAGAGCTACCATGCAATTGTTTTCTGCTCGTGCAATCTGAATGGGCACAAGACAAACAAGCTTACGGACCCACATCCCCATTTTTATTTTTACATTGTAATCTACAGCACCTGAAACTATGATACGTAATTTGACTGCCCATTTCTTTATGCTCTCTGCTTGAAAAGAAACCCTGATATTTGAAAAATCTTTATCTTTTGCGGACCTTAGCTTCCGCACAAGTGCTTCGAGATATTTGACGCATGCGTCTCCATTGGAAGGATCTCTGTTGCTTTCTAGTACTACCCTGAAGGTGATGTCCTTTTTATCATGTGGGAACAATGCCGGAGTTGTCGCAAACTTGTCAAAAATGTGATATATGTACCCCAAATAAGGGCACGGCCCGCCAATTTCTGTTTCCCCCTGTTCCCGATCAGGAGCTTTACTTTGCACTTGCTGTTGCATGACCTCCTTTGCTAACATAGTCTTCAGAACATTGGAAGAGAGAAAACCAGGAGCATCTAAGGGACTATACAGGACAAGATGACTCTGTGGTCCAAAACTCGTAATTTTAACTTGCAATTGCTCCAAATCAGGTGTGCTGCTTCCATTTGGGTTGAATTGAATGGTCTTCAAATGGCTCAGTATATCACCCAAAACATAAACTTCCAACAGGATCACAGGGCTTGCTCCTTTTGTTTCTACTGCATTATCATCGCGTGTAGACTGGGACTGCCTGAAGACGAGGAAGAAAAACCCATCAGCAGAAATGCATGCTTTTGAAAGAGGCTGCTTCAAAGGAAGGGAAATTTGCTTTGATTTCATCATTGGTTTTTCATGAATTTCCAGCACCCTAACACTGTTGGTGTCGTCATCGAGGAGCAATTCCATCTTCCCTGGAATTA
This sequence comes from Taxus chinensis, assembly GCA_019776745.2. Taxonomy (NCBI): domain Eukaryota; kingdom Viridiplantae; phylum Streptophyta; class Pinopsida; order Cupressales; family Taxaceae; genus Taxus; species Taxus chinensis. Next base: position 385,278,346 of record CM034155.1, read on the forward strand.
AATGCATCCATGTGATGACCCTGCTGTCTTTATATTTTTCAAGATGAACCTCTACTCCAGTTGGATACACCATTTTAAACGATTCATCAAATTTATATATTCCAATTTTTGTCATACAGAGCCATAGATCGGGTCCCTTCGTCCACAGACAACAAATCGAACCCCCTTCTGAAAGTATGAATTGGACTCATGTTATTTATGTTGGAGCCAATCTTAGGGCACCGGTAGAGATGCAGGCATGAATCTTTGAAGTTATGGATGAAAACCATCATTTCTCCAGACCTGAGGAGCACAACTTTAAATAAACTTTCGCATTCGGAATTTACGGCTACAAATTCCACCGACTCGTCGCACATCGGGACAATCTGTCTCCCAGAATTACCGCTCAACTCATTCAGGTCCTTTCTCATTGGTGTGAGCTCACATACTTTCCATACTGTCACATTCTCCTTCTCCTTCACCTCTGCTGTCATGAAACAACAGCGATGATATCCCTCACATATTACCACACCACTGTCGGCCATACTGGCTTTCAGAGAGAATTTGTTACGCGTCACGGCGTTTCCCTCGATCCTTACATTAAAACCAGGCAAAAGATCCACATCATTCTCGGAAATTTTCACACTGGTTACATGAACCCTTCTTGTACGCGCAGCTTTAGAGCATGAACTTGCGACAGGTACAGCCAGGGAGTCAAAACGATAGCTCCCTTCCACACAAATATACACAGAATCGCAAAGCTCCACCAAATATCTGATAAAATTGCAAGAAACGTCTTTTCTAGACGCTTCCCTGAAATGCTCACCTTCGTGCCAGTAGAAAGCAACCACAGTATCAGTTGCCTGCTGCGGAACAATGACGTAGAGCCCGGGCTCAAAGATACCACCCTCCATCACAGCCAGAACCGATTCATCTACCAGGTGTTCCATGCGAAAAATGGCTATCATCATCTTCTTGTCGCCATAGATTCCAACAGCTGATAAATATAGCTGATTTAATCCGTCGAAGTCGATACGGATCCGAGGTGGGTTACCCAAGTAAACAGAAGCTGAAGCAGGCAGAAGCTTATTACAGAGCTAAAATTTCCGCAAAACTGTAGTCTTGCTTATCAGGAACAATACGCATCACCCTAAACAGGTTGGGAGAGAGCGGTGTGACAACTCCCCTTAAATTCACCATGATTAATGTCAACTGACTTGTACACAGAGAAGGCTTCTAACTCTCCAACAAAGATAGATATGGCTTTTCCTTCACAGGATATTACACAGACGCATACACAGGTAAGCGCAGCAAAACAGCTAGAAAACAGTATTAGTGTAACGTAACAAAGATAATAATGGCTTTTCCTTCACAGGATATTACACAGACAACAGCTAGAAAACAGTACTGGTGTAACGTAATGAGAGCGAGATGCGTTATATGTGGGTTTTACTACGTCGTCGGGGAAGAGCATACGGTCAATAAATATTAATTTAACATATTAATGAATAACTTTGGCTCCATATTCACCAAACTTACACACTGAATTTCTTAAAAATACTCTCCTAAATCTTATGTGAGTTGTTTACACAATTCACAAACTTTCCTATATGCATCATATATTAATATTCTAAACACAAATACTCACAAATGTACCCATGTGTTTGAATAATTTCTAACATTCCCTCCCTAGTGTTAACGTGGGGAGATGAACCAGTTCTCGGAGTTGAAACACTAGTTAGCCTACCGATGACGTTTTGAACTTCACTTGATTTATAATCCCCCCAATATTCAATTCCTTGGATGTCGGTTTCAACCCAAAATGCATCTATCAAAAGTGACCCATCTACAATTTTTCGGAAAATATATTACTTACCCCCTTTTTTCGAAAAAATAAATATTTCCTATATAAAAAAATATTCTCTTTCTAATTGAAAGACCCCCGCCCCCCTTTAAAACAAATTCTTGTTAATAAACACTTATGTCTTACTTTACCAAAAAAAAAATTGTTCAAGAAATATAAGCTAACTTTAATTTTAAACATTAACCATTCGTGTTGCTTAAAAGAAGAAAATATTACCCATTTAGGGTTAGCTCGTGAGTCAATGATTATTATTTTATCCGTTGTATTGCTTACATGTTCCTAGGGGAGCCAAGTTGAGCATGTGGGTCACTGTTGGTGGGACAAGATAAATCTGCGAGGAGAGTTGGTACCAAGAGAAAGCCAAGATTGGTGAGCAGGAGCATGTTGAACAAGTATCAAGTTACAAAGAGAGACGCTCTTTGTCAATGCAAGCGATTCGAGATCTACGACGTTAGAGATCATTTCAAGTCGCAGTCAAATCAGAGGAGAAAGAGTTGGGATACGAGTAATCTCAAGATTGCGGGATACAATGTTGAAGTCATTGGTTCACATTGGAGTCAAATTTATTATTGAGAGAACCTCAAAAAAATCCACTTCCTGGAATTACGAAAGCCATGTCAATCCACTACCCAGAATATCCACAAAGGATTATAGTCAAGGAGCTCGAGTGAAGGTTTGCATATAGACCAAGGATGTGAAAGTCCATTAGAAGCTTTATCATGGAGTTGGATCTCCAAATTCAATGCCACATTGTATCTCGCAAGGGATTTGGAGAGAACATCGCCTAGTCAAAAAAGTGTGAAGATAATTTATATATTGACCTATCTTTCTAGGAATAACGGCAAACATGTAGGCCAAGATGAGGCTATTCATTGCCAATTTATCATAGTCTGCAGATGTAAGAGATCGATGCCAAATCTTTAACGGGTCACAGTAGATTAAAGATCATATATTGAAATAGGGTATTTGAATAAGGTGGAATCATCAATGCATTTCAATAGTCAATTTGAACAAAATGAAGTTCGAAGCAAAATATTTGTAGTACTATTGCCCTTAGATCATCTCCTTTCTTCCCCATGAAATCGGGTTTTGCTTCTTGCATAGCAAATTTGTCCCAAAGAGAAGACCTAATGCAATGTAATATTAGATCCATATTGTTGAATCTGAATGAATAATATGAATGTAGAAATCTATATGGCTAATAAACATGTCTTTCACAACAAGTTTAAAGTAATTGAAACACTTGAATAGGAAGCAATTTTGATAGTTATTTATGACTACCCAACAATTTGTCACTAAACATTGTTTTTTAATATTATTTTTTTAGTGTGCGTGCACCAACATTATTATTTCAGTACTTAATTTATAATATGTATATTGTGAGCAACGAAAATTAATGCATAAATGAAAGATAAAGAAAACAAGCAACAATAAACCTTCTATGTAACTCTCTTGCAAACCTCAAGTAGATGTGTGACGCACTTAGGCTTGTGAAATCTTTGGATTTGATTGATTGTGGGTTCTCTTGATATTACTCTCCAAAGTGGATTTGTAAATGCTACAAGCTTGGATGCACAAAGATGACAATGTCAAATTGGCATAATTTGGATGCAATTTTCTCAATGCTTCCAGGGATGAGTTTGCAAAGGAAATGACCCACCTTTATAGCTGAGGGTAAGGCCATGAAAGATGGATTTGACATTGACTAAGCTTCAGGTCATAAATGGTAATTACCTTGGAATAGAAAGTACATTTGTCTGTAGATTACAAATTTATAGGGGTAATAGACATTTGGAATAGCAAAAGTTACATCTAGAAAGGTGATTTCGCATACAACTCAATTTCCCCCTCCTAAGTTGTCTGCAATGAGGAAGTGGAATCCAAGTGTAGTTAGTTCGGAATGAGGAAGTGGAGTTCAAAAGGAGTCTAATTGACAATTGACTAGGAAAATAGGTGTATTTTTCCAATTAAGTAACTAATTTAATTAGCTACAACGTGCAAGATAATTAACTAACCATTTATTTAATAAATGATAATTAACTTAGCTAAGGTGTGTTAGGAACTAATTTAATTAATCCTAAGGGGTGTAATGTGCATGATTACTTAATTTAATTAATCAAGCGTAAGATGGTATGGACTAGGATGTGAATAGGGATAGTACTGGGAATAAGTATGTAATTTTGGGGTGTCTACATTTGCCCCTCTTTAAAGTTTTATTGTGAAGTAATAACATTTTAAAGATAGTAGACACATGTAGATCTTGAACGGAAGATAAGAAAGCAAGGTAGATGTTTAGATTTTCCTCAATGAAGCATTTAGATGCCCCATCGAGTAGGATAGTAAGGGAATGCCCCTCAAATAGGTGGATGATGCAATAAGGCGGTGAACGATCGCTTGATAGGAAGAAGATAATGAAGTTGAACAAGGATGGAAGGAACTGTGCTCGTAGTATGAGCGTCATTTGGAGAGTGTAAAAATAAGAGAAACCTTTATTTTTGTTGCACAATAGATTTTTCACCATGATTATGAAAGAATCAAGATGGGTAACATAGATGCACGTAAACAAACACACAGAGAAAATAAAATATGAAAAGGAAAATTGATCCAATATAAAATTTAGGTGCAGACATCATGGTTATAAAGAAACCAAGATGTTTATATCACACTACTTGTAATTGGTACAAAAAGTAAACATCAACAATGCAACACAACTTTGAGAAAGAAGATAATCAACTATGCCCCTAATGCATGCCAGAATGATGAGTATGTAGATGAAACTACCCTTAATGTGGGAATAAGATCAGATTGAAGAGCAGAGTAATGATACTCCTCTTGACACTTTTGTTAGATCTAGTTGATAAATGGCATGAGTTGATTTGCCCCAAGTAGTATTAGGAATCATACAAAGGGAAGAAAGTGATACTCATAAGATTGGAATGATCACTAGGGTAGTAGATAAAAGTAGAACTTTATCAAGATTGTGTTGAAATGTTGGAAGATTCACTTCAAGGTTTTCCAATTATAGGATTTTTGTGATAAGTGAATGTATGTTATGATTTTCTTTTTTTTTTAATTTTTGAAAATATAATTTTTTGTTGTTTTCCGAAGATTTTTTTTGTTGTTTTGTGAAGATATTTTTTTTTTATGGTTTTAAAAAAATTTATAAATACTTGATGCAAAGAAGAGGAGCGATGTGTTTGTTACACCTAATTTATTATGTATAAACGATGATGCTGAAAGCATAAAACAAGCATATCAAACAAACCAAATATGAATAGAAAGGAACTACACCAAAATTATATGTGAACTAAGATGCAAAGAATTTTCTTGCAATTGGTCTACAACAAAGGTAAACAAAGTACAAAAAATAAAAAACATAAATAAGCAAAAAACATCGTCATAATATTGACAAACTACAATAATATAACACAATTTGTAATAACGACGTCTAATGACACTTCAAATGTGTTCCACGTTGAAGAACTAGACAAATATGAATGCCCACGTTTCTAATTTCTAAGATCACTTAAGAAGTGTGGGGAAAGAGCATATGCGTTGAGCTTACTTTGATCAAGAAAAGAAAATTTTCATTTTCAAAACACTACTAGGAAATGATCACATTTCTAATTTCCAAGATCACTTTAAAAAAGCAAGGAAAGAGCATATGTGTGACCTTTTCATGATTAAGAAAAGAAAAAGTGAATTCCCTTTTAACAATAATTGAAATTATTAGAAACTATAGGTCTATAGAATCAAAATATGAAATTATTGTAAAACAGGGATTAAAAACAAACAAAATGCTAGGAAAAGCAGAAAAATGAAGAAAAACAGCAAAGCACGCTAGCGTGTACAGTACTATGCTAACATAATCACGCTAGAACGTGCCCTTGATTGTGTTAGCATTACAAAGGATGCCAACACATGTATATGGATGTGTTATTGTTAAAAACAACCTGTTAAATAATAATGTTAAACATAGGAGAAGCAGTGGAATGATGATGTGTGCAAGAAAATACTAGCACAAGGATGATTAATGATAGCATGTACACATTGAATAGTAGTGCGTGTTGTTGGACGGAAATGCGTGCACTTGAAATGGTAGCATTTTTAATTTCACACTAGCACATACACTTCAACGCTAGCGCAAGTAGTTATGGAGTATAAAAAAGTCAAAAACATGGCCACGAAGTAGGTTTTTTAGTTTTTAGCGTTTGTACTTCACCTAGGAAGCTAAAAATTTGATTAAAAAAGTTTAGAAGAAAACAAGAAACACACAAACATATTTAAATCACAAAATGATAAAATAAAAGTGTAAAAAAATGAGTGTGGTTGTCCCACCGGGCGTGCCAGAATGTGAGCAATGAAAATTAACAGATAAATGAAAGATAAATAAAACAAGCAATGGTATACCTTCTTGTTAACTCTCTTACAAACCTCAAGTATATTTGTGAAGCACTTGGGCTTGTGAACTCTTTAGATTTGATTGATTGTGGGTACTCTTGATATTACTCTCCAAAGTGGATTTGTAAATGCTACGAGCTTGGATGCACAAGGATGTAAATAATATCAAAGTGGTAGAATTTGGATGTAATTTTATCAAATATTTCAGGGATGAGTTTATAAAGAAAATGACCTACTTTTATATTTGAGGATAACACCGTGAAAGGTAGATTTGACATTGACTAATCTTCAAGTTATTAATGGTAATTACCTAGGAATAAAAAGTAGATTGGGTCTGTAGATTGCATATTTATAGGGGTAGTAGACATTTGGAATAAAAGAAGTTACATATGGAAATGTGATTGCACGTACAACTCAATTTCCCCCTCCTTTCTAGGAATCTAAAAGTGGATTTGACTGCAATGAGGAAGTGGAGTCCAAGTGTAGTTAACTGGGATGAGGAAGTGGAGTTCAAAAGGAGTGTAAATGGTAGTTGACTAGGAAAATAGGTGTATTTTCCTAATTAAGTAAATAATTTAATTAGCGACAATGTGTAAGATAATTAATTAACTATTTATTTAATAAATGATAATTGAATTATCTAAGGTTTGTTAGGAACTAATTTAATTAATTCGAAGGGGTGTAATGTAAATGATTAATTAATTTGATTAGTCAATCGTAAGAGGGTATGAATTAGAATGTGAACTTGGATAGTACTAGGAACAAGTATGTAATTTTGGGGTGTCTACACATACCAACATTATTGGCACATCTAACAAAATTACAGAGTATGAATTATTTCAATCTAGTATATGTTTATTCATAACATATATATTTTTTATATAAAAAAAACATAACCATATTTTACATCGACAAGTTTTGAGAGATAGGGATGTGGAATTTTTGCATGTATTTTACAGCAAAAAACGCAAAAATGTATAAGCAACCATTAAAATTTAAACCATGTATTGGATTGCCAATTAGAATAGTACCTTCTTGGACTGTATTAATAATAATTTATGGATCCACAAATTTTCAAGCCATAAATAACACACATTGAAGTGAAAACTAAAATATTAAACCCAATCAAACTTAATACATGACTTTTGTTTCAGTTGAAAATATTAAACTCCATTCAAACTCACTATTTTTTTGTTAAGATATTTGATATAATTATATTAGAAACAATTTTGGCCTACACGTTTATCTTGTTTTTATCATTTTTAATGTTGTGTCAGTCCTACATGTTTAATTAATGAAATTGAATATATTATCACACTCTAAATATGGGATAAGTGACATGTTTTGCAAATAGTTTTACCAATTATAAATCAATAGAGTATAGTCGGGGGTTTAAGCTTTATGAGAGGAACTAGATTATATGAATAAAATGTGTGGCATCATGCTCAAAATATGTACAAAAGAGGATCAAATTGCTGTCAAATTGTTCAAAACATATCTCAATTTGGAACTAAGAGCAAGAAATGGTCGCAAGAATTAGGAAACCTTTAGCACCAAAGGATATGATCCTATCTTATGGAAATACACACTTGATATGATCATTGCAGTCTTGTTAATCTATTTCTAGAGAACTAATTTATGGGCTTTTATTTGTGTGATTATTGTGTTGTGATAAGATGTGGATTCTCCTTGTCTTGAAACCCTAGTCCTTATGTCTAAGGCTTTAAAATTGAGTTACCAATGGTTGGTTTGAACTACCTTACCACACTCTCGCTAATGTGATGTCTTGTGCAACACATATTTATTAAAGGGAAGGATCAAACCATATGTAGTGTTCACCCACCTATGAAAATTTGCATGTGATATATATAATTTTCAATATAAATATAGAGCCCTTAATTCAACCCTTGCACTTAGTAAAATATATATTAATGTTTCCCAAATTAATGATGAAAACACATGGATAACATAGCTTTCTCAAAATGATATCAAGATGGTATTTTTCAAATTGTGTATGTACTAATCCATCTCACCTCATTTTAAGATGGCCACAATGAGTAAACATTAACATAATTTTTTTATATTGTTTTGTTTATCTTTTTGGTAATAATTACAAGGTAAAGAGGTCCACTTATCAAATGAGCACACAATCTACCGATTTGAGCTTCTCATCCTCTAGTCTCTTTCCCTATTCATTTCTTTTTTAAGACTTGATGCCTTGTAAATACCCCTCATTCCACAATTATTACCAAATATGGGATTAACTCAATTACAACCCAATCATGTGTTTATGTTAATTTAAAGGTTTTCACAAGAAAATTTGTCAGATAGTTAATTATTGTGGGATTTTGAAGTAATTAAAATGCTTGAATAGGAAGCACTTTTGACAACTTGACCATCCAACATTTTTTCATTGATGGTTATTTTTTAGTATTGTCTTTTTAATGTGCACACCAACATTATTATTACAATACTCAATTACACCAAAGGTGTATACACAGTGAGAATGTATATGGGTGGAGGCTTGCCAAGATTGATGAATTTAAGTAAATCAATGGTGGAGAGGGAGGTTGCAGTGCATGTGTTGAAATCCAACGCTTATGCGCCAATACAAACTGGAGCCTAAAACAGACTGTCACACTACAATCCACATATTCCATAGGACTAACGGTGTGTACCTCGAGAATGGTGTTGTAAAGGTTATATTGCACGTGGCACATGTGCTCAGAAATAGAAGAAGAAAGATCAATATAGCTAGACATTACACCTAAATGAAGCACTTTCAAAATCCTCAATCTTCTTCTTCTTCTTCTGCATACAACAAAGAAAACAACGCAAGGATATATATATAGAGCCAAATCAATCAATTTGTATATAGTAAAACTAGGATATATTAGGGTTACAGATTTATCTCCGTATGCAGGTCTGATTTATTCCATATTGGTGTTGATTTTAGGACGACTATTAGCGAGAGCTCCATTTAGTACAATTCCCCACAACGTTATATTCATTTATTTAATATAATTCTCAATGTAACTATCTAATTACTACTAAATGTACAACATTAACTTGGGTTCTAGCTTGTTTAACACCTTTGGATCTCAAATAAAGTGCTTTTATTATTATGTAAGGAAAATGACAGGTTTGAAAGGCCATTTAGGATGTGTCACTCTCCATGTTGTGCTTTGGGTTTTGAATAGCGCTTAATGTGATTGGTGGGTTTGTTTGAGATGGGTGGTATATTTTTCCTACTCAACTTTTATTTTTCTAGTAAATAGATGGAGAAACAAACAAAAAATACGACACTTTTGAAGTTATACGATTCATATCATATCTTTTCAACCACAATTTTATCAATCTAGGGAATATCTATATAGAATTCCCTTAAAACAAATTTAAAATGTGTCATGCCTCTACAAACCCTAAATTTCCTTTTAAACTTGTCCTATTCAAAAAATATTGATAATTTGGCGTGTTTGATGAGGATAAATCTAAAATATCTATAACCTGCAAACGCTAAAATTTCATTGTTATACTTGTCATATCAAGGAAATATTAATAAAAAGGCATACAAAGTGTGGGTGACATTTAGTTTTTGTGAAAGCTCCCAACACCAATACAATGTGTGCAGGTGACTTGCCTTACTTATTAGTGATAATATGCTAATTTTATTTCTATTATTGGAAAATGAGAGAGTGCTCTATTTGTATATATGCTTGATAGGTGGATGGGAGATTCGGATGTGTTTTAATATGTAGTAACCAAGAGGTGTAGATACATAAATATTTTATTATAAAATGATATGTAGGTAAAAGACAAGTAGATTGAAGATTGGAAAAAGAGGACACACATTTAATATGTAGCACTTGTAAGAGTATTTATTAAGCAATATTCCACCTACCATGTAACAATTAGATCAACAATACATATGAAAGCCATTCATGGGGGAGTATTTTTTTTTTTTTGTTTTCTTTTTCTTTTCGGGGCTATCCTATGTCTATTTTTGTTTCATTTTCACTTGCGCAATATTTTTCTACCATTCCTTACATTCACATATATATCTATAAATTGTTTCCACAACGTCTTGAACAGCACCCATGTTCTCCTTCAAAGGATTTCCATATACGATGTCATGTTGTTCTACGTTTGAGTTTCACGTTGTTTCTACTTTCTATTTTTGTTGCACCCGCACTTTTCAATCCTCTAACCCCTTCATCTTCACCCCTCTTCCTCTCCCTATGTTTCTCTCCTCCTAATATGAATACTTTAAAATATCCCCTTCGGCATTCCCATCGTACATTTCACGTACGATTGCTAGTTTATAATAAGCATACCAACCTTGTTAGCACACTACTGAAAAATTTACAAAATATAAATTCCGTCAATCTAATATATGTTTATTCATAGTAGGTATATATAAAAAACACACTCATATTTTACATTGACAAGTTTCAAGAGATAGTTAGAATTTTTGCATGAAAACTAAAATATTAAGCCCAAACAAACTTAATGGATGGCTTTTATTTCAAATTAAAAATAAAATATCAAACTCTAGTCAAACTCTCTATTTTGGTGTCATGCTCATTGATATACCTAGCTATATTAAAAACAATTTTGGTCAATATGTTTATCTCAATTTTTTCATTTGTAATGTTCGGTCAATCTGATGGTGATATTGAATATATTATCCAAAATAAGAGTGTATGCACATCCGTTTTACAATGTTTATTCCTGCAAATCATAGTGGAACTTAGGTATATCTGAAAATTGAAATTTCTAGCCAGAACCACTCTAATCATAATGCAACCTAACCTTATCATGTTCATAATTTTTGTTAAGGAGTGGAGTCCGGAGTCCGGACACAGACAGATAATCTGGGAAACTACATTTGTGTTCGTCAATACCTGAGCATATCATATCCGTTGAGATCTTTATTAACCGCCATGATAAAAAGCTTCATGTAATCATGTTTGTAAAATTTCCACAAACCTTCCTTTCTTACTTTTTCTTTTCATGGAACATTGTTTGTTTTAATGTATGAATTCATAGGAAGTTGCTGCGACGAGTACCGAGAAATCATCTTTGGTCGAAGACATGACAATTCCACATTTTGTTGAATATACTTCAGTTTCCACTTACATTTCATCCTAGCTTTTCTATATTTTGTGTTCATTAAGATTATAAATCTATTGGCCTACACATTCCGTACTTCCACGACATTCTTCAATAGGCCCAGGCCCAGGCCCCAACTATGATATTCTCCATTCTTTTTTAATACTTCATGCAAAGTTAAATTTTGTTACTTTAAACGAGAATCAACAATATAAAAGAGCTCCCCTCAATCCAAAAAGCAAGCCAAAAATTTTACTTTTCTTTAAAGATTCCAAGGAGGAAATTTCAAAATTAAAGTTTTTTCATAATCAATAAAATCTTTTCAACTACACTACCTTCATAATCTTTGAACTCTTCTCAACTGAAATGTCTTCATAACCTTTGGAATCTTTCTAAAAGGAAGTGTTTAGGAAAATAAATGTAATGATTTTAATAAAACAAGGTTATGAGATGGCAAACCCTACCAAAAATGATTTGTATTAGTGTGAGAGAAGGAAAATAAAATTGGTATCAAGTGTGACAATTAATTCAAAAGCAAGAGAAAGTGGGATTTGTTTTAGGTATACTTGAATGAAGGTCAATGTCGTGTATACATTTTTTGTTATTATATTGTCGAAGGCAAGTTTTATAGGTTTCAAATTTGCAAATAACTTTACCTTTTTAGACCAATAATGTCATGCCAACTGTTCTTTAATATTTATAAGACAAAGTTTTTTATTTAACTTATATTTTTTTTTTTAAAAAAAAAATTTTTTGATTGGCTGAAGCTTTTTATAGTCATATTTAGATTTTATGATTAATAAAAATATTTATTTTTCTTTCTCATCCACTATCAAAGTGACACCCATCAATTTTTAGATTTTTTTATAGTTTAAACACAAATATTTCTGACAAGTCATTAATGTTAACTGACATCCAAACTACATGTGTATTTGTTGGGAATAGTGATGGTACGCATTTGGAAGTAATCTTAGGCGATGCCATTTGAAGCTTTATTGTCAAATTAATTGCACGTCAAATTCATTTAATAACCAAATGAGGTATAGCATGGTTTATATTTAGATCCTTTAAAATCAACATATCAGCATGGTTTATATTTTGAAAGTCTTACCAGTTGATGCTCAATACATTCGTCTGTTGTTTAGTCACAATTTCTTCTTCCGGTTGTTGTGCTGGTACATTTCTATTGATTTCTTCTTCTTCTCATGGTGGAACAATTCTGATATTTTGTAAGGTCTCTTTTGTTTCAGAAACAATATTCTGGCATTGCGCGTTATACCTTGTATTGTAATGATGACAAATATGATGATTCTAGCTCTCAGACATATTTTCAACATCCCTTTCATTGCTTGCATGTCACTCTCGTTGTTGAGCCCCTAAAATGACCAAGTACTTGAGGCACAAAGGGTTTTGCCGCACGCCAGCAATGCACAAGGGCTCCCGCAAAAGTAACTTTTGGGGAAGGCGCGAAGGGTCACACCTAGGAAGAACAAGGTCAGGACTTAACCACATTTTGGATCACGATTAAAGTCACGATAGAGGAACACGTGGAGATGCGACTAGAAATTGTTATGGATAAGGTTATAATATGAAGACTTACAGCTCAAGGAAAGCATATTCTAGGATATGGTAATCATGATAGGATTAAGAGTTGTAAAGCAAAGTTATTTATGGATTAGCTAACACTTGCATGCTAAAGATACTTGAGTATGGCGAGATACGATGAAATTTTACATGCGGTTTACCTGGGTAATGATTAGGCGGTTAGAGGAGATTCCTTTGAGTCCCTTCTTATGCATTGGTTTGGATAGAAACAAGAGAGGATGTGTAAGAAAGGAGAGAAGAGTGAAGATAGTGAGAGCTAGGAAAGAGATGTGTGATCACTGTTGTAACTTCTGTAATGGAGCCATTGTAGGAAAATATTGAGACTCTGTGAATATATCTAGTCAAGTTATGGATTTCTTGATGTATTTAGCTACAGTAAACATTCATTAATCAATATATGGTGGATTGTTCTGAATATAGGTGTTCTTTATTATGTTTATGGGTCTAAACCCTTGTGTTCTGGATAATACTCATGGTTCAAATTTGATTCCTCTATGTTATTGCAATGTTTTCCTTCATATTTTGATGCATTTGTATGTGGATTTGAGGTTCTTTATCTCTGTTATAGAATGTATGCATTTAGATATGTAAATTACTCATCCATTAATAATTAACATTCTTACAAGGCTCACATAAAGGAGGGGCTTGACACCTACGCGTGCTTGGGGCGAGCACCCAGTTCAAACTGAGTAATATGTCAGCTTACCTGGGAGTTTAAGGGGTTAGGAAAAATGACCACATCTTGGTTCCCTTGCCAAGACCTCTTTTGAATCTATTGCAAGAATGGTGTATGATGGCAAAATGCTTGACCTTGGACAACATGGAAACTTGGGTTAAGAACACATGAATGAGTTTGCACATAAATTCAACACTGGACCTGAGTTTGATATGGTATGTACAATTCTTGTAACCTTATTCTTATTCTTTTTCATATAGTATGTACATGAACACTGGACAAGCCGCATGTGATATATAATTTTCAAAGCCGCACGTGATATATAATTTTTAATATAAATATGGAGCCCTTAATTTGACCCTTGCACTTAGTAACAAACATATTAATGTTTCCCAAATTAATGATGAAAATATGTGGATAGCATAGTTTTTTTAGAATGATATCAAGATATGAGGATTTTTCAAATTGTGTATGTTTTAATCCATCTCATCTTGTTTCACGATGACCACCATGAGTAATCTTTAACATAAATTTTTATATTTTTTGTTTATCTATTTGGTAATAATTACAAGGTAAATAGGTCCACTTACCACATGAGCATGCAATCTACCGATTTGAGCTTCTTCTCCTCTAGCCTCTTTCCCTATTGATTTCTTTTTTAATAATTGGTGCCTTGTAAATACCCCTCGTTCCACAATTATTACCAAATATGGGATTAACTCAATTGTAACCCAATCATGTATTTATGTTAAGTTAAAGGTTTTCACAAGAAAATTTGTAAGATAGTTAATTTTTGTGGAATTTTGAAGTAACTGAAATACTTGAATAAGAACCAATTTTGACAACTATTTATGACCATCCAACAATTTTTCATTAATGGTAATGTGCACACCAACATTATTATTACACTATTTAATCTATAATATGCATACCAATATTGTTAGCACACTATTGAAAAAATTACAAAGTATGAATTCTGTCAATCTAGTATACGTCTATTCATAATATATCTATATAAAAAAACACAGTCATATTTTACATCGACAAGTTTTGAGAGCAATCATTAAAATTTTAACCACGTATTGGATTCCCAATTGCAATAGTAGTAATAATAATTGATGGATCCACAAAATTTGAAGCCAAAAATAACACCCATTGAAATTAAAACTAAAATATTAAACCCAATCAAATGAATAAAATATCAAACTCTAATCGAACTCATATAGTTAAATTAGAAACAATTTTGGCCTGTATGTTTATCTTTTTTTTTTCCATTTGTAACGTTGGGTCAATCCGATGATAATATTGAATATATTATCAAAAATAAGAGTGTACGCACATCCATTTTACAATGTTTACTTGTGCAAATCATAATAGAACTTAGGTACATCTGAAAATTGAAATTTTTACCCAGAACCAGTCTACCTCCTAAGGTGCTAGTGCTAGTCTAATCATAATGTATCATAATCCTATCATGTTCATAATTTTCGTAAAGGAGTGGAGTCCGGAGTCTAGACAGATAATATGGGAAAGAACATTTGTGATCGTCAATACCTGCGCATATCATATCCTTATAAAAAGCTTCATGGAATCCTATTTGTTAAATTTCCACAGACCTTCCTTTCTTACTTTTAATTTGTCTTTTTCTTTTCATGGAACATTGTTTTAATGTATGAATTCATAGGAAGCTGTTGAATAAACTTCATTTTCCACTTACATTCCGTCCTAGATTTTCTATATTTCATGTTCATTAAGATTATAAATCTATTGGCATGGACATGTACTCCCACAACATTATTCAACAGACCCAACGCCCCCACTATGATGTTCTCCACTACCTATTATTTTTTAATACTTTATGCAAAGTCTATTTTTTTACTTTTCTTTAAAGATTCCAACCAGGAAACTTAAACTTAAAGATTTAAAAAAATAGCAATTTAATTAGTTAAACACAATCTAAATATGAGACAAACTTATGTGAGAGAAATGAAATTTTACCAAAGTTTTCAAGAGAGAACGTGTACTGTCAAAACAATGTTTACTTGTGTATAGATTTGATTTGACATGGAATTAGATTAAAAATAAAATCACTTTTGAGCTTAGTTTGAATGTTTTGGTAATATAGAAGTTCATGAATTAAGTTATGATTGTAAATATGACCGGGGTTCATTACTAAGGTAATATCTTAGCACTCCATTCATATTGAGGTAATTAAAATTGATAAAAGCAAAGTCAATTTACCGGTAGACATGAGGAGTGGAAGGGTTTAATTTATTAATATTTTGAATTAGGTATTGCGGGTGGATTAGCTAGATGGGCTAAAGAAGAGGTAAGATTAATTTCAATATAAAACTAAAACATTTGAACCCTAGTTTTTAAAGCTAAATATCTAAAAATTGTAAAAGATTATTAGTCAAGTTATATTAAAATCTCTTTTTAAATAAGGAAATATGAATAAGGAGATTCTTAAGTAAGAAATAATAAGATGGTAGAAAACTAGGATTGAGAATGCTTTTAACACATGATATTACTTCACCATATTAATTATTTGAAGAAATATTGATAAATGGTTAAAGCTTAGCATTAAGGTAATTGGTAATAGGTCTTAAATGGCTTCAAACTCTTTTTCTAAAGAAAAGACATATTAAGAAAATAATATTTGAATCGGAAACATGATATATTTTATGTTTGATATATCAGGGTATAAATAAAAAGGGGGTAGATAAAATTGTAATGGAAAAATGGGTAAGTAAGGTACATGGAAAAAATATGGAATATTTTCATTCTAATAATATAATGGGAGGTATTAGCAATTGAATGATTAGAGATAAAAACTAATATTAAGGGTATTATTTAATACCCTTCGAACGAACGTGTGTTATACCATATTTTTACTAAGTGAACCCGCCGCAACAAATATTAACATAAACATATCTTATATCATTGCATACTAGGCATGTTAAAAGAAATGAAATTTTACTTTATCTTCAATTTCATATGAGTTACACAATTTAAGGATTCTCTTTCTCCAAATTATGTAGTCTCATATAATGTCTATATAGCATTATTTTGTGTTAATTGGTCATAAGATTTCATAAGTGAATCTGTAGTATCTGAAATTTGGTCCTACGACACTTGGAAACAGTACTTTTACATTAATCCTGACAAATTATCGTGTTTACATATTTATTTACTAAATTTAAAACATCATGTGCACCTATTTATATACACTTTGAGTCCATTAAACGAGATAATTTTAATGGAATCAAAGTGTAGATAAATAGGTGCACTCCAGGGATGAATACACCTTATATAGAACACATCTCCATAATCTTTAGAAACCATTTAAAAATCTTGGATCAAGTCTTAGTTTAAACCCATACAAGTTTGTGGGTTCTGGACAAGTCCAATAGATGAATTTATCCCATGGCCCATGAACGTATGTCTCATGCTTAGAATGGTCTTCATTTCAAATGCACAAGTTACCTTATTCTCCTTAGGGTCATTGAGCAAGAAATTATTCACATAAGTCATCTAATAAATGGATGTACCCTTACTCATTAGGGGCATCTAGGGATCCCATATTAAAGACACCCGTACGAAGGGCATTAAACCTACTATTGAAGTATACATATCTCATAGAGCACAATATAACAGAGCTACTCAAATTTGAACACATATTTATTACTGCCTAGATTACACATCTCTATTACATTACAATCAACCCAAATGCCATTTCCAAGTGTTGAGGGGATGAAGTAGGGATTCATCTTTATTTTCATTTTCCAATCTCCACACCATCATAAGACTTATATAAATGTGTGTGCCTCGATCCCACTTCAAGTATTGGTACATAGTGTAATGCTCATCACACTAGTCAAGGTAGGGGGAGGTCAGTCCAACTCAAATCATGTTAACCCCCTTTTAGGTCAAAGGATAAAAACTAATGCTCAAGAAGATAAAGACAAAACATATATAGGTAAAAAAGAGCCATCTTGAATATATATATACATGAAACAAATCCAATTACATGCGTATAAAGTAGGTGCCAGAGGTAGATTGCAGCATGCAACAATAAAGGACGCATTTTTCAATTGTACGATATTTTATAGGAAAAAATATCCCTAAACAGGAAATCCTATCCTCTCCTCAATTTTAGACTCTGATGTTTCACAGAAAGATTTAAGATACCCTACACAACCTTCTCATCAAGCTTTATATTATTGACGTATAATTTGAGCCCAATTCGGGGTGAAAATGTTCCAACCCTAACCTTAATTACTTTTATATGATTTCTATAAAAAAAATGTTGACTGAAAATTACATCCTTACATAATCTAAGACTGATATTGCTCTTTTTGTGTTCAATATTAGCATATACAACATTCATAATATCTTAATTAGATTAACACTATTTTTGATATTCAAGTTTGGTGAATCTACTTTATCTATCAGTCTATGTAGCTACAACTTCATTCCTTACCCTTAAGATTTCATATTTGATCCAATCTTTGTGACCTTAGGCTTGATTTTGTTTCTCTTTGGATTTTATCAAAACTCTTCTACATTATTGTGCCTACTCAAATTATAATTTCATATACCATATAAGAAAAATAGCTCTCTCACTCCAACTCCACAAAGTGATTTATTGAGTGTTATCCATATATATTAAATTCATGTGCCATTGGTTCCACGTTCTCCTAAAACAATGACAAGTGTATCTAATACCTAAGTAACTTCATTTATAGATGTCGAACTATTAACAAAATGGGGAAATACTATATATATTGATGGTAATGCCACACATGTCAACGAGGATACACTTATTTCTAAACTATATCTAATCATGAGGGTGAACAATATAATATTAATGATGACCAAGCTCTTATTGTCCAATTAATCCCACTTAAGATTCCAATTAATCTATTTAATTAAGTTCTTTAAGAGAAACCTAATAATATTGACATATTCCTAACATTACTACTTGATACCTATAAATGTAAACCTTTATAGAAAACCAAGGTAGTGGGGATACTATTGAGCCTTAAAGTGATACAAATCCACCTTTTAGAGGCCCACCTTTACTTTAGGGGATAGCACTCATGTTTCTAACCCAACATTTCATATATCTAATGTGCCTATTGTCGAAGTATCTTGAATAGCTTCCAAAATTGTTATGCCTATGCCTACCCGACACATAGCCTACACTGTGATACTTAGAACTTTGTAAGTGGTTTCAAATCTTATTCCTAGTTTTTATGTTCAAAAACTCCAAGACATGTAGGTTCTGATATATCTTCTCATGTAAATATCAGGTCACTTAATAATCTATTAGCCCTTAAGGTCCTTAATTATCCATTTTCACCTAAGTTCTCCATCTAGGATGGAAAGGTAGGTCACATACAACAAATTTGTGCCTTCATGGCTTCATTTATGGACTATACTAGCAATAATACCTTATTATTAAAAAAAAAAAATGAAGTCTCCAAAAATATGAGTTGGATTGGTTTTATATCCTTTTCACGGTTCATTATACTCATTCCAAACCTCATATGGTAGTTTCATCCCCCATTTCTCTATCAAAATTGTTCAATGACCATCCTTTTCCCAAATCACACAAGTTAAGAAAAAATGTAATGAAAATGTCACAGAATATGTCTTACATTACAAGAGTATACTCTATCGAGGTCTTAACAACATTGACAAGGGTGAAAATTACAAGAAATGTTCATGGATAGCCTTATTTCAAAAATCAAGGGAAATTTCAAGTTCTCTAATTTCACGTCCCTTGAACATTTATGTTGGGTAGGTACAGAATATGTGACCAAGATCCTTCCAATCAACATGTTAAAATATGGCAATAATACACCTATGTCTAATGGAACCAAATTCCAATCTAAACTCTCCTATAAAGGTAAACCAAATGACCCTAAGAAATTTTGATGATAAAACTATCAATGTTGCACATGTAAAAATCTAGTTATGGTCCTTACTTTAGATCCAAAAAGGACACTAATCTAGCTACTAGAAACTCAGAAAAATTTGTAAAAACCCTAGATTGAAATCTCGTAGAGTTACCTACACCCAAAATAATTTACATAAATCACAAGGTTTTGATTAACTAAAATATGGAATTATTCTAAGTTAATCTAATATTGAAGCTGAAAAGAAAGATTGAAGCTGATGCTTCCAGCAAGAAAAGCAAGAGCATCAAAGCTAAAATCCCTGCTTCCCAACGGGTCCTAAGGAGCCACAAAGACCTGGAACTTGCTGAGAGCCTTCATGCATATCAGCAGGCCAGTGGAGGAGCCTAAAGAGGAGGAATTTGCTGGATAGGGTGGATAGATTAGAAAAGGAGCTTCAAGAGCTCAAAGGACTATAAAAAATATGGAAAGAGCTAAGGGAAAAGGAATTCTTCAAAGTGATGAGGAAGAGGGGGTTATTGCTGAAGTCTTCAAGAAGTTACAGTCCTTGGATGGCAGAATGGGGAATGCAAAAAGTCGCAATGACTGCATATTATCTGCCCTCAAAAGCATTTATAATTTCATTGAACAACATGTTCATAGTGTCTGCAGTTTAAGTGGGGTTAATGAGGACATTTGGGGCCCTAAAGAGAAAAGGGATATTGCTATTGCTCAGGCAGATATGAAAGACTCCTCTCAGGCCACTGCCATTGCCTTCTTCATGTCGCTGCATGCTATCAATACCAAGATTGACAGGGCTATCAAGTAACGGGTTGCTGTGATGCTATTTTTTGGCTGTGAAGTTGTTGTTATCTGGAAGTTCTGGCGCTGCTTTTTGGCAGAGTTCTTTATGTTGTTTCTCTTTTGGTTTCTTTTTGATATTTTCTGCTTCTTTTTGGATCATTGTACGTTTGGATCCTTTCTTCACTTGTATTTTCATATTTGGTTGTTGAGCCCTCTTTGGTTGGCCGTTTTACCCTTCTATGGGTTGTTTCTCTCACCTTTACTATTTGGCTTTTGAGCCCTTTTGTATACAGGGTATAGTCCCTTCAAAACTATTTTCCCTTGATAAAAAAAATATTAAGATCAATAGTAAATAACAGATAAATGCATAAAGAAAATGACCCAAGCAATCTAAGCTATGAAAATATGAAACTCTAAAGTGCAAGAAGGGTTATATAGAGCTTAGTTGATTCAATGATTATTCATAATTGTGTCATGTTGAAGACAAGATAGAAAAATACGGGACCGAACACATAGAAGCTCTAGGAAACACAAATTGGTGGCAGTAGGCTAGAATGGGGTGCCTGGAGAAGGACTGGAATGCCCGAGGCACTCTGGTCTAAGATCAGGGTGCCCTGGTCTATGAAAAATCTCTGCAACCTTCCTCTGAGGTGTCACTGAATGATTATCCGCCTTCGCTTCCTGTCCTGTTGATGTTGTTGAATTGTACTCTATGTCATTAATAATCAATTATGAAGGAAATACTTGTAAAACCCCAAGACAAGCATCAAATCCTTAAAAAGGAAAGATGCATATGAAGGGGTCAAACTGTCCTTAGTGGCCACAATAGTGGACTTACTAATTGATTGTTGCACTAAATCTCAAACCTGATGTAGTTCTATGAGTGTGTATGCAATCATGCCCTAGGTTCTCTTATGTCAATCACACTTTGTGAAAGTAGCAAGAAATAACTATGTGTAAAATTGTAATAAAATGGTGGATGGAATAGAATAAAATTCCCTCCTATGCAATGTGATGCATATGAACCAACCTTGTGCCTTGTGATGGAGATAGATGGATGAAAATGGAGCGTTTGAGGGATGCAACCTTAGGTGATGATACTACTGCTTAGTTCCTGGTCCCTCAGTATGGTCTCATAACTTTATATTTATATGGTTCTCTTGTTATAATTTCCTAATTAACCCCGAAAAGGCCAACCACTAATAATATGGAAATCTCAAATGGTTAAAAAGTACCCAAAAGATAGAGGTGAAGTAAGAAAAGGCTTAGGGCACCCTGAATGGGACCAAGGCACCTAGGGTGCCCTAGTACTGGGCCGGGTGCCCCAATCAGAGGTAGAATGATGCAAAACAACAAAAACAGACTGTGCAAGTATTTGTTCAAGGTCGATAGTGATGAGAGAAAGTAAAATAAAATGGCTAAAGGACATAGTTTAATTAGTACTTTCTTCACTCAAAAACCATATGAATAGTAATATGAGTTCGGGACTAAATAATGCCTAAAAGTGTGTGATTTTGTGTCTACAGGTTTAACAAAAAACTATTTTGTGATTACCATAGGTGGATTATAGACTCAAAAAATGGATACTTCAAACTAGTTATTAGAATTAAAGACTTGATTGATGATAAAAACTCATTTTGTGAAAGAATTGGAAATACCTACAAACACAAGATTTTCCAAATATAATTCTAAATTAATGGTGTTTACTAACAAACTACCATATCATATCAGGGCTCATTAAGGAGATGAAGTACACATTCCTTATCACACAATATCTCCTCCACAAACCTACATGGTTGAATCTTATTCTATTGATGGAATTATAATATTGACTATAAAGGCATCAAAGTTCATACCACATATCATTTATGAAAAATTATACATTCCTCTTAGCAATGAAGACACATCTATAATTTTTTTATTTGAGCACATATTTATTCACATCCAATCACTTGCGTAAGGGTAAACAATAGTTCTAGCTAGAACCTTTACAATATGACACTCATTATTACTCTTTTCTACACCATACAAAACATCATTGACACAGTAGAAATAGTTCAAAGATTCGATGGATAACAACATAATCCACTTAGGTGCATGCTGATTCATTTACATATTAGACCTAAGATGATTGCCAAATGGTTCTTAATGGACACTTCTAAAACACATTCAACATGTTACTCGGATGCTCAAGGATTAAATATATGTAAACTATCCCTTTTAACTTACATAAATGATTAAATTATGCACTTAATAACATAGTGGTTATCATTCATGTTGTTTATTATGAATACATTATTTGCCTATCACAATTCCTAATAATACTCTAACCTAGTAGGACGTGACCAAGGCACAAATTTTGCATTTCATGGACAATGTTTTTATCATATTCCTAGACAAATTATGTAGCATATCCCAATACTTTCTAATCTAAAGTGACCTTTGACATCTTCTACACCTGGGTACATCCTATGTTACCTATTCATATGTGACGCATTGTAGTTTTGCAGTAGCCTTGCGAGCATGACCCGTATGGGAAAATGATCCACACTCTACATACACATCAAAAGCATCAATTTAGTATAACTACTTTTGAATTGCATCATTTGTGCATATGCCTGGTATTGATGGTTATAGTTTGAAATAATATATCACACATGGATACCGTTTAGTATCAAGTTACATTGACTATTTAATTTATATCCCTACTCATATGCAACTTATGAATGACATATTCATTGATGTTAGCATATATACAATCATCTCATCACGAGATCATATGATAGCCTTCATATTTCTCTCTTACTCATAACCAAAAGAGAAATTACTTGTACATATCTTCAAATGCACATACATGCTTCAAATATTTAACCATAAATGACAGTTTCTCATAGTATAAAATGAATTCTTCAAACACATTCTCCATAGTCCATGACTAGGGAAACCCCGATGAAGAAACATATTTTTTAAGTCTGATGTGATTATTAAAGTAATAATCATTACCCGGGACCCCACCTCCTTTCTTCTATTGTTACATTGTGTGACACAATGCCCTTAGTACATTACAGGTTAGTAGTTTCTTTTCAATATTTCTTATGGAAAACATAGAAAACCAATACAATGTGGAAATAATACTAAACAAAGACCTGCATGTAAATGGCTTATTCATTATATAAAATTACACATTATGTTTTTTTGAGTTTATCACTTTACAGCCCCTACATACTTACGTAGTATTTCCTTATAGTACACATAGTATGGTCTTAAATACCCAGAATCATTATACATTTATACACACACTTTATGGCTTCTTAAGCCTTATACCCTAGGGACAATCCACCAAATTGGTGGAATTCCTACACATTACCTACACCAAGGGTATCTTACATACAAATATAACATAGATAGCATATTTCACATTTTTTTTAGATTTTTAATACCCTAAACCCCGGGGGATACCTACCACATTAGGGGAAAACATACACCAATGGAATCTCACATATAGAGATTGTCTAGATCATGTCTTTACACACTATTCCATTAGTGATACAAATATTCTTTTTCATATCGTGCAACACCTTACATATTATGACATGTTATATTATGATTCATATAATGATCACTCTATTTATACCTCATTATGTTCATATACCATGTGAAACGCATGTTTCTAAAGAGTATACAATATTTTATTTATCAAATCATGTGACAAATAATATATGTAAACTATAGACACCAGTAGATCAAGCCCTATTCTAATCCTATTTTTAATTTTAAAATATTTGAATGTTTCTTATATTATTAGCATATTTCAATGCTTTTGCATTTTTAGAAATTTTTGTTTTATTTTTTATAATGTATGTGTCAAGGGCTACCCTATAATATAATCAAGAGTGTGAGAAGAGGGATTCAAAAGTATAGTAGACCTGGACCTCAAAATCGTTATGTGTGTCATAGGATTAGGACATATCACATTAAGAAGCATAAGATGCGGGACATGATTAGGATTTTTTATCCTATAGAAGGAGACCTATGAGAAGGCCTACGTGAGGTAGGACTTGTAGATCTAGCATGAGTAAGCTTGATAGGAATGAGATTAGAAACCATTATTTTTTAGAAGAGGGAAAGGTAAATGAGCCTCATAAGGAATGCTTTGAACCATAATAACTTGATTTCCATAAGTGTATTTTACACATTTAACCTAAGAGTATAAGGAATATCCCAAATCTTGTTAATCCAAGGGTATCCTAGAAGCATCTCACATGTTCCAAGAGTATTAGTAACCAAAAAAGAGATGTTCGTAGTAGTGGAACTCGTTATAAGAGGGAGAATAATATTTCCAATAGATGGATTAGGAGATTGTGAATTTAATTTTATAGGTTCCTTAGTATAACCCAAAGAGGTTGGTCGTAAGGTGTCCCCAACCAACACTTCGTTTAGAAAAAATAACATATTGATCACATCCTACTTATGATATTTTTTATCAATGGTCATGTAGTCAACCATTAATTTTGTTTTCCAACAATAATTTTGACATGACCAAACCTCTAAATTAAAATCATGACCCAAACTATATTAAGAATGTTTCCCAAATTACAATATTGTGACTTTTTTATGAATTCAATTGATAATTACAATGGAGTCCCTTTTTTTTACCACCTTAGAGATGCAACATTGATTGATAAATTGTAGACCCAAGACCAAAATTTAGGCTTCCACTTTATTATTGGCTTCATCAATCTGCTTCATATAAGCAAATAGAGAATGAAACAAAAAAAATCATTACACAACTAGCCCCAAAGTTACCTCTAGTTGTTCTGTCAAAGTTGAATTTGAAGAGACTAGGTGGAGGTGGGACCCAATTTGATTTTTCCTTTTGCCTCAATTTATTCTCAATATCATTTACATATATTTTTCCTTGCTATGCCCTTTAGTATATTTTCCATTTCGTGTTTCAAATTTTTTACTTACCCAAATTTGGAACCCTTGTGAAACACAAAACTATATATTTCTTCTTGTATTACATTTATATAGATTTTATTTTTTATGCATAGAAAATGGTATCCATGTTTTCATGTTACTCAATGTATACATAGTTACACACTGGTTTATTTTGGCAACGAATATCTATCTTACAGGATAACACTACCCCATCATTATATATTTTTGCCAAAATGAGCCCCCTGGTTCATTTTAAGCAACTAAACTACACTTCTCCTTGATCTCTCACATCTTAAAATGCTTTCATAATTTCTATGTAATTTTTTTAGGTTGCAAGAGCTTTTTAAAATGTGTGCCAAGTGTTTGGAAGGTGTGGAATTATGATAACACCCTCCTCTTCATCTATTTTCATTCATATGGGGTTTTGCCCCCATTTTCTACCTTGCATGGCCTAAACAGATCACTTCAAGGCATTTCAAATCCCTTTTTGGAGTCTTAATTGGTATCGGTATAGTATGTTTCTTTTCTCTTCTTTGCACTCCATTTTGGGCATGCTATCATATTTTCAGGGGTAAATACAACATGCACAATCGGCCTTAGATAAATTTGTGCTATCAATGTGTTACAATTGGTTTTGGGGACAAGTCTAAGATTTATACAATGTTCACAGTTATGCCTTGGAATCTTTTCAGTCTTTGCATTCCCTCACAGTTGGGTACAAGACATGGGAGGATATTTGTTTTTTGTGGGTGTAACACATTCAAATTTGGAGTAAGAATGGTAGCCACCTTCACTTTTAACTTGGGGATTTATCCCACATTCACCAAGTAGTGGTCTGCTTTAGTGTTTATATTGAAAAATCATTTATTCTTAAGTGGAGCAAAGGCTCCCCTTACTTACCCCTTTTGGAAAATATCAAAGATCAACTAAGTAGTTGAGCTGAGCACAAAAGTAAATTAGCTAAGGTAGAATAGAAAGGGATCAGGGCCCTGACTAATTGGGATTGTACCACATGGGGTAATATTCTGTAGTCGGTTCCCAAGAACTTGAAGATTGGATGGCTTGATGACCAACATCATGATAGACCATAGCCATTCATATCTTGCCACATGGACTAATCAAGGGTGATTGTGTATAGGGCATATTTCAATAAAAATAGGAATAAAGAAGAGAAAATCAAAGCTTTGGATCCAAAAATAGTTCATGTGGTGTAAAACACTAGTTATCACATGGACCAATCATGGGCCATTGGGATTTAGAAGGTTAGGGAGCTAGTGTAGTGACAGGAAAAGTCTTGTATCATGTAACTAATCATGAGTGGCCACGTAGAACCAATCATAGGTATTCAGATACTGAGGAGAATAAGGACCAAATGAGGAATACATACACATGAGGAATGGAAACCATAGAACCTGTGACCAATAAGAAAAGAACAATTGGAAAGGGGAACTACTAGGATAATTTTTATGGCCCCATGGTCGTCATTTATATTTTCATTCAAGGAGCCCGTAACCAATGAAAATTGGACCCATGACACTAATCAAGGTCTTCTACATGGTCTTATAATAAAAATGGAGACAATATTATAGTTTTAAAATCAAAATTTTGTGTCTAATTTTTTAATGGTGAGGGAAAATGATAGATCTCTGCATTTTTTACTAGATTTTTTTATTGAGGCCACCAAATCAAGCAATAGTGGATTCATTGGAAATTTGTTAAGAAATAAAATCAAATAAAGCATATCATGGACCATTAACCTCCATGTTTGGTGGGTAGTTTACATTCAAAAATCTTGCAGGCCATTGCATATCCTCCTCCTCAGCCTAGTGTTTTTTTCCCCATGTGCCTAGTTTTTTAGTTATGTGAATTTTTGGTTACCTTTTTGGCATTTCTCATGCCTTCGTGGCACTTTGTTTCTTGACAGTGAATTTTTGGTCACCCCGTTGTTGTAACTCTTGTATATTCTTAATATAAAGGCATGTTTCAATAGTAAAGACAAAGTTGTGTGGGAATGTAATATTTTGGATTTAAATGAAGATCATATTCATCTATGCACTACCCATCTTCAAAGGATTTTAGGTCTAACATTCTTCTATAGAATAACCTAAAGTTTGGAGTTATATTTGGGTGTGTTAGAGTAGGTATTTACCTTAGCTCATGTTCACCTAGGTAATTTATTTACCTTTATTGTATTTATCCTCACCCACTTATGTGTGTGGATATTTCTTTTATCTTCTTTAGATATTAGGAGATATTATCTAGTTGTTAGGTATAGTTCTTTCCTTGATCTATGGTATTGACTAGATCCTTGATGTCTAGTTCTCTCATAAATCTATGGTTGTAGTTCTTTGATGACTAGTTATTTCCTTAATTTATGGCTTGATCTACGACCTTTACTGTTTCTTAGATTGTTATTCCTTGCCTATATAAGCAAGGCCCATTCTCATTGTATTTCATTGAGTTCCATAATAATATATGAGATTGTTGCTCATTTGTTTGCAAAGGATTATGTAAAGTTATTCAGGAAAATTACTTTCATCTTATTGATCATGGTGTTTGATTAGCATCTGTGTTCTTGGCTTGGTACGATCTGGTTATCGTTCCTTTTATGGTATCAGAGCAGGAGATTGCTATTGACATCCGTCTGTAAGTTTTATTTTGTAAATAAATTCTTTGTATATTCATATATTTGGGATTTGGTCGTATTTTGTTGTTGCATGTGGTTTTATGTAAAATAGAGGCTTCCATTGGATCCGAAAGGTGTCAAAACCCTAAGATCAACTATAAACTCGACCATTTCAAGAGGCAATCAATTTTTTGGTTTTTTTGTTGTTGCAGAGAAACGCACTAGTTCGCCTCGGGGTTTGTGCCAGCCATGAAAGAAAAACACCCATTGAAATCCTTAGCCCCTGGTCATATGGTATGGTCATATGAGGGCTTAGATATTGTGATTCCTAATAGTAGGTGCTTAACTCCAGCCCCCTTTCACTTTATTTGTGTGGTGAAGGCAAGAACATATTTTTTTGTTTTAAGGGCATCTAAAAAAATAACAGAGCATAATATTGAAAAGCTTGCATCTTTTGATCGGTAACTCGGTTTTGAGTGTCTTTTTTTGCAAAAGTGAATATTTTTTCTTTATCTTTCCATTGGAAATATTTATTTTGATAATTTCACTATAATTATAAAGTTTCATATTGTAACACGCACTCATTATAAAGTGCCAAATATGGAGGAGTGTTGTAATCAATTGTGGACACGATTTCGGTTGAGCCTGACGTCCTAAAATTTTGGGAGTTGCATTATTGTATCTATCATGGATTCTAAGAATGATATATTTTTCTCTGATGTGTGTGGAATTCAATAAGCTATTGTAAAATTTGTGGAAGAAAATAGATCGCTCAAGAAGCGAAATTCTCTTCTACAATCATTCATTGACGATAAGGATACACTAATACACTCCCTACAACAAAAACTTGCTAGCCTACAACATCACCATCATATTGTGAAAATCCATGTCCATGCTCCTAGTTCACTTGCATTTGTTGCTCTTATACCCAATGACATTGATTTTCTAGTCTTTGAGCCTTTTACTACTCTTGATGCTCCTAACCCTATGAGGTTTGTTACTGCATGCTCTTCCACATATTTGCCTATTATAGTAGCACATGTTGTGTATCGTAATTATGCTCATATGCATGGCTCTTTTGAGAAGCATACCACTGCATTCAATTCTTGAATGCTCCGTTCTAAGGGTCTCGTTGGCGGAGGTATTAATAGACATTCATAGGGTATTGTTTCCCATATTCCACATCTTAAGTGGAATTCTCTCCATGACATTGGTTTTCGAGCATATACTTCATTGGGATCACACATTGACAAATCTCATATTTTTGTTCGCTCAACTCTTTTTGAGGATCATGAGAAACACATGAGTTCTGCACCTTCACTTAGGCTTGAGAAACCTGAGATTTCAGCTATCAGAGATGATCAACCTAACACACATTTTGATGTTCCTTTATATGCACCCATTGTGAATTTTTCACTAATTCATATGCAGGCATCTTCATAATCCATACATGTTGATTTGGGGTGGATATTTGATCACTCGTGGTAGTGACATAGGCATTCGTTGAGAGGACTCTACAGGCGTGGCTCCTCCACCATTCGGCCTCTTGCTCCACTTTCTATACCTTCTACATTGTAATGCTTCTTGTTTTGAGCATTTTTCTTTAGCATGTGTAGTATATCTTCATAGTTTCAATGTTTTGTAGCTTTCAAAAGAGTAGAGAGTAGTATATATGCTAGGTTTTGATGTTTTTGTCAAAGTTATGATGCATGTATAGGAGTAACTCTTGTTTAGCTCTTATTTCATGGTGCATAGTTGAGTTAGTTAAGCTTTGAGGTTCTCTAACCTCATTTCCATAGTTTTTCAACTTATACATGTACATATTTGGCACGCCCAGTGGGACCCTTAGTCCATACTCCATTAATGGAGATCTTTCAAGCTTTTCATTTCCATTTTTAACAATTTTTATGCTTTTTAGGGTTAAATAGCTTGTTTTCTAACATATTTCTAACTTTAGGTGGGCTAAATCCCTCTTTTGCATGAGTATTTAATGGGTTCAAGTTATAAATAGATTTAAATGATGAAAAAATAACATGTTACCATTTTTATATTTTTTGTTTACATGGTTTTTTGTGATTTTTTAGGACCACACACAGGTATTCTGGGATAGGCATGCACACGTCATTCTAGGCGTGCATGCGTCATTCTGGGCATACACGCATCATCCTGGGCACGCACATGTCATTATAGGTGAGCATGTGTTGAACTGTGTCCATTTTCTATCTTCCAGAGGCCATAAATTTTTCTCCCGAACTCGAAACGACTCCATTTTTTTGCGTTGGAAAGGTGTTAAAGAGAACTATGCAATGGAAACATAGAATAAGGATTTTGACTTAAAAAAATTTTATGGTATACTTTTTTAGATAACTACTCATTTTTTAACATGTCTTAAAGTTTGTAAAATTGTTTTCTTGGTTATTCTAACACTTTAAAGGGTCTTTCTGGGACTAATTAGTGGTTTGCAGGTTTCTTTTCCATCATATTTTTCATACTAATTTAGTTAAGTGTTTGCATTTTTCATTTGTAGATGTATTTTGAAGCGTGTATGCTCTTCCCTCGCACCTTCTAGGTGATCTCGTGAACCAAAAATATTTCAAAAACCTTCTTCTTGCTCTCCAAACACTTCAATTTCAGTTTTATAAAGGATTGACTTTCAAAGTTTGTTAAAAGGAACTCTTTTTCGCATATACATAAGTAGTTTCCATTTCTTGTAAAGATTGAGTGGGATAGCTTGTTGTGTATGTTCTTTCCTAATCTGGGAAATCAAAAGCAACATCTTATCATCTTTATATGATGTTATAGTAAAAGTACTAATATTGGTGTAAGACCAAAATTAATTGTCAAAGAATTAGAGGCTAAAACAATACTAACATTTTTTATATAGGTTGTCAAAAGGTGTGTTACGTAAAACCACACTAAGTCTAAAAAGATAAAAAAACACACCATATTCATCACATTATATATGCAGGTTCGAAAAAGGGTACGTCCTTATCCGCTTAACTAGAATGTAATGCCTTTGACATAATGTATTAAGGTATAACAATGGGGGTGGCTCTAAGAACCCTAAAGTAGTCCACCGAAGATTAACCTCGTGGATGAAATAAGAAGCGCTCTACTTACCTACTTGAGTAGTATTAAATTTTGTGAGTTAGAGTCAAAGTTATCTGTATAGTGACCCCAGTGAGAATACACGTGAATGCATTCATTGTTCATCATGTTCGAAGGGGGTAAAGTAAAGATGAGATAAACCAAGACTAGTCATTGCGAATTTCTTGGAAAATCGAGCTCTCAATAGATAAACTTATGACACCTAGTTGAGTGAACTACTTAGGGAAGCCATATCTTCTTGGAGCCCACTTTGCTAGTCCAAACCATCATGTCTTGTAAAAATTCTCATGAAGTGATGACTTACTTGGACTCAAAATATTATTTTTCTAACAAGGCAAAGAGTCCACTTAAGTTAAAACTAAGTGTCACTCATCATGAGATTTACGGATTATTACTTAGCTTAGTTTCATTCTCGCCTTAGGACGAGATGAAACTCTTCCCAAGTAACACTTAGTTCATTTCCACCCCATTTTATTTATACCCTTGCATTCTTGTTGCCCACTTGGGACTAGGGAAGGCATCTTTTACAAGTATTATCCTAGATTGTGTTTTCCACTTTTATGCCTGTTTACACTCATCCATATTTACGGTTGAGTTGTTAAACATCTAAAGTGTGTGGGTACATTTTAACATCTTAATAGCCACTTAATCTTGATTTCAAGATTATCTTCATAGTTAGGTTTGACCTCATCATTGTTTCTCCTTTGATTTTTTATACTACCTACATTATAGCCATACAATTACGACACTTACATCTTGTTTTCATTTGTGATAGCATTGTATAAGTTTCCATATTGTATTGTTACGTTGCTTGCACGGTTGATAACTTCTTGTTATATTTTTACTTAATTTTGATTCCAGTATCTTATTAGGATTTTGAGAATGTTGATATAACATTGTTTGTATCGGGATAACATCATTTTGATAATAATACCTTGTTTGTTCCAAGCTTGGTTAACATGTCAAGGTAGTTTTTTTACACTATTTGCATTTGTAACTTCCATTGTCAAAAACTTAGAGTTTGTTTGTATCCGAACTAGTCGCAGTATATCTTGTGGAGAGATTGTGTCAACACAACCTTAGTACTTAGGTCTTGTTTGTATTAAACTCAGCCTAGGTGGTGATATTGTGTTCTCCCTATCTACGTTACACATATCTTTAGAATGTTAGATTAAGGTGTAAACACTTGGATCGATTGATTGGTTTACCCATGGACTTACATGATTGTTCCTTGTGTGTTAGAAAACTTGTATACTTATCATCCAAACCTTGTTGGATCATCGAAATAGTGTCATTACGATTTATATTTTCCTTAGATTTTCTTTGGAGAATCACTCCAACATCCCCATATCTACCAAATGTCTAGTTGGATGTCATTATGCTTCCCTGAATCGACATGTCACTTCCTTCCCTTTGAAGGAGTTCCATCACACTATTTAGGTATAGGAAGTTTTACCTAAATCGTGTGGTTCCTAACACTTACAACAATATGGAACCTAGGTTTAGGTATTCACATCAAAATATGCCCATTATGACTAAACCTCGTTTGGTTCTTCACACTAGAAAAATTGTTTGGGTACCTTTTTCCCCAACTTCATCTCATATTCGGTGGTATGGTTTGGACACTTCTGATCCAAATTATTATCCAAGTTCCCCCTAATCTTCTTCTGATTCTAATCCTAATTAATTCTCTGATGCCTCTCAGTATTTTGAGGCTTCTGGTCTGAACTATTATTCAAATGTGACTCCTATGTTGTGTTCCTCCCTTTATTTATAGGACCCTCATCATCAAATATATAAAGCAACTCCTATGTCACGTTCATCCCTTCCTTCGCAGGACCTCCTTTATCCATCACCTCGAAAACCCCTTCCTCTGTCGAAGATCTCTCTGACTCAAATTTCCTCTAATCAATCATCCAATTTGATTACTACATTACACTCTATGGATTTTTAGATACACAATCCTCTTAGTCTTCCTCCACAACATTTTCTTATAGGGAAACCTATACCAACCAATTCTAAATCCACATCTTCATCCATTTATGAGACATCTCTATCCAAGTCTACTTCATCTCTCGATTCATCTTCTTCTATTAATCAGGATTGAATTCCTCTTTGGCCTCTAAGTCATTTTGATCATGCCTTATTATATATTCATCCATCTTCTAAAGATGAATGTTTTCATCCATGTAGAACAATTCACAAGAAATGATGTGCTAAGATATATTTACGATGCACTATCAAATTCCTTTGTGGACACAATAAGGTCAAGTCTTCCCCTTGTCTACATCATCACACGTATTCTAAAACTTCCATGTTTGTTGGACCCATTTCTTCTATTCAACCTCCTATGGTTGAAGAACAACAACCTCTACTGGTTGATTTCTCTCAAGATGACAGAACAATCAGACTACATGAATATATCCCTCTAGATGATTACAAAAAAGTATTCATTCTAGAACTAGATACGCTCACGTATGGGGAGGAAAAATTTGATTCCTTTTGTCAGAACGTAGAGGAAGAGCCTAAGGTCATGGAACTTGATTCTTCTTCTTTTATCCCATCTTCACCTTCCTCTGAGCATGATGAGATGTTAGGGTATAGCATTGATCCATGGCCCTTCTTCTCATTACCCAATCATTCTTTATCAATCACGATTCCTCAATCACAATCATGTTGTGGGTCACCATCTGGTAGCCCTTTTCCATCTTCCATGTGTGGTTCGCATCATGGTAACCCATCCCCATCTTCTCTTGGGTCACATCCTAGTAGCCCTATGTCATCTATTATTGGGTCTGCTCCATGTATTTTTTTATCTTCTATCCTTAGGCCGCCATCTGGTAGCCATCCATTTTCTACTTGTGGGTCACCCCCTAGTAGTCCCTCATTATATTCTCCATTCTAGGGCCACATCTTAGTATCCCTCCATTATCTTTCATTTATGAGTCACCTTGCTGTAACCCATTATCTTCTATTCTTGGGCCGCGTTCTGGTAGCCCTTCATCCTCTTCTATTCTTAGGCCATGTCCTTGTAGCCCAATTTATTCCATCTTAGGGCCATATCCTAACAGCCCTTTGTCATCTTTTATCCATGGCTCACCTCCTGGTATTCTATCCTCTTCAATTCTTGGACCGTATCCTTTTCCTCACATCAATCATAAACATTTTCTTTCTTCTCCCACTTCTCGGGATCAGACAAGTCACGCATCAGCTTATAAGAAACCCAAACAACTTCTTCATCAAGAGCAGGTCACACATTTCATGAGCTCCAAAGCTCCCCACATGACCAACAACCTTAAGGTTCATAATCCATCATGATTCAAAAATGCACATCAAGGCAACCATCAAGTATGGCAAAAATTGCAGAAACCTATGGATATGGAACTCAAGCCCCTGCATACGAAATCCATGTTGTAGGATAAAGCACATTCATTTGATGACTATGATCTCACCTCGATCATTAAGATTGGGGATAACATAGCTCTTGATAAGAAAACACACCTAATCTCTCTCATCAAGGAATTCATAAACATTATTATTGGATCATATCACATATAGTGACTTTTTTCATCCCAATCTTCCAAAATTATCAAAATTATCAAAATCAAAACAAATACAATGTGTACATGTATAAGTTGAAAATCTATGGAAATGAGGTTAGAGAACCTCAAAGCTTAACTAACTCAACTATGCACCATGAGATAAGAGCTAAACAAGAGTTACTCCTATACATGCATCATAACTTTGACAAAAAACATCAAAACTTAGCATATATACTACTCTCTACTTTTTTGAAAGCTACAAAACATTGAACCTATGAAGATCCTAGAAATCAAAGGGGTGATTGGTTGTTTTATGGTTCTCAAGTTTTCATGAATGGAGTCTCACCATTAATGGCTACAAGGCCATATGGTTCTCTCTATTTACTTAAAACGTGGATTATGGATGTAAATGGAGGTTTTAGCTCAAGATCAATGGAGGAAGTAAGCTTAAGATCAAATGTCTAATTATCTTAAAGATAATACAAATGGAATCCCAAAGCTAGGTGTTCTTAGTGTTAATAATATATCCTAAGTGTGAAGGTGTTGTCACTATCTACGTTACACTTATCTTTGGAATGTTAGCTTAAGGTGTAAACACTTGGAGCGATTGATTGGTTTACCCATGGACTTACATGATTATTCCTTGTGTGTTAGAAAACTCATATACTTATTCTAGGAAAATCTTGTTGGATTATCAAAATAGTGTCACTGTAATGTATATTTTCCTTAGATCTTCTGTAGAGAATCACAAAAATATCCCCGTATCTATCAAATGTCTATTTGAATATCATTATGGTTCCCTGAATCAACATGGAACTTCCTTCCCTTTGAAGGAGTTCCATCCTGCTATTTAGGTCTATTAAATTTATACGTAAACGATGCCAATAATGACTGACTATCACGCAGTTCCTCACACTTATAACAATACAGAACCTAGTTTTAGGCATTCACATCCAAAGATACCCATTACAACTAAACCTCATTTTGTTCTTCGTGCTAAAAGGCTCGTTCAGGTACCTTGATCCTCACCTTCATCTCATATTCAGTGGTATGGTTTGGATGCTTCTGATCCAAATTATTATTCAGTTTTCCCCCACTCTTCTTCTGATTCTGATCCTAATTATTCCTCTGATGCCTCTCAGTCTTCTAAGGCTTCTGATCTCAACTATTATTCAAATGCGACTCCTATGTCACAATCCTCCCTTTCTTTACAGGACCCTCTTAATCAAATATCTAAAAGTGGCTCCTATGTCGCGGTCCTCCCTTCCTTCACAGGACCTCCTTTATCCATCACCTCGGTGACCCCTTCCTATGTCAAAGAGCTCTCTGACTCAAAGTTCCTCTAATTCATCATTCAATTCAATTCCTACATCGCACTCTACGGACTTCTGGATATAAAATCCTCTTAGTCTTCCTCCACGACATCGTCTTATAGGGAAACCTATACCAACCAATTCTAAATTCACATCTTCATCCATTTATGAGACATCTCAATCCAAGTCTACTTCATCTCTCGAGTCATCTTCTTCTATTAATCAGGATCCAAATCCTCTTTGGCCTCTATGTCATTTCAATCATGCCTTATTATATATTCATCCATCTTCTAAAGATGAATGTTTTTGTCCACGTAGAACAATTCACAAGAAATGATGTGCTAAGATATATTTACGATGCACTATCTAATTCCTTTCTAGAAATGATAAGGGCAAGTCTTCCCCTCGTATACGTCATCAAACGTCTTCTAAAATTTCCATGCTTTTTGGACCCATTTCTTCTATTCAACCTCTTATGGTCGAAGAATAACAACCTCTACTGGTTGATTTCTCTCAGGATGATGGAACAATCAACCTATAGAAATATATCCCTCTAGAGGATTATAAATAAGGATTCTTTCTAGAACTCGATACGCTCACGTATGGGGAGGAAAAAGTTGATTCCTTTTTTCAGAACGTAGAGGAAGAGCCTAAGGCCATGGAAATTGATGCTTCTTCTATTATCCCATCTTCACCTTCCTCTGAGCATTATTAGATGTCGGGGTCTAGCATTGATCCATGGCCCTTCTTATCATTACCCAATCATTCTTTATCTATCACGATTCCTCAATCAAAATCACACCATGGGTCACCGTCTAGTAGCCCTTCACCATCTTCCATGTGTGGGTCGCATCCTGGTAGCCCATCCTAATTTTCTCTTGGGTCACATCCTAGTAACCCTTTGTCATCTATTAGTGGGTCTACTCCATGTAGCCCTTTATCTTCTATCCTTGGTCTTTCATCTGGTATCCCACCATTTTCTACCTGTGGATCACCCCCTACTAGTCCCTTGCTATCTTCTTTTATTATGGGGCCACTTCCTAGTAGCCCTCCATTATTTTCTATTTGTGAGACACCTTGGGGTAGCTAATTACCTTCTGTTCTTGGGTCACGTCCTAGTATCCCTTTATCCTCTTCCATCTATATGACACCTCTAGGTAGCCCATCATCTTCTATTTTTGGGCCATGTTCTAGTAGCCCAATTTCTTCCATCTTAGAGCCATATCCTAGCAGCCCTTCGTCATCTTCTATCAGTGGCTCACCTCCTAGTAGCCCATCCTCTTCAATTCATGGACCGTATCATTTTCCTCACATGAATCATAAATGTATACTTTCTTCTCCCGCTTCTTGGGATCAGACAAGTCACGCATCAGCTTATATAAAATCCAAACGGCTTCTTCATCAAGTGCAGGTCACACATTCCACGAGCTCCAAAGTTCCCAACAATTCCAACGATCTTAAGGTTAAAGATCAAACGTGATTCAAGAATGCACATCAACGTAACCATTAAGTATGGCACAAAGTGTAGAAGCCTATGGATAGGGAACTCAAGACCCCACATATGAAATCCATGTTTCAGAATAAGTTGTAGTCATTTGTTGAGTATGAGCTCACCTCGATCATTGAGATTGGGGATAACATAACTCTTAATAAGCAAACACGCCTAATCTCCCTTATCAAGGAAGTCACAAACATTATTGTTGGATCCTATCACATAGAGTGAATTTTTTAGTCCCAACTTTCCAAAAAACTATCGAAAATCCAAAAATCAAAACAATTTCAAAATTACAAAATACAAAAAATGAAAAAAAAAAAATTGAGAAAACATAAAAGATCAGTGGTACAAAGATCAAACAATGCAATCAGGTATTACATACACATGGATGTTCTTTCTTCCCTTTCATTCCATTCCTCTACAATTCATCCACCATTTTCATCCCTTAGATGATATTTTGGTTAGCTCATTCACATGCATTTTGCAACATTTATCTCTATGGTATCTGTTTGACCTTGGTCTTTCATCACCTTGGTAAATTAAAGAATGGTTGACATCTTAGAGATTCTATCACTATCAACACCTATTAAACATGTTACGAAGAAATTTTAGACATATTTTTTGACACTAACCAATGTCGTCCTCACAATCACTTCCACCTCCTTCCATCAATCCATTAGTGGTTCTTAACCCCTTGTCAAATCAAGAGAGTTGAAATAAGTTTTTAGAAAGAAAAAGAATCAATCAAATCAAATAGCCAAAAGCTACAAGCAAAATCAAATTGATAGATAACTCTCTCTTGGGTATTTCCAATAAACTCTACCAGGGATATGGACGTCTAACTGGTAACAAAGCAATGTTGTGATTAGAATCAAATACACCTCTGTCAAGGTTATGGATGCTTGGCTGGCAGTGGAGCAATTTACGGATCTCTTTCCACCCTTCATTCACAAATCAAATTTGAAAATAAATCATTCCTACACATTGGCTAGTTTGCCCTCAATTTTTGCCTATTAAATCTTCCCTTAAACAGGTGATTAATTTCCACGTGCACACATTGGATCTCGATGAGTGAATAAGATTAGTATGTTACCAAGTTTCTTTTTTAAAAACTTTTTCAAACTCTTACGTTAGTCCATATTTTGTCTCACGATTTGTGCCTTTGGTTAATCACTTTTTCGTCGTGAGTATCCTGGCTACATTTTCCATATTTATACATAGCATCCATATTGTTCCTCTACTTCGTCCAGAACATATGTATGTATAAGATATCATTTATACAGTGTTTAAATGTATGTATAAGAAATCATTTCAAAAACAATCTTCTACTTCCTTATATCATGTGTTTCTTGGAAAACGTATGTTGGGGGCATCCTTGCTCCTTCCTAGCATGTCATTAATTTATGTTCATCATCATGATTGAACCTACCCATATTACCCTTGATTCATCCTCTACACATGAAGAATTTACCTTTGAATAATCCCACCTAACATTGGGGAATTTTTCGAATCTTCACTTTCTTGTGCATGCATGTGGCATTCTGTCCTTGTACATCCCATCTATCATTGGGGGAGTCCATGCTTCTTTGTCTTCCTATACATAGCTTCAGAAAACTTTCAAAATCACACAAACATTCAAATATGTTAGAAAAATCAAAACATTCAAATATGTTTTAGAAAACTTCTAAAAATCGAAAATCATCCTAAAAAACATTGTTCTTTGGTTCTTGCTTTTTCTCATCATCAACGACTCGCGGATGATCTAGATATACCGTCATTAACAAAGCTAGTTTGCATACTTCATCTATACTCTAGGGCACAATGAGTTTCCCGCTATTGTTTCGTAGTGCACAATGCTTTATCATTGGACCCAAGTGTCATTCATTATTTCCCTTACATGTATCCTTGCTTGGGGTATCATCGTCAACCCTTGTCATTAATTCACACAGGTTCGAACTAAAGCTTGATAAAATAACATTACATTTTGTTTCTTTGTTAGGTTAGCTCATCTTACTTTCTCATATTGCATTGCATTGTGTATGTTTCATGGAGTTAGGCATCATCTTACTTGTTTGTATTACATTGCATCATGTATGTTGCATGGAGTTAGGCATCTTTTACTTTCTCGTATTGCATTGCATTTTGTATGTTGCATGGAGTTGGTGTTTTTAGTAATGGACATTTGTTCGTATATGGCTTTTAATGTCATACTACACTTTTGTTCGTTATTTTTAATAAGGACTGATGAAGAAGTCACTAGCAATATGATGAAAAATAAAGTTGTTTAAAATGCACTGGATGGATGTTAGCTCATCCCCCCTTCCTCATACTCCTTTTCTTCTATATCCCCTTTATTTTATTCTTCTTCACACTATTCTTTCTTTTGTTCTCTTTTTGACATCTTTTCGATTGTCGATCGAGTTCTTCCGTCACCCTATCGACAATTGAGGGGGCATACTTCATTCTACTCTTTTTTTTAATTTTTTTTTACTTATTTATGTTTGTCTACTTTCTTAAGTGGCATTAATTACACCACCCCAAAGAGGGGAAAATCTAGACACTCAAAGTATGCTCACGCCTAGCATCTCCTCTAATTCGGTCAATTGATGACACTTCGTTAATTGGCTATTCTTCGCTTCATTATCAAATGCCCATTTATGACACCTTCTTAGTTGTATTCTTCTTATATTCAACTCATTTGGTTAATAACCTCATTTTATTAGCTAACCATCTTCCTATTCTCCTCTGGATCACTTTTTTAGGCTATCTATCAGTCACAAATGATTAACCAAACCCCTCCCAGCTCTCAATGAGTCTCTAATCACTTGTTAATCAAGTTTAACTAGCCTAACCTAGCTTGACTATACTAAAGCATGTTTATTACTCCTAATCATAAAGTGCTTTGGGCTTAGCTTTAGTCTCACATGGACCAAAGTTCCAAACTCTCCCATTTTGAAATCTATAAATAGAAGGTTAAACCCTCCCTTTCAACTTACTTTTTGATTATCAGATCAAAACCTCTTGACTCTTTGGAAAGGAATTAGACCTCATTTGTGGTAGGTTTAAGCTATACGATATTTGTTCTTGGACATACTCCATTGTTAAGAAATCCTCCATTGTAGCTAATATCTTAATACACCATCCATCATCCAAGCTTGACTAAATGAGAATAACCATATGGCCTTGTAGCCATTAATGGTGAGTTCTCATTCATAAAATGCTCAAGATTCATACCAAACATCACACTTGATTGTTAGGATCTTCATAGGTTCAATGTTTTGAAGATTTCAAAAGAGTAGAGAGTAGTATATATGCTAGGTTTTGATGTTTTTGTCAAAGTTATGATGCATGTATAGGAGTAACTCTTGTTTAGCTCTTATCTCATGGTGCATAGTTAGTTAAGATTTGAGGTTCTCTAACCTCATTTCCATAGCTTTTCAACTTATACATGTACACAGGTATTATGTCAAACATCCATGCTACGTGTGTGGATCTGTAGAATTTGTGATCACAACTAGAAAGAAAGTGAACGCGCATGTGTATATGATAATATAATGACATAAAAATATATGTCTAGCATGTGTAACAAGTGTACATGTAAGCATAAGAAAACAAGAGTAAATACGACCAAGATATGCAAGATGTTGTGGATGATATGGAATGGAATGCAATGTGAGTGTGATAGGATCTGGGTTCCCCCCAATTGAATGAGTATGCAGGTAATGAAGTTCATTTATGCATGCCCCCTCAGTAGTCAAGAATGAACCGTATAACAAGAGTGTGTCATCTGGAAATGGTTTGAATGTGTGCACGATAGAAAGATGTGATCGGTAAAGCATAGAGTGTAGCAAGTGAGTGAGTGAATGAGTGAGTGAGTGAACGCGTGAGTGTGGTGAGGTCTATTTGATATGTAAACCCTCAGTAGTCGAGTATGGACCGTGGAACTAGATTACATCATAAGGTAATGATCACAGCGTGTAGAAATAGATGCCAGAAAGATATGTCATGAATGCATAGAGTATATGTTGCATAGAAAGAGATGAATTCACAAAAATTTAAGTGTGTAGTGTGTAATGTTTAGTACGTAACATGTAGTGTAGTGTGTAGTGTGTGAGGTTCATGTGTATAGGACGTGTTGGTGCTCGTTTCAATCTTGCCATGTTTGTTCAAAAAAAATTCAGTCTGCATGGTTTGAAATATTTTGTCTCCCTATGTGGATGATTGAAGTTTTATCTTTATCAAGTTGTTGTCGTCAAATCACTTTCTATAGTCATGAAACACGTTGAGCTCTGTGTTTTTTATAGTTTCTCTTTCCATGAGCACCAGTTTTTTATTTGGGCGTGAATGCTAGGGTTTCCCCTTCCTTTTATTTTTCCACAGTCATGTTTTCCTTGTCAAATTTTATCCCAGAGCATGTGGATAGGTTGTCTTCTTTGATTAGACACGGCATGATGAGTCTATTTAATAAACTTGTCACTTTGTGTCACATTTGTAAAAATTTCCAAATTGGTCTCATGGCTCCGATGAATTCTAATTGGCTACTCAACGATATGAAGTGGCACAGAAATTTCTTACTTTGGCCCTAAAAAGTGTACACGTTTCATAAATCAAGCTGTTGCGGGAAGGCGGGTTGCCGAAGGTGTTTGGAACTTTTAGTTTTATTATGAAAAAGGAATAAATTATAAAAGTGAAGTACGGCCCCACTAATGCCCACATCAAAATTTAAAATCGGGGAGACGGGTTACCAGGGCATTTTAAAATTCTTGGCTTTGTTTTGAAAAAGAATGAAAGTCATCAAGTAAGCTGCAGCCTCGTCGATGCCTAGGAAAGCCACGTGTAAATCCTATATCAAAAGTGGATGGGTGGGCCAAATTGTACAAAAATGCACAATTTCTTTAAGTGATACAAAATGTGAAAAGCACCCCCAGGCCAGCTACGACTCAAATATTTTCCACGTGGAGAGCCTGCGCTCATTTGAGGTCCCGCCTTTGGGTATTACCTTTGGAGTTGCACCAAGGAGACACGTAGATGATTCTGCTTGCTTCTCTCTATGCTGAGACTTCTCAATGGCTAAGGTAACCTTCTTAGCCCATGACACATGGAGGGCCCATGCCTGTTTAGGGACCTACCCCTAGATTTTACTTTTGAAAGAGTGTCGAAGATACACGTAGAGGTTTCCACTGGATCTTCCCATACTTATACTTTTCAAGCATCCGATGTAAATTTCTCGGACCCTAGGCATGTGGCACCTTCCGCTAGTTCTTAAACTTTTTCAATGGCCAGTACAACGTTTCTGGGCCCGAGACACGTGGAGAGCCCGCACTTGTTTGGGGTCTCCGCTTTTGGGCACCATATCAAAAGTGTGTCGAAGAGACACGTGGAGCCTTCCACTGGCTCCTCTTTATACTGAGACTTCTCAACAGTCGAGGCAAATTTCTTGGGCCCAGGGCATGTGGAGAGCCTACGCTCATTTGAGGTCCTGCCTCTAGACTTCATCTTTGAAGTTGCACCGAAAAGACACATGGAAGCTTCCGCTGGACTTTTCCATGCTCGGAATTTTCAGTGACCGGTGTAACTCTCTCAGGTTCTGGACACGTGGAGGGCCCACACATATTTGAGAAACCTACCTTTGGACTTCACCTTTGCAGTTACGCCAAGGAAATACATGGAGGCTTCCGCTGGTTCCTCTTTACACTTGGCTGACTCATACTCGCAGCGCAGATATGTGGTATAATCCATGTGAGGACACTCATTTCTAAGAGGTACGAATGTAATTATCTATTCTTCAAGGTGTATTCTCAAAGGTGAAAAGGATTTCTTTTTAGACCAAGCCAAATGGAGCCACCTAAGAATTATTAATAAGGGGATTTCTTGCACGACAAAATAAAAGAATGATTAAAAAGACTATCAAAATTTATGACATGGCATCCTAGTCATAGTTGAGGAACTGAGAAACGTGACCAGTTCATGATTTATCCACCTAGAAATAGAAAGTAAGATATTTTTAAGGGAATAAACATGATT
The DNA here is from genome assembly GCA_019776745.2 of Taxus chinensis. NCBI lineage: Eukaryota > Viridiplantae > Streptophyta > Pinopsida > Cupressales > Taxaceae > Taxus > Taxus chinensis. Next base: position 385,321,739 of record CM034155.1, read on the forward strand.
AAACGGTATGTTGTAAAGAGGAATATTCTCTTGAAGATTTAGACTTTGGGGGGGGGGGGAATTTGGGATGAGTGAGTGAGTGAAATTGTATAAATGCAATGAGAATACTCTTGCTTAGGCGGGGTTAATTTTTCTAAGAAATTTTGAGAAAAAACATTTTCCCGAGAGACCGTGTGAGAAACCTGTTTTATTTTCCTGTGTTTTATATTAAATCATGTCAAGATGGTTGCAAGTTTACAACCATTGACAAGCTCATAGATTGTTAAAGAAACTTTCCCCTGCTGATGAATCTAATGAACCTTGAAATGAATTTGTGTTGATCATGAGCACAATTGTGTTTGCTCTTATTTCATAATGTTTTCAAATTTTTTTCTGTCATACTGTAGTTTACGCAATTAAAATATTCCATGGTAGACAAGCATAAACTCAAACCATCATTCTAAGATGATTATAAAAATGTCTTGATTAAACCATTATTGTTTATTGATGAATGGTGGAGAATAATTTTTTTTTGAAGAAGCAATGCAGGTAGAAACATGGAAAAAGTGGGAGAAGGGCATTGATGAGGAGATGGACTCCTTTGAAAACAACCAAACTTTGGATTTGATTCAATTTCCTACAACATAGAGAGCATTACAAAATCAAACGGTTTACAAGTTGAAGGAAGAAGAAGGTGGAGAATAGAGGTACAAGGAAAGAATTTTTGTGAAGGGATTGTTGATATAAAATTACAACACCCTTGAATGGCCTGATTTTGAATGGGGTATCCAGTGTAACCTGCATAACATGCAACCATCTATAAAGTTGTGGGATTTTCAGGCTTGAGATGGTCCTCCAAACAAAGGTGGTTTTTTTCTCCTAAACTACATGCCACAAGCTACTCTAATGCAAAAAAACTATATAATCCCAATCTAACTTTCCAAGGGAACAAGGAGAGAGAGTGCATGAAAATAAAGCCTACACTAAAGCGGTGATACACCAAAAAAGGAGAGTGAAATATCCTTCTGAGGGAGAATACAAAAAGAAAATGGATTTGAGAGAGGCCAGACTAATGTGACACAGACCTAGATCTTCATTTACCACTAAATATCCATGAAACACAACATCCTGCACATGCAAATGAGACATACATGCACAAAAAAACAACAAAAAAATAGAGGGGAAAGGAGATACAACAAAACAATGCAAGGGTTGAAAGAACACCACGAACACAATTTTATTGCTCTTAGAATATGCACAGTACATTACATTGTTGAAATACAGGTTAAAATACACTTTTCAGTCCCATGTGAGAGGGTTTGTAGCTCAATGGTGTTGAGAAAATTTTTCTACATAGTTTTCCCACATCCCAAAATATCTCTCTTATCAAATGAGAAGGGTTTTTTAATATATAGAAAATGAATAAGAGAAAGAGAAAGCGTGAAACTAGGATTTCTTCTCTAACCAACCAACAACTACAATTAAATGCTCTGAAAATGGCATGAGCATGCTTATGAATCATCTTACATAAGTACTTTATCTTCTGGAAGAAGAAATTGGGCACCATACTTCATTAATTGCAGTGATTGGGCCTGAAAGTATCTATTTCCTTTCTGGAGTAGTTTTTTTTCATGTAAAGGACATCGTTCTTATTTCAGAAAGTCTAATTTTGTGAAAAATAGAGCTCTGGAAAAAGTTATGGTGTTTTGAAGTGTGGGAGTTAGGCGCAAGGTACGAAAGGGAAGCAGAGGGAAGGTTCCTGCATAGGTGCATGTATGGGAGGAAGGCATACCTGCTAAAGGCATAGAAATAGGGTGCGTAAGCATACAACTGAAGAAGGGAATGCGATGGAAGAAAAGGAATGAGGGTGTGTGAGAAAAAAGGGTTCAAGCAAGTGCCCAAGAGGAAGGGCATGGACTTAACCAATTTTTGAGATAAGTCTACACATGGGTGCACAAAGAGGAAGGAATGAGGGGATAAGAAAGAAGTCGTGTGTGTAGGTGTTTTTGCATCAGGAAAGAAGTCATACTCACATAACGCATGTATGGAATTAGGGTGTGAGCATCAAATTGTAGAAGGGCACACGGCGATGGACAAGAAAGAGGGGCGCATGATGGGAAGAGTAGGGAATTAGCCAATTTTGAAGGCAGGACTACAAATGGGCATGCTCGAAATGCGCACAACCTGAAATGTGAAGCATCAAAGTGAGAATGAAAGCATAAATTATCCAAATAACTAGGATATTTATTTGGATAACAGGGATTTACAATGGAAAAAGGTATATACTTTGAAGTTTTCTCTCTTGTTATTTAAATGAATTCCATTAGAATTGTTTTAAGTTTGGTAGATATGGAAGATTTGCATCTTGAACAATAAGATGTAAATGTTGTTTTTCTTCATGGTGATTTGGAGGAAGAAATTTATAGGGATCAGACACATGGATATGAAGTCAGGGGGAAGGATAAATTGATGTGAAGATTTAAGAACATATTATATGGCCTTAAGAAAGCTCTAAGACTGTTGTATTTGATATTTGAAAGGTTCATGATAGATCAAGGTTATTCTAGATGTCATTCTTATCACTATTTTAAATTTAAAAGACTAGATAATGGTACCTTTATTATATTGTTGTTATATGTGGATGACATGCTTATGGAAAGGTCTAACATATAGGATATACATGAGCTAAAGAGATAGCCAATACATTTAGCATAAAAGGATTTAGGTTCAACAAAGAAAATTCTTTCCATGAGACTCAATATAGACAGAAAGAGTATATTATTGAATTTTTCTCAAGAAGCATATGTGATCAAGGTGTTGGACAGGTTTAGGATGAAAGATATAAAAAAAATGAGTATAACATTGGCAAGGAACTTCAAGTTGAGTAAGAAATAGTGTCCCTAAACACATGAAGAGATTGAATATACGTTTAGGGTTCCATATGCTTCAGTAGTTGGAAGTTTGTGGGCAAGACCAGACATTTCCCATGTAGTTGGATTTGTCAGTTGATACATGAGTAATCTAGGAAAGGAGCACTTGAATGTAGTCCAGTGGATTCTCATATACTTCAAATGGAACAATAAAATAAAGTTGTGTTATGGAGGGTTAGAGGTTTCTTTAAAAAAAATATGTTGATGAAGACATTGTTGGAGATTTTGATGGTAGGAGGAGAACCAAAGGTTACGTATTCACTATTGGTGGCATGATAGTTGTTGGATTTCTAAACTAGAGAAGATTGTTTCTTGGACTACTATAGAGGTAAAGTATGTTGCTACTACAAAAGTAAGCAAGGAGATGATATGGATGTAGTGGTTCATGGAAGAGTTGGGAAAGAAGCAAAAGGATTACAAGTTATTAATTGATATCCAAAGTGTAATTCATCTTGCAAGGATATGAGCATTTCATTCGAGAACTAAACATATACAACTCAGGTATCACTTTATTAGATCTTTTTTTGAGGATGGACAACTAAAGTTTGAGAAAATCCATCCAAGTTAAAATCTTGTTGTTATGTTGACAAAGGTGGTTAGAAAGGAAAATATGAAAGGTTGTTCAACTTTGGTAGGTCTTCAAGATTGATCTTAAAGAAGAGAAATAAGTTACAGAAGAGTCCGAGGATGATTTCTAACAGTTTGTTGTAGAAGTCAGTTTCCAAGTGTGATTTTTTGAAGTTGCAGACCCTGATTGCATGTAAAAGTGGCATTTTGGTTTTGTTGAAATCATGGCCATAAATAGACTATAGTTGTTATTTTTATAAGCATGTTATTTTTAGGTTACTTGTGGTTGAAACAAAATTTTACAAAGATGTGCAGAAGTTATATATGTGGATGAATTTACTCTTTGTAGTAAGAAAAAAGTGAGAGAATTGTATCATATTCCTCAGGACTGAATAAAGGATAAGTCTGAATTTCTTTCTGGTGATGTATCCCAGATGGGTTCAACCACATTACACATCTAGTTTATTTTGTGATTGCATGCTTCTTTTATTTTTGTTTTAATTCCACTTTTGTTGCTCATCATTATTTCGATCCTAATAGGTGCTACTTCATCTTTTAAATCTCTTAACTTTTGGATTTTGTTCAAGACATCAAAATGAGATCCCCATGCAATCATCTAACTCAAAAATCTCTATTTTAAGGCAATAACTTACGTTCAACATAATACAACACATTCTTAACAGTTTATATCAACATTTAATCACATCGCATTTTGAATAGTAGTGATATGTAAATTAACCTCAATCTTCTATGAAATGCCATACAACTGATCGTCAACATCAATCAAAAATATTTATTTTCCAACCACAGGATTTCTGACAGAGTAAATAATTTCTTGTTGGAGATACGACCTCTCAAGTTTAATTCACTTCTTTTTCTCTGACAATGTAATAAAAAAATGTGAAGTTGGTAATGTCGCGTTGGAAACATGAATGTTCGTCCCTCATATTTCTGATTCAAATGATCATTATACAGGGGAAAATGTGAATGATAATGAAATAAAAAACAATATTATAAAAGAATTAAGCCAAGAATGAGTTATACCATCCTTGATGAAGATGCCAGGATGTGTAAATTGGGAATGAATAACAACCTCACTAATTTTGAGTTTTGTGGGGTTTGCAATCAATGTTCTTCCATAGTGAAGGACTACCCTCACACGAACAAATACATACTAGAAACTATGTTGTCTATGCTGCATTTACCGTCTCATAAATCACACCATAATTACTATTCATTATTGCTACACTACATTATCTACTTAAAAACATTAAAATTACATTTTCTCTTCCACACATCACCATAATAGTCCTTTTCTTTCCTATATTTCCCACATGGAATCTCCAAACTATAAATGAAAAGGGGATGCACATGAAATACTAGTTGGAAATGGAAAAGGGTCTTCACTCCTATTTATAGGGATAAGTGCCAACGATTTTTCACGTCTTAAGAGAAGTTACGGTCTTAAACAACATTATTGTTTAGGCAAGAAAACATTATCTTGTACATGTTCTTCAAATGAAGAAGAACATACAGACCTATTTTAAGATTTCTAAACCGTGTACTTTTCAATCATGTAGGGCCATTGTGATTTTCTCTATTATCTGTTCTCATTGTTTCATGGAACCAAATCTTTGTATTGTTATTGTTTTGAGCTGGTTTATATTTATTGTTGGTGCTCGTTTCAATCTCGCCTTGTTTATTCAAAATAAATTAAGTCTACATGGTCTGAAATATTTTTTGTCTCCTTGTGTGGATGCATGAAGTATTATCTTTGTCAGGTTGTTGTTGTCAAATCCATTTTTATGGTCATGAAACAAGTTGAGCTCTGTGTTGTTTATAGTTTCTCTTTCCATGCAGACTAGTTTGGTTTTTGGGCATGAATGTTGGGGTTTCCCCTTCCTTTTATTTTTCCATGGTAATGTTTTCCCTGTTAAATTTTATCCCAACGCCTATGGATACGTGGTATTCTTTGATTGGACACGGCATGGTGGGTCTATTTGGTAAATGTGTCACTTTTTTCGCATTTGTAAAAAATTCCAAATTGGTCCCGCGGCTCTGATGAATTCTAATTGGCTACTCAATGATATGAAGTGGTGGAGCACTTTCTTACTTTGTCCTCGAAAAGTGTACACGTGTCATAAATCAAATGGCTGTGGGAAGGCAGGTCGCTCAAGTTGTTTGGAAATTTTAGCTTTATTATGAAAATGGAATAAAGTATAAAAGTGAAGCGCAACCCTAGAAATCAGGGAGACCCACAAACTATGAAAAACACCCCCAAGCCTGCTTCAACTCAAATATTCTTCTTGTGGAGATCCTACTCTCATTTGAGGTCCTGCCTCTGGGTCTTACCTTTGGAGTTGCACCAAGGAGACACGTGGAGGCTTCCGCTAGCTCCTCTTTATACTGAGACTTCTCAATGGACAAGGCAAATTTCTTAAGCTCGGGACATGTGGAGGGCCCACGCCTGTTTGCGGACCTGCCCCTTAATTTAACTTTTGAAAGAGCACCGAAGAGACATGTGGAGGTTTCCGTTGGATCTTCCCATACTAAGACTTTTCAAGTGTCGGATAAAACTTTCTCAGACCCTAGGCACGTGGCACATTCTGCTAGTTCTTAAACTTTTTTGATGGCCGGTAAAAATTTTTTGGGCCCGAGACACATGGAAATCCCATGATTGTTTCGGGTCTCTGCTTTTGGGAACCATATCAAAAGTGCACCAAAGACAAACTTGGAGGCTTCCGCTGGCACCTCTTTATACTGAGACTTCTCAACGGCCGAGGCAACTGTCTTGGGCCTAGGGGATGTGGAGATCATGTGCTCATTTGAGGTCCTACCTCTAGACTTTATCTTTGAAGTTACACTGAACAAACACGTGGAAGCTTCAGCTGGAATTTCCCATGCTCATACTTTTCAGTGACCAGTGCAACTCTCTCGGGTTATTGGCACGTGGAGGGCCCATGCTCATTTGAGGAATATCTTTCTAGATTTCACCTTTGCAGTTGCGCCAAGGAAACACATGGAGGATTTCGCTAGCACCACTTTACACTTGGCCAACTCATACATGAAACGCAGATATGTGGTATAATCCATGCATGGACACTCGTTTCTAAGAGGCATGAATACATGTATCTATTCTTCAAGGTGTATTCTTAAAGGTGAAAAGGATTTCTTGTCAGATCAAGCCATATGGAGCAACCTGAGAATTATTAAAAAGGGTATTTCTTGCACGACAAAATAAAATAATCATTAAAAATACTATCAAAAGTTATGACATGGCATCCTAGTCATAGTTGAGGAACTGAGAAATGTGATAAGTTCATGATTTATCCACCTAGCAACATAAAGTAATATATTTTCAAGGGAATAAACATGATTAAATAGTATATTGTAAAGAGGAATATTATCTTGAAGATTTAGACTTTTGAGGGGAAATTTTGGGATGAGTGAGTGAGTAAAATTGTAAAAATGCAATGAGAATACTCTTGCATTGGGGGGGGGGGGGTTAATTTTTTTAAGAAAGTATTGAGAAAAACCATTTTCCTGAGAGACCATCTGTGAAACCTATTTTATTTTCCTATGTTTTAATATTTAATCGCGTCAAGATGGTTTCAAGTGTACAGCCATTGAGAAGATCATAGATATTTTGAAAGAAACTCTCCCTTGCTGATGAATCTAATGAACCTTGAAATGAATTTGTGTTGATCATAAGCATAATTGTCTTTGCTATTATTTCAGAATGTTTTTAGATAGTTTTTCTTGTTCATGGTGCAATATTATGTTAAAATACCTCTGAGATCATAAAATATCTTATCCATGTGGTAGTATTCTGGCATTTGTAATTTCATTTTGAGAAGATCTTTCATCTTGTAATGAAATAAACATTCTAAAATCACTTTACTTTCACTAGGTTGATAACGATTGTTTGTAATTTTATGAGTGTATCTTAGGAGTGACAAATAAAGGAATTTTAACGTTTAATTGAGTCTTTAGCTTGAACCTTTATGTTGAATTCTTGAAGAGTGTATGAAACCATGCATCTATGGGCCTCCATTGATACACACCTTCTGGTTGAAGAAATATTTTGGCTATTTTGACAGTATTTTGTCTATGATTTTTTCTTATATTTGTAAAGGTTCTTAAAGATTTGGTATAATCAACTTTTATCTTGCTTTAACTTCCCGCCAAAAATATTCTCAAATGAAAAATCCTACATGAAGTACCCCTATTTGTACTGTTGTATCCACAAAGATTTAACAATTTCCAATAGCAAAAAATGTAGAAACAATCAGGATTCAATTATTATTTTTAGTAACCTAAACCTTGTCCAGGATACATCTCCAGTCTCTAGTGTGACAACTCGCGAGAGTTTGGATTGTGTTTTATTGATCATATTTTCTCACTAGGTTTTCATGAAAATTGTGCAAAGAAGGATCTCTTTATATCCTTCACCAATACATGGGTTACAGAATGGGTCCTCTCACCCTCGTTGAAGGTACAACCTAAAGTAGTGAGGGTAGATAAAACCCTTAGTAAGGTGCTATCCATTTCTCCAACACCTGAGTGACAAATAGTTAGCACAATCCCCTCCCCAATTACACAATGACTTATATCATGATTCATGTGTATCTAAGCATCCTGCCAATTTCGTGATGCTGCTCAATCCTCGCAGGAGAATTAATTTAGATACCAACACCTAAATGGCGTCGTTGTCAAGGAATATTTGAACATCGTGGCCTCTTTGTGCGGCAACACCACCGAAATGGAGTCGTTGTCGGGGACTATTTTTATAAATGCATACACATGCCGACCCTGGTAATGTTTCTTACATTGTTTAAGTATAAATACATTGTTTAAATTTTATCCTTTTTCAAGATTTGTAAGATTTGTGCAAGATTACAAGTTCATTGTGTAGTATTTCTAGTTTCTAGTGGTTATTGTACTAAATTTGCATCAATAGTGATAAATGTGGGTAAAGGAAGGTTGGATCTGTTAAGCTAGCACCTTTCATCACTTTCCTCCAAAATAACCTAATAACCACATTCTACAAGGTGATCGATCAATAATTCACTCACTCACAACCCCCGTTCGTACATCACAATGACCCCCATTCACACACCAAAGGATTTATTTAACATCAATTAATTAAATTCCCCCTTTTATCCACTCATCAGGCCACCTCACCTTACCACTAGACCAACCACCTCACCCAACCACCTCACCATTCCCTTACCCCACTTTCCCCTCCACCTCACCATTCCACTTCCCCACCTTTCCCATACCTAGCCCATACCCTTCTAGAAGGCCAAATAGTGGCCACCCCCCTCATAGGACCCCTCTTTGTCCTGTTACCTATTCTAAGGGAGGAGGACGCATGTGCTATGCCACTCAAAATCAAGTGGGGAAGGTATATTCCCCACTTTTTAAAAAAAAATCCCCTGACATAACCGGTGACGGTCACAGTCTGACTGATGTCAGTCAGGTGGGACCAACGTCTGTCACCTGTAAATACCCAGTTCTCACTCTTTCCAAAGGGTTGGTTCACATTGGTTGGCTAGGTTGGATTATTCACTCATTGGTTCTTTGTTGTTGTTTGGAACTTGGCATTTGACATTGCTCATTGGCAACTCGTTGAAACAAAAAATCCATCAGAACTCCCAGCTGAGACGTAGTGGAAGTATTCACAAGAAGCTTTTGAGATAACAACCATTGAAGGAACCTTTAAACCAGATAAAGGCTCAAGAAAGAGCTCTCCAACCACCTACTAGCCTTCACCAACATCTATCACTCATCTTCATCAGCTGCTTAGTCTTCTACACGCATTGGACTCTAGATAAGTGGATCCATGTATCCTTCACTCATGTTAATTTAATTTGTCTCTCTATTTTCCTCCCCCAAGAGCAAAACCTCTCTCCTACTCCTTAAACCCAGCCTATTAACCCATATCCACACATAAGACCCTTTTTCACCCCATTAGCACTCCTAGTAACTCTTTGACTAGTCACAGAGAGCACCCTAACCCCCACTACCAAACTTTGACCAAATCCAAGTGATCATCACCGGTTAACCGTAACCATGGTTTGTCAAGCCTGATTGTCATTGGTCACCCTACTATCTCACCTAGCTCCCCACTGTTTATACTTAAACCCACCCAAAAACCACCCCCAAACACCCCAAAACTCTGACCCTAAACCTACCATTCACCTAGAGCTCAACCATACCCTTCCCAATCCTATGTTTTGAGACAGAGTTGAACCCAAACACCTCCCACCTAGACCTCTGTCACTTCTACAGTGACTGATACTGGTCAACCTTAACCGACATTGGTCTAGCCTCAATCGGCATCAGTCAGATAGACAAGATCAGTCTCTGTATTTGTTAACATAGTAGCAGACCAATGACCTACCTCTCTCACCCAAACAACCTAAAATACCCTACCAAACCCTAACCATACCTTTTTATGACCTACGGACCACCTAAACTACCCGTAACCTGACCCGAAGACCCTTTTTATCTGCATAGCACTAGATGCTAGCACTAGATTTCCTTTCATTTCTGTGTTTCACTCATTTCATATTAATTTATAAACAATGGATTGACAACCCTCTAGGAAGTATCACACTTCCTGGATCTAGCATACACTAGGCAATCCACTGCCATATATTATTTAACTCTCTCTTGTGGTATTGTTTTCTTATTATAGGGTAGTCCTTCCCAGCCAAAAAGGAGTTCACATGATCGACTGAGATTAGAAGTCTACACATGTGCATTCCACCTTCTACCCATCACCAAACAACAGGTAAACCTCCTACACCCTTATCTGTTGTAGTCTTTGATTGTACGTAAAAAGGATCGAAACATTTTGGCATGCCCAGTGGGACCCATCCGGGGTTCCTTGCATTTTGTTCATTCTTAGGAAAAATTTGTATGTATGTTTCCCTTTCTAAAAGGCTTTCACATTAATCTCCTTCTCTAGAATCTTCTTCTTCTTCTATTGTCTAAAATCAATCATGTTTTGGTGCTTTAAAAGGAACATTTCTCTCCTTTCATTAGTATTGCATTAGTGAAAGAGCATCCCTTCTTCTGTTCATCAGTTGTGACATTGAATATCAAATTTTGATTTGGGTTGGAAACTCTCTCACATCTCATTTCTTGTATGCTACATTGTAGAGCACATTAAAATTGAGGGCAACCTATATGCTGGAAGTCATGCCCAACTGATGGTTGATGTAAACAAATCATAGAAAGCACTTTCTCTCTCTTTCTTTCTCTACCAAACTGACAAAAATTCAAAAAACACATCTTCTTAAATGACATCTTACCTGGGAACATCTATCTGCGATCACATGATCAGGTTGGTAGGTACTCCCCAGCTCATTGCCTTTGTTGAGTCATTATCTCAGAGGATGGCCCGCCCCCACCATAACATAACCTGAAACCTCACCTTTTAGATCTCCTTCTTCGTAGGAAGCCTTCCTCACCAAAAACTTTGTTCTAAAGTTCATGAGTCAGTCCTTCTAAATAGCATAAGCTCAAAACATTTAAAATCACTTGTTGGATAACGTCTTTCTTTTAGCGTTTGTTTGAAGTGTGTTTTGAGGTGTGAGAATATGTTTTTCTTCATTTTTTCTTTCTTTTTCCTTTTACACTCCCCAATCACAGTTGGAGTATTCTAACTTTTTCTGAGAGTGCAGAGGCTTCATTATATCATCCCTAATCCCTGGTTGATCATTCTTTCTTATTCTAATTTACCTTAATCCAATTTTCTACAGTTTTTCAATCTTCATAGTAACCGACATCAGTTTACTTTTCACTGACATCAGTTATACCCAACCAGCATCAGTTTTTGTTCTTTTGGGTTAACTTGTCCAAAAGACCCTTCTTTTAGTTTCTTTGTTGTCAAAATTCCTTTGAGTCTCTGTACACTCTGTTTCCTACTAAACAACCATCACAGAGATTTTCCCACCTGATTATCATCACTCTTTTGCCTCAGTTTGATAAACTTGTCCTTATCTTTCAGTAACCGACAACATGTTAACCTTAACTAGCATCGGTCACCCCTAACTGGTGTCGGTTATCCTATGTTGGTTCTTAACTAGCACATTCACCCAATCTACCTACAAATACCCATTCTTTTCATTCATGTTACTTTCTGTGTCATCTGCAGAGTACATCATTACCTAATATACACTAGTTCACATGGTGTTGACGTGCAACCAAGCCAACACACTTGTGTTCCATGCTAGCCTTCAACCTCTTCCACCTAGTCCGTCACCTCCATCTGTTTCGTCGCCTATGGACCCCAATCTACCTATTGTTGTTAGTATGGGCGACGTGGACTTTGCGTGGTTTCTTGATCAGAATCCTACCGCCTTATAACATTGTCTAGCCCACACATCCACTCAGGATTCCTCAGGCCAGCTTATCTACGGTATGCCCATGTCCATCCCTCCTGCTCTTACACCTACCTCCGTGTCGGCTACTTCTAGTTTAGATCTCCCCACTTCTACCTTACCACCGGTGGTGTCATAACTTGACCCTACTACAATAGTATCCACCCACTATATAACATTCACCATGCCATTGACGTCTTCACTCCCTATGGCATCTACCATGCCTACCTCCATAGCCATTAGTCCAAGTGGCCCCATGTTGTCCACTACCTACATACCCACTCCATCCCAACCACCACTAGTATCAAAAAACTATACCGCCATTCATAATTTAGTTCTATCTATTCCCCAATCACTTCCTCCCATTGCTACTAGGGTGGTCACCTTGACCCCTCTTGTATACACCCACTTTCAACCTCCGCCAGTAGCCTCTACTTCTTATTCAACATATTACCCTTCCTCATCCTTCTCCTCGCATATACCTCCACAATTTTCATACGCAGCTCCTTCACATAACGTGATGCCTTCCACATCATATTCTTCTTACCTTCCTCCCCCTCCTTTGGGAAGTCAACCTTCATCACAACCTACCCCTGATCTTATCAAGATGATGATGGATAAGATGCAAATGCTAGAAGCATCTCTTTCCAGCTCACGCACATCTCTGACCTATGAGGAGATTTGTAATGAGCCTATTCACTTCTCTGTTCCAATCCATCCATACCCTCCACACTGGGAAATTCCAAAATTCAACTGATTCAACAACAAAGAAGACCCACAACAACATATGAGGTCTTTTATACACGTGTTATCTCATCGCTAATGATGACGCTTTTCTCTTGTAGACATTTCCTATGTCTCTCAATGGACCCGCCCTAGACTGGTACAATGCCTTACCTAAGAACTCTATCTTCTCCTTCAACCAGGTGGCCCAAGCCTTTTTGGACCATTTCTCCATCAATGTAGTCAAGAAGGTCACCATGACTGACTTGTATACTACATGTCAATATGAGGATGAGTCAATCATAGAATTTGTTTCTCGCTGGTGTGGCCTGATCAATCAACTCACATTCCCCTTGCCAGACTGAACTAATAGAGTTGTTACATGGGCTTGTGCTTGACACATCTCATCCACCTTACAAATCAATAATTTTCGCACATTTGACGAGGCGTTCACCATGGCCCGAAAGCTTGAATATGAGCCATCGAGGAGAAAAGAATTCAATTACGCAACAAGGGTGCTCCTTTTAAACCACATGAACCCACTTCCACTTCCAAGACACCACCAACCATTCCTCTCAACCCTCCTAGAGCCAAAGGATCCACCCATGCAGTGGTCCTGAAGGCTGGCCCGTCTCACCCATCCAACCTGCCAAAACCTTCGCCTAACCTCTCACCAGTGCAGACATTCCTCTTCAAACATGAACAAAAAAAATACACCCCCATTGCTGAACCATACCCCGTTGTTCTGGAAAATCTCCTAAACACAGGGGCTATCACTCTTCCAGCTATCAAACCACATGCTATTTTTGATCATGCCCATCCGATATCCTCATGGTATAAGGAGAAAAAAATCTATGATTACCATCGTACCCGAGGGCACAATACCAACAATTACATCACCTTCAAAACCATTGTCCAATAAATGTTACATAGAGGAGATCTCATTCTAAACAATCCCAATGCACCCACAAACCAAAAGCTTCACATCTTCCAAAATCCATTTCCTAATCATATACCCCTACCCAACACAACAATTCTTTCGTTGACAGTGACAATAATCAGGAGGTTCATGCCATCTTCGATGTCTTACCCATGCCACTTGCACCATACCCCCCAGCTAACACCTATAGAAGAACTTCTCAAACATTTTCCTTTACCCTCATCTAGCATCTTCACCCTCTTCCCCATTACCAATAGAAGATAATCTAGTGCAAACAAATTCATCTTCCTCGGACACTATAACTACCATACTTGACCATGTCATTAACCCCCTACCATCATACTTGATGAATCACCATCGACACCAGCTTTCATACCCACCGAGGAGTCGGCAATACCTTCCCCTTCCTCCACCGCACCACCTAAAGGAAGACCCTACATCATTTACCTAACCCACACCTCACCACAAAGAAGATCCCATTCTGAGTGCAACTGACCCGCTACCATCTCCTACAACATTAAACGATGTCTTCTTATCTCTTCTTCCTATCGAATCAAATGTAGAGGGCTTCCCTATTTCATAGATATCAATTCCGTTTATAGGGATCACCACCAAATCAACCCTCATCCCCTTCATCTCTTCATCGACCCATTCAATGGACCATCTGGAGTATGTTGATCATTCATTACTTTGGGAACGTCTTCAAATCCCCGTCTCCACACAGATGCAGATGTTGCCTAGCGACTCACCCACTATTTACCCTAGAATAGTGGAAACATCCATACCTACCCTACCCACAGAGGTTCCCACAACACCTCCCATATCACCTTTGACCATACATATACCTTCATCATCTGCATCCTCTACATCCTCACTTCCTAACCCTTCATCAACCTCCACAATCTCTCATATCCTGGGGGTATGACCCACATCAAGCCTTACCCATCTAACAATCAAAATTGATCTAACTACCCCCTCTCACCCTCTCACCAAAATTATACCCCTACCAAAACCAAAACACCAACCACCCCGGATGCCGATACTAGCATCACCCACTACCTCTTTGTCCCCTTCACCACTACCATCCCTCTTGGGCCCTCATCCATCGACCCTAACAACGAAATTGAATGTACATAGTATAACTAAACATCGGCAACTTCCCCAATTACCGCAACCTCTCCTTCTACCCAACTTTATGAAATTACCCTTACCTACAAGAAAACACTGACTGCCACTACCATCACCTACCCCTACCTCCATAGCATCACCACTCTCACCTTGGATAACCTATCCTCTCCCGCCTTCAACATGACCCTCTTCATCACACCATCATTCTGCATTGCTCACCACCCCACCTCCTAAAGTGAAACCTAAAACCAAAACTAGATCACCCACTGCACCCTTACCTAACAAGGTGAGACCCACACCCCAACCCAAACCTAAACATACCCAAACAATCTAGACAACCCCCATATACATGACCAAGTGGCACCCACTCCTAAGTTACTACCAAGCTCCTCACCCAAACTCACACCTGCTTCACAATGCGACCCAATGGCATGATCCTATGCTACTATCCTAGCCAACCTACTAACCTCCTCCCACATCACCTTACCACCCATTCGACCCTACAACCCACTCAAACCAAAACCAAAATGGTTTGATGACTCCCAGATCTGTGCCTACCATCATGCACCAGGGCATAACGTGGAGGATTGCCAAGCTCTCAAAACACTCTTGTTATAGCTCTTCACTGAGGATGATCTTTTAGACAAAGATCTCACTCCTCCTACAACCATAATCACACCTTCTCGGCCATTACCAGCTCAACCATCATCACCCCACACATCATACCCTTCCTACCCACCACCGATATTCAAAATCAATATGGTTCGAATCACCACTCGGGATCAACGTGATAAGGGAAAAGCCAGGGAAGATGAACCTACTACCTCAACCATACCTCACATCACACCTGTGCCCACACCAAAAATCACCATCCGAGGACCTACCTTCCCCATCTCCAATGGGAGAGCCCATCATGCCATGATCAAACAACTCCACCAATCACCGCTCAAAATGTCCTTGTATGACCTCATCCAAACTTCTGAATCTCATCGCCAAGCCCTCATTGAGGTCCTACAATCCATTGAGGTCCCACCTAATGACCCCACACCAGTTACATCCATCATCACACCTCACCACGTGGCCTCCCTTATTTCTTCACCTCCCACCTCGACACCTATTGCCTCATCTCAGGTGGCTACCCTCACTTTCTCTGATGATGAGATTGCACCTCACCAAATAGAGGACCCTAATCCCAACTTATTCATTTCTGCTTATGTTGACAATATATGTGTTTTACGTATTATGATCAATGGCGGAGCTAGCATCAACATCATATCCTCTCATGTGTTTAACCAAATGTGCATTCCTACCAATTACATGCATAATGATCCAATTATGTTGCGTTCTTTAAATGATGCCATAACCACTACCCTAGGGACAGTGATCCTACACATTTGTGTTGGTCCCCGTAGCATCCTCAAACTCTTCTACGTCCTGGAAGGGGAGTTCTAATACAACATGTTACTTGGCCAACCCTGGATCCATGCCATGGGATGTGTCCCCTCCACCCTTCATCGTTGTCTCAAATTTGAACATGAGGGACACAACTACACCATTCAAGCTGACCCTTCACCATTCAAAACATGTAACATGTTATATCGGCCCAATGATGTCCTCATACCTATCACCGCCCCCACTTCCGCTACCACCTCCGCTACTGCCTCTTCTTCGACCCCTACATCACCTATTATCACCACCACAACAACTCCTGTAGAACCCTCCGCTGCTCTAAAACCCACAACCTCCCCATCTCAAACCCCCATGGAGACATCCATTCCCACCACCCACATCCCAGATACTAATCCACTAGAAGGTGTTTTTCAACACCTGACATTGGGGGAGTATCACCTCTACAACATCGATACCTTTCGTACCCCACAAGAGTATGGAAACCTTCAACAACATCCCCATTATGACCACCGCATTGGCAAAATTATTACCTATGGACCCTCACACCTCTGCACCAATCTGACCTATGGAGGCATCGAAACTCCTACTTACACACCTGAACCACCAACCCAAACCTTACCATTTACCACCACCCTCCCCTCATTGACCAACCGACGCTTTGCCCATACCTTCCTCCATCGTTGTGCTTGGAAGGGTTTTGGCTTCGGTCTTTACAAACAAGGCCATCACATTGTCATCCCTTGCACCACTCACAAACACAAAGACTATAGTGGGGTGGGATTTGTTGAGCCCATGCTTAAACAATCCCATGTCAACCTCATCATGGAGGCACCCCAACCTCACAGTCCTCACCTAGTTCACCTACATCACCCGCAGAGCCTATAGATCCAGAATCTATTCCTCCTACATTTTTTTCCATAAACATCATTTCCTTGGGATCCCTCACCATTCAACGAGATCGCGAGGTTCCTACTTCTTTCCCTATCCTCTATCCTGATATGATCGATGACGACACCCCTTCTATCAATGTTGTCCAGTGTCAGAATGACGACTCCATTCTCACCTATTTGGGTGCAGAAGACTCCTATCTCCACCGCACACTACCTTCTGAGACACAAAACATGCTGAATGAATCAACCATCGACATCAACATCCACACATCGGATGACCCCCACATTCTAAAGATAGGCCAATCTTTGGACTCCACTGAACAAGAAGCCTACACTTCTTTCCTTCATGACCATAGCAACACTTTTTCTTGGTCGTACACCAATATGCCCGGTATTGACCCCAACATCATGGTCCACAATATCGTCACCTTACCTGATGCCAAACCTATCAAGCAGAAACTATGCAAGATGCACCCACACATTTCCCTTCTCGTCAAAGAAAAACTCCAACGCCTCCTCTTTGTTTCCTTCATCTTACCCATCGAATACCCCCAATGGATCTCCAACATTGTTACATTCACAAAAGAAACGGGGGGACTTCGCATATGTATCGACTTCCAGGACCTCAACCTGGCTTGCCCTAAAGATGACTTTCCTCTACCCAGCATCGACCAATTGGTTGACCTCACTGCCGGACATGAGATGTTATCTCTCATGGATGGGTTCTCAGGTTATAATCAAATATTACTCGCACCTGAGGATCAACACAAAACTACCTTCATTACCCCTTGGGGGACCTTCTACTATCACGTCATGCCCTTTGAACTGAAGAACGTAGGTGCCACCTACCAACAAGCCATGACCTATATCTTCCATGAAATCATGCATCATATCTTGGAAGACTACATCGATGAACTTTTAGGAAAAACCAAAAGTCATACCAAACACTTTCTTGTCCTTAAAACCATCTTCGACCATCTCATCCAATATTGCGTACACCTCCAACCTAAGAAGTGAATTTTCGCTATCCTATCCAATAAACTCTTGGGATTCATTATTTCCCTACGAGGCATTGAAGTTCACCCTACCAATATCAAGGCCATCCTTGAGATTCCTCCACCCACTAACCTCTGCCAACTTTGTAGCTTGCAGGGTAAACTACAATCTATCTGTCACTTCATTTCTCAATTATCAAACCATTGTGAACCCTTCCACCACCTCCTTAAAAAGGATATCACCTTCCTTTGGAATTCCAAATGTCACAAATCTTTTGAAGCCTTGAAAGCGTACCTATTATAGCCACCCATTCTTACCCTGCCTAAGGAGGACCAACCATTCTACCTCTACATTTCTACCATCGACCATTCCTTGGGCGTCATGCTTGCACACCGAGATGACCAACACAGGGAGAAAGCGGTCTATTACATAAGTTGTACCCTTGTGGATTATGAGACTAGATATACACACACAGAAAAGTTGTGCCTTGCTTTAGTCTTTGTGGCCACCAAAATTCATCACTACCTACTTAACCACACTACCTTCATCATAACCAACACCGATCCCTTGCATTACATGTACGCCAAACCATTCCAAAACCAACGCATTTCGCGATGGCTCATGCTACTCGCTGATCTGGATATCACCTTTCTTCACCAAAAATCAATCAAAGGTCAGGCTATCGCTGATCAACTGGCTGATGCCCCACTCTCTGACCACCAACCCAGCAACTTTGAATTCCTCGATGAATCCATCGCTACCCTTTCCCTCGACGAACCTGCCAAGGAACCTCCACACTATCAAATGACCTTATTGTTCGACGGATCTAAGTGTCACCGAGGGGTTGGTGCCAGAATCATCCTCATTTGACATGAAAATGAACCCATAACCCTTTCTTTCAAACTTGACTTTGAGTGTACCAACAACATCGCCGAATACGAAGCACTCGTATTAGGTCTCCAAACCACCTAAACCCTAGATGTTAAATCCATTAATATCTTTGGTGATTCTCAATTGGTAGTAAATCAGGTCAATGGACTATACCAATGTCACAATGAGGAATTACAATGGTACAAACACCATGTAGACCTCTTGTTAACCACCTTCACCCACTATAACCTACAAACCATCCCCCACTCTAGGAAAAAGTTCACGGATACCATGGCTTGTCTCACCTCACAAATACCATCATCACCTACCAACTCACAAATATTTGTTGTTGTGCGAGATTGCAATCACCTTCTTACCTCTCTCACATTGTCAACCTCATTGAGAAACCTGCCATTGACCCATCAAACCTATGGTACCAACAATACTATGTGTACCTCTCCCTCTTTATCCTCCCTCAGGATCTTACCCATAATGGTCGACAAGATTTCCTCTGAAAGGTCTCTCGGTACGTGATCATGGGAGGTATCCTCTATAAGCATGACTTCAATGGGATCCTTCTTCGATGCCTCACTAGCTCCGAAATACCCTATACCATCAAAGAAATACACGACGACATTTGTGGGGTCACATCAATGGCATGGTTGTCACTAAACGTATCCTTCGCCTTGTCTATTACTGACCTAGCCTCAACCATGATTGTTGTGACTACATCAAACGATGTCTGAGATGTCAAAAAAACTCGAACCTTCATCACACCCTTGGTCATGCCTTACAGGTCGCACGAGACCTTTAGCCCTTTTCTCAATGGGGCCTCGATCTCATCGGTGAGATTAACCCTCATTCTTCTCAACACCACCAATGGATCATAACCGCTACTAAATACTATACCAAATGGGTAGAAGCCATTCCACTCATATCTACCAAAGATGAGAAGATTTGTGAGTTCATCAACCATCACATTATTTTTCACTTCGGTGTTCCTCATCGCCTTATCACTGATAATGGAAAACAGTTCAAAAATAAAACCCTCCAGAAACTCTGTGATACCTTTGGTATCCAGCTCAATTTTTCTTCACCTTATTACCTGCAAACCAATGGCCAAGTTGAATCAACCAACAAAACCCTGAACAAAATCCTCATGAAAGTGGTCAACGATACTGGGAAGGATTGGCATATGCACATGCCTTTCGCCCTATGGGCATACCGCACTAGTATTCACACATCGAATGCTGCTACACCTTTCTCTCTGGTCTACAGTGCCGAGGCAGTCTTTCCTCTCGAATTCCAGATCCCATCTCTCCACATATCACTCCAAGACATGCTCACCAATGATGACTTTCACCAGGATCATCTAGCACAACTAGATTTGTTAGACGAACAACGTCTCCATGCTATAGATCACCTCCAAATATACCAAAAACGCATCAAACATGCTTATGAAAACCATGTCCACCCCCAAACCTTCCAAGTCAAAGATCTCGTCTTGAAAGAAAATCAACACGTCACCAAAGCTGAGAAACATCTACAGAGTAAATTTTCTCTTGATTGGCTTAGACCCTATATCGTTACCCATACCTATGGATTAGGTGCTTATCGTTTATCTTCACTTGACGGTAAACCTGAACCTGAGCCCCTTAACATCTTGCATTTTCAGCCATTCTATTGTTGAACCAAGTGCTCTATTACCCATTGACTATTATTGTCTCATCCCGTGAGCACCCACTCCTTTTATCACCATCTCACAAACCTATGATTAAACAAAGAATCATGTGACTATCCGTCACTTTTTCAACCTTGTCTTCAATATGAGTACCACGGCTCTACTCATGGCATGATTCTCATGGATACTTTTCGTCCCCTCATAGATGGAATCCCATGGTCACATACCATTCCATATACTCCTCAAAAACATCCAACTCCACCTCCACCTTCACTCTACCTTTTGACCTACGTTGTTCGTATTCCTCTATAGCCTTGTCCATGGCTTAATTGGTAAAATAAAATTCACCTATCAAATGGGATCACCCTCCTTGAGTCAAACTTCCAAGCACAAAGATGAATCCCTCAAAAGGACATCTACCATTTGTATCTAGTCGCCATAAATAGACTGCTCCCTCGAAGGACAACTATACTCCACTAGCCATACTCTACCTAGTAAAAAAAAGACTAGGCCCATTATGAAGCTTCCTACATCAATCAACTTCATGAAGACCTCAAGGAGATTATCTAATCATCCCACATAGACTTACCACATCGATCAGTCTATCCACCCAAAGTAACACACCCTTTTTTCCATGGACTCACCTATCTGTGTTATCGACCATCTTATACAAGAGGTGTGTTATTCCCCTTCACATTTCCAACCCTTCACCATATCACCCCTTTTACCCTACTTTTCCTACCTACCACAGGATGATGTCACTAATACGATCTGTCATGATCCTGCACATTGCTTCACCTTTAGAACAGTCCAACCTGCAAGGCCTTTTAGGGGCTTGAGGTTCATCGCACCTACCCTTGGTTTGTGCATCGATGGTCCTTCCCAATCCAGCTGCATCATCAACCCTGTTACTGTTACCTACTTTTCGAACTGTTGACATTCTTCCACCAAAAACAAAGCTTTCAACTTACCTCCACCTACCTCTCACCCATACCTACCTCGACCTATCAATCTTCACCACATTATCAACGTGCACCCATACCTCTGACCCAACATCTTAGCTATCTACCCTTATCCACAAAAATTACCACTTTACCCATTCACCCATACCTTAACCAAAGGTCAATCACACATAGACCCTTGACCCAATCCTCGACCCTACCTATCTACCTATACCCAGGACCCTTGCCTACTCAACTGTACCATTGACCCTTACCTATTTTTCCCTTATCTACATACCCCTGACCCTTACCTGTTCAACCATACTGTTGACCCTCACCTATTTACCCTTACCTATGTAGCCATGAACCCAACCTACCTCAATCCTACCAACCCTTCTCTATACCTATTCTTTTCCTCCCTAGCTTATGGGAGAACTACATCAATCTGAGGCCCCTTCTTTCGTTGGGGCTATGTAGGCAGCACTCCAAGGGCATGGGGCCCTTGGAGGTAAGCTTGACCATCATCGTCACCTTCTTCACCTTCTCCCATCCAGAAACCTTCACTCACCTCTCACCTTTGGCTACTTGTTCCAGTCACTTTCCACTCTAGTTTGTTTCCATTTTATTACCAAACAATTGGAAATTAATACATTTTTACAACACTTATTTCATCACATTCACCACAATCATACATTACCTACGCTCATACCAACATGATCCATGTTACCATACATACCACAAATTAAACCCAAAACATATGCATACCTCATTATTTCTTTTTCATCATATCACATACCTATAACCTAACTCAATCATGCCTAACACCAACTTGACTCAACCATGCCTACCAACCTGACTCAACCATACCTATAACTAGACTCCATCATGCCTATAACTTGACTCAACCATGCCTAACACACCTATCATCCATCCATCTATGCATAACAATCACATTCTATCAACATAAATTCATCATCAGAAAATCATCCATCTCATCATATAAATATGTGTATCCATACAAATATGCATGAATATCAAATAATATATGTCTCTCAAAAACTCTCATATACAGCCTCACCATCTTAAGAACGCAAGACAGTATATGATCAAAAAAACTCTCATATACATCCTCACTCTCTTCGGCACATAGGCCAGTATATATAAAAAATAAATAACTACATCAAAATGGAGGTACATACATCAGACATCATCCTACCAGATATCCTCCATATCTATCTCACATGTCTCCTCCTCCTCCTTGGCACCTGTACAGAGGCCTGTTAACATCTCACCGCCCATCACTGGTCATGGTTGGGTCCCTACTGGTACATCACCTAGGGATGGCCTCCATAAATTGGTGGCCTCGCCCTGACCCTGTCATGGGTCTCATTAGCCCCCTGTGCTCTACACATTGTGGGTGTGTGATCTGGTCCTCTCACTCGAGGCCTGTTGTGACCTGTACTCTCTATAGGATAAGAAATCTATCCCTGTTGCCATCAGATGGTCCTAATAATACTTGACCACACCTATGGCATCCCACAATCTGGATACGGGTAATGTCTGTGGTGGCCCCATCGGCCTCTGACTCTGTACTTGTCCTGTGGGACTCTGTCCCACCCCTTCCTATAAATTGGGACCCTATCCTGGTGCCTGTGGTGGTGCCATCAGCCTCACACCCTGTGCCTGTATCTGGGCCTGGAGAGCCACAATCTGGGCCTGTGCAGTGGCCAACTAGCCCTGCAAACTTGTAACATGTGCATGCAAGGTGGCCACCTGTACCTCATCACCATCTCCACCCTGTGTGGGTGCTTATCCCTGTGCTAAATGGGCATGTAGACTAGCCACATGTGCCTGCAAAGTGGCAACCTCAGCCTCTGAACCTGACAATTGCCCCTGCACCATCCCCAATGGTGTAATCAGGGTAGTCACCTACCCCTGTAGGGCGTCTCTTTAAACAGTGATGGTGGCTAAATTTGCCTGCCCCGGCCTTAGCGGTACTGCTCATAAATGAGCATCCCACCACTATCTATATATGTCTGTTACCTCGGCATCATCAATCTGTCGGTTTCTCACCTACTCCTGCTGCCTTGTAGGCACCATCAGCTGTGGTAGAGGAAATGAATGTTATCCATATTTTTCCCCCGTGCCAAATATTGGATTGACCACGATCCCGCATAAGAGGAAACCGAGTCAAAAGGTGGATAAAAAAGGCTTCAAAATTGGCTAAGAACAAAGGTATAAGCAAAAATTGCCAAGTGTCAGTATGGCACTGATTCAAGGGGTGAATAGAGAAAAGGTTTCTAAACGACCACTACACTATCGTGTGTCCCAGAGGAAAGTGGGGTGTCGGATTAAAAGTTATATTTTCACCCTTTGCCCCAAAAGGTGTAAAAGTTGCAAAATGGCCCACAACTCTGCCCAAGGAAAAATTTAGCATTTGGGCCCAAGTCAAAGCCAAGCGGGGAATGTGAGGAAAGGGAAAAAGATAAATTGTGGACCCGTAGGCCCAATTTTTGTTCAAATCTAGCTGCCACGTGTTCCATATCAAAATGGGGCCCATTTTTCAAGTCGTTTTCCCGCCCTCCTGTATGGACGCGATACAAAATTTGAAGGGGCATATCTTTCGACTCAGGGCTTGAAATATTGCAAATCTGATGCTGTTGGAAAGATCTCGGCCTCACCCATGCCATGGAGGTTTGAAATTTTAATTTTGAGGAGGTTAGGTGAAGAAAAATGGAGGAAACGTCTTCAGGCTTTCAATGCAGGATCTTCTTGCCTCAACAACCAGATCAGATTTGATCTGTTTCAACGTTTCCTCTTCCTTCAAGGCGCTGAACCAAGGATTGATGTAGTAAAGAAGTATTTGGGGAGAGATTTTATTAGAGGCATTAACAGTGGTGGTTGAGCTTCAACCTACTTTTCTTGTTTCTTTTTTTTCTTCTTTCAGGTTGAATCTATAAATATGTGGGTAGGATTCACTGTAAAGGGTTTGACATTCTTTGTTTCACAGGCTCCCTTCTCCTCTTAGTAAAGGGATTTGTGGGGTTCAGGCCTTCCATCAAAATTACATTACATTTCTGCCTCTTGGCTACTTTATAATGGACTGTATCAATCTACAGAGCAATAAAACACGTATGTGATCGATTTTAGATCCTTTCTTGTTATTTTGCTTTCATCTGGTCTCCCATTATATATCTGGCTATCTATGCTTGTTTGTTGTATACATTTTGTTGGTTTGTGTCTATTAGAAAAATAAATTTTCATCATTCCTTTAGTGCATCACCTAGTAGTTTAGTCATTTCTTATTTCTTATACTCTTTTATCCTTGTCTCCTTGGCAAGTTTTAGATTAGGTATAGAGATAGATCCTCTGCAAATCCTTACATATGCACCTAAACAGAGGGATAAGGAACCAACCTTTGATCTGGAGAGCTTTTCCATTTTTACAAGGTCCCACGCCTTGGGAAAAGTTCAATGTTATGCAATCACACCAAATGACTCTGCCTTAGAAAAGCATACCTGTAGAACTCATTTGGGGGTGCTGTGATTTCACGTTAACAGTTTTGGCACGCCCGGTGGAACTAAGAAGTCTCCATCTTATTACAGTAGGGATTGATGTACACTTGTTGTGATTTTGGCTTTTAAGAAGCCTTAAAATTGTACATCTGACGACTCTAAAAGAAACAAATCTACTGGTTTCAGCAACCCAAGCTTGGTAGATTCATGAGAAAAACCCGGTCTAGAGCAAGGAAAGAAGGTATATTTGAATACTTGCATCTATCCCTAGGCAGATAAAGGAGAGGAAGAAGAGTTCAGAGGTCTCCATCTCCACCAAGCATAACCTTGTCAACACCTCCACCTGCAAGGCCTTTCTTTCAGTTTGCAAGGATTCTTAGGCCAATTAGAATGGCACAACCAAATCCATATGTCAACTTCACCAGTAGTAGTCCACTCGCCTTGAATGCACAAAACCCAGTTCTGATTGCAGCATTAAAGAGCATCCCACATTTCACTGGGGAAAATCAAACTTCTCCTGGTGACCATGTCCAAGATATTGCAAATGTCTATACAATCCATGAAATCCATGAGATGGAACATTGCAGTCAAGCTACTCGCCTCTTCATTCAAAGGGAAAGCTTCACAATGGTTCAAGAGTCTTGAAGTAGGCTCTATCTAGAACTGGAACCAGCTGTGCATAGCTCTTCATAATTAGTTTGAGGAAAAATGTGATAACTTGTCTTTGTTGGAACAACTAACAACAATCAAGAGATCCCTGAACGAGCAGCTGACAGACTTCAACCTCATATTCCAGTGGACTTGGGATAGGATTCCAACAGCAGTAAATCCCACTAATGAAGGTGCCTTCTTATACTTTCTTAGGGCATTAAATTGATATATTTCTCTGATGATTTAGTCAATGGGGGGCACTACATTGCCTGCA
This sequence comes from Taxus chinensis, assembly GCA_019776745.2. NCBI lineage: Eukaryota > Viridiplantae > Streptophyta > Pinopsida > Cupressales > Taxaceae > Taxus > Taxus chinensis. The sequence goes on from CM034155.1 coordinate 385,347,627, forward strand.
GCCTATAGCCTCTCCATAGGGGTTGAGAACCATTTGATTCAAGCTAGAAAAATCACTCCTAGGCCATCCATGCCTCTGTACCCTGAGTTAAGAAGCCCAGATACTAGCCAAGCACCTACATTACCTAAACCTACCCCCAGGAGTCAAAGCTTAGCTAAAGCTTCCACTTCATCATCTAATACCTCTAAAGAGCTTCAGGAAGTGATGAAGCAACTTCAAAACTTTGGGAATGAGCTAGTGACCATCAAAATACAACAAGCTCAGAGTTCCAGGCCATACCAGCCCTAGGCTCAATATCAAGCTAGACCCTAGTATCAGCAGAATAGGCCACCACCTCAGACTATAAACCAGAGCCAGAACCAAGGACAGCCCCAAGCTGTTAGACCTTTCAGGCCGTATGATCCTAACACAGCTTCAACATCAAGCGCATTGGTCCTAGCACAGAACAATATGGCACATGAATACGATTGGTGATTTCCATGTGGAAAGGCACATAATCAATCAACATGCTTCAATGGTGCTCTAAATCAGGCCTTGATGGTACAAACCAATATGGTGCCACAAGAACCTGGCCAAGAGGAAGTTCAGCAACAAGGAGCTCAACAAGGTGGCCCCCAAACGAGACTATGTTGGTCAATTGGCAAGCCGAAAACTTCTGTGGGATGAATCAGCCCCCTCATCAAGGTGTGGCTACCAACACACGGTCCAAAAGGAGAAATATTGGAGAAGGCCAACCACTGAACTCAGGTGACCCTCAACCTTCCATCGCTCCACAAGGTCCTGGTGCTCCAAGTACAAATCCCAACATGTTGAACCAATACAGACCACCTTCCAAACCCAGTCAGGCACTGGTTGTAACAACCCATGTGTAAGAAAGAAATGTGTCTGGGAAGGGGTAGAAAAAAGATAGCTCATTCAATATTATTGAGTAGATGAAAAGGATAAGTGTGAAAATTTCACTATGGGAGTCACTGGCCATTCCAGGGCAGAGGGATCTGTTGCAGACTGCCATGCAGAATTGGTCAAGTTCAAATCAACCCCCTAACCAACAAGAGAGAGTGCTTGCTAATGCAGTTTAACTAGGGAGAAACCATGGAGAACAAAAAGGTAAGAAGATGAGACCTCCTCCCTTCTATGTCTCATTGATTATTGGAGACAAATTGGTGCACAATTGTATGATTGATTCTGGGGCTAGTAGTTCAGTGATGCCCAAACAAATAGCTGATCAATTGGGTCTCCAAAATGAAGTCATCTCTAGAGGGGTGCTCCAATTAGATGGGACAACATTGACTAATGTGGGAATCATCAAATATCTGAGTCTCACCCTACACACTTTCCCTAATGTGATTGTTTTACAAAACATGTCAATCATATATTTTCCACCGCATTTTTCTTTGTGTCTATCCAGGGATTTCACTGCCAAAATTGGAGGTTTCCTGTCTGTTGGTTGGTCACACATGATCTTTAGGATAAGATATGGGGTGAAGACCACAGTCAGATCTTAACCTATTGCTGATTATCATATTGAATCCTATGTACCTAGCTCGATCAATGCCAATTTCTCAGCTTTTGATCAAGAAGACCTCCTAAGCACTTCTGAAGCAAATACCAAGGTGGGATGTATCCCAGACTTGACTCTTGATGATTGGGCCAACAAAATCCATGCTTTTGATCCCTATAGGGAGATGGAAGAATCTGAGCTAGGTGTCTACTGCCTACATGAAGAGAATCAACCTCTTCCTGACCTAATCAAGCCAGAATAAAAGGATAACAATGAGGTATGGTAATTGTTCTTTAATGCCTCGACGAGTAGACAAGGAGCTAGAGGAGGAGCCATGATTGTGTCCCCCAGAGGTATGAGATATTATTTAGCTTTCATATTCTAGTTTTCTTACTCAAATAACATTTTTGAATATGAGGCTTTAGTCCAAGGTCTTCATTGGGCAAGGAAGCTGGGAATCAAGAACTTGCAAGTATTCGGTGACAGCGAGCTGGTTGCCAATCAAGTCAGAGGACTAAATGCTATAAAAAATGACCTACTCAAGAAAACTGCAAGAGTATGGTATGGGATCTCATGGAGGATTTCGAGGCCTTCAGTATTGTGTCCATACCTAGGAAGGAGAATGAAGCTCACTGACAGACTTGCAGTAGTCAGGGAAACATTTGATGTGGTTGACAGCATCAAAAGAGACAGAGAACAGCCACATATCCATGTGGTTGTGAGGCCAGTAGTGCCAGATAATAATACATGTTGGTAGGTGTTTGAGAATGATCAACAGATCATTAACTTTCTACAAGAAGAAGTTGAATTCTCAGCTATAAACCAGAGAAAACTAAAGAAGTAGTACGGGAATCAGATAGTACAGCTACATAAAAACAAGCTTCCCAAAGGCTTAGTGACACTAGAATCTATTTTCAATCCTAATGATCAGTTCAAAAAGGAGAAGGCTAACATGTAGATCAAAGGAGAAGATTCAGAGTCAATCCCAGTTGGAGAAGACAAAACACTTCAAATTGGAAAGGTGGCCAGTGAGCAAGAAAGGTATGAATTCATACAACTTTGTCAAGAATTTCCTAATGTGTTTGCTTGGAGTTATGAAGACCTAAGAGGGTTCAATCCAAATCTAGTGCAACACACAATCGAACTAGATCCAGCTTCTCAACCCATCAAGAAGAAGCATAGACTAGTCAACTCACATAAAGAGCCTCTGATGAAGAAGGAACTGAAGAAGCTGATAGAGGCAAGAATCATATTTCCAATCAAACACTCAAGATGGGTTGCAAATCTAGTCCCAGTCAGGAATAAAAATGGAGAAATCAGGCTGTGTGTTGACTTCAAGGATTTGAACAGAGCCTCCCTCAAAGACCACTACCCACTCCCTTCAATGGAGCAAATCTTGCAAGTAGTGTCTGGGTCAGAAAGGTTCTCCCTCCTAGATGGCTACTCAGGGTACAACCAGATCATGGTGAAAGAATATGATCAATTCAAAATAGCTTTCACTACCAAATGGGGCACCTACGCATACAAGAAAATGCCATTTGGACTATCCAACATCGGAGCCACTTTTCAAAGGGAAATGGATATGGCATTCAAGGGGCTGATCAATAAAATAGTGTTGATCGATCTGGATGACATTACAGTGTTTTTTGAGAATGCAGCAGACCACCTTTCCTATCTCAGGAAGGTGTTCCAACGATGTAGCAGTTTTGGGGTGTCACTGAACCCAAAAAATGCGTATTCTTGGCCCATGAGGGAAAAATTCTAGGCCATATCGTATCAAAGGAAGGATTGGAAATTGACCCAGAAAGTGTTCGAGCAATAAGAGAATTGCCATTTCCAAGTCACAAGAAGGCTCTTCAAAGCTTCTTGGGAAAAATAAATTTTGTCCGCAGGTTCGTTCCAAAATTTGATGCCCTTATTAAGCCAATAACGTTGATGCTGAAGAAGAGCTTAACATTCAAGTGGATAGCTGAAAGGAAAAGTAAGTTTTGAGTCTATCAAGGAAGCCATATCACAAGCCCCAACTCTTGTGAACCTAGATTTTTCCAAAGACTTCATACTGTATGCCTTTGGTGGCAGCGACACAATTTCTACAATCTTGGTGCAGCAGAACAAAGAAAGTACAGAATAACCAATTGCTTTTTTCAGCCAGAGTCTGGAAGATTATGAGGTGAGGTACTCCTTCATTGAGAAACAGGTCCTGGTGGTAATCAAAGGATTGAAGAAGTTTAAGCATTTGGTTTCAAACAACAAAATCCAACTATTGGTCTCCCATGTGGGAGTTAAAGATTTCCTTCTTAGCAAGGACCTAAATGAAAAGCGCGTAGGATGGATCACCCATGTCACGGAATATGACATTGAGATCAAGGTCACCAAGCTGGTCTGTGGGAAGGGGTTGTGTGAACAACTAGCCTCAGGTCAAAAGGATGAAACAAACAGTGAAAATGAGGTTGTTTTTGTTCTACAAGATGATCAAGAAGAAGGGAGAGATGATGTACCTGCTCCTTGTTGGACCCAAGACATGGTGAACTTCCTTCGAAAAAGCATGTGTCCTCATGGGATGAGTAAAGAAAAAAGAAGGTATTTTAGGCTACAGGACATCCCATATGTTCTTATTAATGGTGTCTTGTTTAAAAGAGACATCAATGGCATTTTGCTGAGATGCATTAAGACAGATCAGGTGGAGAGAGTGCTACAAGCATTCCATGTTGAAGCAGTTGGAGGCCATTTTTCTCCAAGAGTGACAACACTCAAAATCATGAAAGCAAGATATTATTGGCCCAGAGTGTTTAGTGACTGCTACACATGGATCAAAAGGTGCAAGAATTGTGCATTCTTCAAAGGCAAGGAAAGGCTAGCAGCACTTCCATTGCACCTAATCTTAGTCGACCAACCTTTCATACAATGGGGATTAGAATTCATTGGAGTCATCAATCCAAACTCAAGCCAAGGTCACAAATGGATCCTGACAGTGGCAGATTATTTTACCAAATGGACTGAAGCAGTGGCCCTCAAGGAAGCAAATGAATCTAGTATCCTAGATTTCTATGAAGGGATAGTGATCATATTTGGAGTGTCAGCCACCATATTATCAGACAATGCATTAGCATTCATAGGTTCCAAAATCATAGGATGGGCAGTTAAGAATGGGACTTATTTGAGTACTTCATCAAAATATTACCCTCAAGGTAATGGCCAGGCTGAGTCCACAAACAAAAACCTACTAAAAATCATCAGAAGAACTCTTGATGAAAATCAGAGGACCTAGCACACAAAGCTCAAAACGGCCTTATGGGCTAATAGAATAACACCCAAGAGATCTACGGGTAGGCTCTCCATTCAAGCTTGTCTATGGGAAAGAGGAAGTGTTGCCTATATCACTTGAGTTGCCAGCATTAGAGCTCATGAAGCAACTAGAGATGTCTGAATTTGGACCAATGGAGGCCAGGTATGCGGAGCTGATAGAATTAGAAGAAACTAGAGAGCATGCCCTCTAAGTAATAGAGAAGAATCAGGCTTCAGTCAAGAAATGCTTTTACAAGAAGGATAAAAGCAAGGACCTTCTAGAAAGGAGACTCTGGTTTTGAAGTGGGATGCAGATTGAGAAAAACCAGTAAGGACATTCCAAATTTGACGCCATCTGGAGTGGCCCCTATATGATCACAAGATGCAAAAGTAGCAATGATTTCCAATTGTCTACGTTGGAGGGTGAAGAGTTGCATATCCTAGTAAATGGGATCTATCTTAAACACTCTACTAAAAGGGGAGTTCTCACCCTATACATATTAGTTTAGTATTCTATTTCCTCTAAGTGCTTATGCATATTATCTTGTTGTGGTGTAGATTGCTTTTCTCCTAAGTGCTTTGCACACTCTGTATTGTCCATGTGGAGCATGTATGATTTCAAATTTTGTATAGTGTGGTGTTTTTTTTTGGCTCTTATGCAGTCCATTCAGAAAGATAGATGAATCCCTGAGATAAAACAATTTTCTACTCTTAGAAACCTTCATTTCGAGATTTATTATGAAAATTGAGAGTGCAAGCAGCCGGGCTCATGAATCAGAGGAAAAATTAGTATCAGATAGTCTTTCTCGAATCCATGCCCAACGGATACGACAAGGCAATTGGTCTTTTCATCTAGTAGGAAGATACCCCTGTGAGTCACCAAATTGTTATCCATATTTCGCCCCCGTGCCAAATATTGGATCGACCACGATCCCACATAAGAGGAAACAGAGTCAAAATGCGAATAGAAAAGGATTCAAATTGGCTAAGTATAAAGGTATAATGGAGAATGCCAAGTGTCAGTATGGCACTGATTCAAGGGGTGAATAGAGAAAAGGTTTATAAATGAGCACCAGAGTTCTACGTTTCCCAGGGGAAAGCAGACCATTGGGGAAAAATTTGGTTCTTTGCCCCTTGTTATCTCAAGAGGGTAGAAGTTGGAAAATGGCCCGCAACTCTGCCCAAGGAAAAAGTCAGCATTTGGGCCCGAGTCAATGCCAAAGCAGGGAATCGAAGGAAAGAGCAAAAGATAAATTGTGGACTCGTAGGCCCAATTTTTGTTCCAATTTGGCCACCACGTATCCTATATCAAAAGGGGACCCATTTTTCAAGCTGTTTTCCCACCCTCATGTACAGACCCAATACAAACTTCTAAGGGGCATATCTTTCGATTTAGGGCTCGAAATATTACAAATCTGATGTTGTTGGAAAGATCTCGGCCTCACCCATGCCATGGAGGTCTGAAACTTTAATTTTGAGGAGGTTAGGTGAAGAAAAATAGAGGAAACGTATTTAGGATTTTAATGTAGGATCTTCTTACCTTAACAACCAGATTAGATTTGATCTATTTTATTGTTTCCTCTTCCTTTAAGGCATTGAACCAAGGATTGATGCAGTAAAGATGGATTTGGGGCAGATTTTATCTGAAGCATTAACAACAGTGGTTGAACTTCAACCTACTTTTCCCACTTCTCTCTCTCTCTTCCTTATGTCTGATCGAATCTATAAACACGAGGGCAGGATTCCTTGTAAAGGGTTGGACATTCTTTGTTTTGAAGACTCCCTTATCCTCTTAGCAAAGGGATTTATGGGGTTCAAGCCTTCCATCAAAAATTGCATTATGTTTCTTCCTCTTAGCTACTTTGTAACAGACTGTATCAATCTACAGAGCAATAAAACACGTCTGTGATCAATTTTAGATCCTTTCTTGTCTCTTTTGCTTTCATATGGTCTCCTATTATATATCTGGTTATCTGTTCTTGTTTATTGTATGCATTTTGTTGGTTTGTGTCTATTAGAAAAATAAGTGTTCATCATTCCTTTGGTGCATCACCTGGTAGTTTAGTCATTTCTTATTTCTTATACTCTTTTATTCCTGTGTCCTTGGAAAGTTTTAGATTAGGTATAGAGATAGATCCTCTACAAATCCTTACGTATGCACCTAAACAGAGGGATAAGGAACCAACCTTTGATTTGTAGAGCTTTTCCATTTTTGCAAGGTCCCACGTCTTGGGAAAAGTTCAATGTTATGCAATCACACCAAATGACTCTGCCTTAGAAAAGTAGACTTGTAAAACTCATTTGGGGGTGCTGTGATTTCACGTTAACAACAAACTCTCCACGTCATCCCTCCTATACTATGTATGGGAAGGGTGGGGGTATATCCTGAGGTAGCCCAAACTACCATCTGACCCTATCTATGGGTATCATCTCGTGCTCTCCCACATGGCGCCCCTCTATCCATCTGAGTAGCTTCAGTCTGTCTAACTCATCAACCATCTATCTATATGAAGGATAACCCAAATACAGTCTCCAAATGATGTCCATGTCAGACAACCCCTCTAGTAACCACCTATAAAAGGAAACATCATGAGTAGACCTACCTACTTGACGCTCTCCGATAACATGCAACCCATTGTTTGTAACCTACCCAAACCAAACCTGGCTCGAACGCATCCACCCAGGGCATACCAACTAGATGCACACACATGATGAGCTCATTATGCCCAACAGTGAAGTAGGAAAGTACAACATAATATGAACCTCCGTAGTCACCCATACGCCCACAGCTCTCTATACAACTGCACCAAGAATTTTGGCACCCGTGAGAAACAAGTCCTGTCCACCACCATATTATGAAGGACCCCCCTCAATGATCATGGTAATCTCTCACCCTCTACATCGGGCAGTGCAAAATAGCAAACTACCTCCATCAGCAACACTACTAGCCTAGTCTCCTATGGATGGGCCAAATACATCTTCTCCATAGCTCATACTGGCACTGTGGAATCTCATCTCCACCAACCCCTCACCAAATGTTGTCAGCATCAAATCCTCATATGCCTCAGAGGAGATCGAATATACCTGCATCCCCCAATATCGGTAACCATAGGATCTTGTAAACATCCTCTAGGGTGACTGTGATCTCACCTGTCGGTAGATGGAATGTGTTGGGCACCGAATCCTATCTATCGATGAGGCAAACCATCAGACTCGGCTGCCAGACTACATGACGGTAGCGTCTAACCCCGATCAGGCCAACATCTGCAACATGCCTCCAATCCTCGACTGTTGCACCTCCTCAAACCATCAAGAGAAGGGGTGACACCCTATCTCACATCCGCAGCTGATCTCTCTCCTGTATCCAACAAAACATCACATTAATACACCTTAATCATACCCACAATCACCCATGACACCTCACCTACACCTATTACCCTACCTCTCTTTTTTTCCCTCGTAACTTACCCTCTCCCACCCCAACCCTAACCAAAAATTCATTCAACCATACCTATTTCAACCTCTTACCCATGTTATTTTTCGGTCAAAAACATCTTCTTTTATCCTTATCTCTCTCACCCACCCACCCAATGGTTCCTCTGGCCGATGTTTCTCCCACTACCAACCAGTACTGGTTCTACTCAACCAACCCCGGTCTTCTTTTTACCGGCATCGGTCACCTTATCCATGACCGATTCTGGCTCACCATCACCGACGTCGTCCACCCTCTGACCGACGCCGATCACTGTCGTGTCGAATTCCATAAAACCCAAACCCACCTCTTCCTAAAAAATCCTTTTCTTTACCCTTCTACCCACCCATTCCTACCTAAAACTCCCCTCCAACCCTTCCCACCCCTCGTTCACATAACACCACCCCTCCCCATTCCTATTTGGCCCAATTTTCCCTCCCAAATTCCACTTCCCTTTTTCCCCCCACAAAAAATTGCTTTCTAAACCCAACCTCTAGACCAATCTACCTCACAAAACACATAATAGGATTAGCTCTTACCTCATCGTGTTGTCGTCTCCGTGGTGGCACGTCGGGCCGCTACACTAGTGGTCCACCCGATCCCTCTCCTGCCTCTGCCATCACCCAATCGACCTACTCACCTCCACCCAACCAAATCGATCAATCCAATCTCGTGGCCCTACCTATCAACTACCGATCACTCGCTCCCTGGCTTGTCACCTCAGCACTCTGTTCCACTCAGTCGCTTTACACCCTTCTCTCTCTCACCTACCATTTTCTCCTATGTGGCAAATGACAAATGATTCCAAAAAAAGTGGAAATTTCCTTTTTTATACAAACCCCGACCTGACCGACGTCGGTTGTACCTCAACCGACATCGGTCATGTGCCCTAGCTTACCATGGTCAGTTTCCCTAGACTGACATCGGTTGACCTTGACCGGTATCGGTTACCATTGCTACCCATTTCACCCTATTCGATTACCCGCAACCTTTTTTCATCTCACCTAATGCCCACCCTGACCCTTGACCTCATCATTCCAACCCCACCCTCACCATCACTTGGGGCCTATTTCTTACCCTCCCATGGCCTTACCTACGCCACACCTTGTTACCCACACCTGACCCCTTCGAGTGCCCATCGACCTTAAGCATTCGCTCTACCTTATAATGTTGTTACCACGTTACCAACCTTACCTTGACTACGGCTGTGACCTTTGCCCAAACAAACCTTGACCTTTTGGATGTACCAAAACCACCCTACGTGTTCATGCATCTTACCTCATTGAGTGCTCAAACCGTATCCTTCACCATGGATACCGAACCTCAACAAACCTTGTTTGGATAACCTGATCGACCCTGGACAATGTAGAGTTCGAAAGCTCTTCACCATGGTACCATGTCACAATCTCTGCGTGTGCATACACTTGATTAACACTACCCGACCTGCACCTACCTACCCACACCTAGCTACCCACCCATTGATTATGTGGGATATTCCCATGTCCTCACTTGTTGCATCTTGTGATGACGGTACCTTTTTTTCTCAACCTAACGACCTTACCTTGCCTATGGTTGTGACCCTTTTCCAAACAAACCTTTACCATTTGACCCTTTTGGATGTACCGAAACCACCCTATGCATTCCTACATCTTACCTCATTGAGTTCCTAGACCGTATCCTTTACCCTGGATACCAGACCTCAACAACCCGTGTTTGGATGACCCTTACGACCTTAGCTGACGTAAATTTATTATGTTGAGCAACCCTTGTACCTCATTTCATTTTACAACATGTGCATATGTTTGAAAGCTCTACCTACTCCACCCTACCTTTCACAATCACCATACCCCCGAACCTCATCTCTTTCACACCTACCCCTACTTTATCAAACCACCCACCGCATCTCTATGCTTTATCATCGGTGTCTGATTTGAGGGGGGATCCCTCATGCCCCTTGTTGGGGCACCCAACATCCACCTTCTCACCCTAACGTCACATGGGGACAAAACCAACCTTCATTTTTTTCACGCCGCCTACCACTACAGGTTGCCCAACAAAAAGGGGCAAAATGTAGACACCAAAAACATGCCACCTTTCATCACTTTCCTCCAAAATGACCTAATAACCACATTCTACAAGGTTGATCGATTTAACCCTAATTCGGTCACTCACACCCCCTTTCGTAAACCATAATGACCCACATTCACACACCCAAGGATTTAATTATCATCAATTAATTAAATTCCCCCTTTTTCCCACTCATCAAATCCACCTCACCATGCCACTGGACCAACCACCTCACCATTCCACTCCCCCTCCTTGCCCATACCTAGCCCACACCCTTCTAGAAACCCTAATAATGGCCACCCCACTCATATGACCCCTCTTTGTCCTATTACTTGTTCTAAGGGTAGAAGACGCATGTGCTCCGCCACTCAAAATCAAGTGGGGAAGGCATGTTCCCTATTATTGAAAAAATAAACCTCCCCAACATAACCTGTGTTGGTCACAGTCTGACCGATGTTGGTCAGGTGGGACTGGTGTTGGTCACCTATAAATGCCCAGTTCTCACTCTTTCCAAAGGGTGGTTGGTTGGCTGATTGATTTTTCATTGGTTGATTCACATTTTGGGTGAGGGTCATCTTCATTCAGCACTATCATTCACATTCCCCATTAGTAATTCGTGGAAACAACAAAGCCATTAGAACTCCAAGCTGAGACCATTAGTGGAAGTATTCACAAGAACCTTTTGTGAGCACAACCATTGAAGGACCTTGAAGCCAGACATAGTTCAAGAAGGAGCTCTCTAACCAACCTACCAACCTTCACCAACATCTATCACTCTTCTACATTAGTTGCTCAGTCTTCTACACACATTGGACTTCGGGTAGGTGGATCCCCTCCTCCTTCACTCGTGTTTTTGTACTTAGGTGCTCTATTTTCCTCCCCCACGAACAAAAACCTCTCTCCTGCTCCTTAAACCCCACCTATTCAGCCCATATCCATACATAAGACCCTCTTTCACCCCATTCTTCTCCCTAGTAAATACCTGACCAGTCACAGAGAGCACCCTAACCCCCACTACCAAACTCTGACCAAATCCTAGTGACCGTCGCCGGCTAACCCTAACCGTAGTCGGTTGAGCCTGACCATCATCGGTCACCCTGTTGTCTATTAGTTCCCCACCTTCTACCTTAACACACCCAAAAACCACCCCCAAAGACCCCAAAACTCTGACTTTAAACCTACCATTCACCTAAACCTCACCCATATCCTCATAACCTTATGTTCTGAGACAGAGTGGAACCCAAACACCACCCACTTAAACCTCTGTAACTTCTACAGTGACCGATATTGGTCAACCTTAATCGGCATCGGTCTACCCTCCACCGGCATCAGTTAGACAGACTGATGTTAGTCTTTGTGTCTATTAACACAGTACAAACCAATGACCTACCCACTCACCCAAATAACCTAAAATACCCTACCTACCTCTAACAAGACCTTGTCTGTGACCTGCAGACCACCTAACCTACTTGTGACCCGACTCAAAGACCTTATACCTACATATTTATAATATTTAATTGGATCGACGTTAATAGTGACCTGAGGCACCCAAATCAGAACGCTAGCACTAGATTCCTTTTATTTACATGTTCCAGTCATTTAATATTAATTTATAAAACAGTGGATTGACATCCCTCTCACACTTCCTGGATCTAGCATACGCTAGGTAGTCCACTGCCATATGTTGTTTAACTCTCTCTTGTGGTATTGTTTTCTTATTACAGGGTAGTCCTTCCCAACCAAAAAAGAGTTCACACGATCAAACGAGATCGAAAGTCTACATGAGTGCATTCCACCTTCTACCCGTCACCAAAAAACATGTAAAAATCATACACCCTTATCTGTTTCAGTCTCTGATTGTACGCAAAAAGGATCGAAACACCTATAGATTTAAGAGGTATGGATGGATATCCTAATATGGTGCCACAAGATGTCAGAAATAGGTTGCCAAAGTTTCAAGGGAATAATGGCATCACTGGTGACCAGCATTTAAAACTCTTTGTCAACATGATGGAAGATTTTGAAATTGAGTTTGAAGACGTGTATGTAAAGCTATTTATTCATACTCTTGAGGAGGATGCACATGACTGGTACAAGGCTTTACCAGATAATTCAATAGATTCATGGAATGAGATGAAAAATGCCTTTAGATTGCAATATGGGGATAAGACAGATCCTAGGTTCCTTTTATCTAAATTTGAAAATATAAAGAAGAATACAAATGAATTTGTTGATGATTTCAATACTAGGTTCAATAAGACCTTGAATAGGTTACATATAATCTTAAGGCCAAGCCATGAATCTTGTTTGATTAAGTATTCTGATGCTTTTGATAAAAATGCTTCTTATTACTTAAGAGATAAAAACCCGAGAACATTAAGGCAAGCCTTCACTATGGCTTTACAAATTGAGAATAATATTAAGGCAGTTGGCAAGCCTCCTAAGAGGGAAGGTGTTAAGTTGATCAATCCTGAAAATCCTCAGTCAAGCAAGGTTTTGGATCTGGAAGAGGTTGTAAAAACTTTGGCTAGAGCAGTTAAAGAGATATCTTATAAACTGGACAGAGCAGAAAAGGGGATAGGACAAAATTCCCAAGGTCAACATAAGCCACAAGGTCAGGAGAGATTTGGAAATCACCCCAGAGGGATCATAGACCAGATGACTGAGTAAAAGGGCCCATGGGGTCAGGAAATAGACAGCCTCAACCTCGGGAAAATAGATTGGTTCCTGATCCTTTGACTGTTAGGATTGCTACCATGGAGGAGGCCCATGTTATTGAGTGGTGTGATAGGTGTTTCTTACCACATTCCCCATGTGATGTAGATAATTAAGTTGAGGAAGCAGATGATGATGAGACGTATGATGATGTGTGCATAATGGAATGCCCTGCAAACTCACGGTAGGGGCAAACTCAACTGAATTGATAAGTGCTAGAACTGTTGAAAACTTCTAGGATTGTGTTCACTGGGTATTACCTCTTCCTCCTATTAATACTTTTGAAATTGATATGGTGCAAGCATTTGATCTACCTAATCATGATTTTGAATACTTAAGGGCCTTGATGATTAAAAAGTATGATGGAGGGATCCCTTCGGAAGAGGACAGACAAATGTTGATGAATGCAATAGTTGCTTAGGAGAAAGAATATAACACCATAAGTAAGGTTGTCAAAGGGGAAGGGCCACAAACCAAGCCAAAAGTTCCAGTTCTTACCAATATCCTGAAGGAAACCCCTAAGAAAGATACATCTAATAAAGGCCTAATTACCCCAAATAAAACTTGTACTCCTGCCCATGCCCAGACTCTGAAAACTCCTATACTATCAAAGGAAGTGGTGAATCTCCCTCCTAATACTGCCCTACCCAAATATGTTCCTTGTGACATAGCCCAAATCTTGAGTCAGATCAAGGTCATTGTTCCCATTGTTGAATTACTCAGGATCCCTGAGCATAGGAAAAGGGCATTCGAATATTTGGGATTTAAAGAAGAGAAAATTACCCAGGGAAAAAGTGTGAAAAATGTAGAGGTTCCTCATATTATTGCAGAATTAGAAATACCACAAGTATTGGAGGAACCAGGGAGAATCACCTAAGGTGTATTTGGGAACTTCTCTGGTTGAATCTCAGCTTAATGTGGATCCATTTTTTACCACTTTGATTATTAAAGATAGGCTGGTACATAACTGCATGTTTGATTCAGGAGCCTCATGTAATGTAATGCCTCTTGAGGTCATGAATGAGTTAAATATCAAGGTAACAATAGCTTTTGGGAAATGTACTGCTATGGATTCAAGAGAAGTGTCAGTAGTTGGGTATGTCAAGGGATTAGTAGTGCAGTTGGCAGCTTTTCTAGGAAAATGCTTAACCATGAATGTGGTTATTGTGGACTGTCCTGCCAAATGGGGGATGTTATTATCTAGAAAGTGGGTAGCTAGTGTGGGTGGAAGCATACAAATGGACATGTCATACACAACCATACCAATTGAGGGGAACCTTGTGAAGTTGTACGGTGAGAAGAAAATGTTACATCTCATTGAGGACCCTAACAATGCTTCTTATGAAGTATTGTATGCAGATGTCGATGTCGACAACTTTGTGGGTTATGCTGATTTTAAGGAGCATAAAATTGATGAGTGCAAGTATCCCGAGTAGATTGGTTCTCCCTGGACTCTGATGTTTGATGGGGTTTGTTCTAGATCTGGTAAAGGCACAAAAGATAAACCTCAGAAAATATGGCTAGGTAGCAACTTGGATAGAGAAGAAAAACAAGCATATGTCTAGTTGTTAAAAAAGTATCAAGACTTCTTGGCTTGGTCGTACTCAGAATGGCAGGCACTTGAAACATTTCCTTGATTGATTTCTCAGAATCAAGGTACGCATCATTGTACAGTGTGTAGTCTTTGGTTTTGTTTGTTTGTTTTTATGTTTTTTCTGTTTCAGTTTGTCTTGGTCCTTGGTGACCGGTTTTTGTTGGTTTCTCGGTTCATTCTTGGGAGGTTGGTTATTGTTTCTTTATTTTGAAGGTCGGTTCTTGACTCCATTTCCCAATGGATTTTTGGCACATGGCTTGTTATGTTGTTCTTATGGCACTCGATGGGAGTGCCCATCCCCGATTCGGAGCTGATGTTGGTGCTCGTTTCAATCTTGCCCTATGTGTTCAAAAAAATTCAATTTGCGTGGTCTGAAATATTTTTTGTCTCCTTGTGTGGATGATTGAACTTTTATCTTTATCAGGTTGTTGTCATCAAATCACTTTCTATGGTCATGAAACGTGTTGACCTCTGTGTTGTTTCTAGTTTCTCTTTCCATGCGGGAAATTTGTTATTTGGGCGTGAATGATGGGGTTTACCCTTCTTTTTATATTTCCACAGTCATGTTTTCCCTATCAAATTTTATCCCAACATCCATGGATATGTGGTCGTCTTTAATTGGACATGGTGAACTTATCACTTGTTTTAATTGGCATGGCATGGGGTCTATTTGGTAAACTTGTCACTTTTTGTCACATTTATAAAACATGCCAAATTGGTCCCGTGGCTCCGATGAATTATAATTGCCTACTCAACAATATGAAGCAGCGGAGAAATTTCTTACTTTGGCCCCGAAAAGTGTACACGTGTCATAAATCAAGCGGTTGCGGGAAGGCGGGTCACCGGAGGTGTTTGGAACTTTTAGCTTTATTATGAAAAAGGAATAAAGTATAAAAGTGAAGCGCGGCCCCACTAATGCCCACATCGAAAGTTAAAAGTGGGGAGGTGGGTCGCCGGGGCATTTTAAGATTCTCGGATTTGTTTTGAAAAAGAATGAAAGTCATAAAGTAATCCGCAGCCCCGTCGACGCCCAGGAAAGCCATGTGTAAAGCCTATATCAAAAGCGGATGGGCGGGCCAAATTGTACAAAAATGCACAATTTCTTTAAGTGATACAAAATGTGAAAAGCACCCCCAGGCCCTCTTCAACTCAAATATTTTCCACATGGAGAGCCTACACTCGTTTGAGGTCCCACCTTTGGGTCTTACCTTTGGAGTTGTGCCAAGGAGACACGTGGAGGCTTCCGCTGGCTCCTCTCTATATTGAGACTTCTCAACGGTCGAGGCAACTTTCTTAAGCCCGGGACACATGGAGGGCCCGCGCCTGTTTGGGGACATGCCCCTGAATTTTACTTTTAAAAGAGCACGAAGAGACATGTGGAGGTTTCCACTGGATCTTCCCATACTTATACTTTTCAAGCATCTGATGTAACTTTCTCAGACCCTAGGCATGTGGCACCTTCCACTAGTTCTTAAACTTTTTCAACGACTGGTACAACTTTTCTGGGCCTGAGACACGTGGAGAGCCCACACTTGTTTGGGGTCTCCACTTTTGGGCACCATATCAAAAGTGCATCGAAGAGACATGTGGAGGCTTCCACTGGCTCCTCTTTATACTGAGACTTCTCAACGGCTGAGGCAACTTTCTTGGGCCTAGGGCATGTGGAGAGCCTGTGCTCATTTGAGGTCCCGCCTCTAGACTTCATCTTTGAAGTTGTGCTGAACAAACACGTGGAAGATTCTACTGGAATTTCCCATGCTCATATTTTTTAGTGATTGGTGCAACTCTCTCGAGTTCTGGACACGTGGAGGGCCCATGCTCATTTGAGGAACCTACCTCTAGACTTCACCTTTGCAGTTGCACCAAGGAAACATGTGGAGGCTTCCGTTGGCTCCTCTTTACACTTGGCCGACTCAGACTCGCAGCGCAGATATGTGGTATAATCCATGTGAGGACACTCATTTCTGAGAGGCACGAATGTAGGTATCTATTATTCAAGGTGTATTCTCAAAGGTGAAAAGGATTGCTTGTCAGATCAAGCCATTTGGAGCCACCTGAGAATTATTAAAAAGGTGATTTCTTACATGAAAAAATAATAGAATGATTAAAAAGTTATGACATGGCATCCCATTCATAGTTGAGGAACTGAGAAACGTGATCAGTTCATGATTTATCCACCTAGCAACAGAAAGTAAGATATTTTCAAGGGAATAAACATGATTAAATGGTATGTTGTAAAGAGGAATATTCTCTTGAAGATTTAGACTTTTGGGGGGAAAATTTGGGATGAGTGAGCGAGTGAAATTGTATAAATGCAATGAGAATACTCTTGCATAGAGGGGGTTAATTTTTCTGAGAAAGTTTGAGAAAAACCATTTTCCCAAGAGACCGTCTGAGAAACCTGTTTATTTTCCTATGTTTTAGATTTAATCATGTCAAGATGGTTGCAAGTGTACAACCATTGACAAGCTCTGAGATTGTTAAAGAAACTCTCCCCTGCTGATGAATCTAATGAACCTTGAAATGAATTTGTGTTGATCATGAGCACAATTGTGTTTTCTCTTATTTCAGAATGTTTTCAAATAGTTTTTCTTGTTCCTGTTGCAATCTTATGTTGAAATCCCTCTGAATCACACAAGATCTTATCCCTGTGGTAGTATTTTGGCATTTGCAATTTCATTGTGAGAAGAGCTTTCATCTTGTAATGAAATAAACAATTTAAAATCACTTTACTTTCACTAGGTTGACAAATATTGTTTGTAAGTCTATGAGTGTATCTTAGGCGTGACGAATCAGGGACTTTCAACATTTAATTGAGTCTTTAGCATGAGCCTTTATGTTGAATTCTTGAAGAGTGTATGAAACCGTGCATCTTTGGGCCTCCATTGATACACACCTTCTGGTTGAAGGAATATTTTGGCTATTTTGAAGCATTTTGTCTATGATTTTTCCAATATTTGTAAAGGCTCTCAAAGATCTGGTATAATCAACTTTATCTTGCTTAACTTCCCACCAAAAACTTCTCAAATGATAAATCCTACATGAACTACCCCTGTTTGTACTGTGTATCCACAAAGGTTTAACAATTTCCACTGCCAAAATATGTAGAAACAATCAGGATTCAATTATTATCTTTAGTAACCTAAACCTTGTCCAGGAAACATCTCCACTCTCTAGTGTGACAACTCGTGAGAGTTAGATTGTGTTGTATTGATCATATTTTCTCAAGGTTCTCATGAAAATTGTGCAAAGAAGGATCTCTTGATATCCTTCACCAACACGGGTTACAGAACGGGTCCTCTCACCCTGGTTGAAGGCACGACCTAAAGTAGTGAGGGTAGATCAAACCCTCAATAAGGTGCTATCCATTTCTCCAATGCCTGAGTGACAAAGAGTCAGCTGAATCCCCTCCCCGGCTACAAAATGACTCATATCATGATTCGTTTGTCTCTAAGCATCCTTTCAGTTTTGTGATGTTGCTCATCCCTCATAGGAGAATCAATTTGGTGATAGGACATGCTAGAAACAATTAATAGTGCTAGAAGGGGGAGAATAAGTGTGATGCCCCCAAGTGTGCCAATGATGGAGATTTATGTAGCGATGCGAGAGATACCTTGTCATTATGGGAGAGCATTTTCTATGTCATGATAAGAGCGATGGCCAACACAATGGTAGGCCAAAGCAACAATATGACCATACGATGGTGGTGGAATTTGAAATGTGTCTTGGCCATTAGTAGGATTAGTTTCTTTAACAAAATGAATTGTAAACGGAAGTGGATCAGGATAGGGAGGATTCTTAAATGGTGGTAGATTAGGTGGGATTGATGACGTTGTAAAAAAATTTATAGGAGAAGAGGGTGGACTGATTTTGAGAGGCAGTTGCATACGTTGACTTGGTAATGTCGTAGATGAATTGAGGGGATGGGGTGCTATATTGATTTTGAGAGGCGATTGCTTAAGCAACTCTTAACGTTCCATAGAAGGAACTTGAGAAATGATGGAATGATGTTCATTATACATAGACAAATCAGATTTAGAAACCCTTTGAGATGTAACAACTAGAGAGGACCATGTAACATGATGTTGTGTAGTGAATGAGATAAAACCTTGAATTTTAAGATGCTTGATTCTTCGTTGTAAAGCATAGAAATCATTGTCATTATGTCCATGTTAAGTGCAAAATGGGAGACCTTGATATTTGACCAGCCGATAAGGAGGATAATAATGAGTAGTTGACAAACTGATCAATTGATGACTAAGGATCTCAGTAAGAATGTCATGTTGCTTAGCATTGTTATTAAATGTGAGAGGATCTGGTAATGGTAAGACTTGAGGCTCACTGATATGAGCACATGTAGAAGACAGAGAATGAGGATGAGAAGTAGAACTAGCATGAGCTTGAGAAGCATTCTTAAGATGTTGGATTTCATATTTTAAAGATGTAATTGCAGATTCCATAGCCTAAAATTTATCTTGAAATAAATAATGTAAAGCTTGAATAGACTTACGAATTGATTTATTGGCATAGTCATCGGAGAGATAATTGAAGATGGCACTGACTTGTGAAGGCAACATATTGATAGGGAGATACACAGTCACTAGGGTTTTGTGAAGAACATCTTTGCAAGATGGGTGCAACTGAAGAAATTGAAGCAAAGAGACTTGAGAGACCTTATGAGCCATTATAGAAGAAATAAAAATATCTCTAAGTATTGAAAGCGGGTTTACCAAATGATTAAGAAAATGTTGAAATGAATAAATTTCTAATACTAATTATATAACAATGTTGTAAATATGCAATAAAGTAAAATATTGACCCAATAAAATAAGCAATTAAGATTTAAAACCCTAAGTGTAGATGAAGAGATAAAATGACCTAGTTGTTTCATTATGATCCCAAAGGTGCATAGAACTGTCAAACTGGAAAATATGAAGTGCAGATTGTCACATTGAAGCCCAAAAAAATGCAGAGGTGTTGGAATATGTAGGACTAGGGTTCCTATGGAGGATCAGGGGCACCTGGGGCATCGTACACCTATTATGGGTACCCGTGATTTCTCAGAAGCTTTGAAAACTAATTTCGTTGGGTCGTGAGATTTTTTTTAGTTGTCACCTTTAATCGCTTGTATGTCGTTGGACTTCACTTTTATTTATTTTCTTAGAACCTGCAATCCAAAAGAAGCAATGCAAAACCCTCAAACCACATCAAATCCTAAAAGGAAAGATGCAAAATGAGGGGTCAGACTATCCTTGGCTATCACACAGTGAACTTACGACTGAGTTCTACACCACATCTCAGACCCAATGTAGTTCTATGTGCGTGCGTGTGTAATTATGCCTTAGGTGGCTCTTGTGCATGTCACACTTGATAGAGAGCAAGTAGCTAGATGTAAGAAATGTAAATAGATGTGTGCATGAAAGAATGAACTTTCCCTCCTATGCATGTATGCAGAAGTATCAGTCCCTTGCCCTTGTGTGTGGATGTTAGATGGATGCTCGAATGCTCTTGATAATGGCCTTTGAATGCAACCTTAGTGGTGATAGCTAATGCTTATTGCTTGGTCCTTTATTATGATCACATAACTTTATATTTATATGATTCCCTTTCTTGAATTTTGTAATCAACCCAGAAAATATCGACTACCAAAAAGATAAAATGCCCAAATGGCTAGAGAGGACCCAAAAGATGTAAACAAAGTATAAAGAGGTCAAGGATGCTTGGCGTTGGCATCTTGGCTGGGCGGTGGTGTCCAAGATGAGTAATTCCGAAGTATAAAAAAATAGACTGGACTAGAAAGATTACAAGACCGAATGTGGCAATAGAAAGCAAACAAAGATGGCTAAAGACATGGGTTAGTTAGTACTTTTCTTACTTATGAACCATATGAATATTAGTATGCGATCAGGACTAGATAGATACCCAAAGTGCATGATTTAGTGTCTATAATGATTCAAACATCACTATTTTGTCACTGAGATATATAGGGAGCTTGTGAGGAGCGAGTTCAAATCCTGAAACCCTAATATAGGAAAAGGAGGAGAATTGAGTGAAGTAACATCCATATTTCTTGATTAGTGTTGTGGCTTGAGAAGATAACCTCATTTCTGTATTTCCTTATAGAAATTAGATGATGAACATGGTAAATTAATCATCCACCTTAGAAAAATGATGATTACTTTCTTGAGAGTGAGTTGAGGGTACCTTTCATAAGCTGGTACTTTCTGAGAAACATTTTGAGCAAGAGTTAGGCCTTTGAACAGTCTTATGCTCGCGAGAGCATACACCAGGTAAGAGTTCATCGTGAATTTATTTGTAACCAGAAACTGGAGCAATGATGGTGGATGTTTTCACTTATGATTTGTCCCCAATCTACCACCTCGTTCCCTTCAGTGACAACGAGGATGAACTAGTCCATCCAGCCCTGCAAGTCCTTTGTTGTATCCTCTCTTGTTACCCTTCTTAAAAAAGATGATTGCATCTGAGTAACCCTCATGAAACTACTTCTTGAAAAAATATTTGCACATGAGAGGGTTTCCTACCTTGTTTCAACCATGAACCTAATGCAAGGCCTTGGAGGTAAGATTCGGTCTTCAACCATTCGTGAGATGTAAACAAATCTGCATACATTGTGAGGATGTAGTTGTCATCCGCCCTTACTATTCTAGAATTTAGTTCATAGTGTTGAGCACATGCTAACACAAATTATGCACTTTGTAATGAAAAAGGATGGCCTCCTGCTACAAACAACCTGCACATGAAAAAATTCTCTTTAATAGGATCTCTTGGTCCTCTGAACATCTTATTTTTAGGTCTTCTAGGTCCATGTCAGTGACATCACTGTCACCCACACTGGGATACTTAGTGACCATTGTTGAAATGGGATCCATACATGAGAATTTTAACTTCATGTTTCTAAAAATCAACAAGATGAGTGAAAACGGAGCCGACAACAAATTTCTGCACTATTAATTCGAAACTTTCTATTTTTGGCATTAGGGGTCAAGAGCTGTTATTTTTAGAAATTTTGATGATTTTACACAATCACTGTTCCCTGGAGATCCTAATCCACTTAGGTTACTCTCACAAATGATGATTTTCTATTTTATAAATTTTCTATTTTGGGACATCTACTTTTTTTGAAAGTGCTATTTTTGAAAATTTGTCCGATTAACCCTGTTTGGTGTTTCTCATTGCTTTTGGATATACTAAATCTCGAGAGTTTTTTGTTTCGGGAAACTTACTACTTTTAACATATCATTGTTTAGAGCATATGCTATTTTTAGTAAGTGAAATTACTGGATTTGGATTGAGACAAAACCGTGATTGTTTTGTTTTGTTTTGCATCGGGATCTCGTGCTCTAATTTTCACCGTTCTTCGCCCGCCGAAACTCTTAGAAATTAAAAAGGAAATTTTCTAGGGTTTGGATTTCATTGTATCAAAAAATATATGGCATTAGGGTATGTAAGTGCAATCTTCCCAAATGTTTTGGAGAAGAACAATCCATGACATAGTGAGATTCCTAGTTAGTTTGAGAAAAACTAGGTTTTGGAAACTTCCAGCATCTTTGGTAAAATGGAAAATAAAGGTTTTCATCAGTAATGGTGGATGGTCGATCCATGGTGAATAAATGACTTGAAAATGAGATATAAAACACTTTTATGATGTCCTGCTGACCATGGTTTGACCTTGGGTTAATGAAAGTTTAATGTGATGTTAAAATCTGGTTTTCATGGTGCATTGAAATGGGCTCCCAAGGTCCACTTGGATTAGGACAAGTGGCAACATGGGAGAGAGGGTGAGTGAGATGGAGGAGCTAGGTAAGACAGATCCGGGAAGGTCACATGAATGACCAAGAGCTTTTGCACTATTTTTGTCCCTCTTGTCCCACCAAATAGTGGGGACACAAAATTACACCCACATAAAATCATGGAAGTAATTTTGAGCATTAGGGGCAGAGTGGTTGAACACTGGAGTTGAAAAATAAGCTTGTGAAGCCTATACAGGTTCATGTGAATGTTTGGAGGATACAAATGGGTATTGTTGGTGTCGAAACGCAGCACCCCTGGGACTCCGCAACGCGATCGTTTGAGACTCCCAGTGCGATTGCACAACATGGAGCTTTTCCCAAGTGTGGGACCTCGCGAAATCGGAAAAGCTCTCCGGATGAAGGCCGGCTCCTATTCCTCTGTTTGCACCAATAAAACGCAGGGTTTACCCCAAAAACCTAATCTAACTACCAAGGAGACAGGGAGAGAGAAAATGCATAAAAATAAACCTCTAAGGAGGTGATGCACCGAGGAATGAAGAACATATGTTTCGCCAATAAACACAAACCAATAAAATGTAATGCAAAAGATATGCACAGATAGCCAGATTCACAGTGAAGTCGAAAGGACGCAAATAACACGTAGAGGGTTGAGAAACATCCACAAATAGTGCATTAATCCAAAGGGTTACAACACTGCAAAGGTGTTGCGATTTTTGGAGAAGGTCCTTTGCTCCACAACCTGCCAGGGAGAAGAAGGGAGGAGGCACAACAACAAAAATGTTCGTTAAAAAACAGCCCCCTCCTTACATTTTATATGGAGGAAAAGAGAGGGAGAAGAGAGGAATTCGAACTGCCCCAACCACCTCCAAAGCATTTAACTCGTCTCATTATGGCGGAATCAGATTCGGGTTTGGAAGAAGCCCCGGCATGTGTTATGCTTGCGTTTTACCCGCTTCCCACGAGATATCCGAGCTTTCTTTTGTGTCGGGGCGGAAATGAACCCGCATGCGCATCGGATCCGGAGGGGTCTCGACATGCTTTTGCCCCGTTTTCCGACTTGAAAACCCGATCCGAAAATCCGATTTGCTTTTGCGTCGGGTTTTGGAGACCCTGCGACATGTTCTTTCCCGGGCGTCGGATTTTGAAGACCCGCAACATATTTCCTTCTGTCGGGTTTTAGAGACCCCCCGACATGTCGTCTCCCTCTGATTTTCCGCTTCCTTCCTGTGTCGGGCTCTTCAACCCCTGCAAAATGCTCCCGCGCCATGCTCCTCCGACCTGTTTTCCCGATCCGGATTTCCGCCTCTGATTTCCCGCTCTGCAACCCGACTCCATTCGCGCCATGTTCTGTGTGCGGGTTTCGCGGCCCTTCCGGCATATCGTGCGCCATGTTCTTCCCCCCCGGTCTTCCCACTCCCTCTGATTCCGTCGACTTGTTGGCTTTCGCGATTTGCCTCTGTGCGTCTGTCGGGAGAGGAGAAATATACAACAATCTGGCGACTCAACGGGATTACCTGCCTGCTAGGTAGAAGATCAGTGGCCTTTCAGCAATCCATTGGGCATGGAGTCATAAGCGATATCCTGAACCAACCCGATATCTGATCCTGAACCTGATACCGCAACTCCTTCTCTGAGAGCACACTGAACTTAAGAATTGTTCTCACCAAAAAACCGCTGCAATGAACCATGCCAGAGCAAAACCAACACCACAAAAACTATGTACAAAACTGAAAATCATACATGTCCAAAATGGAACATGCAGAGTGTGCACAAGCACTTCTTCTGCTGAAAGCAAACCTACCTACCCTACTCTTACTGGAAGCAAAGGCAAGCTAAACAAACCCTGCAACTGGTTGTGCAAAATAGCTTCCTTTCTTCAAAATGGGCAGCCATCAATTTGGCACTGATCACGGCTGTTTGGATGAGTGGGAAATCAACGAGAAGCTGGTCTTCCACCCAAATCATCAAGGTATCAGCTGAAAAATCCAATACCTCTTTTAGTTGCTCTGCATTTGGATCGAAAAGGTATGGCAGCTGATCCTTGGTACTCTGTAACTCACCCTCATGCTCAGAAGCGAGCATGACCGGCTTGTGGCTTCTCCTTTGGCTCCAATGAAGCCAAATACCTGATTGGGCAAGGTCTGATCCGTTTGATATGCCCATAGCTCTGATTTCCAACTCCAAAAATGGAGTTCTCTTGCAGACCCTCCGAGATGGATGACGTGGAAGAAATGGTGGAATCCTTCTGTCCTTTCTCTTCCTCCAATGAAGAACATGGAAGATTAAAATCTTCCAATTTTGATTCCAAAGAGCTGCTATAAGATGCGGGCTGCTGCAAATGAATGCTCTCCTCCATGACAGCAGGCTCTGGTGTTTGGAATGTGGATGATGAAAGAGAGAATGGTGAAAACTCAACCGGTTCTTATCCATCAAAACAGTCCTCCAAATCTGACAGGTAAACTGCCTCATTGCTGTCTTGCTGTTCGTGTTCAACTTTCTCCCATGGTGTTCGCTTGATCTGCAACTTGACCACCATGGTTTCCTTCACTCCCTAATATTGAGTTTGAGAGATCAAAATCCTCTTCAGTACTAGAACTTGGGAGAGGTGAGGTAGAAAGAAGAACCGAAGGTTCTCCTGTAGCCTGCTTTGTGCTCAAAGCCCTTGGATCTGTACTTTTCTCCTCCGCAACTGGGATGTGCTCCTCTTCTTTTGCCTTTGGAGCGGATTCTCCCTCCTCTATTACTCGAAGGCAATCTTGCTCTTGAATGAGCTCCTCCTCCAGCATGAAGTTCGTCAAGTCAAACTCTTCGATCTGCTGCTCTAGAGGACAAGTTGGGACTGCAAGATCTCCTTCTTCTGCTGCAACAGAATCAGTCCTGACCACCATTTGTTCTCCAACCCCAACCTCTTCTGTAGGCCTAACCATCAAGGGGATCTTTGTCATCCCAAATCTAAGAGCCCAACTCTTCAGACTTTGAATTTCTTCCTCTTTGTTGGCACTCTCTTTTTGCTGTGGTTTTCCTTGGCTGGCATTCTGATTTTCATCCTCCCAACATGGATTAGGGGATGCAATAGGAGGAATAGGTTGAAACTCAACTGATTTGACAATTTTGTGTGGTGGTGGAGGCAGTGGAACCTCTTGTTTCTTTGGAGTGGAAGGTACTTCATTTAGCTCTTGTGGAGGGGGTTTGGATTTGGAAGAGAAGAGGGCAGAAAAACTAAGATGGGATGGAAGACTAGGGGGTGGAGGGATGGATTCAACATTTAGGGCAGCAGATGGTGAGTTTAAAACTTGACACTGCTGAAATGATATAGATTGAGAAGGAGGAAAAGAAAGAGTATGAGGTGGTGTGCTTACCCATTGACAAGGTTGCAGAATACTTCTCTCATACACCTCTATTCCTTCAATCCACCTTGTAAGTAATGGCAGTGTTGCAATCATGAAGTCTAACTTCTCTTGAGAGCTGTAATGCCTTGGAAAAGGTCCCACCCATGGACAAGGTGCTCTGCAACCAATTCCAAATGCTTTCATTTGTGCCTGAGCCCTAGATTGCACCATGTTTGCCTCCATCTTTTGGATTTTCTCCAGCAGATCTGCATTTTCTTCTTCGTTGTTTTCATTGCATGCGTACCCTTGCGTTTGACATGCTTCATAGCCAAACTGATTTTGGCATTGCTGCTCATATGGGTATGCATGTTGATCATGAACTTGACCAAAATGCTGATTTGGAGGATTTGTAAAACATGTTGGAGGTGTGATATATTGCTGCTGTTGATGTGGATTCCATGATGGAAATGAAGTCATGGTTGCACAACTTCATGGAATGGAAAAGAATGAAAGAGGTGGAAAGAAGGATGGGTGGAAATGAATGTGAACGGGTCTATAACTCAGAGAAATGGGTTGCTGATCAGGTGGAGTCGCCAGATGTGTTTTTGAATATGCCTCTAAAAGGCTGGATGTTGCCAAGTTACACACCAAACCTGGCAATATAAATAATCGGAAATAAAAATTTGAAGGACCCGGAGGATGTAATCTTCAGTTCGGAACTCATGTCATGTAACGCAGCTGCGGATCCCCGAAAAGCACAGGCGGAACTCAGGTCATGCAATGCATCACCTAAAACCCGAAACTGCCATGTGTCGGAACTTTGGACATGTCCGACACCCCGGAAAACCCGAAATGACTGTTGGGTCTGCTTTGATGTTCTCGGACCCCGAAAACCCGAAATCCAAAAAACAATGAAATTTTGAAAATCAAAATCTCAAAAAACCAAAGATACCCTTTTGAAGATAACCCTCAGATCTACCAACCGGTGAAAATTTGGCCTGTTCTGAGCAAGATAAACCCTTGAAAAATGATTTTGGAGTTCAGCTTGGAAGAAGCAAAAAATCCAAAATTTAACACACTGCAATTTCTTGAGCCAAAAATTCACGAAAACTCCTTCAAATTTTGGTGGAATGACCTCTTGGTCCCACCGGGCGTGCCAAAACTGTTGGTGTCGAAACGCAGCACCCCTGGGACTCCGCAACGCGATCGTTTGAGACTCCCAGTGCGATTGCACAACATGGAGCTTTTCCCAAGTGTGGGACCTCGCGAAATCGGAAAAGCTCTCCGGATGAAGGCCGGCTCCTATTCCTCTGTTCAGATGCACCAATAAAATGCAGAGGTTTACCCCAAAAACCTAATCTAACTACCAAGGAGACAGGGAGAGAGAAAATGCATGAAAAATAAACCTAAGCTAAGGAGGTGATGCACCGAGGAATGAAGAACATATGTTTTGCCAATTAAACACAGACCACATAAAATGCAATGCAAAATATATGCGCAGATAAACATATTCACAGTGAAAGATCAGAAAGGATGCAAAATGAAACACGTAGAGGGTTGAGAAACATCCACAAATATGCATTAATTTGCTCCAAAGGGTGATACAACACTGCAAACTGCCAAGAGGCAAGGTTGCATTACAGTTCCAAATGGAAAGGTCCTTTGCTCCACAAATCCACCTGCCAGGGAGAAGAAGGGAGGGGGCACAAAACAAAAATGTTCGACCCTTAAAAAAAAGCCCCCTCCTTACATTTTATATGGAGGAAAAGAGAGGGAGAAGAGAGGAATTCGAACTGCCCCAACCACCTCCAAAGCTGCATTTAACTCGTCTCATTATGGCGGATTGTACTTCGAATCGGGTTTGGAAGAAGCCCCGGCATGTGTTCGAGAAACCCGCTTCCCACGTGATTCCGAGCTTTCTTTTGTGTCGGGGCGGAAGATGAACCCGCATGCGCATCGGATCCGGAGGGGTGCTCGACATGCTTTTGCCCCGTGCATTTCCGACTTGAAAACCCGATCCGAAAATCCGATTTGCTTTTGCGTCGGGTTTTGGAGACCCTGCGACATGTTCTTTCTCGGGCGTTGGATTTTGAAGACCCGCAACATATTTCCTTCTGTCGGGTTTTAGAGACCCCCCGACATGTCGTCTCCCTCTGATTTTCCGCTTCCTTCCTGTGTCGGGCTCTTCAACCCCCGCAACATGCTCCCACGCCATGCTCCTCCGACCTGTTTTCCCCGATCCGGATTTCCGCCTCTGATTTCCCGCTCTGCAACCCGACTCCATTCGCGCCGTGTTCTGTGTGCGGGTTTCGCGGCCCTTCCGGCATATCGCGCGCCATGTTCTTCCCCCCGGTCTTCCCGCTCCCTCTGATTCCGTCGACTTGTTGGCTTTCACGATTTGCCTCTGTGCGTCTGTCGGGAGAGGAGAAATATACAACAGGTATGAGGAACACTTTCTTATCCCCTCTATCCCCTTGGGTGTATGGGGGACAAAAAAGACACAAAAGTGTGCCTTGAAGCAAGGTGGTGACATGTGGAACAGTGGAAAATTAGTTAAGTATGGGTTTTCACTCACCTAACTCAGTTTAGACTCAACCCGAGTTATCTTGACTACACATGGGTGGTTGGTGAGTTACAAGGATGTCATGGGGTGAAATTTCTTGTGCCCTCTATCCCGTTGGGGAAAAAATGAAAAGATGTGTATCAAAGTGTGTCTTACTTCATTTCGAAAGCCAGGTTTTGCATCGACTTACCCGAAATAGCCTAAAAGCATGAAATCTTCACCCCGGAGGCTTAGTAGAGGTAAAATTTTATATGAATTTGAATCCAAAAGAAATTATAAGACCAATGTAACAGGTTTTAGACCTTAATTCAGCCTATAACTCCAAAAAATGTCCCCTTTTTTTATCGGGACAACGAGGTACACTTGTAAAGTTTGAACTGCCTCAAGAAATTATCAGACCATGGATCAAATGTGATGCTACCACCATGTAGAGGATTATTCAAGATTTCTATTTTCTACTTGTTTGTCTTATAACTCCTTACAGAGCTCCCAGAATCATCTAGAGAAGTTCAAGTTCATAATTTGACTGTTCATTCTTTACACCTGAAAACTCACTTTTACACAGACTGCTCCTGAATCACCAAATCTTTCCTAAATCTTCCTAAAATACTTCCAACATGTTCAAGGATCTCCAATACCACCTCTGGATGTTTATGACCTCTTCATAATCCTCCCGGAGGATGTACATAGGCCCCGAAATAGCTAAAATTGGCCTTTCTAGGCCTGTCGGAGAACTAGTATTTTGCTACACTTTACTGAATGGAAGGATTGACCTTATCACATCATTTTGAAAACTTGTACATGATTTTTCATTACATTAGGAGAACCTGCAAGGTCAAGATGATCATGACACGGAAGACAAACTGATCAGGAGAGGGATTGAGGAAGATTTTGAAGCAAGTTTATATTTGGTGGCTTGGTTGTCATGATGACAATTTTCTGTTTTTGGGCTAGTTAATTCACATGACAACACCATCCAAAAAGTCCCCACTTATGCTCCCTGCTTCCATACTTATATTTTTATTTTTTGATAAACATATTATATTTATCACCCCACGATAAAAAATACTACTAACCAAACCCTTGACCTCTCATTTGTGAGAGCAATGTTTTACCACCCATACTGGATCTAATCCTTTGCAACTAATTTTTAAAATCATTGAAATTTTAAAACAAATAAAATACACAAATACTGCCCTTTGATAGAATGGTATGCATAATATAGACATATAATATGCATGCAGAGACACGATGTGGTAGTGTTATCTTATATGTTGGATAGCCACGACCCTTGTTTTAGTGGAAGATATTATAGAAATATGCTCACTATGAATAATTAATGTTATTGCTTTTTTTTGGAGAAAATTTGTAAAGAAAACATAATCAACAAGTACTTGTAAAAAGTTACAAGTAGTGACCTAGCATAATTTCAACCCCTTTCTTTCCATAGAATTTTTCATTAATTTGTGGTTTCTCAACATGCTTCTATTTTTTGTTTGTTTAAAATATATATATTATAGATTTATTAAATATGCCATGTACCATTCGCATGCCTTTCAAAATAGTCATTAGTCCTCTTGCATGGAACCATATTGTTAGTAAATTTATTTTGAAATTTTTGAAATCTTAACTAGGAAGAATAAATGAAAGATAGACTAATGGAAAAGAAATGTAAATTTGGTAAAAGAAGAGGAATATTAATATGATGCATATGGGACAAGACTAAAAGAAATGAAGTGGAAAATATGGATGAAAATTTTGGAAGGAAGACAATCAAGAAAATGAAAAATACTAGATGAAGAAATGGAGTGGGAACATAATGGAAAACATAATATCTTGGAAAGAAGGGAGTACAGAACATGAAAAGAAGAAAAAGAAATTGGAAATAAAGAGGAAGAATAGATGAAAGATAAGTGGAAAATAGACAATAAAGAAAAGAAGAGTGGAACGGTTAAAAATGAGGAAGAAATACATTTTTATAAAAGAAGAGAATAAAGAAAGAAAAAGAGAACTGAAAAGAGTATGAGATAACTATGCACCCAACAGAAAAACAACAAACAAAGAAAAAGAAATAAAGTAAAGAGGAAGATTAGATGCAAGATTAAGCATTTGAATTGAGATGGAAATATATATATACATATTGAGAGATAAAAATATTAGAAGATGGAAAAAAACAGTTAGAAGATGGAAATTTTAAAAAAAAAAAAACAATTAAAAAAAATGGGAAAAATGTAAGGAAGACTGTTCCATGAAAGAAACGAAAATACAAAAAAGGGCAAAAATATTCTAAACAGTGGAAAGAAAGAGTAGGGAGGAAGATTTGAGTGAAAGATGGACATTTGAAAAAGAAGGGTTTGAATATAATAAAGAATAGATGAAAATAGTCTTTTAGGAAAAAAGACAAAATTTGGCCAGTCATTGCTTATTTGTTTCCGCTGAGGAAACTGTTTTAGAGAATTATCACGACTTCTTTTTTGGGAACTGTTTTAGTAAGTTTATGTGAAGGTTCCGCTGGATGACAACCGTGGTAATAATCTCTTTTATTATGTTGGTGTATTTTTTGAGAGGACCGGAACAGAGCAATACCTCTGGATCAGCTCCGTGGGTGGTAATTAGAAAATTGTAGTTGCTGGATCATTATCTGGATATTGTGCCCTGCTGTGTTGTGTCTGCATTTTGCGTAACCTCCTTTTTAATCCATCTGTTGCCCATGTCCGATCTGGGTTCATTTCCAATGGATACAAACACAGAAATTGGCAATGCCATGGAGGAGAAGCCATCTTTACCGCTGTCGGGGAGTGAGGGAGAGGGAGAGGGTTCCCCTGTGTTTGAGACCACTATGTTCAGTGGAGATGGAGAGCAAGAGGAAGAGGGAGATGGGTTTCAAGAGGAAGAGGGAGGGAAAGAGGGAGAGAGTTTTCCTGTGCCCGAGTCCGCTATATTTAGTAGAGATAGAGATGGAGAGGGTTTCCTAGTATCTGAGTCCACCTTATTTAGAGAAGAGGAAGAGGGGTTCTCTGCGTCCGAGTCTGTTGACATTATGCCAGTCCAATTTGAAAATGAAGGCATGGATGCAAGTACAATTGTGGAGGTTCTTTCTGTCAATCTGTTTAGGGTGATGCGTATTGTCCCTGACAAGCAAGACTACAGTTTTGTGGAAAAGGTACAGCTCCCTGATCACGAAATCTTAAGTCTGTGTAATAAGCTTGTGCCTTCTTCGGCCTCCGCTGTCTCAGGAAATCCACCGCGGGTTCGTATCAACTTCAATGAATTAAATCGGCGATCCTTACCCACAGTCGGGTTTTATGGAGACAAGGAGACGATGATACGCATTTTCCGCAAGGAAAGTCTGGTGGGCGAAGCTGTTCTTGCTAAAATGGAGGATAGGCTCTTTGAACCCGGATTCTACGTCTGCCTTCCTGAAAATGGTGCTACTGTTGTTGTATTCTACTGGCATGAAGGTGAGCATATCAAGGAGGCCTCCAGAAAAGACGCGTCATGTAATTTTATTAGATATCTAGTTGAGCTTTGTGGTAGCGTGTATATTTGTGTGGAAGGGAGCTACCCATTTGAAGCTCTGGCTGCCTCTGCAACAAACGCGAGCTCAAAAGCGAAGCGTACACGAAGAATTCAGGTAAAGAGTGTGAAGAACTCTGAGAATGATTTGGAGTTGTTGCCTGGCTCTAAATTAAGAATTGATGGAGGAGCCAGCAAAAAGAAATCTTCGTTACCAGCAAGTACAAGTAATGCTAGTGTCACTAATTATAATACAAGATTGGTATTCTGCGAAGGGTATCATCACTGTTGTTTCCTGAAAACAGAGAACAGAGCTCCAAGCACTTCTTCAAGACCAGAAAACCTTCCTATTAGAGCTTCTGAGTTGGGAAATACGCTTAGGAGATGGTCAATGGAGTCCAACGTTGATTACTCCAGACTGAGTAACCAACATTTCATCAATCTCCTTGAATATTGTCATCCGCGGGAATACCAGGACTACTGTAAGTTGAAGGATTCTTTCACTGAATCAGCCATAAAGTCTACACAAGCAGAGGAGTTTAAGAGATGTTTTCTCAAAGTTCTTCCAGAGTTCTGTGGCCACGTTCTCCTTTTTGTTGGCCGCGGAACCAATGATACAAAAGATAAAGACATGGACATCGACACAGACAAGTTTGAGCAACTGCATCGAGAACTTTCAACGATTTTAACAGAAGAGGATGGAGATCAGAAGCTGTTATTGGCTGGAGCGGACATTAGGTTGATTTGTAGGGATGGCGAGTATACCCTTGAAAGCCAGGGCCAAGGAAAGAAAGCACTGCCATTTATCCGTTATGATGAAGAAGTAAATGCCAGGTGCTCGGATAACATCGATGCAAAGGCAAAGATTCTACGTCCTATCGAAAAAACTAAAGACTTCCCTCTTTCAGGTGAGAAAGTTAGCATTGTTCTTCTTCCTAGAGCCAAATTGGGTGAGAGTGGGAAAGTGGAATTGGAAGGGACTGTTCATGCTGTGAATAACACTGCCTCTCTTTCTGCAATCCGCAGTTGGGTAGAAAACGCGGTTCCCTTTGAATTAAAAACCCTTGAAAGAAATATAGCTTTCACTGCCTTCTTGTTTAGCCAGGACGAGCATATGGCCCTTACTTTTATGGAAAAACATTTGAAAACTCACAACATACAAAGCCTTTCACCGGAATTTAGATTTCAGTTCGAAAAGTTCCAAAATGCCCATCCAACCAGTCAATCCACAATAAATCGAGAGGCTCTCTTATCTCATGACACTCTCAAAACTGTGTGTTGCCAAGTCTACAAAGCCCAAGAACACAAGTTTCTGCAAAACGTAGAGGAGTGGTCAAGTATGCTTTTGGGTAGACAGGCGTCTAAGGACAAAGAACAGAATTCACTTGTAGATGCGATAAAAAATAAGGTTCTTCCGGGGAAAAAGGAGATTGAGAGGGAAAAGCGATTCAAACAAGCTGAGGATAGATTTGTACAGAAAAGGGAGAGGCGATTGAAACAAGCCGAGCACAGATTTATACAGGAATCAAAGAGGAAGATGGCTTCAAAGGATAAAACAGACACTCTAGTGACCACTACCAGGTACATTGAAGAAGTTGAGGTTCAACATCAAACAGCACAGTGGTACCAATCATCTTATACAAGGCCGGTGATGTTAAAGCTTAAAGTTTTAGTCGTGGAGGAACATCAATTTGCCACTGTATGGAAAGCATGTGAGCTCACTCCAATGAGAAAGGACATCAATGAGTTAAATAACAATTCCGGGCGGCCAATTCTCCCAACATGTGGAGACTCCGTTGAATTGGTAGCCATCAATCCTAAGCATGAAAGGTTATTTAAAGTAGTAGTCCTCAAGTCAGGAGAAATGATGGTTTTTATTCACAACTTCAAAGATTCTTGCCTGCATCTGTACCGTTGTCCCAAGTTTGGATTCAACATAAACAACATTAAGCATCCTATTCATACATTTAGGAGGGGATTTGATTTGTTGGCTGTCGACGAATCTACCCGTTCTTTGGCTCTGTATGAAAAAGACAAGAACAAGATTGCAATATATAAGTTTGATGAATTATTTCAGAAGGTCTACTGGACTGGTGTCGAGGTTAACCTCGAATCATATAAAGGGAGCAAGATCATTACATGGATGCACTTGATTCCGGGGAAAATGGAGCTGCTTTTGGTCGATGAGACAAACAGAGTAAGGGTGGCTGAAATCCGTGAGAAGCCAATGATGAAGGCAAAGCATATTTCTCTTCCTTTCCAGCAGCCTCCTTTCAAAGCATGTGTTTCAGTTGATGGTTTTTTCTTCATCGTCTTCAGGCAATTCCAATGTTCAGGAGGTGATGTTGATGTTGATGTTGTGGTAAGAAGACATGCAACTCCCGAGGTCGTGCTAGAAATTTATGTTTTGGGTGATATGATGAGCCACTTGAAAACAATCCATTTGGATGCACAAGTAAGCAGAATATATGATTTGGAAAAAATTGAGGCTAAAATTACAAGCTTTGGATCTCAAAATCAACTTTTACTATATAATCCTGTAGATGCTCCTGGTTTTATCTCTTCCCATATACTGAAAGCTTCTTTAGCCACGGAAGTTGTGCAGTTGCAACAACTAAGTCAGAATAAAGCTGCTGAACTCGGAAGGGAAGAAATGGAAATTGCTGGGTCCTGTCCTTATTTGGGATACATATATCACATTTTTGACAAGTTTGCGACAGCTCCTGCATTGTTTCCAGACTATAAGAAATGCATCACATTCAAAGTGGTACTAGAAAGCACCAAATCAGATCCCTGCATTGGAGGAGCATGTATCAAGTATTTAGAAGCACTTATTAGACAACTCAAGGCAGGTAAAGATAAAGATTTTTCAAATATGAAGATTCAATTTCAAGTTGACAATGTAGAGAATTTCCTGAATTCAGTTGCAGCAGAGGAGCAGACACATGTGAAAATGGGAATGTGGGTTCGCAAGCTTGTATGCCTTGTGCCCATTCAAATAGCTCGTGCAGAAAACAATGCCATGGTAGCTCTCAAGGATGGACTTCAGATACCCCATGATATTAGCTATGTGGACAGTGTATCACTTGCTAACTCTATACGCTTTGGGTTCTATGATGCTGTTCTCAACAGTTGGAATGGTAAAATTAAGGTTATATCGTCAATGGGAAAGCAAAGCAGTGGAAAGTCATATTTGCTGAACCATCTGTCAGGGTCTCTTCTGGATGTTGCAGGGGGCAGGTGCACCGATGGTGTGTGGATGACAATCACAACAGGCGAAGATGGAGATGGGCAGGGCGACAACAGGTACTTGTATGTGCTCTTAGATTTTGAGGGACTAGGCAGTTTTGAGCGAAGTGAACAAGAAGATATGCTTCTCTCTGTGCTCAATGCTGCTGTCAGCAACCTTACAATATTCAACAAAAAGGTATGTTAATGTCTGACAACAAAATTCTTTGTAGTTTTTGTTTCAAACGCTCCTTGCTTTGATACAGTCCAATGAGTCGAGGAAATGTTAGATATGTGACAACAAAGTTAAATTTTGGATCCCTTTGCGGTACGGTTTGGAGCTCACTTCCCGAAGGGGGAGTGTGGGGGGGCTTGCCCACCCACTCTTGTTGCAGGGGGTCCATGGGGGGCAAGCCGAATTCCACTGAATTCTATTTTTAGGAAAGAAAATCCTAATGACATTTTTCCACTCTATTTTTAGGAGGAATCTTAACTGTACTTCGCCAATTAGGTGAATTTATTTTTGTGGAGATCCAAAGTAGCTCATAACAAGTTCGCATGTAATCTGTTCATCTTTAGTTAGTAAAAGCTTGATACCTTGCACTGTGGATGTTTCCCTAAGCACTCAGCTAGGGTTTTACCACGTAAACCTGGAGTTTGTCTCTTGCATGTTTGGTATTTTGTATATTTCTTTTATCTCTATCTCAGTAAACCGTTGTCTTGTTATTCAACTTTCTGCTTATTCATTGCTGCAAAGTCTGTGGTTTCCTAACAGGGAACAGGGAATACTGTTAAGGAAACTAAAACATGATTTTCGCATTTTTTTTTCTTGTTATAACAGGATTTTCATTTGGATAAGGACACAGAGTCTGCTTTCAGCCGGTTCCAAAGTGGGATCAATCTACTGAAGCAGGACAAAAAGTTGTTTAAAGGTGTATTTTACATTGCCATCAAGGATGTGGATACATCCGATGTAGAAGACCTCATACAAGAGTTTAATGATAAAATTTCTCAGATTTGCAGCAAATCTCAAGACAACTTCATTTTAAAAATGTATGATGGAAAAGTTGAGATTGCTGCTATGGCTCCTTATAATCGATCTGATTACTATAGAGAGAGCTTGAGGGAGTTAGCAGAAACAGTGGAGGATAGAATTGATTCTTGCTATGATAATGGATCCACTTTCTTGAGGGATCTCAAGCTTGTTATAGCTCAAATTGCTGCTAAAGACTGGACTTCCATTGACAGTAAGCGTGTTGCTGTCATAGTTGATATTCTGAGGAGAAGTCTTATGTCTGCCGTCCATATGGGATGTCTTTCTGCAAATGCAAATGAAGAATTGCAGGTATTTGTTAATTTTGACACTCAGGAGGAAATTCCAGATTCTCCTGTAGTTATTGGGGATTTGTCATGTGACATTAAAGATTCAGATTTGTATCTCACACCTATCAATGATTTATCAAGCTCCGTTACCATAAGAGATGTTTTATCTCAAATCAGGTCAAGACTGGAGATAGTTTTACCTAGGAAAGGTACTAATGGTGAGGTGTGGCATTCTAGGTTTGAGAACTTACTTGAGGCACTTTCAGAGAGAAGGCATGAAAGAGTTCAACAGTGGATAACTTCAAACACCATAGATTTCCGTGATAACGAAGAGGTGCAAAGATTGCAGCTAGAGGCCAATGTAGCTCTTGGAATAGTGAAACAAGGTCTCTCTGTTTGTGGATGCAAATGTTCAGTGTGCTTTTGGAGATGCGTGCTCGAGAAAGGCCATCGTGATGACCATTCTTGCATGGGTAGTCATTCATGTGCAGAAAGTTGCAGTTATTGTGCTCGAGAAGGAGAAGGCTTAAACATATGCAAGGATTTGGCAGGGCATGAAGGCTCTCATGACTGCAAAGAGAAAAGTCACACATGCCGAGAGACCTGCCTCTTATTCGAATTGTCTTCAAATTGTAATGAGTTGTGTTCTCTTAGGCCTGAACACCCCGGCCAGCACAAGTGCAATTCGCCAGAACATATGTGCAAGACAAAATGCTCGCTTCAAAACTGCAACAATCCCTGCGCTGTGCCAATCGAATCTAATCATACAAAACATCAGTGCCATGAGAGATATTGCCCGAGCAAATGCACTATAAATGGTTGCAGCAGTACATGTGGAGTTAAAGACCATTTCCATGATTGGAGTCCAGATGCAGAGCATTTGTGTGGGAATGAACATGCCTGCCCTAACGAATGTGAAATGCCTGGAATATGTGAAATCTTTACAGAGCTAGTCAGACAAACCCTGGTTTTCCAGGGTCAAAGGGGATCTTTCGAGTATGAACTTGTGTCAGAGCAAAATGGCCTGCGCAAAGGCTGTTGCATTCTCATTCCTCCCTTTGAAAGAGATCACCAAGGCCCACATGTTCACACAAAAAATGAAGATTGTGTGCACTATTGCGACAACAGATGTCAATCGTGTGGTTATTTCTGTCACCTTCCAATAGATCACTCTGGCTTGCATGATACAGTTCATGGTAATATGAGAAATGTAAGATTCATTTCAGAAGGTGAAGATATTGAGATTCATGATCGAAAGTATAAATGGGGAGAGAAAGGTGAGGCGGAGATGTGTAACATGTATTGCAGGAAACAGGGTCGAGGCCATATCCATTTGGTTCCTTGCCCAGAGTCTGCATGCACCAGCAATCTCTACGATGGTTCCAGGCATGAAACTGTCAAATATGGGCCTGACGTGAATATTCCCAAAGACGAGATGACTCATGAGACGTTTTGGCAATATCTCAGGTTTGTTGATCCTTGCACTGAAGAAGAACGGGAAGAGTTTGGCCGTTGTAATCACTTTTGCAAATCTGAGGAGCATGAGGCAGAGGCGGGTGGCTCTGATAAATCTTACTGCACTGAGACACTATGGCACCCACCTATTAAGAGAACTGGACAGAATTTAAGTTCTGCAGGGTATATAACTGATGATGGACATCATTTTGGCTGTGATCATTCTAAGAATGTCCCTCACCATGTCATTTTCGTCATTGACAGGTCAGGTTCAATGGAATCCCCAGATATTAGCCCCACCATGGCAAAGTTTAGTAACCATAATTATAGACTTGGTTGTGTATACGAGGCCATTCTCAGATTTATACAAGCCCGCCTTAGAACAGTTTCTGATGATTCTGTTTCAGTGGTTCTGTTTGATGATAGTGCAACTGTGGCTCTGGAGATGGAGAATATGGGAGAGGGTGTTGTTGACCGCCTTCTTCAGCATTATCCTTGTGGAGGGACTAACTATTCAGCAGGCTTGGATAGTACGGAAAACATATTGATGAAAGGAGCCAGACACCACAGTGTGGACGTGAAAAGACCAGTTGTAATCTTCTTGAGCGATGGGGAAAACTTTGGTGCAGGGGATCCTTTGGATTATGTGGACAAAATGAAAAGACAGGAGCCTAGGATGACCCTTCATACAATTATGTTTGGGACAGACTCGACAATGCACATCCTCGTTGAAATGGCGAAGAAGGGAGGCGGAACGTTCGAGCAAACACTGGATGAAATTCAGCTGGCTCGGAGTTTTGAGAATCTGGCAGAGAGTCTCAAACCCCGAGTTGCAGCCTTAATGTAGGGCTTTCTTTTCGTTTGGGTCTTGTGAACACTGCTATCTGGTTTAGTTAGGTGAAATTCTGTGTTTACTTACCTTTCCCATTCTTAAGAATACTCCAGGCCCACTTATATTCTAAGGCATGACCCCATGTACGGATTTCTGCTGTGAAAAATATGCAGCAGCAGGTCCCTTGAAGCATTTTTCAATCTGTTGTAGTCTTGTAGGAAGAAAATGAATCCTCTCTTATAAAATAGAATAGAAGCTCTTAAATTTTTGGGCGCTGGTTTTTAGAAGTTATTTGGAATGGGATTAGAAGCCTATTGTTTAAGGATTGTTTATACATATAACATTCTGGTATGAAGATTCTGCATAATCGTTGACTGTTAGCACTCTGTTGGGCTACGTACATGGAAGGCAAATATGCGCTTTAGTGCTTTTCAAGCCCTCCACAGCTCTTCCGTACAAATCTCACCGCAGCCTGTAGTGCTTCCCAGTTCCCTTCTGTGTTCTGTTTTGGGTTGGGCTTTGATTTTCTGAATTTTATGGTGAAACAGGGGAAATGGTTCCCATGAAAAAAAAAACTATATAATCCATAAAACCGTTAACACAAAAAAATAATACTTCTAAATTTTGTCAACAGTATGGACCAAGAAAATTTAAGCAAGTCCCCTCCATAAAATTATGTCCGATTTAAAGTATCCTATGTTTTTAAACTATAGGGTTACAATGACTGCATCATCCAATGCTTTGTAGGTAAATATTTTAATAATTTATCGCATTATCTTCTTCGTCCCCCATTTCTTTTAAGAACAACGAAGAAATGGATTTTTTATTATCTTCAGAGTGTTGATTATAACAATGTTAAAAGGTTTGTTTTTTATGTAATTTTTTAAATATATATGTTTCTTTATGTTAAAAATTTCAATTTTAAGGGGAACATTTGACCCAAAAAATTTTTGAATTACAATAGTATTTATTTTATTTTTTATTTTTTAATTGAAGATGTTTCTATTAATAATACAAAATTACAAAGTCTATATCAATAAACAATTATACCAATGGTCGAGTCATAAAACTAGCAATCGCATGTGTACAATGCAATGTGAACGCCGAATGATATATGTTATTAGATTTAGAAGGATAGTTATTACTTTTCTACATGTTGATAAGGGGTGTGATTGACAATTCTGATTTTCTATTAAAGCCAAAACAAATGTTGCAAAGTACATTGAAAGGGAAGTTAAATAATAGTTGTGTAATAATTGAATACAAATGCAAGTGAGACATGTAAGTTTGCTCAGAGTCACTCTCAAGAATGTAGTGAATGTGAAGTGTTGACCTCAAAGTAGATTGAAAGAATGACTAAGTGCTTTAACATATTAGCTCTCCATGAAACGTAAATGAGACAAAATATGCAAGCATATATAAACAAAGTTTAAATGGTTATAGTACATTCCAAATTGTTTTATTACCTCAAAGAGTTTGAGAGCATCATTGTCAGAGCTATTTTGTGCATATCCTACAATCATGGCATTCCATGAGACCACATCTCTTTGAGGCATTTTGCAAACAAAAATTCACTTTCCATTATACTTTGATGGATGTTCATACCTTGTGCTAAGGCTCCCATATTGGTATAGAAAGGGAGTATGTTGACAAAGGTTGTGGAGGCTGGGTTTGCACTTGTCAAATGCATTCGCCTAAAAGTTTTGAAGGCATTTTCAACAAACCCATTTTATGCATATCCTGCAATCATGTAAGTTCATGAGATCACATCTCATTGAGGCATTTTATCATACAGTTCACATGCCTTGTGTATGCTTCCACATTTTGCATACATGTCTACTACGACACTTGTAATGACATCTAACAAAAATCAGCTTTCTATTATACTTTGATGGATTTCCATGTCCTGTTTTAAAGCTCCCATTTCGGTACAGGTTGGGATGATGATGGCAAAGGTTGTGGAGTCTGGCAAAAGTTCCGAATCTATTATTCTTTGGTGAATGTCCATCCCCTGTTTTGACATAGGTTGGCAGTATGCTAGCAAAGGGGAACTAATATTCAGGTTGGCTACCTGTTAGTTGCATTTGGTGAAACAGAGTCAATGCTTCATAAGGATGTTCGTGTCTTCTGTAAGTTGCAATTATAATACTGTTAAGAATTAGGTAACAAATATGCGGAAACAATTCCTCAAATCACAGTAGTAGGAAACTATATAGCAGAATTATACTTGCAGAAATATAACAACATAAATAAATAATACACAAAAGAAGACAAGACAAGATTTAACGTGGTTCAGCGAATGTGGGCTACGTCCACCAAGAACTTGTTCAAATTTTATTATCAACAAGAGTAAAACAACTCTCACAGTCTTTTCTCAGTTATGAACTCACAACAAAATTCTAAAGATGCTAAACTACATCTAAACCACAATTGACACCCAATTGTTTACACTTGATCACCTCTTGATCCACTAAGACTCAAGACCTCTTGAACACTCAAGATATCTTCAAGATACCCTAACACCTCTATTTATAAGATTACAATCCTTTTAAGAAGTCCTAAAGCCGACCCTAGAAGTTTGAAAGGCGTGATATTTCATCTTCTCACCGCTGGAAAAAATGGTCACGACGTTGACAACCAATTAACAACATATTAACAACAATGTCACAACAACGTCACAACAGACGACTGCAGAATGCTCCTGAAGTCTCCAAACTTAACCGTTCGAACTCCAACACTTCAATACTGATTCGAGAAGACCAAAAACAGGCTCCACGCCCCAACAAATACTCCATGAGAAGGGGTTACAAATAATGAACCAAAAAATATATATTTAGAAAAACCACTTCAACAATGTGCCAAATGTAACATATTTGGCACATTGTATATTCCATAACAAAATAGTTCCAGATTTTAGAAGAGTGACTTATAAACCAGCTAGTGAATAATCCACTTATAAACCAAATTATACTAGATTGACTTTAACAAACGAGTGCAGATACATCGAGTTCAATCACATCAATCGATCACTAGAACGCATCCCTCTTCGGAGTTTAAAATTTCTAAGAAGCATCTTCAAAAAACATACAAATGAGCTTCTAATCATCCAAAGGAACACTTCCGATTACTTTGACCACCCCATTCTCAAATGCATTGGTATATTGTTAAGGGAGATCTCTAAATGCCCCCCAACACGATTTGGTTAGCTGACAAATAACATATGCTGTGACTGGTACCCATCTTGTCAAAAAATAAATTCATAAATATTTTGAAGTAACAATGTCTATCCAATTCCACTTACTCCCAAAACAATTCCTAAGGCTAAAACCACTGACATACTATTTGTTTAATAGAAATGACATAGATATTGGGAAAACATGTTCCCAAAAATGCAATAGCATAATACAAATGATATTGATACTTGACAGATAACTGAAGGCTCCTGAGCATGAAATGTTGCATTTAAAAATTGGCTCCAAATTTCAGTTGAATCTCCAACCACTGTCATTCTTGAATTCACAAAATTAATACAATCCCAGGATCCTTGTAGGTTGCTGCAACTTTTGTATCAATAGTTTCCATGATTGTTTTGTTGTCTGCTTTTGATAGAATTTGTGTTCACATGCAAATGTCAAAGACAACTCCATCCACATATGATTGCTCCATGCTCCAGACAAAAAACCTTTAAAATACTTAAATAGTGTACAGTGTAAGATCCGAAAGAAAATGAACAAACATAAATCTTACCAACTGAAGCAAATTTGAGTCATTATCCACAGCGTTCCTTCCCGTCAGCAACTCCAAAAGAATAATTTTGTAATTGTATACATCAGATTTCTCATTAAGCCTTAATATTCTTGCATATTCAGGGTCAATGTAACCAATGGTAATACTTTGTTTGTCTGCTGGATTTGAACAAAACATTGTAAAACATTTTTCCCCTGAAAATGAATGAAAGATAAATACCCATTAATGATGTGGATCTGACGCACTCCGTGTTGATCTTGCAAAGAATATAAAGAGTGCGCTTGAATTGTTGTGCAAGGCATGTCTGTTGGCCATTGATGCAGAGCAAATGTACAAGTGCACTTATGCCCTCATTGAATTTGAACAAAACGTTGTAAAGCATTTTTCCCCTGAAAATGAATGAAAGATATATATACCCATTAATGATGTGGATCTGGGGCCCTCCATGTTGATCTTAAAAACATTAGAATGACATATCCATATAATATCAATCATCCAAGTTTTAAAAATATTGAACATCTACAATGATGCAAGAAAAATATATCATACATGCATTTGTTTCAAAAGAAGATCTCACTCACAAACAACAGAATATATTTCAAGCTAGAGAAATCAGCTAACCTCAAATGAAAGAGGCGGGGTATGTGTGTGACAAGATATTTATATTACACAATATTGAAAAGGAGAAAAATTAGAACTGTTGCTTATAACAATTAGCTCTGCCAGCCTATTGATATTCTACACTGCAAGTGTTCTATTTCATGATGATGAACTTTGCAGACATTTTTATGGATCCAAAAATACCTTCTTTGGCAAGCTCTCTTCAAGGCTTCAAAACACCAATCTCAAACTCCAAGACTTGCAGAGCAAAGTAGAGAAGGCAGTTAATGAAATTGAGAGCAATGCAAAGTCAAAAGACCAAAATGCTCTCAAATCTGAATACTTACAGCACATGAATTTTCTTGTAGGGGATGTCATGGGGTCTCTCAAAAAAATCATTGTCTCTCTACAACGACAACCAAAATAACAAGTAGATCCATTGGGGGACTTCTTCAAATCAGATGAACTAAAAAAGTATATCAGGGGGAAAGAGAACAAGCTTAGAAAAATCAACCTTTTGGGTACTAATTGGACCTACACAACAATTGGGCATGCATGTGTTTTGATGAAGAAAGAAGTTGAACAGTACATGAGCTATGACATGATGGTTGGAATTTGGGACAGAGTTTGATGATACAAGGTTGTGATCCCTTGCCTAGGAAAAGATGCTTGGTCAGAGCTCCTGGGCAATGTCAGAATCCTTTGCCCATTAATCAATCCCTCTGGAACATGCCTGATGATAGAAATTTCAGATGGAACAACTATAAATGTAATGTCTTTGCCTGTTTGTCAAGTAACATGACTAATAAGGGATTCTTCAAATGATTTGGGTGTTTAAACCTTTCCCAAAACGAGATCCCTAAATGGATCAGGAATAGTTCAAATGCGGATTTCCTTATAGATGTAGTGTTGAGCATCAAGCTAGGGGAGGTCAGAATAGGGTTGGATTTTAGTGCTAGGACTGACACTTTTGCTGCTAGGATGAGAGAACACAATGTGATGATTGTTTCTCTTGTTGTCAATCTAACGCCCTTCAATGAGATGATTACTTTAAGAGGGTTTGTTCAATTATATATTACCATAAACCATAGGTTTCCCTTCTTTAACAACACATTGGATCTCATTCATATGGGAGGGATTCTTGATGCATGGATTGATTTGCAGCTGTTAGAATTCATTGTCATTGACTGGGACAACACATGGCTATTGACATTAACAGGGGAAAAGCATAGATCTTTGACACTAAAAAACTCCTACAACTATTGATTATGCACTACTTGACACTAAAAAAACTCCTACAGCTACGGAGTTTGCACTACCTAGTATAAGAAATTAGATAAAAACTATTGTAAATGATGCATATTCTTCGAGGGCTCGGACGTGGTGGAAAGTGGAGCCCTTGAAGTGCAGGGGCTTTCTAGACTTGCCTGTTCCCTTCTCACCCATGCACAACGCCCTGAAGTTCTCTTCTCACCCATGCATAGTGCCCTAAATTTCTCAGCCATCTTCGGCGTCACGTCGGCAAACAACTCCATCATGATTCTTCTGGTCAACGCGCCACCCACTGACATGTCAAAGAAAACCCTTGGATTTTCCATCGCCTTTTCTTGTCCACAAATTATCCAAAAACAACCATTAACATGTTCTAAAAATCATAAACCAAGGAAAATTGGTTCCAACGAGGAAGAAACGACACAAGATTTCAACCTGTGCTCACGATTCACCCTCTGCAATGATGAACGTTTGCTTCTGTTTCCCAAATTACACAAATTGCTCCTCAAAAGCGGGCATGCAACTGGAGTTTAGTCTGCTAAAAACAACAAAAACAACTTAAAAAAGCAAAAACGTCAAAATGCCTGTCTACACCATTAAAACGACCGTCAAATTTAATCGCAATAAAAAACATCCATATGGTCGTCAAATTTGACATAGTCCCATGAATTTCCGCAAATCCCTTTCCCATAGGGGGAACGGCTTCAGCATAACCAAATG
Organism: Taxus chinensis; assembly: GCA_019776745.2. Classification (NCBI taxonomy): domain Eukaryota; kingdom Viridiplantae; phylum Streptophyta; class Pinopsida; order Cupressales; family Taxaceae; genus Taxus; species Taxus chinensis. Next base: position 385,392,618 of record CM034155.1, read on the forward strand.
TATAAAGCACTAAACGTTATAGTATGTGATAAGTCTTGTTATCAAAGAGCATTGATATTGAACATTACACACAAGCATAGTGGTGATGTATTTTTTTAAAAGATTGAAATGATCATATTTATTAAAAATATTTAAGAAATCAAGATACATGAGTCAATTTCTTATTACGATAACTAACTGATAAGATCAATATTTGCCAATATTTTCATGGAGATGTAAGATTTGTGATGATCTTAAAGACTTTAGAAGAGGATCGACTGAATGAGTGAAACATAGGTTTGTTTGAGGATGGCAATGATGCACGAGCTTTATGAGCGGATTGGAAAGACAATTTGTAGAATGGAAATCAATTCCTCATCCCACACTACTTTGTGTAGTTGGAAAATCGAAGAGGGAATCTATTTTTTAATAATAATAGTTTTTATTGATGTCATGTGTTAGAAAAGAAGTATCATTGCTAATAATAGCCGTTGGTGGAATAGCCCTCTTTTTGGTGAAAGGGGACAGATGTTGGTTGTAGGATAAATTGAATCTACTAGTTATATAAGTCTCTAGGAAGGGCTATTTGTTAGGAGTGGTGTGTGTGTGTGTGTGTAAGAGGTATTCTAGAATTTGGAGGACAAAGATGAAAGATTTTTTTTATTATCGTTAAATTCTTTTGACCGGAGCTATGAACCGGAGGGTTGGTGGGGCCCCACCCTACAATAATGTCCTTAGACAAGATATTACAATTAAGACCAACACAAACCAACTCGGCCACCGAGCCCGTACCGACGATGCAATTTTATGCCACTGCCGTTTTTAGAGCCATCAGCCGCCACCAAAGCCAATGTCAACAATGCAAATACCGCCACCGTCGAGAACCACCAGCCGAAGCCACGAGCCGCAACCATCGGTGATGCAACACCCGCCACCACCGAACCGCCGCAACCTACCGGTGATGCAACACCTGCCACCACCGGTAAACCTCCCCGAAGGGATCGCGCCCAAGGGGATTTGAACCTGGGTGGATCCAGACACAACCGTCTGTCTTAACCGATCCACCCAAACCCCATTGGCAAAGATGAAAGATATTATGAAGAATTAATACTAGTTTTTTTTTATTGTTAGGCTTCTTCTGTATCTTGTCCTTAATAATTGTATCTATTTTTATTTTATTAATTTGTAAGAAATTGAGTTTGTTGCATCAATTAATATCAGAACATCCAAAGATATTATGATTAGACACCTATGGGATGACACCCTGTTGTTATTGAGGATAGTATAGAATATTTTAGGGGAGAGTTGTGATTGTGGTTATGGATGCAGAGATGAATTTTGGGTAACATTTGAGAATGATTGAAGAAATTGATGCAAGGGTAGACAACTATCTTCAAAGAAAGAGAGTTTTAGCCTTCATATTTAAGGACACAAAGGAGAGAAAAGATAAAGTAGCAAATAATGAAGAAAAAAGTTATGGAGCTCATGAGAGACTTCAAGGAAATGATTGTGGGAATAGGGTTTTCTCTATATCATAGAGAAGAAAAGCATGAAGTGAAGACACGTATGCTCTTAGGGAGAAAAAAATCTTAGCAGTTGAGGAGTTAGGTGTTGAAGATGGAGCAATACTTCTTGTAAAGGAGAATAGGAATGGAGCATGAAGCAAATGACAAATGTCTATTTTCCTTTTTGAAACCTCCTTGTTTATTATTCCTCTAATACAAGGTCAAAAATTTCGATATACTTGTTATGGCGAAATCACAACACCCTTGATTGCTCGCAAGTGAATGGTTGAGGCAATCAATGTGATTCATCAAACATGGAGTTATCCTAAAGTGTGGGACTTTGCGATTTGGATAACCCTTCGGAGAAGGTCGGCTTCCTATCCTATCCTAGTGTCAACTACTCCAAAGTGTAGAGAGTTGCAGATCTAATCCCAATCTAATATTTCCAAGGAGATAGAGATAGAGAAAAATGCATGAAAATTAAAATCTACTCTAAGGGAAGGTGATGCACCAAGAAGGATGTTGAACAACCTACATAATAAACACAACACTACTAGAACCTTGTAATGAAAACAAAAACAATACACACTAACTGTGCATGCAATGAAAGATCATGAAGTTGCAATATAACACAGAAGAGGGTTTGAAGCATCCATAAATATGATTTTATTGCTCTCAAAGTTGATACAATACATCACATTTAGGGCCCAAGGCACAAATTTTACATTACAATGTTCAATGGGGAGGTTTGAAATCTCCACAAATCTCTTACTAACAAGAAAGAAAGGAGGGGTATATACAAGTTTTCCAACCTTTAAAAATGAGCCCCTCCTTACAATATATAGGAAGAATGAGAGAAGAGAGAGAGGAATTCGAAATCTTGCTTCAACCACCCAAAAATGCATTAAAATCACCTACAACAATGATGGGTGACACTACAAAACCCATGCCTCCATGTACTTTTCCTTGTTGAGGAAGAAAGTAAGTTCATACCTTCATCATTTTGGTAGGTGAGAAATATGGAAACACTCCTCTAAAATGGCGGGCTGTATTTCCCTATTTTGGAATACTTGATCAAACACTGAGAGCTTTCCAAAAAGTCTTATTTTGTGCAAATACAAGCTCTCAGGCAAAAGTTATGGCCATTTGAAGATGAGGGTACCATACTATAATAAATGTGAGTGGTTGGTTCTGTTTTTTTGGACTCTGACCATGCATCGCACCCTCCTAAATCTGAAATTTCATACTTTCATGATTTGGAGTTTCAAGTATTTTGACTTTGGAGGTCATTATTACTATTCATTTTCCTGAGTTTGTAAAACCTTTGAAATGCCAAAACTTCGAAGTCCAAAATTCAGACTTCAAGTTTCGGGCTTCAAGTTATGATTTGTGTGCACTAGGGCTTCAATGTTCCGAAATGCCAAAACCCCCAAGTCAAAAATTCAGACTTCGGGTTTCGGGGTTTCCAGGGTTCGGGAGTTCGGGTTTCCGGGGTTCGAGAGTTCGGGTTTCAATTTTTTTTTCATCCATTCGGTCATCGCATATCTCTAAAACCCCAAAGTCTGAATTTCAGACTTTGGGTTTCAGGATTTTCCCCTCCTCACGTGGCACTATTCATCACTCTAAGCTCATGAAACCTCTGAAACCTCGAACTCCAAATTTTGGAGTTCAGGTTTCGAACTTCTTGCTCCTTTTTTCCCGCTTCTTTCTGCCGAGTCCCCGGATTTCACCTTAGCCTACCTCTGAACGACCCCACCTCTGAAGTATGAATTTCATACTTCGAAGCTTCTTCATTTCTTGAACTCCTCTATAATGTGCTCATCTTGCTTCACTGACTTGCTCGACTCGAGCCTGACATGTGAGCTCCCATGGCCGAGTCGATCCTTCTATTTCTCCATGCAAGGTCAGGTTCGTCCAATTTTTCCTGAGGGGAAAAATTGGGTAACAATACTCAAATTAGCATGTTGTTTAAGTTTTTCATTTTACACATGTGGGCACATGTTTCAATAGTAATTTGTTAAGTTGCATTATAAAATCCCAATATCCATAGCCAATCAAACCATTGGCATTATCAAATTGCTATGTGTTGTTGAAATGTTGACTTAGTGAGCATACACATGAGAAAAACCATTAGTGCCAAAGTATTTGCAATTGTATGCAATGAGATTGTTCCTATTTGTCTTTTTGGATCTCACATATATTCCCTGACATTATATGTCATTCTAGGGTTATATTGATTTTCCAAATCGCACCTTCAAATGTATACTCCTAAAAGAAGAGTTCGAGATCATCGTATTATGCACGATATAGAGGTTGCCTAAATGAGCAACAACACCAACAATATCACATACATAAATATATCATAAATATACACAACAAGAAAATAAGACATCCTTTCAACATGCAAGAACCTTCATATATTCCAAATTGATCACACAATACCACTTTGGGATCCGCATTCAAATGTCATTTTTCTTACTTTCTCTACGTGACATGATTTTTAATGCTCTATATGGTTTCCTTCCACACACAATGGTTTGTCCCTAGTAGATCCACCAATGTACCACTTCCCACCTCCCTTAAAGAATCCTTGACCACACCACATTCATTAGTTGTTGTGGATAGCTCCTTATCATCTCAACCCCCAACACTTTACTAGGAAATGCAATATCCATGCCTCGATCACCTACCCTTGTAACACACCCATACACATCACTACCCTATACCACCAATGCTTTTTCTCTCGCAATATATAAAATGGATAGTTTTTGTTCTAATTCATATTTTATCGATGCACATTAGTGTTTCCATGAAAGGATAGATCTTTTTTTACACATGCACATGTTCTCTATACTCATATAGTTACCTAGGACTAAATAGTATAACATTGAATGAGGCCTATGCCTTTCATAGATGCATTTCCAATCAAAATGGACATTATTTATCTAAATGGAATAACATAGATCATGGAAAACAATGAGAAATTTTCATGCACATATGCGGACACAATCAATAGTCTTTCTAAATTCTTTTATTCTCACAACAACCTATCACCTCAAATATAATGTACATTTATTTCCTTGCTTGCAATTACAAATGGCAACATATAGGCTACCCATATTCATGATTTCCAATGGTTATAAAGTTAACTCAATACTAAGACATTGGAATGGGAAAATCAAGTTGTAAAAAGATTACTTTAAAAAATATGTTTCAATTTTGAATCCACTACACAACTTTGATATATATATATATCAAATGATGCACCCTTTCATATTTGATGATTCTTTTTTTGTTGGACACACCTAAAATATTTGTGAGTGATCCTCTTCGACACTAAGAAAAGTTTAAGAACCATGTTAAATATCACACTAAATATAATGAAGATACATACTTATGGAGAAAAGGAACATCCCTTCAATGTCGTTACAACGCTCCCTTGGAAATTACATTTCCAGTATTCAATGCTCCTTAAAATGATGGGAAAGAATACCTTCCCTCACATAATTATGACATATTGAACATCCACAACCTAGACATGGTTTCCATTCAAAGAGAACATGTTGATTGCTAGCCTTTTCTCTTTGGCATGTTGTGTTAAATTATATTACAAAGTATGCATCATATACAAAATAACACTGAAATATGTCACCAGATGCTAACACGAATTTCAAAGAGTGCAAATTCACATGTTGTGTCCTCCATTTCTTGGCATTATTCTTTTCCACTTCACTCAATAGGAGAAAAGTGCCTCCATTGAAAATGATCATCCGAAGAATTTTTGATATGAAGAAGTCGTGCCTCATTAACAAAATCAAAGTTGCATAATTTGAGCAGAGTCTTTGTAACTAGTCATTATTATTTCTCACTCACAACACACATTGCAACCTTCAACATTAACACCTAAACCATAGATACTTATACCTATAAAAAGAATGGAACCACTTAAAAGCCAATCACTTACAACTTTTCAAGATTCTTTGAAACACGTCCATAATATTCTCATTGATGAAATGTGCTTGATAGGGCTGTAAGCAGTGATCAAATTTGAAGGGCTGGTATGAATTTCACTCTGAAGGGTAAATATTGGAACAACCTTTTGATGATGAAAAGTAGTATAAATATTTCGCACTTCGCATAGATTAAGTAACCACGTCACAAAAATAAAGAACATTTTTTAATTGAGAGATTTTTTTAAAAAAATGAATGTTTATTAAAACTAAGAACATTTTTTAATCAAGAGATTCATTTTTTTTTTAAATGAATGTTTTATAAAAACTAAAAACATTAATTAGGTGTTGAATATAATATTTTACATCAATCACATCTAAGAACAATATCTATACCCCCTACATAGGGTCTATTTTATTATAACGCTATTTTAAAACTCAACCTAAAACAAGTCATCTATTAATTAACTCATTTACTTTGAAAAATTGCTTAATAGTTTGTTTCTTACAACATTAAGCACACAAGTAATGAATAAGATCAATTATACTGGTCTAAATGTGTTAGGGTGTGTTAATGCACCTCTAGACACTCGAGCATGTAGACAACAAAAACAAAAGAAAACTATCCATAACTATTAACTCAAACTCAGATTTGATTTTCTATATGCCACCTCTATGAATGCCATTATTACGCACCTTCCACTATCTTTTCAAACTCACTTTGCTTAATGTGCATGTTAAATGAGAAGAACATCCCTTTGATTCACATTAGGCTCAAGCCAATAGGTTCCAATGTAGTGATCCTCTTACTCGACATTGATACGATCCTTGGCTTACATAATTTATACTTTGAGCCTTCATGGTTAATTGATATTGTCCACTATTTCCATCTCATAGGTTGTGGGTTTCATTTAGGGAAATTTTTAGTGGCGAATCTTCATTAATTCATGAATATTCTGGTTTTTAAAATTTTGTGAAATTTTAGGTATATGGATATGACTAATTCGCCTAAATTTTAAAGGTTCAAGTTACTTTTAGGGGTCAGTTCGCCCAACGTTTACGCCAATAACCAAATTTTTTATTTCAAATTGTCATTAGCGAGAAATTAAAATTTGTAAAATTCACCTTCATATATATAACATTACTAAATATCACTATGGTTGTAGGGTAGCAGCCGCTAAGCTATGCAAAGAGTTGTTTAAAATGACAAAATCTAATGGAATTTGCTTGTATTTTAAAATTCACCATGGTCTAGCCAAAGTTACCCAGCAACCGCTAAGCTCTAAAATTTACCATGGTCATGTTGATGTATTATCAATTTAGCTAGCGATTACTAAGCTATAAATATCTCCATTTTTTCACAAAAAAATCACATTTTTAGAAATTTTTTGTTTATTGAAATTGAATTATTAATCCTTTCGATTAATCCAAGAGAAATATGGCCAAATATCACTATGGTTAGAACCTAGAAGCCGCTAAGCTATGCAAATAGTTGTTTGCAATGACAAAATCTAATGGACTTTACTCGTGTTTTAAATATCTGCATCATCACTTGTCACATGATTTGATATATGGGATGGAAATTTGAAAAAATGATATACTTATATTTGTAGTATATTTAATCCGATATTCCTAGTGCCCAACATCCAAATTTTGTGTTTGCAACTAAATATTTTATTGGGATTTACAAATTAAAATGACAATGGTTGCCGACCATTTTTCCGCACAACGCTTCTTTTGACAATTTGAATAACATATTACACTTACAATTTATCAAATAATTTATAAGTTTTGAAATTTTTTTTAGAGGCAAATTTTGACTTGCTCTTCTCTATGGGTTGGAAGCCATCTGAAGCGCTGTGACAGGGGCAATTTTGAACACTGGCTGTAAATATTTAGTAATCATCGACTTTGTGCGAATTTGCCCCAATCACATATGTGTTCCTTTTGGCGGGAAGGCAATGATTCTCATTCATGACGTGGGAGTGGGACAAGTTTATATACTAGCAATCGCACGTGAAATGTGCGATGTGAACGCCGAAGGGGAAGTGAAGGAAGAGGTTGAATAAACATGCACAATAAAACATTAACTTGTACGCAAAAAACCACTAAATGCTTGGAGTCGATTATAAAAGGTCCAAACCTTAACAACAGCTAGAAAAAAATATTTCTATCCATTCTAACTTGATACGTGATTGTAGAACAACTTCTGGTAATCTAAATGTGGATATGGCAGCATTTATGCCTACAAATTTGGTTGTTTGGTGACCACAGTTGCACTTTTTCATCGAACAAAAGGGGCAGCGAATAATAACAACAAATATTTGAAGTTCCAGTAAATTTTTCCATCTATTGTACAAGTTTTATATAACAAGCTAATTTGCAGCAAGACATCTTTAATATGTGCACTAAAATCTTATTTAGTAAGGCAAGAAATGAATATATATCTATTTTATAAATTGGAACACTCCATTATAAATTTTCATGACAATGACATAAAATTTGGGATTTCAGAGAATAACATTTATCATTTAGAAAAGCAAAAAGACTAACATTAACTTCCGAAACTCATGCTTATGTCTACAAAATACTGAAATTCTACAGAGAGCAGGGATAAATTGTCTTTACAAAAAATTGAAAAATGCATGTTGTCTACTTTTAGGAAAATCGCTAATACAAAAAATAGACCCTATTGGTTAAAAGCTGCACGGAACAATTGTAAATGTTGGATAATGAATTGTTTTTTCTATAAAGATTGTACCATTTTTCAAAGATTTATTTTGTCCTGTAGGGAACCCGAGATGTTGGAGTAAAAATGAAAAAATACGTAATGGTAAAAGATAAAATATTCAGAGAAAGGCTGCCTGAAGAAGAAAGCAAGAAAGAAGAATCTTCTATCGGCAATTGTTGCTCCAAACCTTAACTACGAAATTCTGATATCCTTTCGAAAAGAATAACAAAATAATTAAAATGTCGTGTATTTCTCTGAGAAAGGGAAAAAAGAGGAAATATAACGTCATTCCATTCATTAAAAATCAGGTTGGATCTTTCCTTATGCTCTACCATTTTCCCTTTCATTTGTGATTGGCTATACTCCTTATATATCTATTTTAGCATATTCAGACGTGATTTGTTGCTTATTTCTGTAACCTGAAATACACACGCATTTTAACTAAGGAAGGTCCTCAAAACCTAATCCACACAACACAAAGCACACACCAAACTAATGTCACATATAATGATGAGGGTCAGCACAATATTAATCAGAGGCAGACAACAGAGAGCGATTCTGATTGTCATATGTATTCCATAGACATAGATTAAAACCCCACATTCCATTAACTTGACAAATGAGGTTACGTACAGTGTTGAATTTGTATGCAATAAAATATTTACAAGACTACTACATAGCATAAGGCTTTTCTGATTGGTAGTTAAAAGGTGAATACGAAGACATATTTATGTAATTATCAGGAGATGTGGGCATGGGTGTGGGGCAGGAAGGTGGGCAGGGGTCCACACACCATTTTTTTAAACTGGGGTACAGGGATACTAGTTCAATGTCTGTCTCATAATTTTTTGTATGCAAATTTAAAAAAATATATATCATAATGAACTGACATAAATCTTTAACCAAAAAGTAAAATGACACTGTCTCTCAGAGTTGTCATTTTCTGTGCGATAATCTTCCTCACAAATTCAACATCTTTCTTGCATGAAAATCAATATATGTTTTCAACGTAGTGTCAGCTAAGCACTCACTTTGGGGACGCAATAATCAGAATGGCAGATGCAGGGTATTGTTGGTAAATGTTTAATGGCTGCAATAAAGATTTTAATACCAAAAAAGACCATAAATAGCAGCACAACAGATACACACCAATATATTTCCCAAGGTAGTAAACATTATTCAAAGTATTGTGTGCAATTATCCTCCTTTTTTAAACCCTTAGGATATTGTTTAAAACAAATTCAATACATTTTTTTAATATCTTTGTTTTAACATTTACTCAGGCCATTAACAGAAAACAAAGCCGACCTGACACAAACCACAATAGCATACAACTGAAAGGCATAAATTATAGCTTTACCTGTTTTTCTGCCAGCAAATGTCACTTCCCCGCAGCCCTAAAGTTTCCACAGCCCTACAGACGTCGCAAAGTCAGCTGGTATGTAGTTAATCAGGTAAAAACAACGTCAGCCATCCTGCAACGCAATATTTTCCCACGACAAAAAAAATGCATACCCACCACCAACTAAAACCAGGCAATACCAAAATTCGGGCGACAAGGTAAACCAGTCGAACTTAGGCGCCAACACCACACGTATTATTTATAGCTATTCAAAGGATAACACATTCCAGTAGCCGCCCCCACGTCTGACCTAAGCCTGCGAACGTCCACACCCCGCACTAAAAACATTTAATTGTAGTCACGAAAGAGTTTCCAGACATAAACCCTAAGCTCCTTTCAGGCGCGATATCTTCATTTCCTGACCTCGTTTTACCATGATTCGCACCAGTCACGAACCCTAAATGACGTACATATATATGGGTTCTAAGGTGTGTAATGACGTACATAGTCTATCATTATAATCTATAACGACAAGTCAAAGGACAGGAAATACGCTACAAAGCAAAAACACTGACAGTTTTTATGTATTGATATTTAAAACAACAATTAAAAGATCACAACACTAACAAAAGGCACTTGTATTTGACATCTATATCTCTGTTTTTAGAAATTGATTCTTCAATATAAAGCAAACGTATGAGTACTCCTTAATGCATGGTTTCCATAATACCCAATGTCTTGTATGATAAGTATTCCTTTTCCATCTCTCTTGCCAATTGGTTTACACTTCGATGTGCAGTAATCTACTCTCACCACTCCTCATCTCAATAAAGAACAAATGTTTAAAATCACTGAAATAGCTCGCAAATTTTATCAATATCAACTTCCCCGAAATCAGTTAAAGGGTGTGAGGGGTTCTCCTTCTATCATCAAACAAACTTTCCTCCACGAATATATACCAATCTTCAAAGTCGGGGAAGCTTGGTAACCCAGGTATTACACAGAATTGTAGGAGGAACCACCCAACCACTTAATGATGAAATTCGAAGACTCTCGGCTATGAGTATACCCGGAAAGAGGATTTTCCCAACACTATCAAGCATCATCTTCAAAGAGCAAAAGGAAAAAAAAACAAGTGCAGATAATGTCCTTGAACAAAATATGGAGTCATTGAGCATGAAATGCTTCGATTTCCAGGATTCAGTGTTGTATTCATCCAAAATTGTAGTAAGCTATAGCTTGATGAATACAACCGATGGGCTTTATTTGTGATCTGGAAATAATCTGGAGTGAATGAATATTGAATGACCTTCAATTTTTTTAATCAAGTACAATCCTGGGACTTTAGTGTCATGTGCATTACCTTCTATTTATCAATGTAAGTTTACTTATCATAAATATGAGCCAACTCAAAAATCAGGCTGAATATTCTGTGAGTGTAACTACAAATCAATTCAATCCCCAAATATCACATTTAGCTGTGCAATGTCCAAGTTCAGTATTCCATGTCAAAATACGTGGTTTTAATTGCTTTTCACAAACTCTTAAGCTATAGTATGCTTTCATGGTAGAGAAACTTGCACAGTAATCATATACACTTACACAAAAAACAAATAGTATTGTGATGCTGTATATCAGAAAATATTCTGTTCATGTAGATCTACAGAAGATTACATTCATACTGACAATATACACAGGTCCTTTGCTTTCAAAGTAAGTAACAATTGGTTTTGGATAATCTATAAATGAAATCTTACTATTTAGGTGCTGATGATGCTGAAGCAGTAATTACCCTAAACCCACCATATTTGCATGTTCAAGACTGTCTTGTCCTTCCAACTATTGTCAATCATATTCAGAATTTTTCACTCAAAGGAAGCTGTTCTTAAATATAATTTTCTGCAGTTTGCGAGTAGTGAGTACACCGCCTCAGTTGTGATTCTGGTTCTGACTACTGTAAGAAGATCCTAGAGGGATCATTTGGATCCACATAACTGCAAGAAGAAAGAATTTTCACAAGTCAGAACAAACCCAGATGAACGTGTTCCATTCAAAACTGATGATGTGGAGATTATGTCTCCCTTGGGACCAAAAAGTGCCAAGATCTTAATATAGATAGGTGTAAAGTAGCAGAAATTTTCATTTAATTCAATTAATTGAAGGAATTTCACTTATTACAGACTCAAATATGTCATTTTAATTTTTCCCAAATTTTAGCACGCCTCAATCACTGAAAGCAGCAGCATCACAGTAACTTTCAAAAATATTAAAAATAACTCATCACTAGCCATCATTTGGAAGCATGTTTTAACAAATCAAAGTAATTATTGGTTGGGACCATTAATCCGGCTGGAGGTGTCCGAGAATGTGCTGGGCAAGATTTCATTCTTAGGTTTGATAAACAAACAATCAAATAGGCCAAGGTGGAAATCATGAACTTGTTTTCCAAAATGGTACACATTTAAAATAAAAATAGCATCAAGCAAATAGGAATAGAACTTGCGAAGAAGAATATGAAAATATCTTCACCGTCAATACACATAAGACCTTCCTACTGGCACTTGCTGCTATAGATTAATATTATTTCTTGTTTTTATTTACCTTCCTGGGAGCCTTGAGTCGGCTCGTCAATCTTCTCACAGGGATCCCAGACGTGAAAGCAGAAAAGTAGAAAAGCAGTGCAGTTTTCTATATCTACAAAATTGTAAGTTCACACACAATTTTCCACTTTTTAAATAGGTCAATGGCATTTTGCTGTTACTACGATGTGGAATAAGACTAATAACAATAGAATTAGAAGAGACAATTTATTCAATGTGACACAGTGTAGGTTAAATATCGTTACATCTACAGTCATACAATCAGAGATGCTTGCAACACCATTCTTGAACAAATGCTATCAGTCAGCTAGTAGAAGGCAAAATCCAAACACTCAAAAGCGAGAACCTTCAATGACACATCTAGTATTTGAAGAATATCTATAAAGTCCTTTTTTTGATAGCAGGTGAATCAGTTACATCTCCTTCATTCTATCGCTACAGTTAGGAGTTCTATAACATTTCAACATGCTATAGTATTGAAATTCAAATCTCAGCATTCTCCTATCACCAAAGACTAGTAATCCGCCCCCAAGTGCCATCACATCACCAAAAGCTGAAACAGTAACTCCATCAATTCAAATGAATGCTTAAAGACTTAAGCAGACAAACGATGGACTTGGTTGTTTGTTGCTGCAAATGGATGACTGGATGGGTTCTATCTCTAATTGAAAATGCCCCGTGCAGAAACTCACCAACCAGTAGATTTTATTTCTTTTTCAAAATCTTTTTCTTTCAAATATTTTTTTTATTGCTTAGACATGGATTTGAAGGATTTTTCACAAAGCGTCAATGAAATGATCCGTTGCAAAATAAAGAAATCCAACCCCACAAATACAAGACATCACGCTCAATAGTTTGTGCTGAGCTTAATATGCAGAAATTGAATATATTTCACTAAAAATGGATAAAGCATTTATTTCCTTTTAATAACCACCTACCGGAGCAACCACCTACCGGGTCCACTTTTCCTGAGATATTGTTGCAGAAGAATATTGGCTGATTAAATTTCTCATCATGGATGTAAAGCTGTAGACAAAAGAACACAGATTCAATAAGAAATTAATCACGATGGAAATTGTATCATAGTTTATGTTTGCTAATCGCATTAACCACGCTCTTTACAAACCAATGGAAAATAAGAATAAAGGAACTTTGTGTCATGAATGATGCTAGCTTTAGAAGAAAATATATAAAAGTGCATGTAAAGGAAGATAAGCTAGTTTCAAATTCTTGACAATACACATGCTATAGATATAACCATTCACTGAAATTGCAAGCAATTAATTATGCTAGACATTACCGTTTGATACATACACCCGGTATAAATTGGAAGTAGTGCACATGATAAAATGAATGAATTTAGAATCTCCTACTAGGAAGCGAGTTAAGAAGAAAGCAAAATATAAAATAAGAAACAAAATCTACAGTTATCTTTATCAAAAAAAGTAGTTCATTCCAGGCATGCATGGCGATCTGCCTATCTACAACTATGGCTGTGTCACTACCTCATGGAGTGCTCTAAAACGAAAAATGAAAACTGCCCATAAATTTATCTAGTAAGAAATGTTGTGAAGAGAAAATATTTTCATAAAGTACAAGTATATCTCAAGGCAAATTCATAACAAATAAACACCAGTGCACATAAATATCCAATGACGCTCCGAAAAAAATACACTTGCTGGAACTAGATATGAAAAATGATGAGTAAAGAAGAGAATACATAACCATTAATATATAAAAAACGAACTTCAGAAAACAAGAATGTTAATACAATACAAGGATTCACCATTGAATTTATAACAGTACCAGGGGTAGGTCAAAAGCCACAAAGGCCCCAACAGGTTTATTTGCAACAAATACCATCCGAACATTTGACAAATATATTGTCCCTTTTGTATAAACTTTACCTCCAGGAGCCCTGTTCAGAAACATTGACAAAGAACAGAGGATCAAGGAGTTGCATATTCCATATAATTCTTATGATGTGTCTGAAACAGAAAGGAGGAGGAAAGAAACCATTAAAACCCAGTCTCCCAACACCATATTGCCAACCACATAAGCAATAATACACCACCACAACAAACAAAAAACCTAGAAAACTTACATCGCAGCAGGCAGACAGGTTCAGTTTGGAATAGACCCCAATAGAAACAAAAATGGCGATTCACGGCTACCGTCTTCTCACAGGCCTGAAAACTCCGCACAATAAGGTGCTCTATGGCCATACAATAAAGTATGTCAGTCTAGTATTCTGGAACGTTTTTTTCATTCACAACAGCAAAAAAATGGAATGCCGCTATACCAGAAAACGACACAACAAAAACCACTGCGACCTCTGCCTCTCTGCAGAACCACCTTCTTCTGTACCCATCCGCTTGCCTCTTTATCAAATTTTAGGGTTAGGCTTTCTGGTGGAGTTTCCCTCCTGCTACAGCTTCCACATCCCCCTCCATCCAATGGCTACCAACGCGCCGGACTCAACCTCCTCTGCCTCGCGCCCTCTTCCGTCGATGTTTCTGACCTCTGTCAGTCACTGCAATGGTGGAGATTTATTTAATCAACGTTCAATGTACGAGAATAAATCAGAACCGCCAACGTTACTGTCATGTGTCAGAGGCAAGAGGGTTCGACCCCATTGTAGAAACGCCTTCGGCGTAATGAGCATTAAATTTAGAGTATGCAAAATTTATGATGATGAGATCTTTGAGGGTCCCGTCACTCCCATCGTCCATGCCACGTAAGGCTTTGTTTTGTACGAGGATGTAAATTCCCGTGAAAGAAAACGAAAGGGCATTATAAAAAGCTTCTTGGAATCTGTCCATAAAATTTCCACCCAGCTTCCTTCTTCCTGCCTTCTCTCTTTCCCGTAAATCTCGTACATTTGTTTTAATCTATGAAAGTTCCTGCGACTGGCGAGGGTTGAAGACGTGACAGTTCCACAATTATGAAAGGGCGATACCTACGGTCTCTTTCTTTTCTATATTTCTTGTAGATTAAGAAAGACATGTACTTATTCTCCACTACTTACATTGTGTAACTTGTGTTGATGTTAATTTTTTTGGTTAGGAGACGTGAAAATTTATCAAAATTGTGCATGCACTGTTTAATTTTTGACAGCTTATAATAATTTTTTTGTGGGTGTAAAAGTTTGGGTTATTTCAACAATGTATGGTGGCAATGACAACATTAAGTAATGAACAATAGAAAATTAGTAAATTTTTTTGTGTTACTAGTTTCTTGTAAGGAAACAATTGTAAACCAAAAAAAATAAAATTTTGTTTACTTGTTCTATATTCCCTTGTATAATCATCAATATGTGTAATAAACAAAACAAATTACATCTTAAACTGTTAAGAACCATTTTTAAATGAAAATTTGTTTTTTGTTTTTTGTACTTCAAATGTTGTCATCAAAATTCTTATATTATATGTTTGTTGTTATTTTATGGTCAATTCGTGGAAAGTATCAATATGTAGAATACTATAGACAAATTAAAATGTTATTATTTAACAGAAAGAGGTCGTTTCATTTTTCGTTGTAGAAAAGGTGATACAACTTCTTGCAAAAAAATGGCGGGTTTGGGTTTGGAGTATTGAATGGCAGCAAGACAGGGTTTTCGTCGGACAGTACAAAGAATACTGGATGAAGAGGGTCATCATAGAAATCGTAAACCAGAATATTGCAAACCTCACGAGAAAATTTCTACATATAGAGGTACTCGTCGGAGAGTTGTAGAGCTACGAATGAAAGGAGAGTGATCGTCCAGAGAAGGAAGAAGCTCGGTCCCGACTGCCCTTGATGAGCAAGTTTAACTCATTAATCTATCGTCAACATCATCGTGCATTCAAGGTTATTTTTCCCTCTACATAGCGTGGAGTGGAGTGCTCAACTGCCAAGAACGCTACGGTTTCAACACTTGCAACAATTATTTTTGTTTAAGTGCGAATATAGAAGTGGATGTCCATCCCTCTCCTAAGAATCCGCCACAGCAAGGTGACCGACCTCCAACAATGAACACCTCAGCATGCAACAACAATGACCTCCATACATAAGGTAAGGCTTTTGAATTTCATCTGCATGATGAGTTTGCTGAAATTTTTGCGGACATTTCCCAGTATACAGTTGTACTTTTTTTCCTTAGCGGCATTCCTCTCGAGGGTGAATTTTACAAATGGACACGACAAGTATGGGAGGAAACTAGAGGGTGGAAAATTAAAGATATTTAATATGTTATTGCTAAATTTTGGGCATGGTTGTGATTGTAGGTGAAAGAAATTTAATATGTTATAAAAAATTTGTAAATGGCAGGTCAATCTGAGGGCGTTTACACGTTTTTTTTGCAACTTCATGTATGGTAGGTCAATCTGGGGGTCGTATTAACAAACAAAAATCTTACCAACTAAAGCAAATTTGAGTCATTGTCAGTAACTCCAGAAGAACAATTCTATAATTGTATACATCAATTTTCTCATTAAGCCTTGATGTTTGATGTTTTGAATGGTACAGACCTATAATTATGCATAATAGCATTACTGAACCCAAATAAATGCAAATAATTTCCAGTTTTGATATGGACAATGTTTAATTTCCTTATAATGGACTTTCTAAAGGGAGTGATTAAACTTATGTTTGATGTTATTATTTTATTTTCTAAACAAACTAGGTTACAACACTTATTTCCCTTTATTCATAAAGTAGTTAGAAATCCCCTGTCGTACTTTGTCTTTCCACCAATAAGATGTAGGAAAACATGGAATTTTTGATAAATCCTGCAAATATTTCACACAAGAATATTTTATCAAATCTTTGAGTGTAAAGCCACACTCAAAATTCCTTCCTACTCTACTCAGAATGCTCACTATAAGTGAACAAAACTTTCTCAATAAATTTAGCCAATGTAATGTGCAAGGATTACCTAAAAAGGGTTACATTCTGTGCAATAAACGAGGTTGGATTGAATCTAAAACTACATTGAATCCCGTTTAGGCCAATGCCATAAAAATTTCAATGTCAACAGGTACCCTTAAAGGCAATTATACTTACAGTGCACACACACACACACACACACACACACATACACACAAGCAATGTTGCAATAATATTTCTCTTCCTAATTTTGTTATACACAAAAAACATCCCATGTTCCAAAGCTCATATTTTGACATTGTATGGGAATATAATGCTCTCCTGAGATCAAAGTTTAATAGGACATGACAAGTATGGGAGGAAACTAGATGGTGAAAAATTAAATTTGTAAGGGGGTTAGGTAAAGGATATGTCTTTGTTCTTTTTGCCTCATATGATTTTGTCCAGGCAGGGCTACAATACGGAACATGGGGTTATTTGTGGTTAGGTATGTTTTCTTCAAGGTTCGATGCTCAAATTTCACCCTGAAGTGCCATCTTGATCACAATACCCCATGTGGGTTGAATTCCATTTTTTTAACTTAGTTGTTAGACCTTTTCTACATGAGCTTGCAAGCCAGTTGGGCAATGTCCTTTGGTGTAAAAGAAATAAAGATAAATTCTCAGGTCCTCAAAACCATCCTAGGGTTTGCATTGACATGGACCTCTCTCAGCCGCTCCTCACTTCAGTTCAATTATTTGGTTCAAGATTTTCTTAGCTTCAACATGTTGTGTATCTAAACAAACCTAATGCATGCTTCTACTTTTGTGAATATGGACACCTAATCCATGACTGCCCCAAACAAAAACTCAGGAAACAAAGGTTAGATGAACTTGATGCTAAGAAGGTTGTCAATCTGGTCTCAATTTTGCCTAAAACACCATCTCCATCCTTGAGGGATCCCTGGTTCTAATACTCTTACGCATAGCCCAAAAACTAGTGACACTTAGATTCTTTCTAATAGCTCAACACTTGATTATGTTCCAGAAACTCAGGTAAATGACATCCACTTGCCTTACAACTGGAAGGCGGTTGGCAAGAGAGCCAGATCCTCCTCAAGAGGTAGAAAATTAACTTGAAATCCTATTTCAATGCCTAAGAATAATGTTGGGTATTCTCACAAGGTGTCTAAAACCTCAAAGGACGGTAGAGAAAAATATTGATCAGGAAAAAGAGCTGAAAGAACACCATGTCCCTCCTTTTTACCCAATTTTGATTCCAAACTCTTTTCTTTGTTTTCCAGTGATGAGGTTGAGTAGCCTCTTTATGAGGGTGCTCAATGAAGTTGTCTTTATTTTCATGGAATGTTCAGGGGCTCATGCTCCCTGAACATAAATTCCACATCAAAAAGGTGTTGTAAAATCACTCATATGATGTTATCTTCCTTCAAGAGATTAAAGTTAGTGGTTGTGCTTTATTGTTCAACCTTCATTGCATTCTCAAGTACTTCTTGCCTATTTTTGCTTCTCGTGTGGATGGAAGAGGTGGTGCAACTTTGCTTCTCTCCCCCCTCCATTTCTTCTCAGATCATTGCCATAGGTGAAGACCTTGAACATAGATGTGTTTGGTCCACTATATACATGTTGGAGAGAGAATCATTGGTTTCTACTCAATCTATGCTACAAATACCTCAGTGTAACGTGTCAATTTATAGAATTGGATGTGTTCACATATGCCCCCAACTAAGTAGATTTTAGGAGGTGATTTTAACATGGTTGAACATAAGAGAGCCTGAAGTTGGCCTCAATCTTGCCCTCTCATCTTTGAGGAATTTTCAGCCTAGCTTCGCTGTCATAATTTCCTGGAAGTCTTTGACCCTCTTCTTGGTTGCCCTAATACATGATCAAAATCACAAAATCACACACTTTGGGTAATTATTTAGTCAATGTCTCATACTACTATTCATATGGTTCTTAAGTGAAAAAGAGTACTAATTAACCCATTTCTTTGGCCACCTTGCATTGTTTTCTGTTGCTACTTGCGATCTTGCACCCGCACTTTCCCAGTCTTTATCTTTTATACCGTGTTTTCCTTATTAGGATCTGACTGGGGCACCTCCCCTCTAGGCACCCTGGTCCTCTTTGCACTTTCCTCTCACTTTTTGGGCACTTTCTAGCCATTTGAGATTTTATATTTTTTTAGTGGTTGGCCTTTTCGGGGTTAATTAAAAAATTCAAGCAAGGGAATCATATAATTATAAAGTTATGTGATCATAATAAGGGACCAAACACTAAGCACTATTTATCACCACCTAAGGTTGCATCCATCAAAGGCATCTAGAGCTCCATTTACATCCATCTAGCTCCATTACAAGGGAAAAAGGGTGGTTTTCTGCATCACACTTCATAGGAGGGGAGTTTATTCTATTCTATGCACACATTATTTACATTCTACATCTAGTTATTGCTCACTACTCACAAAGTGTGACACACACAAGAGCACCTAGGGCACAATTCCACACACACACACCTAGAACTACATTGGGTCTGAGATGTAGTGTAATGCTCAGTTAGTAAGTCCACCATTGTGGCTGTTGAGGACAGTCTGAGCCCTTAATATGCATCTTTATTTTTATGGTTTTGATGCTTTTTCTAGGGTTTTACAGGTGATTCTTTATTGCAGGTTTAACAATGACTTCGGAAATCACACAACAACATTCACATGACAAGAAGCAAACACAGGTGAACATCAAGCGACACCTCAAAGAGGTTTACATATTTTTTTCATAGACTGTAGGGCACCCTAGGTGCCCTAATCCCTTTTCCAGGCGCCCCAGTCTAGCTAGACATTTTCGAATCTACATTTTCTCAAGCTCTTGTGTGATGGTTTCCTCCTCATGTTCAATTGGTCTCCACTGCAACACGGTCCCACGATATCTATGAGTCGGCTAAGGATTTTCTAACCCTCTTTGTATTTAGGGTTTCTATATTTCATTGCTTAGTTTGCATGGGTATTATTTCATTGTTTCATTATTTATTTATTTTACTTCTCCTACAACATTATATTAGGCTAGGATATTTCATTTTAGTTTAATCATTTTGGTGAACCCGAATTAAATCCAACCCTTCCTTTATGAAAATATCTTATCCTTATCAAGTCACCTACTAAGGTCTCTAGTATAGTCACTACTGTTGCTGATTTCATGCAAGTACGTACTCAACATCCTCCCTCACTTTGTTATGCTTAGGGCTGATCCATCCATCAATGTAATTACTACTTGCCGCACTCATCCTCCTACGGCTCCACCCGCTTACTCTTCCTCCACATATCACTTCCTCGGCTCCTCCGGCTCCTCCTAAGGGTTATGATATTATAGAACAACTTAAAAACACACCAGCTAAGATTTCTCTCTATGACTTGTTGCGTAGTGCACCAGACTATTGTTAAACACTGGAAGCACCCCTTCATGTCATTCATATAGAAATTGATATTATGTGGTGGCCTTTACACACCTCATACAGTCTCTAAGAAATATGCCACATGTTATATCTTTCACTGGTGAGGATCTATCACCTTTTGCTAAAAGTAATCCATGTATACCCTTTCTCATTACCACCATCATTAGTACTACTTGCATCAAATGAGTACTTATTGATAATGGGTCAACCGTCAACCTATGTGCTCATTCTCTTTTAAAACAACTGGGTATTAACGATAATCTAATTTCTAAGAATTCTACTCTCATCCAAGGTTATGATTCTACCACTCGCACATGTCTAGGGACTATCTCATTACACATTTGGGTTGGGCCTAAGACCGTTCTCACTAACTTCTGTGTTCTAGATGCCGCATTTCAATTCAATCTATTGTTAGGTAGACCTTGGATCTAAGTAATGCAAGCGGTCCCATCTACTGTTCTCCAATGTGTCAAATTTTTGCATGATGGTTATGAACATACTATTACTGATCCTGAACCATTCAAATTCTAACCATAAACCATTCAAATTGTGCCTATTCCATATGGTAGCATTGACACATATGACATTGGTCAATCTAGTGCTTCACAACTTTCTTCCACCACTACGAGTACTTCGGCTATTTCTATTCACACTATGGAAATTATCGCACCTAACGTGTCTCCTCCCCTAAGCACATTTGCTCCGCATATCGATACACCTCTGACTCCTCCACCTAGTACAAATCCTAACAATATACGTGACAAATCTATACAACATGATAATGCTAACACAGATGATTATGAGGACTCTAATGACGAATTTGATGCTATCGAACTCACTGATGAATCATTGGGACATCTAAATTTTACACTTATTGACATAGATGAATCTTACTTCGAAGACACCTTTGTGGTCGATGGCCTAGGTGAATATAAATTTAAGACCCCTCCTTCTACCAATGCTATGATACTTTATCAAGGATTTGTTAACACTTTAAACGTTGTTTCATCTCCTACCACACAGTTTGCATCTCCGCCACCTCCTTTCACATACACGCTATTCATCAACAACTCCTTTTGGCATAACATCCCAATCGATCGTACTTGTTTAGATACTATTTTCACACTTGAGGGCTTAACTAGGATTGGTTTGACACTTAATTATATCTTACCACCGATTCACTCACCTCATCTTTATCATGGTTATTGTCACGTTACGACCGCCTATGGCCTTCGTGTGTTTTATTCTACGATCTTCGTTGCACATGCCCCTCACACCTCTTCGTTAACACTTGAGAACTATTTCCTTGAATATATTGGAGGTACTTTATACACAGACCACACTTCTCTCATGTTTCTTATGCCATTTGGAAATGTTTCCATCGATAATGAATCATCTACCACTTATGCTTTGAATCTTCTCGATGGTACGCACATGACTATCCACTAGTACCCTTCACTGAAAAAGAGTATGCAATGAATGCCTACACACTACGTCGCAATAGTTATTTGTACGATCCACCTCATTCCAATGTTGCTCCAATAGGTTTCGATCATGACAACAATGATCTTTTAGACAGTGTCACATGACTGGATTCACCACCACGCACTTAGGGGGCATAGCTCTCACACAACCATCCCCCTATCCTAGCATCAACACATGTTTCATACTCGCACCACCACACATCAACATTATAGCATACACATATTGATCTACACATCTAACATTGACATTTCACGATGACACACTCTTGTGCTTCAGTTCACACTTGACTATTGAGGGCATTCCTACACACATGAACCTCACACATTGCACGATAGACACTACACACTCTACACTTACACATTACGCATTCTACACACTACATATTGTCTCACACTCATACAACACATCATATTTTACATATCACTTATGTGCTACACTCATTACACTATGATACACTTTAGTCTCATGTCCATACTGGATTGTTGAGGGTATACATCACAAATTGACCTCATCACCCTTACACGTTCATCATTCAACACTATCCCTCATGCGACATTCCTAGTTTAGTGATATAAGCCATAGGCTACATCATCACTTCCGCTTACATCACTTAGTGGTATACACTTTAGGCTACATCACCGCTCCCTCTACTCATCTTATAGTGATAAATGTCGTAGGCTACATCATCACTTACTCTAGCATCATCATCACCTATTCTGATCATCATTTAGTGATATACACTTTAGGATAAATCATCACTCCTTCAATCATCTTGTTATGATATATGCTTAGGCTACATCGTCACACACACTTCATCTCTATGTCACATATCATCACTACACATTCACCACAACGCGCTACACACAACACATAGTTTGACCATTTCCTGATGACGCACTCTTGTTTATGGTTCATTCTTGACTACTGAGGGGGAATAAACAAATGAACCTCATTACATACAATTCCATTCACTTGGGGGCACGTGGATCCTATCATTCTCATTGCATTCCATTCCATCCATCACAACATATTGCATATCTTGGTTGCATCTTTACTTTTCTTACATTTGCTTGTACATGTTCATCTTCTTACACATACTAGATAGATTTATTGTATGTCATTATCTTTACCATACACACATGTGCATTCAATTGATCTTTCTAGTTGTGATCAGCAGATTATACAGAGCTTCTATTACAACAACATGGATACTTGGCATATTACCAATCCCACAGTGGCTCCTATGGGCATCCATTTTCATACACTACAAGTGCTTTTGTTTAATTTTGTTTCATAGCACACTACTTTATCGGTTATACACGCTTTTGACATACACTTTATCTTTCTAACATGCTAACGGGTGCTTCATGTGCAACATTTATTTTATAGGATTATATTCTACCATGGTATCTATTTGTTTTTACTTACTTATCTTTGTTTGTCATTGTATGCGGGATTTTCCCTTTGTTTTGTGTGCACACTTGCTTGTTTGTATGCAACCACTATGGCCTTGTGTCTTACGACATCGTGAGTGATGTCCCATGTTTGCAACCCACTTTTTGTGGTCTATGTTGGCTTCTTGTGTGTTTACTTATCATGTCTAGCTTACACATTATCTTTGTATCTTACACTTGATCTTATACATGCATTTTGTTCTTTACTTGTACTAACACTTGTTTTCCTAGCTAGTTGTTTGCATGTGCCTTGCTTTTTACCAAGCACATCTCCTTCCCCCTGCAGGGAACAAGTTTGCAGTTCCATGGTCGGTCCTCTTTTGGGCCACATTCTCCTATCTATGACGTCGTATGCACCCCCAAAGAGGGGGGGCATCATTTAGGTTTACACAAGTACACAACACAGTACCAGTACAATTCAGTTTTTAGTTTTTGTCCATGACAATAGTGGGTTACACAGTGAGTGGGTTCAAGACCAGTCTACAATAACTCAATACACAAAAACTTTTACAGGGAAGATTTTCCTTAGAATTATGGGGATTAGTTACAGGTTAGAGGATAAACCAAACCTTCCTCTCTACACTACTTTGGCCAGTGGCATCAGATCACCCAAAAAACTAGACAGTATAGAGATCTCTTCACTCTCGGGAAGTAGTTACAAGTTGGAGGATAAATAAGACTTTCCTCCCTACACTTCTTCGGCCAATGGTGTGAGAACGCCCAAAAAAATCGCACTTCATCGGCATTTAGATGATCCTTTCTACACCCTTTTTCTCATCAAGGATCGGGTGCACATGTTCCTTTTTCATTTTTTTATTTTAATTACACACTTTTGTACACATATACATGCGTCTTTATACATGTTTTTTACATATATACATGCGTATTCGACTACTTAATTATCTTCTCTTTTACAGGTCCGTCTGTATGGGAATCAAACAATCAACAAAAATAACAACATCACACACATCGACACTATCATGTGGGAACATCACACACATTGACATCTACGCACGCTTCTCCACCCTAGGTTCACTTTCATCACTTATAAATTTTTACATCTTTAGTCTCCATGCTCCACCTTTTTATCACTCCACACTTTGTCAAGTCCTTTGGCACACATTCTACATCACTCAACATGAATATTAGGTACACATCTCTATCTACTTTATGTTATCAAGATTTCCATTCACCAACATAAAGTGGGGGAAAATGTAGACACAAAATCACACACTTTGGGTAATTATTTAGTCTCGGTGTCATACTACTATTCATATGGTTCTTAATTGAAAAAGAGTGCTAATTAACCCATGTCTTTGGCCACCTTGCATTGTTTTTTGTTTCTACTTGTGATTTTGCACCCGTACTTTCCCAGTCTGTACTTTTATATTGCATTTTCCTTATTTCTGACTAGGGCGCCCAGCCAGTACTGGGGGCTGGGGTGCCCTAGGTGTCGTGATCCTCTTGTCACTTTCCTCTTACTTTTTTGGCACTTTCTAGCCGTTTGAGCTCCTTATATTTTTGGTGGTGGGCCTTTTCGGGGTTAATTATGAAATTAAAGAAAGAGAAACATATAAATATTAAGTTATGAGACCATAATGAGTGACCAAACACTAGTATTACCACCTAAGGTTGTATCCATCAAAGGCTTATATTGTCCCATTTACATCCATCTAGTTTCATCACAAGGGGAAAAGGTTGGTTTTATTTATTACACTTCATAGGAGGGGATTTTATTCTATTCCATGTACATATTATTTACATTCTACATCTAATTATTGCTCCCTACTCACAAAGTGTGACACACATAATAGCACCTAGGGAAAAATTGCACACACACACACCTAGAACTACATCTCATCTAAGATGTAGTGTAACAATCAGTTAGTAATTCCACCATTGTGGTCATTGAGGACAATCCGACCCCTTCATATGCACATTTCTTTTTTAGGGTTTTGATGCTTTATTTGGGGTTTTCTAATTGCTTCTTCTATTGTAGGTTTACACGTACTTCAGTGATTACATAGCAACATTCACGTGACAGGAAGTGAACACAAGTGAACATCCAATGACACCTCGGAGGAGGTTTACAAATATTTTTCACAGACTAGGGCACCCATATTTCATACTAGGGAACCCCAGGTGCCCCAGTCCAGCCAGACAACTCAGATCTACATTTTCTCAAGTTCATGTGTGACAGTTTCCTCCTCATGCTCATTTTGTTGTAGACACAAAATTATGCACTTTGGGTAATTATTTAGTCCCAGTCTCATACTACTATTCATATGGTTTTTGAGTGAAAGGAGTACTAATTAACCCATATCTTTGGTTATTTTACTTTACTTTTTGTCTTTACTTTCAATCTTACACCCACACATGCCCAGTCCGTATTTTCATACTATGTTTTCCTATTGCTGATTGGGGCACCCTAGGCGCCCTTATCCTCTTTGCACTTTAATCTTACCTTTTGGGAACTTTATAGTCGTTTGATCTTTCTATCTTTTTAGTGGTCAGCCTTTTTAGAATTAATTACAAAATTATAACAAGAGAACCATATAAATATAAAGTTATGAGACTATAATGAGGGACCAAGAATTAGGAAATTAATATCACCACCTAAGGTTACATCCATCTAAGGCATCCAGAGCTCCATTTACATCCATATAACTCCATCACAAGGGACAAAGGCTGGTTCATCTGCATCACACTTCATAGGAGGTGTTTTCTCCATCTTTGATTTGTAGCGACATCCAACAAAGTTCAGCCACATAAATGCGACTAAAAGTGAACATAGGCGATCATTCAACAACACCTTAGATGAGTTTTCCTGGTCATTTCCGCATACCAGGGCACCTAGATC
This sequence comes from Taxus chinensis, assembly GCA_019776745.2. Taxonomy (NCBI): domain Eukaryota; kingdom Viridiplantae; phylum Streptophyta; class Pinopsida; order Cupressales; family Taxaceae; genus Taxus; species Taxus chinensis. Next base: position 385,418,827 of record CM034155.1, read on the forward strand.
TTAGACCAAGGTGCCCCAGGTGCCCCTATCCTTCTCCAAGTGCCCCGGTCTAGTTAGAAAACTAGATCTACATTTTCTCAAGCCCATGTGCGGTAGTTTCCTCCTCCTATTCAGTCGGTCTCCACTATATCACAGTCCCACGACATCTATAAATCAGCTAAGGCCTTTTCTAACCCTATTTGAATTTAGGGTTTCACATTTCATTTGCTGAGTTGTTTGGGCACTTTCAACACCGCAATTACTTATTTATTTACAACTTCTATAACATCAGATTAGGATAATAAATTACATTTAAGTTTAATCACCACTCTCCACTGTGATATAGTCTCGTAACATCTACGAATCAACTAAGGCCTTTATAACCCTCTTTGTATTTACGGTTTCTATATTTCATTGCTTAGTTTGTTTGGGTATTATTTAAGTGTTTCATTATTTATTTATTTAAATGCTCCTATAACATTAGATTAGGCTAGGATATTTCCAACTTAGTTTAATCAAGCTCTCGGTTGAATTTTTCCAATCTCTTTGGCCCACCCTCAAGACGGACTTGTTTAATCTCTACAAAGAAGCAGAGGCCAACAGATCCTTGGGGGATGTCATTAACCATGGTCTGATCAAGCTTATTCCTAAAGTTGGTAAAAATAATCAAATATTTGGTTGGTGCCCCATCACTCTTCTTAATGTATCTTACAAACTCATTACAAAGGATATTGCTATTAAATTTAAAGTGATTTCCTAATATATTGTTCGCCTAAAGAAAACTAGTTTTTTATAAGGTAGCTATATTTTAGATAATATTATTTATGTGTCAGAAATTGTCCAATGGGTTGAAGATTCACACCAAGATGCACTATTGGTAAAACTTGATTTTGATAAAGTGTATGATCGGATACAATGGAAATTTATCCTCGAGATGCTTGAGTGGTTAGGGTTTGGTCACCGCTTCAAATAATGTATTCAAATACTCTTTACTAAAGAACATGCTCAAGCCATGGTTAATAGAAGCCTCACATCATCCTTTGACCTTCAACGTTCAATTCGGAAAGGTTACCCCCTTTCCCCGCTCTTATATGTGGTGGTTTTTGATGCTCCTGGTTATATGCTCCTACGAGCTCATCACCAAGGAGACCTTAAAGGAATTACTCTTCATTAAGGAGCTTATGCTCTTAACTCTCATTTTGTTGATGACTCTCTCTTCTTTCTATAAAATGATGAACATGATAATTTTAATGCTTAGGCAATACTTAATATGTATTGTAACATATCTGGTTCTAAGTTGTGTTGCCATAAAGCAAAGGTGATATTCATTAAAAATGACCCGAATCTATCTTGGATTCCCCTAACTTGGAACATTCTCCCACATAGGAAGATTACTCATTATTTAGGTATTTCATTTGGTATACATCTCTCTCCTCGAGATATGTAAGACTAGGCGCTCACTAAAATTCAGAAAAAAGGTTGAAAATTAGTCGTGTAAAATTCTATCCCTTGTTGCCAAGTTCTTGGTCATTAATCAATTTTGTTTACCAGTCATGCTTACTTCTCCTCTTATTGTTTCCCTTACAAATCTGCTTATGGTAAGATCATGCAACTTGTTTGGAGATTTATTTGGAACAACAACAATGGAAAGAAATAGATGACAACAATCTCTTAGGAACTCTGCACTTAGCCTAGATCTGCAAGTGGACTTGAAATTATTGATCCACTTCAACAAGGGAAATGCCTTACTATGAAATGGGTGGCAAAAGCCACTCAAGGTATTGATCTTTGGAAGATCCTTGTGAGGGAATAAATATGGAAAGCTTCCTATAAAGATTCATGGATTCTTACCACATGGGAAGATAAACTCGTAAATGCACTTTTTTTTTAAATTTCTAGCTCTCTCCCTCTTTGGCATAACTAGATAACTTGATAGGTTATGCTATGCAGGGTTTCTTACTCAACTTGCTTATACTATAACTTTATCTATCTTAGCTTGATAGTTTAATGTTCACAATTCTTGTTTCATAATAATCAAGAGATTAAACTTTCTCTAATCACTCCAACCCCTGCTTGAGGATCATAAGATTCTATAACACCATTTGCATGCTTCAAAACTTGAGGTACATTCAAATACCATGCATACGTAAGAGACCTAATACATTCCCATTCATGAGATACAAACAAGTAGAAATATTAATTTGATGTGATCACTTTGTGATCACCAACCCAATGGTTTATAACAGTGCAAGACTCTTATTCTCACCTTCAAACTTGTTACAAGCTAGAAACATCCATTTATGAGCATACATACCTCATGAGTTTTCTTAAGGATTCACTTTTCCTCCTTATGGAGTCCTTCTCTTCAAATGGAGTTACAAGATCATTCTCACCTAGTTAAACATGATCAATACATCAAACTAAGCTTTAGAATCCTTCTTGAGTGATCTAACATGGGTCTTCAATGTAGTTTGTAAAACTCTGCCCTTAAGCTTCTTTGTAGCCTTTACTATCTCATGTACAATCAATTAAAGACAACTTATGCAAATCAAAGGTTTTCATAGAATGAGTTCATACTTTCTAGGCTTCTCGCACCTTAACCAAGGTGTCTATGATTTTTATATGTTGTTCCACTGCTAATATTGCCTCTATACCCTTCTTGAGACCTCTATTATATCCTCAAGATTCTTAAGGCCCTTATTTGCCTAATTTAAGACCATGTATGCAATGGCAGGGTTTCATGGAGTGATTAACTTCTTAACAAACCTTCTCCATCATGATCAAGGTGTTCAATGTCCCTCAACTATTGTTCTAAAGCTAATTTGTCTTCTGACCTTTATTAAAACCTTTTCACAATGACTTAGCACAGTCATACAGTCATGCTATATTCAAATGAAGGAAAATACATTATAGGACTCACTATAGAATCACTCAAACATGTCATTTATACCTGCATAGGTGTACTCCATCTCTCTTGCATTGATCCTTAGCTTAAAGTCTCCAATTTACCTTTTGTAACCTCTTACAATGATTTGGAACAATCATACAAACCCTGAACAGTTTGATTTCATTCAAAACATGGCATTTTATTCATTTTCATACCCCTAAGATAATTCAAAACATCTCAAATGTGCCTGTTTATCACCCTCCTTTATGGACTAGGGTTATACTATCATGTGTTCAATGCAAAATTTCCCTTATATGTGCATACCCATGATTGTAACATGGTTTCATGAGATTGAAAATGTAGTCAATAAGATCTTTGGCTACACATAATCACTCTCCTCAAAATTTGGGGAATTGATAAGTCTTATCAAGATATAATTAATGTGAAAATTTCAATCAATTTCATCCATGTAACTAAAAGATACATGAAGCCCTAAATTGGACCCGAGAGGAAACAATTATTAATAACCAAAATTCACAATTTCAAAACTTACAAAAATCATGTATACATTCTTTGATGCATGTAGACACTTTCCACTTTAAAAATCAAGAGAAATGATGTGACTAAAGAAGATTGAGGGTTTAAACCTCACTGTCCAGGTATAGTCCTCATGCACAGTCATGGAAAACATGCAAATTTCTTCCAACAGAGGTATAATTCCCTCTTCAAATTCTCATACATGTTGTATTATTCATTATTCATCTTCTAAAACCAATGTCTCTATTGAATTCCCTCAAATCACCTATGAAATAGGTATGTACTAGCTAAGTTTAGAGTCTAGCTAAGTCCTAAAATGACTCAACAACACCCTAACAAGACTCAACAACATTATAATCCTAAAATAGTAATGGATATCACTCCAAGACATCTATCAAATCGTGCATGGAATCATAAATATAGTGACATTCCATTTAAAGTCCTTATTTAGCCTATATTACCACTTTACAAAGTCAAACTCACTCTTTCAACTTTCTAACAAACACTCCTTGACCTTTTACAAGCACATATACACTTTTTACATCATATTCATGGTCATATGACCTTATCATGTTTTGGCCTTGATGTTCCTGCATCATTATGGATCAATTTCTTCAATGGTGTCATCAATCTCTTCGGCATGGATTAAGTTTTCCCTTATCTAATCTCGAGTGGAATAAAATTATTTATTTCAATGACCTTCCTCTTGTTGTTCAACCTAAATTCAAAGAAAAATCCTTTGCAAAGAAAGGCATCAATATAATTAAGAACATTTAGGTTAACAACATTAGCAATTGACTCTCTTGGTAATTGTTGCGATAAAATTTTACCCTTCCCATAAAATATAAATTTTCTTACTTTTTAATTTTACTCTTGATCTTGTCTAAGGTTCTTCTTAAAATCAATTACAATCCTTCAACCTATTGGAAGGATTGGCATTGGCCAAACCTTTCTACCATCAATACAGCCACGCCACACATTTTGGATCATCTAATCCAGCAATCATTGCCACTTGGTGAATCTCTTAATAAAAAGTGGTCTATGTCCTTCTCCGACTCTCTGTGGCAGAAAATGGAGTACATCATTTGGCAGTCCCATGCTAAGGCTAAATATTAACTTTTGGGAAGGCATATTCTACATATAAAGCTTCCAGTTGGCCTCACTTTAGCAAATTTGGGTCTTACTACAAGAGATTACACTTTTTGTTCAACTCTTGAAATTATTCCCCACCTCTTCTGGCATTTCCCATCTTTTTCTCATATTTGGTTTTCCCTCCGCTTCACTCTTTCCCAACAATTTCAATAAAAATATTACCTTACTTGGAATTTTTCTCCCCTCTATCCTCATTACCATCTGGAGTACTTTTCGGTTGACTATCCTCTTCTATATATGGAAAACTCGTTGTTAACAACTATACGTTAGGAATGGATTCACTTTAGTTATTCAACAAACTCAGAATTTTTCTTCTCTATGGTTGCATTTGTATCAATTCAACCTTAATAAAAAAGAGTAGCATGTTTTACTTGTGAAGATACATAATCACCTTTGATACCTTATGCAAAACAATACTCTCGAATAATGTTCTTAGTTTATTTGTATTTTGTTTTTGTTCATGGTTTTGTCTCTGGTGGGGAATTTTTTGTTGTAACTGGTTAGTTTTTTGATTGTTGCAACTAATTTTTATCAATAAAAGCATTCTCAATTTAAAACTATTCAGAAATACACATTTTTTTATAATGTCATGTACATTAAAGATGATGGCTAATTCAAATATGGTGTAAGTGGGGAGGAAATTCTTTACAACTCAACCAAGATTCTTCTTGTTTACGTGCATTTACATTTTTTGTGTGGATCATTATTGCATAACGCTCATATGTAAAATAAGGTGAGATGTGTAGGTCTATCAGTGAGCAAACTTGTGACATTGCAGTAAATTTTAGTCACTACCGGTCAACATTCTTGATATCTATTGTTGTTTCATCTAGTGTCATACCTCGAGCTTTATGAATGGTCAGAACGCATGACATTTTGAGTGGGATTTGTTGTCAATTTCCATGGGTAATGAGAGGAAGTAAAAAATGAGTTGGGTGGAGGATGTCCTAGGGGACAATTGTATATTTTGAAGTCAACAACGAAAAAGGATGACAAGCTACGTGGTTTAATTATAGAATGTATACAAGTTCAACCACCTTCTCGAGAGCCCCATTTTCCAATCCGGATTCAACCCATAAGTTTGATGTCAACATGACCTCTTTCCCTTTGCATAAGAGTACTATAGGCTATAATTATGTGTTGTTCATGTCTGAAACTGGTACATGTATTCTTTGGTCGGAATTTCTTAGTGCAATTGGAATGTGAAATGATTTTAGCATTCATTTATTATGCATGGTTGTTAATTCTTTTGTTGAGTATAGATGATTTTCTCTTGTAAAGGATGCATGCTCTATTAGGTCCATGAAAGAGTATGATCATGATATGAGGAGATTCTAGTTCTCTGTTTTTGGGTGTGCATTCTTGATGTTGTCCAATAAATTTTGGAATTCCCACTGTTTTGGGTTACTTCTTTGTTAACAAAAATGTGTGTCCAAGGTAACAAACATGTCAAATTTATACCAAAGTGTGTGACCAAATGATTTACCTACATATAGCGGTCTGTCACTAATAGAGGGCATATGACCTAGGTCACCAACTAGTAGGATTGAGAATCCACTAAAATTTTCATTTCTATGTAGAGGGAATGCCTCATGCAACCTATAATTTATATTTCTCAACATTTTTGGCCCTACAAATCTCCTTTCATCTGTGAGAACATATTAAATGCCTTTCATTTGTTCTTGAAAAACAGCTAGTAAATGTCCTTCAAGATCCTTCACCTTGTGAATTGGTATTTGAATACCATAATGTATATTACACGCATCTATGTTGAATGTAGAAATGCCTATTTGAGTTAGGAGGAGAATGGTTGACTTGGTTTTGTTATTGGGTAATTATAGAGCATATTTTATGTATTGAATCAAGTAGCACTTTCCTATACTGGTTGTACCTTGAATACTAATCTTTAAGGACAGGAGCTATCTTTGCTATTGGCATGTTCAACAATAATTATGTAAGCAATTTTTTTTGTAGGAAATGGTACTGACTAGTTTGATGGGGCACTTGTTGGAAGGTGGTTCTTGAGATGTGCACAATATATGAATATATAATTCTATGGGAACACCATGCTTTGACTAATCGTGGCTATTTTTGAAGTCTCTAAGGCCTAACATGTCCAGGTCATAAATTGTTGTATTATCACATAGGTGCATTCGGGATATGTGTTCCCATTCCAGTAGTTCCATTTAGATGAAGCATTTTTCTTATGATTCATTGTCTCTACTTTATGTCATGGATTTTCCATGGATTTTCTCTTCCTCCATTGGGATCCTCTTATTTTATGTTTAAAATACCATGTTTGGGAAGCCTTGAAGAGGGGGACAAGTTCTAGAGGTGACAGGTGTTGCATGTAGGTATAAATGAAAGTAGGACTCAAGGATGTTGTTTTGGTGTTCATGAGCCCGTGCTTGAAAAATTTATTACCAAATAAAAGGGAAATTAATGTATGACTACACACTAAGAGAGGGATGTTTTAAATCAAGTGGCATGTTTCCTGTGCACCAATGTCATGATCAACTATGGTTTCCTAGAGGAAATTAATGTATGCAAGATTTTTTGGGCTTTGAATGTTGGCATTATCTGATATTCTTGTCAACATGTGGTGGTAGCTCTTTGATTTATTCTATGCCTTTCATGCATATTTGTCTATGTGGTTCAAAACGGCATGACGAGACACAATAGGATGATTTCCAACATTTGCTCGCCAAATTGTGAGAATTTATGGATTATGGATGTTCACACATGTATCATTGTGTGCAGGTGTTTAAAATTTTCTTTCTTTTGTCATTTATGGACAAATATGAATGCTCTTGTAGTGGCCAAGGGGATTTATATCTACATTAGAGAGTAACACCTTTCTTTCGTGGACATGTGGTCTTGTTGCATTTGGTGTGTTGCTGCACACGGTTGACCAGTTCTTCATAATATTTTAAGTTGTTAGATGTAGGTATTCCTTCTGTGTTTATCAAATATGATTCATCAAGACTTGAGAATTGAAACACACAATTTTATTTCATTGGGCCCCTTGGATTCCATGTTGTTACTATTTTATCGAAGAAAGAGGTTATTGCATTCAATTGAAGGGGATCATCCCAATCTAGTAAGTCCATGTCTAGTGCATCTAGAATCTAGACAAGTCCATAGATATGAATAAAGCCTCTCTATTTCCATTCATACATATGTTGAAAATCAACAACATGCAATTGGTCAAAATGTTAATGCATTGAGACAAAGGAAAATAAATTTTGAGTGTTCATACTTGTACCAATAATCGTTGCAATGCATTTTTTTGGAGAACTTCCTTGCTGAAGATTGTGAACCTATTTTCCATGTAGGAAAATGAAATATTTGGATGTGCAACCAAATTGTGGTTTCTCCAACGTTGGCCATTGATAGGCATAGTTGGAGGTGATCCTTGCATCACTTTATGCAATTCTTGTCATTTAGTGTCTATTACACTTAAAGTGAAGAACAACATGGGGAAGTTTAATTAGGTCATTATATTTGTGAGTTCATACTTGTGTTTAGGCTAAAATGATCTTGTGCCCTATATATTGGAACCAAATCACATCAGTTGGTCAATAATATGAGATTTGGGCAACATCATTAGCTTTTGGTGCATTATATTGATTATTGTCTGTAATTTGTTGGCGATGATTTTCTCAAATAAAACATATGTTGTTTGGCTTTTGTGCACATCATGAGGTTAAGAATGAAGTATAAAAAATGAGAGTGAATGTAAAATATTTTATCATAGCGCCTTAAAAAATGCAAATCATATTCATGCATGTGAACTTGTTTGATGTGTGGTTGATGGAATGATGACACCCCTATTAGAAATAAAGATAGAAAATCCATAGACAACAAGCCCTTAATATTAGATTCATTGATAAGTGACAAACCAATTATTGTCCATTTGATGGTCTACGATGGAGTATGGTGTGGGCCTTGAAAATACTATGTAATTTTTTCAACCTCTTGATGTGCAGGTAGTAGGAAGGCCACAAAATATGATGTTTTTCGTTTATTTGTAGTTGGAGGTTGATCCGAAAATACGGCAATTTTTTTAAGTGACCTCAAACCCTTATAGGTAGTTTTTTAATTCACGAATACACTCCAAAATATTCTCAACTTAAAAATTGCAATGTAAAAATGGACACACACACTACAAGAGGTTGATAATGGAGTTCGGCTCAAACAAATTCCTATGTCTTTGGGTTCAAAAGTTGAACCGATTCATTAAAAAATTCCGAGATGTGAATCAAATACAATTTTTAAAGGAAACGATGAATGCACAACAATGAACCAAATAATACCAGTTGATCTAAACGAATCCAAAATAGAAATCAAGGTGATCAAATACCATTTGATTCATAATGAATCCAAACTAGTCTTCAAAAGAACAATAATCTCCTCCACGAACACCAAGTCACAATAGCCCGACTTACAAATTTTGGTGCAGAAGATCATATCTCCAGTATTTTTCCTCCAATGAGATGCACACTCTATAATGGCTCTAAATAGAATCCAAGCACTTAAATAACTTCTACAACACAAAACATCATCATAACATCTCCAAAATAGGAAAATAATATGTCCACGGAAAGCGTCTTGGAATTTTGGACAACTTTCCAGTGTATTCCAAGATCCAAAACTTCTTTTAAGTGCCTCTAAAATGCAAATTTACAAAACCTATCTTAATAAGCCTAAGGCCCTATAATGAACCCCCTTATATAGCATTAGCCAGCTTATGGCATGGTAGTGAGGAGAGCTATTTTTTGTAAAGGGTCGGTTAGGGGTTTGAATTTCCCTAACCAACCACGTTTGCATTATATCTGGGGGGGTATTAAAATCCCACATCGACCATGATAAGGGATGGCAGTGGGCTTAAATGGGGTCGAACGCCCATATTGGATGTAGCTTAGGCCACGTATGTCCTCCTTTTGTCATGTATGTGGCCGATGGTTATATGAGCTGGGCAGTGGATTATTGAATGGGTGGTGACATTTAGCATTGCCATATAGTGTGGCCATTATGGGTAATGTGGGATGCCCACCATTAGGGCTCACTCGGCGTAATATTGAACTAGCTCGGCCTAGTCGTGTAGTGTGTAGCTCACCTTGTAGTGTGGTAACTCATCGAATTATGGTTTCCATCTCGTCATTGACTCATCCCATGTGGACCAATGGTAACATAGTAGTGGCAGGCCATGTGGTGGCCTGAGGACCCACCACGTGGAAAATTTGAACACAGTGACAAAGACACCCTTATGTTTAAATAGTGTGTCAAACTTGGACGAGGGCCCCTGACCAGTAATAATGGGGCCTACCTATATGAACACGAGTGTTTAAGACCGGTGGTCACAAAACCAAACTAACACACAAGCACATCTATTACATGTAATGTAGTTTCACAAAAAGTAACATTTAATATTTAGGAGGTTACATTTTATTTAAGAAAGGGTAATAAGAACACTAATCCTTCTTTGAAAGATGGAATTGAAAGCATTCCAAAGCTAAATAATTATATTAAACATCAAATAGTGGAGACATTTCCCCCTATGTTTTTAATATGTTATGCAGATAAATCTTTGCTAGGAAGTTAAGTAGTGGGAGTGTATCCATATCTGGATGTTTATGGTGAAGGTATAATCTTGGATGAGGATTATTTAATGTGTGCATTAATAATGGTGCATCGGATTTGTTCTTTGTTATTTTAGAACTCAAATCTTGTGGACAATTTGAAGTGATACTTATGGAAGAGAACTGATCTAACCATGATCCAAAGCTTGTCAGCCTTTTCCTCTTGAAGATGCAGTTCTTGTGTTGAGACGTCCATGATTGATGTTGCAACATATTTAAAAGTTGTGACCCAAGTTGTTCCTATGGCATCTTCTATTATGAAGTACAATGCATTTTTTATATTCACAGTTTGTGACATCCAAATTGTATTTTTGACAATGCCAAGTGAATTATGCATTTTGAGAGATTTTTTTCTTACATTGGTTTTTTTGGCTATTTTAATGCAAGAAAGATTACAAAAAGATGATGTGTTGAAGTGGATTATTTTATATGTAGTAGAAAATGTGTTTGATTCATCCATAATTGTTGAAGATTTTATGCATTCAATATAATTTATTTCAATACTTTTGACACTTATTGATGGATATGCAAGGTCTTCACCACTCGACTCAAACCAAGATCGTAGTCCATGAGCTTCACCTATATTAGGGTTGATGAAGAACTATGTAACACCCAGTCCCACTAAAGAAGCATCCGTGCAAATGAAAAAATCACCCTATGGATCCAACACTACGAGAATAGGTGTTTGTAGTGAGACATTCCTTTAGTGTACTGAAGGCCTACTTGCACCTATCCGACCAAACAAACTTCTTCCATTTCCTCTGAAGGGAAGTGATGGGGTGTGAAATCCAAGAGAAGTCCTGAATAAATCTCCGGCAGTAACCTGCCAATCCCATAAAGCTGTGCACCTCAGTCACAGTAGTGGGTGTTGGCCAATCCATAATAGCTCTAATCTTGGAAGGATTGACGGTGATACCTTCCCCAGAAATGATATGACCCAAATATTGCACCTTCGTCTGAAAAAATGCACACTTCTCCAAGTTCCCATGAAGCTTCTGCTCCTGAAGGCACTGAAGCACTTGGCGAAGGTACCCCTCGTGCTCCTCATGTGTACGTGAGTAAATCAAAATGTCATCAAGAAAGATGAGCACGAAGCGATCTAAGAAGGTCCTAAATACCCCATTCATCAAACTCATAAACACTGCGGGGGAATTAGTCAAACCAAAAGGCACCACTGTGAACTCATAATGGCCATATCTCATACGGAAGGCGGTCTTATGAATGTCTGTCTCCAAAATCCTCAGTTGATGGTAGCCTGATTTAAGGTCTATCTTAGAGAAAGTTGTGGCTCCCTTCATCTGATCAAATAAATCATCAATGCATAGAAGGGGATAATGATTCTTGATCGTTATTCAGCTGACGGTAATCAATACACAACCACAAGGATCCATCCTTCTTCTTCAAAAAAATCACCAGTGCACCCCAAGGGGATACACTAGGATAGATAAGGCCTTTCTCTAAAAGGCCCTCAAGCTGCAACTTGAGGTCATAGAGCTCTGGGAAGGTCATCTGATAAGGTGCTCGTGAGATAGGCTCTACTCCCAAAACTAGATCTATGTGAAAATCAATCTCACATGGGGGTGGTAACCTCGGTAGCTCCCCTAGAAAGACATCAACAAAATCTCTCAAAATGGGGTGATCATCTAGCGATGGTCCACTAGACCCATCCTCTGATCGGTCACTGACTGTAACAGCATACATCTGACAACCCCGTCGCACACACCGCTTAAGTTGCATAGCATAGATGGTACAAATAGAAACGAGTCTCCTAGCTCCTGAAATCACTGACTCAACTCCCAAATCATCTACACAAGATATTATCTTGTGGTAATAATCCACTCTAGACTTGTGTGCAGACAACCAATCCATACCCAAGATGACTCCATAAGAGCCCAAAGGAAGGATACGAAGATTCGAGGTAGTGGTGAAAGGTCCCAAATCTACCACACACTCCTAAACTAAGGAGTCTATAGAGATCTTGGCTCCAGAAGCCATCTCAACATCCCTACTATGACCCTGCCTAACTTCCACTAGTTTACATCGCTCTACTAAAGATGGTGCAATAAAAGAATCAGAAGATCCAGAATCAAACAAAATGGAGGTAGGAATACCACCAATGTTACCTGTAGTCTCAATAACTGTACTCTGATGCTCTGCCTGGTAGTTCTCGACCGCTACATACATCCTATGACTGTGCCCCATATCACCAACAATAGGCTCCTAGATTTATGTCTTACCCTTGTTATTAGGGTTCTATGGGCAGTCTCTCCAAAAATTTACAGTAACACCACACTCAAAACAACCGTTTGATCCTCTCCCCTGTGTAACAGGTCCAGTCAGCACTCTGGAGGTCTGTGGTGTGGATCACGATGATCTGGCTACGGTCTGCTGAGGTCTCTGCTAGCGATCTCTTCTTGAGTGAGCTCTCTAGGCACCCTGTGTCCTGATGGGACCCCTAGGAGGAGGCCCCATACTCCAACCTCTCTGTGCATCAAATCTCTGTGGAGGTCTATAAGGTGGGTGAGATTGCTGCTACTACTGCTGTGGTCTAAAAGATGAATGTGTTGAACCCTATCCACTAAGAGGAAGAGGTACTGACCCACTTGCTCTGTTGTCCTGCATCTGCGGTATGCGGATCCAGACTCGGTCTCTATCTTGTTGGGTCTTTCCCCTAGTCTCCTTTGCTATATATTCCTTCTCTACAACCTCAGCTAATGTTTGTGGATAATGGATCAACATTGCACCTCTAATTTCTAGATTTATGCCCCGGATGAACCTGTGGATCCGCACCTTCTCATCTTACATGTACTCAACATATTGGAGTAGATCTAGAAATCTACTCTCATACTCAGCCACTGTAAGAGATGCATGTCGGAGGTCATGGAACTCATCTATCTACTGATGTATGAACCTTCGTGACAAGTATCTATTCTTGAAACGCTCCTCAAAGAGCTCCCAGGTAACTGTCTCATAATCAACATAGAGCTTCTGCTCCTCTGTCCTCCACCAGACACCAGCTCCATTCCTTAGTAGATGGATCGTAACGTGAGCTTTCGTGTTACTAGAACAAGGACAGAACTTGAAGCATCTGCTCAAGCTCACCAACCAGGCCTCTACCTGAAATCCACCTATGTCACCAAAATAATGTAATGGTCGAAGCTTTAGGATCTCCCTGATGTGATATGTAGTTGTGGTCTGACGGCCTCTAGGCCTCTTTGTATGCTCATCCCTAAGCCTAGGGCTTCGAGACCTCTCTCTATGTCCTGAAACTCAGTCACCCTATCCCCTCTGTGGTGACTCTGCATGGGATTTCTCTCCTCCATGATCCTTGCTGGGTCGAGGAGATACCTGACCTTCAATGGAAGGGAATCTATCATGTCTGGCTGCATGTCCTCCTACTGATCCCCCGCATAGAGCGACATTAACATCTTGAAGAGTCTGAAAAATATGGGGTAGCATGGCTGCTACAACATGATCTAGTGGTGGTAAATCTAGGTCTATGTGAAAATACCCATCATCCTGTCTGCGCCTCCTGCACAGACCAAGGCAAGAGTTAGTTCACTTTTCTAAGTTTTATTCAGTTTCCATGTTTACTAAAATATGTAATTTCTAAACTAAGTTGTTTTCTAGATTTAAAAGTGTGCTAGGTTTAAGGTTAATGTCTCAAGTTTTCTAGTGTGCCCAATGGCCCAATATTTTGAGCCACTACTTTGATACCAAGTGTAACGCCCGCTAAAACAACCCACTTGAGACCCAAGAACAACCTATGATTAGTTAGGAAAATTATGGAATAATTTTTTTTGTTTAAAAGAGTCTACAACCAGGTTACAAGGTAAAAACTACCACTAACAAGTTCCCTAACAATTTTAAACTACTAGAATATAATTTTCTTTCATTAACAATTATTAGGGGTCATAAGGTCCAAATTCTCGGGTTAGAAGGTTCAAAAAGGGTCAAAGGGTAATTCCTCACCATACCCACTCTCTAACAGGCTTAAGGATTCAACTAGGTTTTTCCAAATTTGACACATTCAAAAATTCCCTAAATTATTCCCATTAGATAGGAAATTTTGTCACCTTTCCATTGATATAAATGAGTTCTCCTAACTCTTCATATTTTTCGAGTTATGGGCCGGCGGACCTTGGGGTGAAAATTTTCCCCAAGAGCGGGCTTGCGGGCCCAAGGCTGGAAAGTTGCCCCAAGGGCGAGTCGGTGGGCTGTGGGGGACTTTTGGAAAAACATTCCCATGCGGGGGCAAAAACCAATTTTGTTCCTGTGCACCCTTGGGCCCATGGGGACACGTGGCGCCTCCTAAGCCACCGTGGAGAAAAACGGGGCGGCGAGAACATTTTAGAAAATTTCCCACACAGGGTGAGAAGTCTACTTTGTGCTCGCACTCCTACGAGTCTGCAAGGGACATGTGGCATCTCCTAAGCCAACGTGGGGAAGTCGAGGTGGTAGGGAAAAGTTGGAAAATTTTCCCAAACTTTTTTGAACGCAAAAAGGAAAAAAGGGACCCGCTCCACCGCCAACACCTTGTGATGCCATGTGGCATCACCTGATTCGTTGCGGGCTTGCGGGGAAAATTTGGAAAGTTTTCCCATAATTTTCTGAGAGTGCTAAGTCAAAAATCCCCTCCGTCAACGCCTCGTGGTGACACATGGCAGCCTTTGATTGGCTGTGGGCTGGCAGGTCGGCAGGGAAACTTGGGAAAAAAATCCACAAAATTTTTCCTGAGCGCTAAGTCTAAAAGGTGGTCCGCCCTTCTACCGACACCTCGTGGTGCCATGTGGCAGCCTCTAATTGGTTGTAGGCTAGTGGGGTGGCGGGGAAAATTAGAAAAAAATTCCCAAGTGCTTAAGGGAAAAATTCAGGCATGCGGGCCCACTAATGAAAATTTTCCCTAATTTTTTATACCAAGGAAGAAAAACTTTAGAAGGCCATAACTTTTGATAGAGTGCTCGGTTTCGGGAAAACGAGGTCTTTCTAGAAATATCTCGACATCCTCTTTACTAAGGAATCATTAATTTTTAGTTTTGATAAAGTCTAAGGGGTCAATTTTAAGAAAACGATCTGCAGGCTTTTACAATACGAACTAGTAAATTTTAACTTATAAGATTTGTTCAATTTGATCTTAATACGAATTGGTAAATTTTAACTTATAAGATTTCTTCCTCTCTCAACTTGTCAAATAGACATAGGGAATTTTTATTAGATGGATTTAATGAGGATTTAAGGATTCAATGTGTCTGATTGATTTGCAATTTGAACATTTTCGTTTCTTGACAAAAAAATGACTGCAAAATGGTTTGAGCCCGATTTTGCTAAGTTTGCTAAGAAATTCCTTAAATGTTTTTATCTAATTATATTCGTTTAGGGCTTAATACTTCAATTTAATCATTTAATTTGTTATTTCCTTGTTGCGGGTTCGAACTGTGCATTTTAGGTAAAGTATTTGCCAGTTTTGAAAATGCAAAACAAAGATCAAATTTCAAAGGATCTATTTTCCATTTTCTTCTTCCAAGTATTAGAATTCGTTCCAATTCAAATATAATACGTTTATGTGATTCAAATCAAACTATTCAAAACCTAAATGCAACTCTAATTTCCAATTTTACACATTTCTAAAGGACAAAGTTATGTATTTTCTCACACGCATTTTTTCCTTTCAAACAAAGATTTCAAATACAATTCAAAACAGATTTCAAACAATAGTAACTTCTTTTGTAAAGGCAGAACACCATATATATTCAGTTATAATGATTTATTTCACAACTTCTTCATTTACAATGATCAAATACAACTTACAAGGATATAATATTTCTTTTCTTTCATTCAAAAACCGAGAACAGAGTCCATCACTTTCACACTTCGAATTACAGCTTTCATAACCAATACAAACCATCTTTCCATCACAAATAAATTACATTATCATCCACTTCAAGTGGGAAAAAGGATTTACAAAAAGAACTCTCACAAGGGACTGTCAAAACTATCTTTTTCCTTTGCTCCAGAACAACAACATGCAGATCCATCATACTTCAATTTTGATCACAACAAAGGCAGGGGAAAGGCAACACTCTCCACCCAACCAATACATCCAATGAAGAGGAGAAGCCATCCTTATTCATTTACCCCCGAGCCCCAACCAAAATGCAATAAAATATGTGATCCAACTCATAGCAACAACAGGATTCCACAAACACATAGACAACATAATCACATTAAAACACCGTCCAAAACATAATGTAGTTTACAACTACATTAAAACATGACACACATTACTGAGGCTTCATCAAGCAAGCCAAAGGAGCAAGAAACTATGGGGGATGCTGCTTATACCTCCCAAAGGGGAAATGAGTGTCGCCACCTAGAACAAACCACCAAGATATGTATATATATATATATATATATATATATATATAATTTCAAATCCTTGACATGCCCTTATGCCTTCCCCAACCCCTTATTCTTCACATTTCCTTATGTCTCCCCAACCTCTTATAGCACCCCATAATGAGTAAAGAAATGCAAGCTATTTCTTTGTAAGGTGGAACCCAAATCCCAACTCCCTCTACCCTTATACCTCCCTGAATGCACTTGTGTCTCCCACAAATTAACCCTATAGTCTTCTCCTACACTATTCCTAGGCCATCTACCCAACAGCCCACAAACAAGCCAAAACATTCGCACATGAACCTCTTTATAAACAAAAGAGAAACATTTCCAGAGCCAAGCTCTTACCTCTCCATGATAGAGTTGTTCCAAGTTCTAAAACAACAGATTTATCCCAATGCAAGCAATCCAAAACAGCCAAGCTCAAGCATGCAACAATCTTCCAAAAACTTCTTCCAAGCAAGAGCTCTAAAACAAAAAAATAATTCTCCCAAGAATAAAGTCTCCAAAATCAAGCAACCCCAAAACAATACAAGCCATTCAAATTTTATAGAAGAGGGAAGGAAAGAGGATGAAGCAGATCCACATAGGATGCCATATCACACCTCTTAAACCCCAACCCCAAAAGTCAACTTCATTCACCAAAGCATAATAAATAGGTGGGTGAATAGTATGACAGTCTACTTACACACTGAAATCCAACCCACACCCCAAAGGACTGGCATTAAATCATGTAAGAAAAGTGCAATTAAAACCTACAATTTTCCTTCTCAAAAAGCATTATAAAAGTCTAATATCAACTCCCCAACCGTAGGTATAGTTGGTAATTAAATTAAGAGGTATGGGACAAGTTTAACTTGTCCCTCAAGTCTCCAAAAACAACCTCCAAGGACCATTTCAAATTTCCAAGAAGGTGGAGTGTTTTACACTCAAAAGTTAACTTACACATCTCTTACAACACTTTAATTCAAGGCCAACAACTCTATTAATTACTTTCTTTGATTTATTTATTTTAGCAATATGATTACTCACAATATTTACACACCATTTAATAATTAATGAAAGGGGTAAAAACATCACAAAATAAACACATACAAACACAAGCAAAGGGACCAAATTAAAATAAATACATAAAACCTCTTGGTCACATTTAAAGGTGATCCCCCCATGGGAATCCCTAACACACACAAACAAATACTAGTTGCCATGGTGACCTTGTTGAATTCATCTAGAATTCCAATGTGGTTGGTCTCCAATCCCCCGATATTTGTTGTGATATTTAACCTACAAAACACAAATACCTCCTTCGGCCTTGTTGCCATATCAGAACATCCAAAGTAATATAAATATAAATACCAAAATCATCTAGATATATGAATCACAACAACATCAAAGCAATCTAGCAATATCATTTGTAATTTTACTCAACATTTATATCATCATCCAATAATTTCCATATCTAGGTCTACTCACAATATCCAAATATCACAAGTCCACACAACATCCATAATATAACCATGTCAAACAATATACCATTATCAATATCCAAAATACCTCAAATAATCATCATGCATCACAACTGAATCAAGTCAACAATAAGATCCATTATCTACATCTATCATCATATTATAATAAGGTTCATAATCATGTCTATATTATAATCAACAGTATCATGATTAGTATCAAAATGTGTCAAAGGGAAGTGGGCACTACAAACTATGTGTTGGAGCCAATGCCTAAGGTTATGCCTTTGTATAATGTTACTCTAACTTTTTGTACTACAATAATTGGTTTCTGCAATATACACATATCAACAAAAATATTCCCTTCTTGATCAAAATAAATACCCCAAATGGTTGCATCAATTCAATATCCAAATCTACCCTTTAAGACTATTATTTTTTTATATTCATAGGTTCGATCTCTTTTTGTAATTTTTAAGGTTGCAAAAATAGATAGAACCACTGCAATAATATCTACCAAGGAATTTGGTGGCAAATATTTTGTCTCCGTAATTATTTTGAAGAGAAAATCAAATGGTGGAATACTTATTTCTTGGTTTAAATTGAGTTTGACAGATGAGTTCAAGTCCAGGATGATCCAACGCTTATTTCACTAAATCTGGACATATTCCAGTAAATCTAGACTCTAGTATTTCAAGTATTGGAAGAAATCCATCTCCTTTTTTACGTATATTGGATTCCATTTTTGTCTATACTAGATTCCATTATTACTATTATTGGAATCCATTAGTAGCAATATTGGATTCCAATATTGTCATTATTGGAATTATTCTAGTTCCAATTTCGCTATTATTGGATTCAAATTTTGCCGTTTTTTAGATTTTCAATGTTGAGAGTATGTAAGGCTAGAAACCACTAACTATTATAAGGCATGATCCCGTTGGATTAATAAAAATAAAAAATTAATAATAACTTCATGCAAAAACCAGTTCAAAGTCATGAGATGTCGTTAACTATTATTTGGTGAGCCTGTTGTATTAAGGTGATCGGTCGCTAACTATTATAATTCATGAGCCTCGATGTAAGGTGAGCGGTCACTAACTATTATAAGTCATAAGCCTTGATATAAGGTGAGAAGTCAATAACTATTATAAGACATGAGCCTCGATCTAAAGTGAGTGGTTGCTAGCTATTGTAATTCATGAACTCGTTGTATTAAATGAAAGTGGAAAAGCCTCAATGTAAGGTTAGTTGCCGCTAACTATTATAAGGCATGATCCCGTTGTATTAAATGAAAATGCAAAAGCCTCGATGTAAGGTTAGAGACCGTAACTATTATAAGTCATGATCCCATCGTATCAAATTAAAAATAAAAACTAACAATAAATACCTGCAATAGGAAGTTCGAAGTGCGAACCGTAGACTTTCAAATGACAAAATGTACAAGAATCACAATTAAAAAGTGCAAGGCACACATTTTAAAAGTTACGAGCCTCGCACTTAAAGTTTATTTACAACCCCCACACTCTGAAAGTGTGGGGCTCGCACTTTTAAATTCTTAGAGCCTCACAATTTATAAGAGCGAGCACCGCACTCTGAAAATTCCAAGCCTCGCATTTTCAAAGTGATATCCTAGCACTCTCAATAATCTGAGCCTCACACTTTGAAAGTGTGAGCCTCACACTTTCAAAGCTTGAGATTCACACTTTGAAAGTGTGAAGTCTTGCACTCGCACTTTTAAAGTGCGAATCTCAAATTTTGAAAGTGTGAGGCACACACTTTTTGCACATATCCTTAAATTTGACACTGGCCTTAAATGTTAGTGGTGTTTTTTTGACTTCTATTGGAACTCACAATAAAATTAGGTTCTCACCCCAAAATATACCTTTAACAACTCAAGTATTGTTTTTTTAGATTGTTCAAGTTCACTAGTGTTTATTATTATAAAGTATATCTCCGAGTAATCATTAAAAGAAAACAACATAGTTGGGAGTTTATGTATATCATAAATTATATTTCTTTGAACAACAGTAGAATGTATGCTTATAAATTGTTCCATTCTCCATATAAACAATGAGTCACTTCCATGAGCAAGAAAATGAAATAGTCCTTGACACAATGCAAGAAAATTGTTTGTGAGAAACGTTGTCTTACACCCTCAAAGATACGTTGAACCATTATTTTATATTTTACATCATTCAAAACACTCTTTGTGCCACAATTGTATTCTTTGTGAGTCAATAAATAACAAAATTGATCTGCCATCATCTTTACATTAAAATGTTCTATCTATACATTTCAAATTTGTTATAAATTCATACATATACCGTTGTAAATCTTATACGAGGAGTCGTCGCCTTTTGTGGAAAATTTTATTTACACAAAACATGAATACATTTGTTGCCTCTAGAACTAGACTGCCAGTTTGGATACAAGTAGTGTTGAGTAAAGTAGTAGTGGAGGTGCTACCAAAGTAGAGACTAGTATTTACGAGCAGGAAACAACATAAGAGTGTACTACTACTAGTATCGGAAGTGGATTGATTTGGTAGATTTGAGTTATTAGCCACATCTTCCTTCCTATAATGAACTCCAAAAGAGAAATCTTGTAATTTTATACATCAAATTTCTTATTCAGCTTTGATGTTCTTGCATATTCTATGTCAATGTAAAAAATGGTACCCATAACATAGGTAGAGGTGTGGTGTTTGGCTGAGGAAATGCACTTGGCAATGCCAAAGTTTGAAAAATTTACGTCAAAATTATAATCCAAAAGAATGTTAGAAGTCTTCACATCCCTGTAAACAATGCATGGGTTACAGTCATAATGAAGATATGGCTATCCTTCTTCAGCACCATGAGCAATCTTTAGCCGATTGTTCCAGTCTAGCTTAATCTTATTTGATGATCCTATATGAAAATAAAAATTAATAAAACACTTGTTAGATTTTCCAACAATCCATTTTAATATGAAGGTTAGAGATTGATTAGACACTTCTATTTCAAAAAATGAATCTACAATGTATAGTTCCATTTTTCTTCATAACATAATCATTTTACTCACCATGTAGGATGTCCCAGAGACTTCCGTTTACCTTGTAATCATAAAACATCAAGTTTCCAAGAGGAGAAAGTGAAAACCCTTGCATACTCTCAAGATTCTGATGCTTGATGCTTCCAACTATTTCCACATCAGTTTCAAATGCAATAAAGTTTAGTGGGTAGTGACTGTACATTCTCTTTATAGCAATTGGGTTAGAATTCTTTAGATCACATTTATAAAGATTTCTTGTAGCACCATAGACAATTACATATTTCTATTTAAGATTTTTATGATTGTCATTATGTCGTCGTACATGTAAAGAACCATGTTCATGTGCAATATGACTAACCTTGGAGAACTAATGTAACAAATAGATGTGTCTATAAAGAAATTATAATATGATATTGCTTTCTGATTTGTCGTTTGATAATCTATACAATATGAAATCATGTCTTTCCATATTAGTTTTAACACCTTGCTCCATGTTGTTTGTAGATCCTTTTGTAAATACCTTTAGATGATTTGAATGGTACAGAGCTATAATTATGCAAAATAGTAGTACTGAACCCTAATATATGAAAACAATTGTCGATTTTGAGATGGATGTTGTTCATTGCATTGGGCCACAATTTTGTTAGACAACATCATACATATCCAAGTTTGCCAAATTTTTGATAATAATAGAAGAATGTCTCTGGAACCCGAGCTATTTAAAAGACAACTACTATTTCTTGCATCATTTAATTGGTGATATCCAAAAACCATAAGAAACAAAACTGAATTGGTATGCAGAGAAAATTTGTGTTTATATCTAAAATTGTATGGAGGAAAACATGAAAAGTTTTTAATGACAGGAATTTCCCCAGACAGATTGTTGTAGGAGAGGTTTCTGTAAAAGAAATAGATCCATTTACAATATCTTCTATTATTAGGGCAAGAGAATTAAATTTATTCCTTTCTCAAAGACCTCCATAGCTTTCGAAAGTGAAGACCTCCAGGTTTCCACAATGATGTAGTGTAACTCAATTTTTTTTAAAGTGATGGGAAGATAGCCATCAATCCACTATTAGCTCCTCTATCCTAAAGATGTACAGATTGTTTTTTACATTGACAGAAATATATTCTATAATATATTGATGCTAGTGGCTGCTAGTCTTCACTTCTAGCAACAAATTTACATCTTCAAACAAACCAAATTTAATAGCGATTAATTGTTGAAATTTCTTAGTGCAACGCACAACAAAAACTTTTATTAATGATTTCTTGATTTTTATAACTAAAGGAGGGTTGAAGGGTCCCTTTCCCTTTACATTATAGATACAATGAGAGGATTTGTCTAAAAAACATGAATGATCCAACAATACTTTGGTGAAAAAATGCTTAAGGGCCTATGCCAAAAACACAAGTGGTTGGGAATACAAAAAAACCCCAGACCAGTAAGACAAACATGATGATTTGGTAATAATGGAACTGACAAGGTTATATAAAACTAAAACAAAGTTACATCCTAAAATATTTTAGAAGCACTTATTTATTTGAATCAGATGACACCTTTGTAACCTCCACTTTAATTGGGATGAAAACAGTTTCCGCAAGCGGTTATGAAAAAAGATGCTCTTTTCCAACAGCAGCCCAACTCTTTAACCAATCGTATGCCTTGCAACCTTCTTGGTGAAGAAGATCCCAACGTGTCGGTTCCTATTGTAGTGGAGCAAACATATCATCCAGGTCAAGAAAGGGGAGTGAACTATGTCCCGCCCTCGGTGTCTCACCCCATTTGGACACACCAAACATGAATCACATTAGGACATCAAACCATTTGTACAACTCTGTAAAAATGGCCACATCCACCAAACCTTCCTATTTATAATGAGCCTCAGATAGAAAGGGCCATGATGCACTCGTGGTTTTTTCCATTTCCACTTCCATGCCAACCCTATACGCTGGATTGATCTAGTGACAACCCATCTCCAAATTCCAATCCTTCGTTCAGGTGTATGATAAGAAGATGAAAAATGAACATCAAAGAACTTCCACATTTACCCTTGGACATCCCTCTAGAGAAAGATAATCATCTATAAGAAATCCCTCAATAGCAACTAATTCTTGCTCTATTTCAATTCAAAAAATGGATTTCAAATGATGACATGAAATTTTGGTATAAAATGCCATTTCACGCATCGACACGGAAAATTGCATGAAAGGCAACATTGGAAAGGCCATGACAGATGAAATGAAAGCTAGTGAAATAAACCCCAAAGGTGCAAAAATAAGGAAGAGCGGATCGATAAATATATGGAGTGACTATGCCATCACATGCTTGTAATTAATACAAGCTTGTTAGGGGATTTAATATCGACCTTTATTGGAAAAGGTGATGATTCTGAGCGATCAACATATTTATTTCCAATCTTATCACAAAACACTTTGACCTACCCATGATTTTCTATAAAATCCGCCTATTTAATAGCCTCCCAATATATAAGATTTAAGGTCCAATCCGTAATTAATGAAAGCATAAAAAAGGAATTTTATTCACACAAGTTTTTTATGGCGGCATTAGCAATAATATGAGAGTCACCTCCAATAATTAATTCATTACTATTCAAGTCATTAGCAACGGACCAACAATGTTCCAACACTTTAATTTATTGACTCATACATTTATTAATTTACATTGGGTGGGAACAAGGTTTGTAATCTACAGTTGGGGACAACCTCGGTAATCAATATCATGATACTACACAATTTAATCTTCAAACTATTAATAATCATTGAAAAATAAAAATTCTATATTTGGTCCTTCGAGTAATCTCAATAATTTTTACATATACTTTTAATTTACTAATTTGGGATTGATGGTGTGTTTTATTTATGAATAACATCTTATATTATATTAACAAGTAAAATGATATAAGAATATTCACCAAAAAAATTGGTTGGTATGGAAGAACGCCCCAAAGCCATGAAGTTCAAACTAGGACAGACAAAAATCCTAGGAGTACATCCGATTACAAAACATCACAAGAAAGAAAAGCAAAAAAGTTAAGCCACCACTATGAATTACTGACCAGCATAGGGCAAATATTGATCATGCCATCAAGATCCAAACAAGTCTCGAGGATAGACAATTCCCTTCTATTGCTTTCCTTCAAAATAACAAATATCGGTGTGGTCTTGAACAAAAAAAACTCATTACTTAAAATTTAATGAAAATAGTCTAAAACTTCCATACTGCATCTTGTTTCATGATACAAATCATATATCTGGGCACTACAAACCACTATATTGGAAAAAAATTGATCGATACAATATTGTATCGACAGGGTTGGTTATAGACAATTCCTTCTACACAAATTATACACAACATGCTTTCCACTAACATTCTTTTCTCAATACCCTCTTCAACATTCTCTGTAATAACACCTTCCGCATTTGCTAAACAACTTCTCAAAATTTACTACATATCTGCACAACCACACTTCTCTTACATCAATCAACATTATCAACTTCTATCAATCCAAAAAACACATTCCAAAAAAAATTCTAGTCGTTAGTCATGTTATTAATTATGTGATTAGCATCTGGAAGAAGGTCACCCTTTTTTTCATGGCTATCTTGCCAAACTAGCTTTGAGGATTGGAGAGAGGCTGACATGCACATATAGCACTTAGACCCAAATTTTTATTTTTGCTAGGCCAAATTTTTTTATCAAACACACCATTGGGAATACTATATCAAAAAGATTTGATCAATGCAATAGAAGTCTATGTCATTTAATACTGTGCGAGAATCTTGTTCACCTTCACCCTGCGTATGTGGTTGATCGTTTAGGTCTATTTTCTTTGAAGGATGATTTTAAGAAAATATGCAAGGCCAAGATGGACAGAACATGTCTTCAGGTTTAAATGATGTACATCTGTTATGATGATCTAACATTACCATACTACGTGGCTATGTTAATTACAAGAAATTATCGATCGTAGCAATAGCAAAGCCTTCCCTTTCACTAACTAATGACGCTTATCGGTTGCAAAAATTCTAGTTGTTAGTCATCCTTTTCGAAGGTTTGTATTCAAGGACTTGGCTCTAGCTCTGCCAAGGATAGTCCATCGAATATAATATAATTACAAATAATGACTTCAAACCTATTGAGATTGTTTTTTTGCATTGTTAAAATAGATTCGTCGACAATATAGAGGATAGTGGTCGATAGCCTTCTCATCAACGAATAATTGGTAAACATAAAACATGCATTGCTCTTCATGGACTCGGATCATTCATTCTTGAGCAAGACCCATGTTCATCTTTGCCCTCCATTTTTAGTAAAATGTTTAGGACTATTTTGTTTAACGGGTTATTTCTGGAAATATGCAGGGCCAAGATGATCAGGATACATCTTCAGGTTTAAAATATGTACTTCTATTATTATGCTCTAACTCTTATCTTTTTCGCTAAGACAGACAATGATTTTTATTAGGTCAATATTTTTAAAAAATAAAAACAGTAGAGCCTAGTGAGCGCCAAGCCACTCCTTTCAGTAAGTAATGTAGCTTAGCGGTCGCTATGCATTTTCTTTGATACGAACCAACATGAAAAATGCCTTGCAACCCATTTCATCCATTCATATGATCTGTTTTCCAAGCGTTATGTTCTGTAAGTATCGTAGCTTAGCGGTCACTAAGAATTTTCTATAATACGAACTTTTTTTTATCTCTATTTTCTTAATTAAGAAACAGTTTAGCCTAGAGGCCACTAATTATTCCTTTCTCATTTAACAATAAACAATAAGCATAGAGCACTATGTTCTGTAAGTATTCGAGCTTAGCGGTCGCTAGGCATTTCTTTTATACGAACTATTTTTTATCTCTATTTTCAAAATTAATAAACATTTTAGCCTTGAGGCCGCTAATCTATTACTTTCTCAAAGACCTCCATAGCTTTCGATAGTAAACAATTTTTATATCTCACATATTTTGCATCTAAAAATTTCACGAAAAATGCCTAGTGCCCAATAATATCTATTACTATGATCTGTTATTAGAGTGCTATGTTCAAAATAAGATATTGTTTAGCCTAGTTTCCGCCAAATCATTCCTTCTTGTAAGTATTTGAGCTTAGCGGTCACTAAGCATTTCTTTAATACGAACTGTTGTTTGATCTCTATATTCAAAATAAAAAATTAGTTGAGCCTAGTGGCTGCTAATCTACTCCTCCTAACAAGTAGTGGAGCTTAGAGGTCGCTAATCATTTTCATTGATGCACACTGATGTGTAAAAAAAGAAAAGATGCAAAGGTGTGTGCCTAATCCCTATGATGTTATATGAGCACCCTGAAAACATTTTTAGTAACCATCTTTCTTCCCGACTATGCAAAAACCTCCATAGCTTTTGACAATAAAAATTGTCCATATCTCACATATCTGTCATCAAAATATATTATGGAAAATGCCTAGCGACCGCTAATATCTATTACTATGATTTGTTCATAAAGCATCTATGTTATCAAGAAATTGTTTAGCCTATTTTCCACATAATCATTCATTTCGGTAAGTATTTGAGCTTAGCGATCGCTAAGCATTTTCTTTCACACGCATTATTTAATTGATCTTGTTCAAGTAATGGAGCTTAGCGGTTTCTAAGTATTTTACTTGATACGAACGATATAAATTATTTGTTAGACAAAAAAAAAACTTATGAGTAATATAGAAGTTGAGATATCTTTCAATGGTATGTAGTGCCACACTTGGTTGTGGAAGGAATGTATAGTCAATAAGATAAGATTATAGTTAATGAAAATACTAGTGATCGAAAACTGTAGAGATATTTATTTACATTGCTGGAAATGAAACCTAGGAGTTGTAGAGGCTAGTGACCGCTAGGCTTCTGCTCAACAAATAGATGGACAACATACGACATGCAGAGTTGTTCATTAACACGTGCTGAAGAGAATACCCTGATCCCCTATAAAATCTAAGTATTTATTATTTTGAATTCGGTGTTGCAAAAATATCATTCTAATGGAGCTTAGCGGTCGCTATTTTTTTTCCTATCTATAAGGTTCTCTCAAATTCTAGTGAAGCATAAACTTATGTTTTATTTTTGTAGATTAAAGCGTAAATAACACCAAAATATTGATGATCACGAGATATATTAGAAATTTCATGCCACGTGTCAACATTTTAATGGATTACCGTTACAACTTAATAATGCAGATTTTTATAGGTAAAAAATATTTGTTAATTCTATCGCTAATTAAAAATTTCTTAATAAATGTGTCAATTATATAATTGTGTAATTAACTGGTTCAAACTTGCAAGATGCCACATTTTATTGGATTTTTTTTGAATTAACACAGACGATAGCTAAAAAATATCGAATTCGCACTCGATAAAAATTAATAATAAACGAGATGTATATCGGTCTCTTAAAATTTAAATTTTTTGTTTCCTAATGTTCACTTCTATTTTCTAAATGGTTTTTTATTATGCTTAAATTAATATTTGTGTTTTCCCATGAGTTCACAAAGAAACTTTTGACGTTGTCCCACCAATTTCTAAAGTAGGTAGTATTAATAAATTTTATTTCCCCGTATCCCACGCTATCCCCCGAATTAACACAAATTATATTTATAAAATATCGAATTTGCAGTAGATAAAAATTAATAATTAACGAGGCATATATCGCTCTCTTAAAATTTAAATTTTTTGTTTCCTAATGTTCACTTCTATTTTCTAAATGGTTTTTTATTATGCTGAAATTAATAATTGTCATTTTCCCGCGAGTCCACAAAGAAACTTTTGTCATTGTCCCACTTGTTTCTAAAGTAGGTAAAATTAATAAATTTCATTTCCCTGTATCCCATGCTATCCCCCAAATTAACACATTATATTTTAAAAATATCGAAGTCGCACTCGATAAAAATTAATAATTAACGAGGCGTATATCGCTCTATTAAAATTTAATTTTTTTGTTTCCTAATGTTCACTTCTATTTTCTAAATGGTTTTTTATTATGCTTAAATTAATATTTGTCATTTTCCCGAGTGTTCACAAAGAAACTTTTGTCGTTGTCCCACTTGTTTCTAAAGTAGGTAAAATTAATCAATTTGATTTCCCTGTATCCCACGATATGCCCCGAATTAAATGCAAATATTAATGACGGGTGAATTCAAAGTACGATATGTGAAATCCCCCGCATTAAATGCCAATATTTGAAATATCAAAATCCCGCACTTTCACTTTAAGAAGGGGAAATTCAAATTTAGAAATTTCCTATTCCTTCTTTTTTTCATTTTTTTTTCAGAATTTCTTTCATTGAATGCATTTGGAAAAAACTAAATAAACCAGAGAAATATATATTAGGGTTTATTTTTTATTTTGTAATCACAGAAAAGGAGCTCTTGAAATCAGAATACAACATGCACAGGCACTAATTTACTGGTCTGAGTGCTCGATTCCTGGACATTTTTTTGAATGGTAAGCTGAGGCAGTGATTGTAATCACATTTGGGGGTGCACAAACAAGACAAAAAATAGTGATTGTGGATAGATCACGGGTGCGAGTGTAGATCAGGAGGCCCAAAAAGGATGGAATCAAAAGAGACAAGAAAAATAGGTTGCAGATAGAATCTCGTTGATATTGTGTTTTGGAGAGAATACAAAGCTTTAATAGACATTATCAAGCATGTCAAAATATTATATACAACTAAAACATGTATTTATCAAAAGCATCTATGTTATTGTATGTGTACCGTAGTTGATGGCGGGCACTTGCAGCTGCTTTGTATTCACCTAGTTCTTGTGTTTTACACCGCAATCCATGTCCCTTCCTTTCCCTTTGGTGAACCTTTGCAGTTCATTTCATCTTCTTGTCAAAATGTGTTGCTCTATCTGAAACCACATTTTTTTGCTCTGACTGAAGATTTTGTAATCTTTTAAAATATTTAAACCGAAAACCTTTCATTTTTGTCCACCCATCGTGCTCATTTGAAGATTTTTTAATTTTTCAAAATTTTGCTCTATCTAAAACCACTCCTCCTTTAAACCCATTTTTTATCCATAGCCATAGCCCAAGTATTCATTTTTTTTAAATGGATGTTGTTTTTTATGTTCAATCGTAGCTCAAGTATTTTTTAGCCCTTTCTATCTGTCTCTCTGGTTATTTTTTTGTTGATTTTTTGTTCTTCTTCATCTGTTTATTTTTTCCTGTAAGCACTGACATCTATCTCTAGCAGCAAAACATGAGTCGCATATTCTTTTTTTATAAATCGTAATGGTTTGCTTTTGTATAGTTTAGGTAATCATTTTGACTTCCTTTAATGATTTTTTTAATATGAAAGAAATAGTCGTGACTAATTATTCAATATTCGATTCTCACTTGATTGCCACGTTGATATATATAGTCTTTATATTTGTTTTCCCACGTAGAAATAATTAAATGCAATGTCTTTACAAAAAAAATTATGTTTAGTAAAAGGTAAGCACATTATATGTACTCGTAAATATTATTAAATATAAATGTTAATCATTCTATTTACAAACATATTTCATTTACAGTTAGTAATGACTTACTTGATAAATGAGCCAATATAAAGTAACAATTTTTAAATTCTAAAATAACATATTCCAAGACTAGAGGCCACTAAGCTAGATGTTTACGACATTTCCTAGCTATTACAAGACAACACAAGGCAACAAATATTCCAAGACAAGAAAAATATTAAAGAGTTTCCTGAATACATTTTTCAAACAAGAACAGAGACTAGCGGCCACTAAGATTCTGGTTAACTCGCATATGATACAACTAGGACAACTCACCTGAAAACTGAGCTAAGCACCATTATTATATTTAGATTTTTGTATTAATTTATTAGAATCCTACCATGATATTTGAAGCCTAGCGGCCACTAATGTCGAAGATTATTAAATAGCATTGGTGCAACATAACAAAGACTTGAGATTAGCGGCCGCTAGGATATTTTTTGCCTTGCATACAGGACAATTAGTAACGACCTGACTGAAAAACTAACTAAGCTCCTTTATTATATTTGGATGTTACAATACTACCTTCTAAGACTAGTGACCACTAGGGTGGATGTTTACTTTCTTTGTTTGATGTTCCAAGATAACAAATATTCCAAGACAAGATTAATTTAAACGATTTTCCAGAATACACATATTCCAAAATGAAATTTTTCTGCATTGTGGCCGCTGAGTTCAATATGTTATTCGAAGTCTATCACATGATATTTGAATCCTAGCGATCGCTAAGGTCATAGATTATTCCATTGCATTGGTGTAACATAATAAAGACTTAAGATTAATGGCCACTAGGATAATTCTTGTCTTGCATTCAAGATATTGATTAACGACCCGACTAAAACTTAAAACTGAACTAAGCTCTAACACTAATTGTTTAGCCAGGCGGCCTTTGAGTACAACATGTTATTCAGGACAAGTTCCACTATGGTCAAAGATAATTACATAGTGCTAGAGGAAAATCACAAAGACTTGAGGTTAGTCGGCCGCTAGGATATTTGTTGTCTTGCATTCATGACAAGTTGTAATGACTCAATTAAAAATCTAAATATGCTCCCCACAATTATATTTAAATTTTAAAAGACTATTTTTAATGATTGGACTGCTAGGGTGGTTGCTCACTACATTTATTTCTTGAATACTCGTGATTCCAAATGAAAATTTAAGCCTAGTGGCTGCTGAGCTCAATAGGATATTCAAAGTCTATCGCATGAATTCCAAATGAAATTTTAAGCCTAGCGGCCGTTGGGTTCCATTTTAAGCCTAGTGTCCACTGGGTTCAATATGTTATTTGAATTAGCATTGTTGCAACATCACAGAGGCTTGAGGTTAGTGGCTGCTAGGATAGTTGTTGTCTTGCATACATGACAATTAGTAATGACTTGATGGAAAAATGCACTAAGCTCCATTATTATATTTAGAATTTAGAAAACGATGTTAAAAAGACTAGTGACTGCTAGGGTGGATGTTTACGTCATTTCTTGGATATTCGAATACACGACTAGACAACAAATATTCAAAGACAGGACAAGATATTAATGATTTTCTAGAGTACACGTAGCCCCTAAGATCGAAGCTTATTATACTCCGTCGTGTAAAATAACAAATTTTAACGAATTTCGTGATTACACATATTCCAAAAAGAAATTTTCAGCCTAGCAGCCACTGAGTTCAATATGTTATTTGAAGTCCACCACATGATATTCGAAGGATAGCGGGTGCTAAGGTCATAGATTATTTCATGGCATTGGTGTAACATAACAAAGTCTTGAGATTAGTGGCTGCTAGGATAATTCTTGTCTTGCATTCAAGCCCCTCTAACCTAAAGCTATAAAGATTATTTTTTTACATTGACGGAAAGATATCCTAGAATATATAGATGCTAGCGGCCACTAGTCTTCACTTCTACCAACAAATTGACAACTTGAAACAAACCAAATTTAATAGCGATTAATTGTTTAAATTGCTTAGTGCAACGCATAACATAAAATTCTACTAATGATTTCTTGTATTTTATAATTAAAGGAGGGTTGAAGGGTCCCTTTCCCTTTACATTACAGATACAATGAGAGGATCATTCTAAAAACCCAAATGATCCAACAATACTTTGGTGAAAAATGCAAGGTAAAATGCCAAAAAACACAAGTGGTTGGGAATACAAAATATTCCAGACCAGTAAGCCAAACAATATAATTTGATAAGAATGGAACTGGCAACGCTATATAACAACCAAAACAAATATACATCCTGATGGATTTTAGAACCACTTATTTATCTAAATCAGATGACATATTTGTAACCTCCACCTTAATGGGCATGAAAATAGTTTTCATTGGTGGTTCCAGAAAAAGATGCTCTTTTCTAGTAGCAGCCTGACTCTTTAACCAAATATATGCCTCACAACCTTTCCTACGAAGAACATCCCAACATGTTGGTTCCTGTTGCAGCGGAGAAGACATAACATCTAGGTTAGGCAAGTGGAGTGACCTACCTCCCATCGACGATGTCTCGCCCAATTTTTCCACTTCATACAAGAAATGATTTAGGATGTGAAACCATTTGTACAACTCATAAAAAACGTCCACATCCACCAAACCTTCCTGTTTATAGTGAGCATCAAAAAGTAAGGGCCACGATGCACTCAAGGTTTTTTCCATTTCTGCTTCCATGCCAACCCTATACACTGGCTTGATCCAATGATGACCCATCTCCAAAGCCCAATCCTTCATTGGATGTATGATAAGAAGATGACAAATGAACGTCGAAGCAACTTCCACATTTACCCTCAGACGTCCCTCTAGAGAAAGATAATCATCTCCAAGAACTCCCTCAATTACAACCAGGTCTTGCTCTGATTCAATCCAAAAAATGGATTTCAAACGACGACACAAAATTTTGGTATAAAATCCCATTTCACGCACAGCCACGGAAAATTGCATGAAAGGCAACATTGGTTTGGAAATGATAGAATAAATGAAGTCTCGTGAAAGAAACCCAAAAGGTATGAAAATAAGGGGGAGCAATTAGATAAATATATGGAGTGAATATGTCATCGCATGCTTGAAATTAATACAAGCTTTAAAGGATTTAATATCAACCTTTATTACACAAAAGGTGATGAGTCCAACCAATCAACATATTTATTGCAAATCCTATCACAAAATCTTCCTATAGTAGTTATGGTTAAGGTCCAATCTAATTTAATGAGAGCATACAAAGGGTTTTAATCTTGTGATTCATTTTATTTAGCTCATAAGTCTAGATTTAACCTTTGGTTAAAAGGTGCTAATAATTGTAATCACATATAATTGAAGTGCCCTGACAAGTAACTTCCAATGCTTAATACTGATTTATACATTTAATACTTTAGGGTTAGAAGCTAGATCTTTAATTGTACCCAGGAATTTTCCAGAGAACCACTCCATGTGAGAACTTAAGGATACTTACTCCATTTATATGATATAATCTTCTATTATGATCTAGAAAAGACTAATATATTGGTTTTTCTTATATTACCAGCCTCAACACGTTGCAGTTCTTGTGAACTTATTTCTTCTATTTTTGTTTATATTATTTCTTGTATGGATTATGTTTTGTGCCTAAAATATCAAATGAGAACTGGTGTGATTAAAAGGTAATGTATTCAAGACTTGGCAACTGTCATTGATTCTAGTTAATTAAAAAGATTAAAAATTCTGCCAATCAAAATTTGTTGCAATTGTCTTATCACGTTAAAATTATTACCCGACATTGTAGAGGCTAAGGTTGTTAGCCTTCTCATAGATAAGATTTAAGGTCCAATCTGGAGTTAAAGAGCATACAAAGGGAATTTTAATCAGACAAGATTTATTTTCCCTGACAAGGTCTGCTTTTCAATGATGGCGTTAGCAATAAAATGGGAGCCACCTCTAATAATTAATTCATTATTATTTTATTCATTAGAAAAGGACAAATAACGTTCCAATGCTTAAACTTACTGATTTATACATTTAATACTTTACTAAATTTCTAGTCATTAGTAACCCATTACTTTTTCGTGGCTATCATGGCATACAAGATTCGAGGATACATCTTTTACTGTTATCTACTTGTGCTACTATGATCCAACTTTGCCTAACTATGTGTCTATCTTTATTACGAGCATTAACTGACGACGCTTACCTTTCATTTACTAACGACACTTACCGGTTACAAAGCATTTTTGTTTATATGAAAATATATGGATTACATTTTATGCACAGAATATCAAATGAGAACTACATAAGGTGTTAGCTTTCTCAAAGGTATGTATTCAAGGACTTGGCTTTGTAAGGGATAGTCCAGGTAATATAAAATAATTAAAAACAATGACAACAAAGTTGTTGAGATTGTTTTTTGCATCGTTAAAATGGATTCCCCGACTTTGTAGAGGCTAGTGGCTACTAGCCTTGTCATCAATGAATAATTTGTAAACATAAAACAATCATTGCTCTTCACAAACTCTGATCCTTTATTCCTGAGAAAGGTTCATGTTCATCTTTGCCCTCAATGTTTAGTAAATTGTTTCGGTCTATTTTGTTTAATGGGTAATTTATGAAAATATGTAGGTCTAAGATGATCAGGATACATCTTCAAGTTTAAAATATGTACTTCTATTATTATGCTCTAACACTTATATTTTTTGATAATGTAGACGATGATTTTTTCATTGATTTAGCTTAGTGGATGCTAAGTGTTTTCATTGATACAAACTAGTAATACATAATGCTTTATCCTAAGGGAAGTCAATGTAGAGGAGACTACCTAAGGGAATTCATGAAGCTTAATGGTCACCGAGAATTTTCCTTTCTTTGATGTTCCAAGACAAGAGAAGACAACAAATATCTAAAGACAATAAAAATATTTACCACTTTCCTAAATACACGTAATTAAAAATATTTAGCACTTTTCTGAATACACATAATTAATACAACAATATTCAAAGTCTATTACATGTTATCCATATCGTAACATACTATCTTGATGTTTTTGGCCGATAGGATATTTGTTGTCTTTAATATGGGACAAGTAGTAATGCTTCCACTGAAAACTAACTAAGCTCCATTATTGTATTTAAATTTTACAAGACTAGCGACAGCGAGGGAGGATGCTTACTACATTTATTTGATGTTCCAAGACAAGAGAAGACAACAAATACTCCAAGACAAGAAAAATATTTACGACTTTTTCTGAATAGACGCAACTCAAAACATAATTTCAAGAAAATACAATACACGTAGTCAAACAAGTAATCTTAAGCCTAATCTAGGTAGATTAGCTGCCACCAGGATCCTAGCAGATGCTAGGGTTTTCCATGATTTGTTTGTCATTTGATCACTAATTTTAAAATAAGAAACTATTAGGGCTTGATATTGAGAAACCATTACTTTCAATTACTAATTGAACCTAGCGGTTGCTAGGAATTTCCTTTATACTAGCCGATTTCAACTATGTGTTATACACTATATATCTTATGAGAACTATAAAAGGGACCTAATTACGACACCCAAACACATCACGACATGTAAGATTTGTTATTATTAAATATTCAATTCTCAACCATTATCACCCATGTTGGATTCCAGGTTTCCACAATGAAGTAGTGTAACTCAAATATGTTTTTTACAGTGATGGGAATATATAGATGCTAGTGGCTGCTAGTCTTCACTTCTAGCAAAAAATTCACTACTTTAAACAAACCACATTTAATCATGATTAATTGTTTAAATTGCTTAGTGCAACACATAACAAAAATTTTTTATTAATGCTTTCTTGTTTTTTATAACTAAAGGAGGCTTTGAAGTATGCCTCTATAATATAAATATTTATTTGTATTGACTTTTACTCTATGAAAATAATGACATCAAGATACAACATCTCATTGTTATTGCACTATTGAGAAACATTATTTGTCCTTTCTAATTACTTACGAAATATTAATTTGTTTAATTTATTTTTTCAGGTAATATGTCCTTCATTGGTCACACTCCATTCATGCCAATTCCTTTGATTGAAGGAGCAGAGGATATGAAAAATATATAAGATGAATGGTTTGTAGAAATGCATTTTGGAAAA
Organism: Taxus chinensis; assembly: GCA_019776745.2. Lineage (NCBI taxonomy): Eukaryota > Viridiplantae > Streptophyta > Pinopsida > Cupressales > Taxaceae > Taxus > Taxus chinensis. The sequence continues at coordinate 385,454,556 of CM034155.1, forward strand.
TTACCACGGTGATCTGTGGTTATTTTTTGTTGATGAGGACATTGTCAATGAAGTTGGTATGGTACTAAATTCAAAAGTTTATTGATGAGAAAACATTAGGTATTCAGGTTGAACGCATTGGCTTGTAATAAAATATGAGCAAGTGATTCTTGACATGGACGTAATGAATAATTGCCTTATTGAGATTGATATGCTTATTAGTTTCTACTGTTACATTTTGTTGGATGTTTCATTGTTCAAGAAACTGGAAATGAAGGCTTCTAGAGAAAATAAGGTGTGTTCTTGTCTTAAATATGGTTGGAATTTGGGGAGGTTCATGCAGTCAGACAAAACAGGCTATGAAAATGCCCTTGAATTTCATAATAACATGAATTTGGTATTCAAAAAATTGTATAGAAGTGAGGATACCTCTTCTATTTGTCATTATTTGAATAGAAAAAATTTGCTTTCTCCACCGAAACATGCAAAGCTATTTACAACATTGAGGTGATCTTATTTTTCTAAATTAGAGATAGATCCATCTAAGTCAAAGTTGCAAGGGCTTAAAAAGAATAATAAATTGGTTGTGTTGTTGAAGAAAATGACCAATATATTTGAGCAAACAGAATATTCAAATGTTGAACAATTAAAATTGTTTTTGTTCAATGGTGATGTTTTTCCAGTTGAAGTTTCTAGGTGCCATTTGGCTCCTCCAAAAATTCAATTTAGTGTTGTGTCTGAAGAGAATGTTGACCTTCTTGTCCATTCAATGTTGATTAATGTTATTCCTACACTAAGGGATGCAATTCTTCTTCCCTTTTTACCTTCTACAAAGGAACTTGTGCAACTCGAGGATCTAGATGACCTGAAAAGGGATGAAGTGCAGTTCTACATTCTTGACAGCCAACATACCATTTGTGCCCAAATTTTTTTTTGGCTGAAAGAAAATACAAGTCATTACATACTAAGATGCAGTTTAGAAAGGCTCGCATTATGTCTTCACACGCGCCTAGAAAATTCATTGTTAATATTTACAAGCAACAAAACGATGTAAACAAAAATTGGATTGATACCAATTTTATTGATGTACTCTACAAGGCTCGAATGATTTGGAGATCCCTAGGATGTCCTTGGAGGCCCGGAGTGGGAAACTCAAAGTCAGATGATTTGAAGGTAACGAAACTTAATTTTAACGCATTTGTTCTTAAAATTTAATTTTGTAATATGTAGAAAGTAAATATACTATTTCCTCTTTCAATGCAGTGTTTCGAGAAGCAATGTCTTGCTATTTTCAAAGTGGCTAAGGCTGAGAGCCTTTCTGAAAAAATGACATTTCTATTTTTACCTGAGGACATATGGACAAAATTGACAACAACCATTGAGTTATTTAAATCAGGTGGGCTAGCTTTTTCTCCTTTTAAGGATAACCAACCTAACTTTCAACCAAATTCATTGGCAAGGTTCATGACGAATTACTTCAAGCCTGTAAGAGGATTGTTCGATGAGGAGATATCAATTCTACTAGATAAAGTGCAAGCAGGGAAAGTATGGCTAATTCACTCTATTGAAGCAGACGTCATAGTAGAGACTTTAGATTCTTACTGCCAAAGAGTAAAATATGACAGAAGGATGAGATTTTTTTTCTAAAATATATGAAAAGTAAATATCCAGGTAATATTGTATTGGAAGAATGCACTGAAAAAATATTGTTGAAAAATTTGGTCTACATGATTCTCACTACTGGAAGTTGTGTGTACTCTTGGGAGAAGAGAATAAAGGAAAAAGAAAATTTGATTTTGGAGGAAGTGAAAAATTGGAAAAAAGAAAAATTGATGCTGAAGTGGCAGAGGTTCTCCCAGTGGAAGCTCAAACAATTATAGACAACTACGTGATTTCAATGGAAGAAAATATTCCAGCAAGGATGGAAGACACCGAAGACTTTACCTGTCAATGTGCATATCCCTTCCAGCTCCAGTCAACAATATCTTCTATTCCGTCAACTAATCCATTCAATGCAGAATGTGTGATTGCATATTTCTATAATTTGTCTAGTGTACTCACTTCTAATGCAATAATGGACCTGCTTATAGTTGTCGGATCTAGTCTGTTAAATTGTGTAATTATTTTTCTGTTACATATTTCTTCTTCAAAAATGTTAAGAGAGATTAAAAAATACATGCAAAAAGTCAAAGACAAGGGGGAATCAGTTGTGGAAGGTTGTTACAGATTTTATGACAACAGTGGAAAATTTAAGAGCTTGTGTCTTATGTACACAATAACTGATGTGCACAATTGTGATGTTGATGATGGGGATATAACAAAAATCGCCATGGATTGGATGGATCAACTTCCACAACAAATTGTGACTACAAGAAAAATTGGCCTACGAGGAAAGACACATCCTTTTCTTTATGAGAGATCTTATGGGTTTTGGTCTCATATGTTCACTTGACTCACTTCCGATAATTCTCCGGTTATAGTGTTGTACGGTGGTAGTGTTGCAGTGCATGCTTTGGTTGACTCAGGTCTATCTGCGGTTTTTATTGTTGAATCACATGATCAAGAAATGTTTTTTACAACATTACTATTTTCATTTGAAAAAATGTACGTTGATTAAGATCACTTTAAACAATTCTATTAGTTTAATGCATTTGAACTGATACATACAATATTTATGCAGACAACCAAACAATAGAGGAAGACATTGTCTCTTCCTCTCCACATACAAACAAAGGAGATGATGTCATTCTTAGTATGTCGCAACCAATTCAACTTGTTTCCCCAGATGTCATTGACCATCCATCCAATGAATCTATAAAAGGTGAGTGGGAAATACTCGTTTTATAAATTTATCACTACAAGAAGTTTTCGATTGTCATTGTTTACATATTTTTAATAAAACTTCAATTTTTTTCAGATTTGATGCCAAATGGGGAGGTTATTGGCACATCATGCATGAACTCATAGATGGAAAATGGTATGATAGTCATATACAATTATAAATAAAACCATTTATAAGCCCCTCATAATTGAAGGAACCTATAGCGAAGTAGTTTATTTGTTATATGTATTACCCTAGTGGTTGGTAACATACATCTTTTAATTAGATTTATTTTGAATTGAGTAAATTTTTGGTTTATTGGTTAATATTAAATTGCGGATGATTGAAAAAAACTACTTCTGTACATTTGGTTATTTGTGTCCACTAAGCTAATCAAAGAATGTCATACCAACTATAGTCCAGGAAATAATGGGTTAGCCTAGCGGTCCATAAAAGGTTTTTTCATTAAATAGAAGCAAGTTATATCATGAATTTAATTATGTCACCACGGTATTTACTTTCAATTGATTAATGTTTTTCTAATTGGTTAACAATAAGTTGCCGACAATTGAAAAAACAAATACTTCTTTGCAGTTGGCCATTAGCAGTCGCTAAGCCCATCATAGACTGTCAACCCAAACATAGTCCAGGCATTAATGGCTTATGCCTACTGGTCGCTAATATACAACTACATCTATGCAATATTGTATAAAAGCAAGTTGTATCACGTATTTTTTTACATCGACTTAAAATTTATTTTGAATTGATTATTGTTTTTTAAATAGAACAAGCATCACAAGAACCTACAGAGGGGGAGTGCGAGGGAATCCAAGATGGAGTCTCAATCAGTAAGTGTTAACATACTAAATTTTTGATTATTTGAATTGGTTAATATCAAATTGCGGACAATTGAGAAAAAATTACTTCTGTGCAGTTGGCCAAAAGGATTATTTAATTATTTTAGATTTGGAGGGTTTTCTCTATGAGAAAAACCAATCCAATAAAGAGTTGGCAATCAAGTTCGGTAAGGAGACTCTCAACTTGCGAGGTGGGCTCAAGGAATTTTTAAAGATACTAGCAACAAAATGTGAAGTGGGATTTTAGTCTAGCTATCTCTCTTGCGTCGAAGTTGAAAAGATGATTAAGGCTATGAAAATAATTAGCGTTTGAATTCAAACCAGTTATTTTTTTGGGTAAAGAACATTGTTGTGTAGAAGACGAAATTGCAGTAAAAGATCTCCAAAATATTTGGAGTAGAGATGGTATTGTTTTTGGTCTTAGAGACACATTGTGTATTACAATGGGTCCAAAGGGAAACCCTCCAGAAAATTTTATGGTGGGGAGGAAATCTAGTGAAGAAAATTGTTTCAAAGATAAGTGGTTGATGACCAATTTGTACACAAACATATCACAAATATTGTGTTAGGGTTTGAGTGTTGCAGAGGCCATTAAAAATTTGCAACAAACAGAAAATATATAACTATTAATTATTTCAAAATGTTTTTTACAATGATATTCATTCGTACAGTCATATGATCACTCTTTATTTTATATGTTGAGATTACAAATTTAAAAGTTGGAAGTATTTATATCTTCACTGTGATTGAGTTGATATTATAGTTTTATAAGTTGTTTTTGAGTTGTGATTAAATACTTTGATGCCTTGTTTTTAATCACTTTTGGAATCTTACATTAATTCTGAGTTGTTTTTATAGATCCTATTGGGAAGCCTCGTAAATTACTAGTTTTGGGAGTTGAAGGTTTTTTGTTTGGAATTTCTGGTATTGGCAACAAAATACCTCGTAATATGGTTCCATATTTTAGATCTGGGAATACTGAATACTTTGAATGAGAGTTTAGTGCTGACTTGATAAGTACTGCATCAAAATATTTTGACACTGCCTTATGGTATTCATTTATGGATTCAACAATGCTGAAGTACATGTCATCAAAAAAATTAGTTGGCTACGAGAAACCCACTTCAAGTTCATTTGGGGATGCCAACAATGTAAGTTCAAAACAAATACAAGCCAGTAGATAGTAGACATTTATGGTAATGTCTATGGTGAAAACAATATACTTTTGATCGATGACGCAAGATTCTTGTTGCACAAGGTCAAAGAAGAAATTACTCTCAAAACCCCAACATACTGGAGATTTGATGGAAACTATAAGACTGATTCAAAAATTTACACTGAATTATGTACATGGTTGAAACATGCAAGAGAACACAAGAACATGTGTAGATCATTGAAAATGTTTAAATGCACCATTGACGTTTGAATTATATACTTTGCTTCCAAATCCAACAATGTATTGTGCATATTTATGGAATAAAATAACTTCCTTAAGGTTCTTAAAGATTCACAGTGCGCAATCATTTTTTCGATTGTTTTTGGGAAAGAAAAACATTTTTTTCTAACTTGGGTGAAGAGACAATCATGGATCATGGACTAATAAAAGAACGAGTTTTCCCAGATCTACATAGTTTAAACTTAAACAAATTGGTAAGACCATTATTCCCAATCAAAAATTAAGCCTAGTGGCCACTAGCAAGTAAAAAATGGAAGCATATAAAGTTTATCGTTTCGCACATCGATGTTCGCTTCTCTAAAATAATTTTTTTTTTCCCCCAGTTATGCATGGTTTAATCTTAAAGACATTTTGAAATTGATAGGAACCTTATTCACAAGCAAAAAATAATCCTAGCGGCCACTAGACCATATAAAATAGAAACATGTTATGCTTATTGATTTGCAGATCCATGGAGGCTTCCCTGAAATCATAAAATGATTTTTTACCAGATCTTCATATGTTAATCTTAATGACATTTTGAAAATGATAAAACCTTATTCCAAATAAAAAATAAAGCCTAACAGCTACAAGCATGTATAGAACTGGAACATTTTCTGTTTATTCTTTTGTAGATCGTTATTTTAAAGATTTTTTGTTTAATATTGTGTGGAAGATTGCATCATGATCATATCGGAAATTTCATCATGACAAAACAAACCATTTATCGATGATATAGGAATCAAAACAAATTTCTCAAAAAACTTAGCAAGGTTTAGAGCAAGTGTAATGCATATAACAATTGTAAAAATACACCTATTGCAGGATGAATTATGGCCTATAATGCATATTACAATTCTACTTGATAGATCAATTTTGGCATATATAGTTACTATTTAAGGATGTGGAAGACGATGTGGAGACATTGTGATGTTATTAAATCAATAACCTAATTATAATTATGTAATTTATCCCTAAATTTAATTGATAACACATTTCTATATAATGTGTGAGACTATCTTTAGTAATGTTATTTTCTAAAATGCGTGTTTATCATTCAACGAAATCCTTTATTCATAATCTATCCAATGCACAAGAAAATATTGATGATGTCATATAAGTTTTTTATTCTGCCAACCACCCTCACACGAGTTCAAGGGACTACTTAATTGGGTTGTGCTTTCTCCTTCCCTCACTCGTTTTCTCATGTTTCTCTCTATTTTTTCCCCCTTCCCTCTCATGGCATCTACATATGTTCCTTTCATACTCTTACGCAGCAAGAAGTCGGAAATGACTTTCCTCTCTCCTGTGTCTTCCACTCATCTTCACAATGTCTTCTGTATAGGCTCCACACCTATTCTAAATGTGATTGAGAAAGTATTGGGTGTCGATTATCTCCAGAGAATCAAGAGAGCTCGTGTCAACACCGAGATTGTAGGCATCTTCATGTTCAATTTTCTGGTGTTGTGTGTAGATAAGGAAGTGGTCATGGTGGTCGCATCCCATTTCATTTACCCACGTCATCATGTGGGTTTGGCCAAAGGTCTGGCAGAAGTATGCCTTCCTATCGTCTTTACCAATTTTTATCCTTGTCTATCTCCTTTCTAGGTTGACAATAGGATTTGTGATGCCTTGGAATTAAAAATTCGGTCCCTCCAATTTGTCGAGTATGTTCAAAGCATTTGTTGATTCGATGGGGATTCTATCTCGTGAGTTCCATCCCTAGACTTGGTCGCGCTCGCAAAACCTACCTTGCCCCTTCCTGATCGCGTGATGCAGTTGAAGACTGTTGTTGGCTCATCTTTTTCCTTTCTTAAGAAGATTGCAATGCTTGGCTCGGTGGACCAATTAGAGGTGGAACCCTAGGGTTTCTCTACCATTCATGTTACATTTTTGCCTCGTTATTTACAATCTTTCCTACTAGTTTTCGGTTTTGTATATAGCCCTTCATCTATCAAATATTTCGATACTTGTAGGGTGAGGACCCATCAACCCTCCAGTTCATAGCTTCGGTCAAAAGTGTTTAACTATCTAAAAAAGAAAATTATGTAATTTGTCCCTAAATTTATTTGAGAACAATTTTTCTATATAATGTGTGTGACTATCTTAATAATGTTAATATGTATAATATGTGTGACCATATTTAGTAATGTTATAATACAATAAAGGAATTAAATGATAATAGATATGTTAATATATACAAATAATGTACATAATATTTTTATTTCTGGTGAATTCTTATTTGATTAATGTTAATTTAACTAGATAAGCTACACTGGCATTACCTAGTGAGTGTTAAGTTTTAACTCTCTTACTTGTATTTTTTAAAGTCCTATTATCCTCTCTTGACTATCCGTACACAAATTGTTCACATCGGTTTAAGGAATAAAGGAATTGAAAAATTCTTAGCCACTTCAACAATCAATGTGCTCATAGATATTGTAAAAACAATTTTAATTTGCTATAATTTATTCCATGAATATGGGATTCCAACATAACGAATAGTTTTAAAATGAAATTCAAATAATTCTTAAAATGATTTACCATAATTCTAACTTTAGAAATAGATTTTTAATTTATTTCATATATATATTTAATTACAAAAAGATATCCTCCTGACAAGGGGAGTAAAGATAATTTTAATTGTTAAGAATGGGAGGAAATTTTCCGTAGTGACTTCATGTCCCTTCTTTTGAGGCATGCAAGGATGGCGTAAGGATGGTGGAAGATGATGCTATTAAAGGGGTTAATGATTTTGATGAATCCTCGTCTTGGAATTCAGTTTTATTCCTCTCTTGCATTTATAACTATTAAGGGGATGTTAATGTGCATTTATTCCTCTCTTTGAATCAGGTTTTTAGCTCATGCCTTTACAAGTGTAGTATTGAGCATCGTGAGTGGCGCAAGTTTGGATTCGCTTGCCAACAAGAAGCCCTACTGGAGTGACCCCTCCTTCTGGGATCCAAGGCTGATGATACCAATTCCAGATGGAGATGCGTTGTCTGGCCTCTCTCCCTCTAAGGGTAGTGCGGTGCTCATAGTTTTTTGTATCTGTAGTAATAAGGGTGATCACTACACATTAAAATTCCCTTACAAATATCTCACCCTCACCCATGCCACAAACACCTTAACGAGGGATAAGGCCGACGAGGGCCTCACATCCGATGGAAGCATTGTTGGTAGGGTTGTCGCTACCTCTGCTACTGGGCACCTCTCAGTCTTAGAGGTGGCATGGACCGCTTTGGAGACAATATGTACCGCAGAAACAAAGAAAATTCTATTTAAATTTTCAATATGTTTAAGGACCACGAGGGATGTCAATCTGCATGATCTTTTCAAATCACTTGGATACATCCCATGTGTCTAAGTGGTCATGGATCATAAGAAAGATTAGAAGGGGATTTGGTTTTGTTAATTTTGTAAACATAGAGGATGCTCAGAGAGCTATCAACTAGTAGTTGCTTCTAATGATGTAAGTGTATGTCGTGAACCATTATATTACACAAAAAAGTGAAAAAGAGGAGGAATCAACACTCGTGTGAGAGTACACCTAACTCCTAGATAGCCCACAAAATTTACACCGATCTCCATACAAATTCAATGAGTAGAGCAAGAAGTTGGTTCACACCACTACCATACGCATCAGAAGACAAATTACATTTTATTATATTCTCATAGTCTGGATCATCACCCTCTACTAGTTTCTTCAAAATATATTCAAAAATTCTCTAGTTATAAAGAGGATCAATCACATCATAGTAAATTGAACCTGAAAGTGTCTCACATCTCTTGAAATTCATTAGCCTAGTGGCCACTAGCCCTTATAAAATAAAAACATTTTATGTTCATTGTATTATAGATCAATGTTGGATTCCCTGAAATCATTAAACAATCTTTCCAATGATTGCATAGATTAATCTTAAGGACATTTTAAAATTGATAAGAAACTTATTCCCAAACAAAAATTAAGCATAGCGGCCGCTATCCCATATAAAAAGGAAACATTATCAGTTTATTGATTTACAGACAAATGTATGCCTCCATGAAATCATTAGATTATTTTCCCATGATCTGCATGGTTTAATGTTAATGACATTTTAAAACTATTAAAAACCTTATTCCAAAGCAACAAATAAAGCCTAGCGGCCACTAGCCAGTATAAAACATAAACAGTGATGGCGTCCAACAGAGTGAGATCAGGGGAGCTTAAAGAGGAGGATAATGAAGACCTGGATTTTCTTCTGCCACCACCGAATATCATTGTGCTAGATGAAAATGGCGTGAAGAAAATCATGGGATAAAATTTCAATGAGAAGGGCCAGAAGGTAGTTCACACCACTACCACTCATATCCACAAAGTGGCCAAAGTGTGGCTTAACAAGCATGCTCTTGAGTGCCATGAGTGGAAGAAATTTGGCGTTGCTGCCAACTAAGAACCATCAATGAACATTACAAGAATATCCTTAGAATAAATCCTACTAGAGTGCCCCCGCCCGCTAAGATCCAAGGCCCATGATTCAAAATCTGGTGGAGATGCATTGTCGCCCTGGCTGGCTCCAAGGGTGGTGTGGTGCTCTTGGTTTTCCATATTGTTGGTAAGAAGGGTGATCATTAGAAATCAAAATGCAGTTACAAGGATCTCACCCCCACCAGTTTCACAGACACCTTAACAATGGATAAGGCCACCGAGGGCCTCATGGCAGGTAAAAGTAGCGTTGATGGTACTGCCACTTCTTCCACTGCTAGGCGATCAACCTGTTGGTGCTCAAATTAGTCTCGCCCTGTTTGTCATTGAATTTCTTCAGTTTGCAGCCTCTGTCACATTTTTTTACCTTCCCGTGTTGGTGCTTGAAGACTTTTTCCACCATTTTGTTTCCATGATCAGTCCCTTCCTTGGTCGAGAATCACTTAAGAGGCCATAATTTGTTTTTTTGTTTCTCTCCATCTGAAGGAGTCTGTAAATTGGGCATAAAACTCAGGTTGCTCCTTTATTTCCATTTTCTGCAGTCACGTATTGTTGTCCCTGTCATTTTTGTCCCAAATACCTAAGGAAACAAGATTGGATGTAGCTCAGATGATCATGTTTGAAACTTATAACATCTCCAAATTCTCTGTCCTTGAAGAAAAATTCATCTTCGGGCTCAAATGGTGGTTTTCCTGCATTTTTACGGTTTGACGAGTGAGTTTTCCCTGACTTTTCATGCAACTTCCTAAAAGTTCTGGGACACATGGAGGGACCTGCACATGTTTTGGGATCGGCCCTTGAGTTTTATTTTGAAGAAGCGCCAGGAGGACACTTGGAGGCTTCAGCTCACTTTGCCTTTTGCTTGGCCTTTTCAACGGCCGAAAGAGACTGTCTCAGACCTTAGACACATGGCCGCCTTCCACTGAACCTTCAACTTTTTGACAAAATCTGCCGGACTGAGACATGTGTTGAGCTCGTGCTTGTTTGGGGTCTTTACTTTTTCAGACCATTTCAAAATGCGCCATTGAGACACGTAGTGGGCGAGGAAATGGAGAAACGAAGCTTCAGGGTCATTTAAGGTTTTTTGCCTTTTGTAAAAAAGGGATAAAATTTTAAGATGGAGCACAGCCCCGACAGGAAAGCAAATGCTAGTGTTGAATTGTCAAAAACGGAGGTGTGCGGGCTTGCGGGGAAAATTTGGAAAATTTTCATTTTTTCCCAAAAGTTATAAAATGTCAAAAAGGTGATCCCAGTCCCGTTCCCAATCACATTTTTCAATGTGGAGGGATTAGATTAAAATTTGAAAGGCAAGGATCAATGGTAGTTGTGCATTTCATTTGATTTTGCCTCCATTGAAGCTCCAGGATGTTTGGAGATGCATTTTTTGCATCATTCTTCATCATTTTTTTGGCAATTTTGTGTCATTTTGGTCTATAAAGTTCAATTGAATCAATTTGGGAGCTCAATTTGTAAATCTAAAGTAATTTTGAAGTTGATTTTTGCTCGGGATTGTGTAAAAACATAAAATGCCAGATCCAAAAGTTGCAGAGTAAAATTTTAGAGGAAAGGGAGGGGAAAAGGATGAAATGATGAAAGTGTAGGCATAAAAGGTAAAAAAGGCGTGCCTCGAGATCAAAAAGGGATGACATGTCAAGTCCAGCTATGCAGAGGCTCTGAAAAATGATTAAAAATGGGATTTCTCACATGACAGAATCAGAATGATTAAAGGGACTCCAGAAAAGTTGTGGCATGGCATCCTAGTCATTAGTCGAGGGCCCAAGAAACGTGATCTGTTCACAATTGGTACACCTGACAGATTTCAGATCTGAATTTGTTAAACGTCACTGTCTGAAACAAATTGGTAACAAGAAAAGGTCCCTTGAATAATCTTATATTTTGGGGGGGAAATTGAGTGGGCAAAAATGGATAAATGCAATGAGAATACTCTTGCAAATGGTCAGAGTATGAATTCTTCAAAAAAAAATTGAGAAAGTCATCTTCCCGAGAGGCCAAAGCCGAGATTACCTGTTATTTTATTTTGTGTTAGATTTTCTATCATGTTAAGTTGGTTGTAGCTATATAGCCATTGACAAGCACTGAGATTGCTCTAGAAGCTTTCCCCTGCTGATGAATCTAAGCAATTTTGGAATTAATTTGTGTCTAATCTCTAGCAATTTTTTGCCTGCTTTATTTTCAGAATTTTTGCAAATAGTTTCTTTCGCTCCTATTGCAATCTTATACTGAATTTTTTTGTGAAATCACACGAGATCTTGTCCCTAAGACAGTCTAATGGTATTTGCAATTTCATTTCAAGAAGAGCCTTCATCTTGGATGAGATAAACAAATTTAAAATCAATTTACTGTCATTTGTTGATAAAGATTGTTTGTAAGTCTTCAGGTGTACCTTAGGCATGATTAATAAGAAAATTTAGTGTTTCTTGAGTCTTCTAATTCGAGCCATCTTTTTGGAGTCTCAAATATTATGTGAAAACATGTTGATTTGGGCCTCCATTGAAGCACACCTTTTGGTTGAAGGAATGTGTTAACTGTTCTGAAGATTTCTGTTGTGAAGTTGTTCATTATTGTGAAGTCCCTCCAAAGATCCGGTATATTCAACTTTATCCTACTTCATCTCCCACTAAAATCATTTAAAAACCAATTATCCACCCTAAACTACCCCTGTTTGCCCTGTGTATCAACAAAGGAACAAAATTTACTTGTAAAAATATGCAGAACAATCAGGAGCTCTTAATGTCTTTAGTAACATTTGCCTTGTATTGAAAATATCTCCATAATATGGAAGTGACAACTTGTGAGAGTCAGATTTGGTGTGTTGATCATATTTTCCCAAGGTTTTCTTTATAAAATTTGTGTAAAATAAAGGTATCTGCATCTCCTTCAATAACAGAGGTTACAAAATAGGTTCTCTTACCTTGGTTGAAAGGCATAACCTAAAATAGTTAGGATAAGATCAAATCCTTTTAAGGTGCTACCCGCTTCTTCAAGGTCTGAGTGTTAAAAAGTCAGATAAATTGCTTCCCCGGCTACAAAATGACTTACATAATCATTTATCTGCTTGTAAGTGTCCTGTAAAATCCATGATGTTGCTCGCTTTTTGAAGAATATTAAATCCAGGTACCAACACAACCTACATCCTTCTGAGTCTCAGGGGTGGCATGGACCGCTCCGGTGACACCGTGCGCCACAAAAATGATGAAAATTTTGATCAAGTTACGAATATGTCCAAGGACACGAGGGATGCCGATGCAAGATATTTTCAAGCCATTTGGACACATCAAACGTGTCTACGTGGCCATGGATTAGAAGATGGGGGTTAGTATTTGGTTTTGTTAATTTCGTCAATAGGGAGGACACACAAAGAGATTTCAATAAGCTCAATGGTTATGGTTATGATAATCTTATTCTCAGAGTTGAATGGGACAATCCAAGGCAGATTTAAAATCAGGTATCGTTCCTTTTTTTAATGGAGTCTTTTACTTATTCCCGCTTTAGGGTTTTTAGTGTTGATAGGATCAGTTTTGTTTCTCTTGAACACTTTCATTTTCTTGTTATTTGACTTGACTTGTTTAATATAATGCTTAGTTTGTTTTTTAGAAAAGAAATCTATCAACTCTTAATTTTTAAAATATTTTTTCTTGAACCGATTTTTAGGGAGGTAATATCATGCTTGCACGGGTGAGGTGCGCAAAATTCTTAGGCTTAGATGTCATGGCTTGAGGGATATCCATTCTGCAAATTCACCTAGGGCACAATACCGACCTCATCCCTTATTACAGTATCTTTGGGCCTTTACCTCAACAAGAATTAAACCTTGGTGGGCTCTTTATGAGCTAAGTAAACTTCACTAATGGGCCAATGATGGTTCGATTAAAAAAAAAAGTTTTGACGTTTTTCTTATGGTATATTTCTAGAAAATTTAGAGTTAAAATTTTAATCTTACCTTTTACTATTGAGAAATCATTTTTGTACTTATAACAAATCTTTGTTTGAACTTATTATGCTCATATTTGAATCCTTGTAGGTGATATCACTTTATGTTTTGAAGAGTTTTTTGTTAAGGAAAGTGGGTCATTTTATTTGCCTGATTAATTTACTATCTAAGAAGATAATTTAATTACTATGATATTTTTCTAGATGATTTGTATTCTTCTTTTTTACCCCTTAAGATAATGCAAAAATGTTGAATTTTATGTTGTTTGATGTCTTTCACCGAATTTAATGTAAATGACGATACAAAGGATTTGAGTTGTTTTCTTTGTTCTTCTAAGAAACATGTTCTCATAAGAGAGTGTCTTATGTTATCTAGTGTTATTCTATGTTGTTCGGTATTTTATGATTTGGTAGATATGTGGGGATTAAACCAAATTAAAAAGCATTTATTTAAATGACACTCTTAAAATATACATGAACTAGGAGACAATTTGTAGTTTTACATGATACACACACATGTTGGATTATATAAGGAGAATGAGAATAGCGTTACATATTGCACTCTTTACAGGAATGGGTTATACATTTTTATACACACACATTATTGTAAAACAACGTTCTAAAATTAAGAGGTCTTGGTTCCAAGACCAGACAATTCAACAACATGAGAACAAAAACATGTAGCTAATGAACAATCATGAGGTATGACTTCCATCAGTGCAGTAGCGATGATTATATATTTACCTAATTCCATGAATAGTCCATTTAGAAAAGTAGGGTAAATGTTGTACCATATTTTTCTAGTAGGTGCACAACCATTATACATCTTGTGGAGATGTGTTGTCTACTCTTGACAAGAAGTTTACGCGAGCATAAGTATTCTTATTTTTATTTTTAGGGTTTTACTGTGATAACCAACGATTTGAGTGTTTGCAAACCAACGATAACTTTTCTCTGGACGCTTGAGGATTTCACTAATTTACCCGTTTCTTGAGCTAGGAATGACAGTGATGGCATCTGATAGAGTGAGATGCAGGGAGCTTGAATAGGATGATAATGAAGATCTATAATTTCTTCTACCATCGTCAAATATCATCGAGTTGGATGAAGAAGATTGTATGGAGTCTTTTACTTATTTTTGGTTAAGGTTTTGTAGAATTTTTAGTGTTGATAGGATAAGTTGTGTTTTGCTTGAACGTAATGATTCTCCTTTTCTTTTGACTTGCATCCTTTAGTATAATGATTTGTTTGTTTTCTCTAAAGAAAACCTATCAAATCTTAATATTTTAAATTCATTTTTACATTTTTCTCATGGCAACGTTTGCTTATTTTTATTTGTAGGGCAATTTGAGTGTCTACAAAACCTTACGATTTACTCCAAATGCGTGAGGAATTCCCACATTTTTCCCATTTCTTGAGTTAGGGATGACAGTGATGGAATCCGACAGAGTGAGATACAAGGAGCTTGAATAAGAGGATAATGAAGATGTGGAATTTATTTTGCCACCACCAAATATCATCGAGTTGGATGAAGAATATCGTTGAATAAAAAATTAAATTAGCAGGGCCAGAAGGTGGTTCGTATCACTACCATGCGCATCAGAAAAGTGGCCAAAGCATGCCTTAACAAGTGCACTCTCGAGCGTCGCGAGTGGCACAAGTTTGGCATCGCTACCAACAAGGAACCCTAGTAGACCGAATCCACCCATCAGGATCCAAGGTCGACGATTTCAAGTCTGGCAGAGATGCGTTGTCCGACCTCTTTTGATCCAAGGGTGGTGCGGTGTTCATATTTTTTTGTATCCATAGTGAGAAGGGAAATCATTGCACATCAAA